>CM077657.1:19040217-19640217 GCA_039707465.1 Rhabdophis nuchalis | reverse complement strand
CAGGCTCCTAGAAAGCCTCTGGAGCCTGGGGAGGGCAAAAAAAGCACGCCAAAAGCAGGGGGTCACGCACATAGCATTATGGGTGTGGCACACCCATGCACAACCCCCCTGCGCTCCCCCCGCTTTTGGCACGCGAGCCAAAAAAGGTTAGCCATCACTGATCTAGTGTGTTTACCCAAGCTGAGGACTCTGGAATCCAGGATGGTCTAAGCATGCACAATCCATAATTCCTGATCGTGATAGACATGTTGTGTACAGATAAAGTCCCTTTTCTGTAAATAGTGTTATCGTTTCTTCTTTATTAAATAAAGGTGATTCTAATGTCAAGTCCCAGTACTCACTGAAAATGGAGAAAGAGGAAGAAGACAGTCCACTAGGTAAAGATATCTAATTTTTTAAAGGATTACTGGCAAAGGCGAGAATATCAGGAAATCCAGACAGTTCAAAGAAATACATAGATTCATTGCAAACTTAAGCTTCTCTACAAGAATCTGAACTACTAACAGTCAAATCCAATTGAGGGTAGATAAGAATCCAGCGGCGCTAGGGATTGAACCACCGAACTGCCGACCTTTCTGATCGACAAGCTCAGCATCTTAGCAACTAAGCCACCGCGTCCCATTCTGGCCTATAGTCCTCAGCAAAAGAAAGTAACATTGTGAATGTGAATGGTGAATCCCAAAGATGCTTTTTCAGGAGCTAGCTGGACTTTCTTGTTTTTTCTTCTTTGAAGATGTTCTGCTTCTCACCCAAGAAGGTTCTTCACCTCTACAGGATAGTGAGGAATGGAAGGGTTTATATTCCTTGCAAACATCTGGTCATTTGCATCCTTTTAGGGGGTCATTGAGGCCACCTGGAGGTTTATTTGTGTCCTCAGATGCTCCTGATTCCTGTAGTCTGCAATTGTTTTCCTCTGGAAATCTATTCCTACTCCCACACCATTGTCTAGCTAAAATCATTGCTAAAAGTCTGTAGAGATTCTCAGTCATCCAGGTCATGGTTGTCTCAAAGGTGGGGAGTTTTTTTGCCTCCTGAAAAAGCACCTTTGGGACAACCAAGAACCTGAATGACTTATAATCTCTACAAACTTTTAACATAGGGGAGCATGCGTTGTTTTTTTAAAGAAATGCCTGTGTAACAAAAGAGAGATTCTTTGAGAATAACATTCACCCTTTCCCCCACCAATTATTTTTTATTTTATTTTATCTCTAGAGTTTTTCCCCAGGGAGGGAAAAGAAAAAGAAAAAACCTTTGCAGATGATGTAAAGGAATAGCTGTGGGTATTCAAAGCAATACATATAGTGTTAAATTGGAAATTCTTATCATTGTTGTTAAATCTGTTTCAGGAGGAACTGGCTTTTATTATTCATTTCATCAGCCCAAAGGATCTGTACGTTAGACTTGAAACAATCAAAAGGGCAGAAAGGAAATTAAACAAAGTGGTTATGTATTTGAGGAAGGAGGAAGATTGAAATTCCATTATTTTCATTTTCTCACTCTCTCTCTCTCTTTTCGTTTCAGAATACTGCTGTGTTTGCAAAGACTTGGGGGGTTCTTGGGGGAATCGGAGAAAATTATGCTACCTAATCACCAAAACTCAAAGGTTATTCTCAACGTTTGTCAAAACGGAATGCAAAATAATCTCCCAATTCTCCAGGTTATTTATTGGGAAAACTACCCAAAACTGGGGAGGAATATGTAACCTCCATAACGGCTGGAAAAGCTTATGGAGTGGTCACAACCCAACATTTATACAATTACTTGTATACATGCAAAGGAGCTCATAAATATGATCCCTAATGTGCTCTAAAGCAGTGGCTTAGTGGCTAAGATGCTGAGCTTATTGATCAGAAAGGTCGGCAGTTTGACGGTTCGAATCCCTAGTGTGGTGTAATGGAGTTTATTATTTTATTTATTATTTTATTTATTACATTTGTATACCGCCCTATCTCCCTGACGGGACTCAGGGCGGTGCACAGGAAGTAGTAAAAGCAGTAACAATAAATACAGTAAACATAGAATAAAAATAGATTAAATTTAAAACCCTTACTAAAAACTCTAAAAACTATGCCAGGCCGGCCGCATGCAACAAGTGTGTTTTTAATGTCTGGCGGAAGAGGCACAGGTCCGTGATTGTACGAAGGTCGGGGGGCAGGTCATTCCAGGGGGCGGGGTCTGCCACAGGGAAGGTTCTTCCCCTGGGGGCCGCCAGCCGGCATTGTCAGGCAGACTGCACCCTGAGTAGGCCCTCTCTGTGGAAGCGGACAGGTCGAAGGGAGGTATGTGGTAGGAGGCGGTCCTGCAAGTAACCAGGACCCAGGTGAGCTCCCGCAAGTGAGCTCCCGTTACTTGTCCCAGCTTCTGCCAACCTAGCAGTTTGAAAGCATGTACAAATGCAAGTAGAAAAATAAGAACCACATTTGGTGGGAAGCTATCAGTGTTCTGTGCGCCTTCAATGTTTTGTCATGCTGGCCACATGACCACGGAGATGTCTTCGGACAGCGCTGGCTCTTCAGCTTTGAAACAGAGATGAGCACTGCCTCCTTCTCCTGCTATCTCTCTCCCTCTCCTTTTTCCTCTTCCTCCCTCTCTCCCTCTTTCTCCCTTCTTCTCTCTCTCTCTCCTTCTTCGGTCTCTCTCCCTCTTCTTTTTCCTCTCTCTCTCTCTCTCTCTCCATCTCCCACCTCCTTTCTCTCTCCCTCTCCTTTTTCCTCTCCCTCCCTCTCCCTTTCTCCCTCTCTTTCTCCTTCCCCCATCACTCTCACACACAAACAAATAAACTATGTAAAAAAAGCTTCATTTTTTATTTTATTTTCTAAGATTCTTCAGTTGATGCCAACCTAAGATGAACCTTCAGGCTGATGACTGCCATGTTGCATGGCAACTACCCACTTCTTTTAATTCAAGGAATCTGAAAGGATAACTGAAGATGGAGAGGAGAATCAGAGGAAATATTTGTAAGCACTGAGTTGCCAAATTAACCCATCTACGACACGCTAAAGCCCTACTTGCCCTTCCAATGCACCATAGGCAGCTAACTACTTTGCTAGGTGACCCAAGACTGATTTTGTCCATGCTTGGGAGTGAAGCAGAGTTGAGTATGGTTAATTCTTGGCTCAGAGATTTCCAGAGAATCCCAGGAATGCAAGGCTAGACTAGGAAGTCAAAAATACATCCTCAAAGACAACAATCGCAAACTACCTCCATATTGTTGCCAAGGAAACTGCATGTTTGTTTCCATGTAGTCACCCAAAATCAAGCTTGACTCAAAGGGATTGTTATGCTTTGCCAGAGGCAGAAAACTGTTTCAGACATCTAAACGTTTACTAGATAGAAAACACTGTTCAAAAAAGAGGGGGAAAAATGATGGAAATAAATATCGGATTCCCCAGCAGCCAGCTGATGGCCCTTTGCTTTTAACTCAGTATGTATTTAAACAAATTTACCACAACAGCTTCGATGGGAAGCTTCAATAACTTCTTGGATGGGCGACTTTGATCTCTGCAGTCTTCTTCTAGCACAGTAGGCAGAACAGTGAGAATTTGAATTTCCATTAAAGGAATGAAACGGACCTCTCTCTCTGGAACCATCTGATACATACACTTTTCTCCTCTCTCTGAGTTATCTCTGATTCCCTCCCAGACTTTGCTGAATTCCATCTCCCATCAGCCTTGGCCCACATGGCCACTACCGAAATTCCTGCCATTTGCTATTCATCAGCATTGAGAGGACTACACATTCCCCATCACGGCTGTGAATAGTTGGGATGGGGGTAGCTTCAACCTAAAAACCAGCAGATGAGATGTTTTACTTGCAACTCTTCTTCTAAGAAGAACTGGTGGTGTCATGCTGCTTGGCATATCTACTTCGGTGTTAGTGTTTGTCTTTTCCTGATCAGTTTGATGCATAAGAAGTAGCTTAGCTGTCTCTTGTCAGGTCTGTTAATCCATCAAATCTAATGGAGAGAAAGAGAAAGGGGGAGAAGGAGATAGATCTTACCTGAGATAGGATAAAACAAATGTGGAAATATAGTAATTATAGGTGATTGTACGTAGGTAGGTAGGTAGGTAGGTAGGTAGGTAGGTAGGTAGATAGGTAGGTAGGTAGGTAGATGATGGATGGATGGATGGTTGGATAGATAGATGATAGATAGATAGATAGATAGATAGATAGATAGATAGATAGATAGATAGATAGATAGATAGATAGATGACAGAGAAACAGACAACCTAGTTATCAGCAGATGTTTCTTTCCTAGGGAGTAAATAAAAAAAAATCTGCTGTAAATTCCACATGGCCTCAGGAAGAGCATGGGGTCAGTAAATGCTCAGATAATCCAATCAGCCTGACACTACCCCAAATTAAGGCATTACAGGGTTGTAAAAAGGGAGGATAGATAGATAGATAGATAGATAGATAGATAGATAGATAGACAGACAGACAGACAGACAGACAGACAGACAGACAGACAGACAGACAGACAGACGACAGCTGCTTTTGCCGTTGCTCTCTTGCTCATGGTGAATTGTACACACATACAACCTGGTGAAAGGCTTAACCTAACTTTCACAAAAACAATTTTAATCCAGCACTTCCATCCTTCTTCATTACCGAAGGGCAGCACATAACTCATCCTGAGCTTCCTGACTTTTCAGTTCTGTAGAGGGCAGCCTTGTTTCAGAGAGAAAGAGGGAGCTTTCCCTCCCCACCCTGCATCTCCTGGATCGTCCGTATGGAAGCTCTCGTGGCATTTTGTCATGTCGGAGACTGCCTGATCTGTGCAATAGCAAATGGCTTTTTCCTCTGATGGTGAACGTTACAATGCGTGACTCAGAGCTGAGAGCAGACGAAAGCAAAGCCAGCAAGAGGAATCTCCATCGCTTTCTTTTCAAACTCTGTGAATGCCTCTCTCTCTCTCTCTCTTTTAACAAATTGTCACGAATTGAATTTGCCTGCAAAGTTCTACATCTGCAGCTTGGTCAGAGATGGCTAGCCAAAAGCGCCGTGACATAACAGTTATGCTGCTTGCATGACAGTAAATAATTTTACTGTTATGCAGGCAGCATTATTATGCAGATCTGGAAAAAAAAACCAATAATATTTTAATTTCAGATCAAACCTTCTAACTATCATTTGACAAATTCTATCCTAATTATACCCTGATCTTTGCTAGGAGTCATGGAACAGGAGAGAGAAATTTGGTTGGTTACATTTTGATGGGAATATAGCTAATTGGTACTAATCTAAGGTATTTAAGTGAAATGCAGTTTTATGCTAAGGAAGGGAGGGAGGGAGGAAGGAAGAGAGGAAGGGAGGAAGGGAGGGAGGAAAAGAGGAAGGGAGAGAAGGAGGAAGGGAGAGAGGGAGGGAGGGAGGGAGGAAAGGAGGGAGGGAGGAAGTATTGAAGTGAATTGATTTGAATAATAGATTCATTTTTTAAAAATGTGTTTGTGCATGTGCAAATTGCATATGAATTTTAAATTCAAAGGCACCCGATGCAATTTGACACATCAAAGCAAATCAATATTTAAGTATGAAGGGTGATATGATCAAACTGCCTTCAGTTCAAATCTCCAAATCAAATTTTTGCCTAGTTAAAAATGTGTGTGCTGAATAATAGCCTGCATAAAATTGCATCCGCTGAGGAACTATGTTCCTTGCATTAAAAGAAAAAAAAAATGACACAAATATATTCACAGAATGAAAAAAAGGGCACAAAATAATGTATAATTTTGGGAAATTAGCAGGAAAGCATGCACAAAGTCTTATGGGTTTTAGGTGGTGGTGGTGAAAGGCGATCTATTTTTACAAAATTTCAGAATAAGGAAATTACCATATTTTTCAGAGTATAAGATGCACCGGAATATAAGAGCTTTTGGGGAGGAAAATAGGAAAAAAATTCTGCCTACCAGGTATTCATCTAACTAGCATCCTTAGTCTGGTCAGCTTCAGCACATAGGTTTGCTGGTTTTGAGTGATTTGAATTGAAAAACAGCTTCTAAAAAACAGCTGATCATCGGAGGGAGCAGCAATGAGAAAAGCAGGCAAAGCACGAAATATCACTTCACTCATTAGCGCCTCCTTAGGGCTGAAAAACAGCTTCAAAAAAGCTACATTTGGAATATAAGATGCACCCAAATGTCCAGCCTCTTTTAGGAGGGAGTGTGTCTTATACTCTGAAAAATACGGTAAATTGAACTTCAGAGATTTATCAACCACACATGCCAGCTGCATAGGGATTATTGCTAGTTATTTTTATATCAAATAGTGGGAGGTTGCTAACATACCAAATTTAAGGGAATGAATATTAAAATAGTAGCACTTTGCAATTAATGGCCAAATTGACTAATTAAATGGGAGCAAAGGGGAATAGGCAAAGAGAGGACAGGTCTAGGCTTAATTAGTTTCAATTTATTAATTTTTGGAAAGTTACATTCAATATCCCAAAACCTATAATTATATTTTAATTTGCTGTAATGTTTTAATGATCTTTTATTGGTTTGAATATTTTATGCATATATATCACTCACTTATCTTTTTTATGTATGTGCTGTGTTAATTGTTTATTAACCTTGCAAAAAATTTTCATTATTATTTCTACTCTAATCTTGTCCAATTTCTCTGCAAGTATTTGCATAAGTTTAACATGGAAGAAAAGGAGGAAATAACGATGTTAATGATTCTAAAGGAGTCCACACAAATGTGAACTGGATTTCAACAATTCACTTGTCCACTCGAATGACATCCTATAGCTCAGTATTAAATGTCGAGACTATCATATTCACTTTACCATTTTCTCTCTTCCTCTCATTATCTGTTTCATATTTTTTTTCTTTTAACGACTCTGTAATTCCTTGCATCATGATGCAGTTGGGATGACTAAATGGAGCTGAGTTTACTGGCCAGGTGCCCTTCCTGATGCCTACACGGTGTTCACAGCAGACTCATTGCACTCAGAGAGAGAAATATCTGCTGCTACTTAGGATCAAACTCACATTGCGAGATGAGACGAAACCCTCTGGGTCACTACACGACTCTCCCTCTCTCATTTTTAATTGTACATAATATAGTTGTACGCCTACAAAGACAAAGTTCTTTCAGGTTGGCCTCAACTTCCAGTGGTTTCATGTGGAGACATGTGGGATCTTCTTGGCAACAGTGTAAAAAT
The DNA here is from genome assembly GCA_039707465.1 of Rhabdophis nuchalis. Taxonomy (NCBI): domain Eukaryota; kingdom Metazoa; phylum Chordata; class Lepidosauria; order Squamata; family Natricidae; genus Rhabdophis; species Rhabdophis nuchalis. Next base: position 19,633,049 of record CM077657.1, on the reverse strand, counting down.
GCTCGGCCATTGCGCTCGTCAAAGGTACTCAAAATGAGCATTATAATCTCACAAATCAAACACTACACCTTATATACATGGGTGAAATGTCATGAAGTCTATGACAAAGGGCACAAGTTCTCTTGACCACACCGTGCAGGAATCCACAGATTTCATGCAGCAATGGTTTGTGGATGTATCCAATCGGTGTATCAGACTTAATCACACCTGTGCCATGTGAAATATTCCATCTTAACAATTAAAAACAGTAGAAAAGGTTTTACGTATTTGGTGCAAAATGTGACATGGCAAATGAAGTCCTGTTTCAATCCAAACTATGTTGTATTCCTATACAACATAGGATCTCTGATTGACAGACTATCAACCAGGGGTTAAATCTTCCTGGTTCAGCCCAGTTTAGTCGGGACGATTGTCCTTCCTTCTGTGAACCGGTAGTAAAAGAAAAAAAACTTCTGAGGATCGTGTGACCTGCATCATCATTGGAAGCTTTTTTCCCTCTTTTTAAAGCATTTTTAAAAAGCAAAAAAGAAAATAGCTGAAAGTGAAAAAAAAGTTGGCTTTGCCCACCCAGTCACATGACACCCCCCCCATGAAGTCACGCCCACAGAACCCGGGGGTGGGGGATTAGATTGCACCACTGCTATCAACCCACCACTTCACCACCACCACTTCAGAATTGGTTCCCTTCCTTTGCCATTGTATAACTCAACATTTCCACCTGGCTGCAAATCAGTTTAGATAAGCTGCATCATGGATTCAAAAAGCAACATGGGGTTCAAAAATAGCCATTTATCTGTTAGTAATTCTGGAGATATCAGACAAAGACACAAGGAAGAATTATGAACATGGAATGGAAGAGGCTATGACTACAACATTTTTCAGAATATAAGATGCACCAGAGTATAAGACGCAGCAGGATTTTGAAAAAAAAAGTTTTTGCACTCTGCAAACCTCCCCAAAATGGCCCGTGAAAACAGACACTTTTTTTCAAAAACAAAAAAGGCATGAATTGCCCTTAGGAGGCTTGTAAAGTGTTCCGGGGGGGGGGGCAAAAATGAGCACTTTTATGGCAAAAAAGGACATGGATAGCCTTTAGGAAGCTTTTAGAGTGCTACTAGGGGCTGGGAGGGCAAAAAATGGGCCATTGTTCACTCATTTCTGCCCTCCCCAGCCCCCAGGAGCTGTCTGAAAGCCTCCTAAAGGGTATGCACAGCCATTTTGGTGAAGGGGCGGAGTTTCAGGAGGCGAAAAATGTTGCATTCAGTGTATAAGACTCACCCAAATTTTCAGCCTCGTTTTTGAGGAAAAAAAGGTGTGTCTTATATTCTGAAAAATACGGTATTTCATGCATAAAATAAATGTCTTTGACACAATATATATTACATTTCTCTGATAACCTGAATGTGTCAGTTAATAGTAAGGCTTTTCGCTATTTTCTTGTGGATTCATTGCTGAACATAACTGCTCAGTAGGGTGGTCTCCCCTGTGAAAACCTTCATGCTAAGAAGTTTACAGTCTTCTCAATTCAAAGAAATATTCTGGAATTGGTTTTGTTGGAGAAGGAGGAGGAGGAAAAAAAATACCTCTAAATAAGCCGTACCTAGTGTTCCGATTTAATATTAAACTTGAATAGTTCAACGTGACACGGTATACATTCACTATGGCAACTCCAGCAGCTATGCAATGAAACTTGTGGTGTTGATTAGCTCAAAACTGATTTACGGTAATTTTAGATATTTAGAGAAATGCTATCTAAGAAAAACAGAATAGAGGGACTTTGCTTTAAAGAGACATGGCGGTATATACAATAATACAATACAATAGCAGAGTTGGAAGGGACCTTGCAGGTCTTCTAGTCCAACCCCCTGCGTAGGCAGGAACCTTATACCATTTCAGACAAATGGCTATCTAACATCTTTTTAAAGACTTCCAGGGTTGGGGCATTCACAACTTCTGGAGGCAAGCTGTTCCAGAGGTTAATTGTTCTTACTGTCAGGAAATTTCTCCTTAGTTCTAAGTTGCTTCTCTCCTTGATTAGTTTCCACCCATTGCTTCTTGTCCTGCCCCCAGGTGCCTTGGAGAATAGTTTGGCTCCCTCTTCTTTGTGGCACCCTCTGAGATATTGGAAGACTGCTATCATGTCTCCCCTGGTCCTTCTCTTCATCAAACTAGACATACCCAGCTCCTGCAACCATTCTTCATATGTTTTAGTCTCCAGTCCCCTAATCATCTTGGTTGCTCTTCTCTGCACTCTTTATATATATAGTCGAAATGCTGTTGCTGTTTGTAACCATGAAGTCTAGGTTTCTGGGGACTTTCTTGATGTCTCTGGAACTTGCTAGCAAGTTTGGAGAGAACTCCAGAGCTTGCATATGTCAATTTTCTTTGTTTCTAGTAGATTGTTTTCTTTTCTTTTCCTGATGGGTTATCACAGCTATTTTTTCCCCTTTTATTTCCACGAGGGAAAATGGTATAAGTCATAGTGATACCTGCCCTTTGTCCATTCTCTCTTTTGTATGCCATCTCATAGTGTCACCACAGGAGCAAAAAAAATTGGGGCGGGGGAGCAGGGAGGGAGGAGAAAGACAGACTAAAGAGCCACTCAGGTAGTTTTGAGTTCAAAAAAAAAAATGACCTTTAGATTTTGTTCAGTTTGCTTTTGAAAAAGGGACACATGAGAGCAATCACCTTGGCATTTGCTATTGTTTAGGACTCCCCTTCTGTTTATTAAAAGAATGCTCCTATTCAAATCTCTCAACAGGGAAAACAATTAGGATGGGAGAATGAAAGTCTCACTCTTTTCGGGAGGGTCGATTTCACAGATCACATTGTGTAATTATGTATGTCTTTCCCGTTAGACGGCTGATTGTACCAGGCTAATAGGCTCGCCAATCAGAAGTAATTCTTCCAGCAGAAATATCAAACAGATTAACACGGGAGGGTATAGATTCTACACACACACCCTTTCTTTAAAAAAAAAAATCCGTTATTATATATCAAAGGATTGAGACTATCAAAGGATTTGTATACCGGGCAGCAAGAGACAGGGAAGGAGGATATATCATGAATAGAATGGGATGGGATGGGATGGGATGGGATGGGATAGAATAGAATAGAATAGAATAGAATAGAATAGAATGGAACAATAGAATGGAATGGAATGGAAGGGAAGGGAAGGATAGGATAGGATAGGATAGGATAGGATATAGGAATGTAGAATAGAATAGAATAGAATAGAACAGAACAGAACAGAACAGAACAGAACAATAGAATGGAACAATAGAATGGAATGGAATGGAAGGGAAGGATAGTATAGTATAGTATAGTATAGTATAGTATAGTATAGTATAGTATAGTATAGTATAGTATAGTATAGTATAGTATAGTATAGTATAGTATAGTATAGTATAGTATAGTATAGTATAGTATAGTATAGTATAGGACAGGACAGGACAGGACAGGACAGGACAGGATAGGATATAGGAATGTAGAATAGGATAGAATATAGGAATGTAGAATAGAATAGAATAGAATAGAATGGAATAGAATGGAATATAATTCTTTATTGGCTAAGTGTGATTAGACACCCAAGGAATTTGTCTTTGGTGCATATGCTCTTAATGTACATAAAAGAAAAGATACATCCATCACGAATCATAAGGTGCAAGACTTCATGATAGTCATAAGGTACAAGTAAGCAATCAAATCATACTAGAAAACAATCAATATAAACCGTAAGGTTGCAAGCAACAAAGCTACAGTCATACGTGGGAGGAGATGGGTGATAGGAACGATGAGAAGATTGTAATAATGTGTAACAAAGGAAGAGAAAAAATGGTGATGAGTGGAATAGAGGAATGGAGAATTGACAGCAGGAGAAAAGAGAAAGAGATTGATAGAACGTGGGATGAAGATGTGTGTCCTTCAAGCAGTGTTGATTTCAACCTCCCATAAGGTGAACAATGTTCAGGGACGGCAGATTTCTAACCGAAAACATTTTGCTGAAATGTGGTCCTTTTCATGCTTAGTTTGGGGCTTCCAAAACTTTTGTCCAATCCACCTGCATTTGATGCCACTCATGATGCTACGGTCTGCTGCTATTCATCTTTCCATCCTATCTGAAGTATTAGAAACAAAATACAGGAGGAGGAGGAGGAGGAGGAGGAGGAGGAGGAGGAGGAGGAGGAGGAGGAGGAGGAGGAGGAGGAGGAGGAGAAGAAGAAGAAGAAGAGGAGGAGGAGGAGGAGGAGGAGGAGGAGGAGGAGGAGGAGGAAGGAGAAGAAGAAGGAGGAGGAGGAGGAGGAGGAGGAGGAGGAGAAGAAGAAGAAGAAGAAGAAGAAGAAGAAGAAGAAGAAGAAGAAGAAGAAGAAGAAGAAGAAGAAGAAGAAGAAGATACTAGCGTCTACATTGTACAACATGTCTTTTAAGATTTCTTTCTACTTTCCTTTTCACTCAGTTACAAAAAGAATAGGTCAGGAAATATATTGTTTCAAGTGTCACCTGACAGTACGGCAATTAAGTCACAATTGTTTCTAGAAATGCATTCACAGATATGGCTTGGGGAGAGAAAATGGGAATATTTCTTCACAGAAAGAAAAATTTTTTCACTTCCACTGCAAAGTGTTGTTTGCACATTGGATCATAATAGGGCTCAGTTTTATGAACCGGTCTTTTATCCCACAAATACATTCCTTTCTGAAGTAGTTACAATTCTTTGTATTTAATTGATTTATGCATGCACTTAGAATATCTTTTTGAAATTCACATTAGAACTCTGCTTGTAAGACCATAAAAACCGAACATTTAATTTCAAGTTAATTATTTCCCATTATTCTGCATTACTAGACTGAAGTGAGAACTTGAGCTCCCTAACAGAACATAAAGTTATTTTGAACGTGAAACAATGCAAGATTGCTGGTTTCAATGTAAGGCAAACTAACAGGAAGGGTATTAGGGTTGTAACAGTTGGAAACATTTAGGTCTGCATATCTGAAATCTGAACATGTGGAGAATGATTTCACCTTCAATCATATGCCTTGCATTGCCTAGTGGAGCCTTAAGGGACATCTTGGTGTAGTAGTTAATACAGCAGTGTAAAAACCAGAAAACAATGAGTTCTATTTGTACCTTACGCAAGAAGTCAACTGGGTAACCTTGGCCCAGCCCTTCTATATCAGGTCTAGGAACAGGGGTTGACTTCTACAGGTTCACCCGGGTTTAGGAGAAACCATAGCTAAAATTATGGCTACATTGGAGAACCTTGAAACCCTACCCCTATGTTTTTTTAAAAACAATTAGTATCATAATTATGAATAATTTAAAAAATCATGGTTTTCCCAGTTGCAATGTATGGCTTTGACAATTGGACCATAAGGAAGGCTGAGTGCTAAAGAATGGAGGCCTTTGAACTCTGATGCTGGAGAAGACTCCTGCAAGTCCCTTGGACTGCAAAAAGATCCAACCGGTCAGTCCTAGAGGAGATCAACCCTGACTGCTCTTTAGAAGGCCAGATCCTGAAGAGGAAACTCAAAGACTTTGGCCACCTAATGAGAAGGAAGGACTCCCTGGAGAAGAGCCTCATGCTGGGAACGATGGAGGGCAAAAGAAGAAGAAGGGGACGGCAGAGAAGGAGGTGGCTGGCTGGAGTTACTGAAGCAGTCGGCATGAGCTTAAATGGATTCCAGAGGATGGTAGAGAACAGGAAGGCCTGGAGGAACGTTGTCCATGGAGTTGCGATGGGTCAGACATGACTTCACGACTAACAAGAACAACAACATCATTATAATTTACATTAGAAGTTGAGGTTAAAAGGGTAATTTTCTCCCAGGTTTTCCCAGCTAGATTCAGCCTTGTTCCTGATCCCAAGGAACAAATACAATGGTGCTACTGATCTTTTAATTTTCAAAGCGTTTTAATCTCTTCTGAAGTGGTTTCAGTTATTCAGCCTCATTGTCAAGGAGCTTTTGAATGCGAGGAGGGATAGTTTTTGAGTTTCACTGAAGTGAGATGCTCAGAAATTCATTTCCGCCTACAGATCTTTCAGCACTTTGAAGCCTACTCATTCGTCTACACCTGAATCCAATAGGGAGATCCCTTGAGATCTCTGGGGACTTACTGGGGATCCCTTGGGACTTAATGGCAGCAGGAGAAGCCAAGGAGGTTGCATACCATTGGGGAGATGATGATACAACAGCAAAGAAGGCCTTTCATTACTTTACACTATAGTTTAAAAAATATGAAAACAATGAAATGGAATGCTAATTATAACAAACGCAAATATATCTTCAAACAAGCCCTCCCTGTCTTTCTTTCTTCTTCCTTCCAACCCACATCTTAAAAACAGCTTATGCAAATGATTGAAGCCGCAACCAAGAAGTCTTAATTATAGTGACTGGCTATTAAGTGGACAAAGAGCTTAAATGTATGCATTTCCAGTGTTTTTAAAACTTAGAGGGGGGAGAAATATTATCTCTGAACGAAAGACGGTTTCTGTTTGGCAGATATTCAGATAATCCCACCCCCCCCTCTCAATCTTTTAATATAAATGCCTTTTGATCTCATCTTTTGTGACCGTACTGTGAACGAAAGCTGCATTGTGTCACGCCAACAAAGGCTTTTCCAACAGAGAATGCCTAATCAAATCTGCAGATGTTGCAATATTCACAATTGCAGTCCAACATGTTGGGGCATGTGCGCTTAGGATGAGCTGATAAAGCAGGTTGCCTTTGGTGCCAGCTGGCAAATTAGCAAAATTATTTTCACTTAACTGAAAAAGAGGCAGAACCGTAAGTGACAAACTATTGAGCTGTTGTTGTTGTTTTCAAAAAGAGGAGAAATTGTTCTATACTCGAAGGCAAGAGAGAAGTAAGATTGGTAAGGAGTTTTTCTCTGCCATAAAATTCTCATTTTAGATTTATTTAGATTTTATTCGTATTTATATACCGCCCTATCTCCCTTGCGGGACTCAGAGCGGTGAACAGGCACTAATAAAATGTCAATAAACAACAAATACAATAAAAACATCTTAAAAAATGAATTAAACTAAAATACCTGTACTAAAATCACAGTAAAACCCCTGTTAAAAGCCAAATTTAAAAACTACGCCAGGCCGTCTGCATGGAATAGATGTGTTTTCAATGCCCGGCGGAAGAGGCGCAGGTCCGTGGTTGTACGTAGGTCGGGGGGGTAGGTCATTCCAGAGGGCGGGGCCTGCCACAGAGAAGGCTCTCCCCCTAGGAGTCGCCAGCCGGCATTGCCCGGCTGATGGCACCCTGAGGAGGCCCTCTCTGTGGAAGCGAACAGGTCAGAGGGAGGTATGTGGTAGGAAGCGGTCCTGCAAATAACCAGGTCCCATGCCGTGGAGTGCTTTAAAGGTGGTTACTAACACCTTGAAGCGCACCCGCTTAGGATAATTAGAAATGAAAACAATGGCTAGAATAAAGGTTTTAAACCAGAAATATTTCTGTTGGGCATTATACCAGAAAAAATACAGTAAAAGGAATGTATATTTAATAGTACATGTGTTAACAGTGACCAGAATTGTGTTTGCACAACATAGGAAGGATGAGGAGATCCCTACGTCAAAAAAGGTAATAACAAAAATCTTAGAATGGGCAGAAATTACTAAAGGAACACTTGAAATCAAAGAAAAGGAAGACGCTGTATTTTTTGAGATGTAGGATCTGTTCTATCGATGGTTAAATAAGAGAAACAGAAGCCAGAACTAAAATCAAAAGAGAAAGGTTAATTTTACTATTAGGGTTGATTATTGCAACTTATTAATTTTGATTAGCATTAATAATTAATATGTATTAATATTATGAGGGGAAAGCACTGTCATTACAAGATTACTACTGAGATTATTATTATTACTATGATGACTATTACTCAAAAGAATTGTAACCAGACAACACACTGTTTCTATGGATATTGAATATGTTGTTCTTTCTATTTATATTTGTGAAGCTTCTTCTCCAGTAACACTATATTGCTAACTAGGGCATATAAAACCTTTGCCAGACCAATTCTTGAATACAGCTCTACTGCCTGGAATCGTAGATTAACACAATTGAGCGGGTTCAAAGGTATTTCACGAGAAGAGGACTCCACTCCTCTGCTCACAATAGAATCCCTAATGGGACAGGCTTGAAATTTTGGGCTTAGACAATCTGGAACTACGCGGCTTGCGGTTTGATCTAAGCATAGTACACACAATTGTCTGCTATAACATCTTGCCTGTCAACGACTTCTTCAGCTTCAACCACAATAATACACAATAATACACAGGCAAACAATCGGTACAAACTCAAGGTTGAACCGCTCCAAACTCGATGGTAGAAATGGCAGAAATGACCCCAGAGTGGTCAACGCCTGGAATCCTCTACCCAACTCCATTGTTACATCCTCAAACCCTCAAACAGCTTCAACCTCAAACTGTGTACCGTGGGCCTCACCCCGTTCCTAAGAGGTCCGTAAAGGCGGCGTGCATAAGCACCCCAGCATGCCTACCATCCCTGTCCTACTGTCCCCATTTATCTGTATTTACTTCCTTTGTTCCTGTTTATGTTCATATCTATACTTGTTACCTTGTACACGGTTGACAAATAAATAAATAAATATATATATATATTTTAAAAACAATGGCTAGATTCATAGGAGTAAAAATAAGTTAGCCAGCTGTGTTATTAATGTAATGTACAAATCTGGTTTAGATTATTATTTTTTAAATCTAGGCTGAGATTCAGAGAATAACAATAACGATAACGATAACAACAACAAAAACAACAACAACAATAATAATAATAATAATCCTGCAATAACACTACCGGAACTGCAAAAAACGGCGCTACTTGGAACATCTTACATTCTAAGAAGATACTTGGTTGATACCTAGGATGCTGGCAGCAAACTGTATCAACCATTAGCACCAGTCAATAGTATTTGTAATATGCATTTTTAAATGTTCAGTTGGCTGAGTTTCATGTTTTATGAATAAAGTAAATAATAATAATAATAATCTTTATTGTCATTGTAAAAATTACAACGAAATTGGTTAAAAGAAGATATCCTTTTCATTTTATCCATTCCTATGCATCTTTATTTTCCAGCTTCCTTCTCGTCTCGTCTTTTAAAAGACACACCCAATTCATACATCTAGGCCGGCAGCCATAATGTCACATCCTTTGACAATGCTGCCATCTAACTTGGATCTAAAGCCAATTGTGTTTTCCCAGTGATCTGGGATTTCCCAGTGATTTTCTAAAGGGTGAGGGGTGCAAGGCTCTTGCAACTTGAGAGCTTTAAGACTTGTGTGCTTCAAATGCCAGAGTTTCTGAGCCAACATTTTGATTGCTAAGCAAGAGCGTTGTCACCACATTTTACAAGTTGGCCACGCCCACCCAGTCCCATGATTGCCAAACTACTCCCACTCGGTCTCATGGCTGGCAAGCGACTCCTACCTGGTCACATGGCCGGCAAGCCACTCCCACAAAGCAGGCCACACCTGCAGAAGAGGTTCTAAAATTTTTTTGAAACCCATCACTGATCTAGTCCAACCCCTTCCTCAAGCAGGAGACCCTACATCTGCCTCTACCTAGGATTGAACTCACAATCTCCTGATTGGGAGGCGAGAGCTCATGTTACTTTATGTAATTAGCAGCTGAAAATGCAATTTGGACCAAAACCAAACAAAATAAATAAATAAATAAATAACAACCCTTTTTGTGTGAGCAAATGTGTTTTATATTCATTGTTAATTTTTGTGTGGTATCCATTAAGGCAATCTTTTGCAGTTCGCATTTGCTTTTATCACTTCTGAATAAGCATTTTTTTTTAAAAAAAACAATATACTCCTGGGGCTGGGGTGGAGAGCTAGTTCTTTTTTTTTTTTTATCTATTACTTTATCCTTCAGCTATAATAAGACTCCCTCTTTGAATAGATTTGGCTGCAGAGGGCTGTACCCAAGTGAATTTTATTTCCAAAAATATGTGCATCAATAATGAAGCCTAATTAAGGCATCCATTAAATCTGAGAATGTTAACTTAACAGGAGAGAAAAAAAATAATCCGGTGTTCTGTTGCATTTTTCCTCATTACAACTAATGTAGTGGATTTTGGTAACACAACTTCTAATTAGAGATCATTATTAACTATCTTGTTCTCAATATGCCTTTACCTAGTTTATTATCATCATCATTGTGTAAGACTATGCAAAAAATACCAGTAGACTTAATTCATTTTATTAAATAACATGTCACTATGTGTTTAAAAGGGACATGGTGACTCAGTAGCTAAGACACTGAGCTTGTCGATTAGAAAGGTCAGCAGTTCGGCAGTTCGAATCCCTAGCGCCACGTAACAGAGGGAACTCCCGTTACTTGTCTCAGCTTCTGCCAACCTAGCAGTTTGAAAGCATGCAAAAATGCAAGTAGAAAAATAGGGACCACCTTTGGTGGGAAGGGAACAGTGTTCTGTGCACCTTCAGCATTTAGTCATGCCGGCCACATGACCACAGAGATGTCTTCGGACAGCACTGGCTCTTCGGCTTAGAAACGGAGATGAGCACCACCCCCTAGAGTCGGGGACGACTAGCACATATGTGCAAGGGGAACCTTTACCTTTATGTGTTTAAAGAAAGGAGCTGAAGTATTTTCTTTTTCCCCTGAAGAAGTTGGAGTACAATTTTGAACAATGGAAAGACAAAGGAATTGGAGATGAGAAGAGAAACGTCTTCAAGGAAAAACCAAAAATAATAATAATCCAGTTTTTTTTTAATGAGAAAAAAGTTTTATTGGTTTTTACAAAAGTTTAAAAATAGGAAAAAGGTGTAAGGTATTAAAGAGATATTTTGAGGACATCTATGTCGGATGTGTCGGCCCCCTCCGAGGCTTCATACAGAAAAAAAAATACATTTTTCATTTCCCTACAAAGTGGAAAGAGATACAGATATGTCATTTTATATTCATGCAATCAATCATTGTTTCTATAAACATCCAGATAAAGGTTACACTATATAGAAAAAAGTCCTTTGTGAGATCTGAGTCTTTTAGCAATTGTATCTTCCTCTCCCTGACCTCCAGTGGGCGGAGCTGTGGCCCCTCGCGGTGAGTCCCCCCACCTCGACGGCGGTCAGGGAGCCACACCCCCTCGACCGCCGTCGAGGTGGGGGGACTCACCGCGAGCCATCCAGGCGGTGGGGGCTCTTTAGCAAGAGCCCCCTGCCCCCGAAGGCGCTGCCGGAGCAACCAAGCGGCGGACGAGTCTAGGACCCGACCGTCGCCTCCGGCTAACCGGAAGGAAGTCAATAATAATCCAGTTTTGAAAAAGCACCTTTGGGACAACCATGACCTGAATCTCCATAGGCAGGTGAAAAGGAGAAGAAAACCTGTGCTAATCCTAATTCAGAGAAATTATATTTATTTTATCGATTCATCAACCGTGGTTGCTGCCCGTCTCATTAAAGGCAGCTCCAGGCAGCTTACAGACCTTAACTAAAATGGTCAAACAATAAAGGAACACCCCGATATGATCCATCCTCACCTTTGGAAGTCACGCCCGCAATTGCTCAGCTTCCATGGAACCCCTGACTTTATTTTAATGTTATATTTTTTTTAGCCAGATGACTTACCCAGTACATCCATCTGTAAACACCAGCTCGGGGACAATTCAAAATAATTGTTCTTTGTAAAACAAAACCCCAGCAAAAGCAAACAAACAAAGCAAAATAAATAAATAAAATAAAATAAATAAACCTCTATGACTGCCTTCTGTGGTTTCTTTTTTTTCCTTTTTTTTTTTTTTTGCTAGAGAAATGGCTCTATTTATTAACGTTGGGCATATGCATTAGGAAATCAATGAAGGCTGAAGAAATGAAGGGCAATCTATTGCTTTGCCGTCCATGGTCAGAATGTTAAGAATAAGGTCACCTACTGTCAAGAGAGCTGAAAAATGGGAAATGCCTGGCAGATGAGAGCTTGAGACACCTTCCTTTCTTGATTATTAACCAAGTGTGATATTTTTTTTTTATGGCCCTCTTATTATAATGAGCGCAATTTTTAGTTGACGGTAAGATTTGGCAGGGAGGGGGAGTAATGGCACATGAATATTCCTTCCCCCCACCCCATCCTCCCCTTCACAATAATGCTCGTGATAACCAGCCCCCAAAGGGCCATTCGTTATTCCGGATTACATTTCTTTGTAATTCTGTAATAAATGACCCAACTCTAAATATCTTTGTCATTGAGGTCATGCCAGCATATTGGGCCCCATCTATTCTGCCGTTATTGATTCTCTAATGCACATACCTTGTTAAATGAGCACACTTAAATGCTTTGGGAAGCCAAGGAAAACAGATTGCAAAGAGTGGCAATCTTCGGGAACTGACTTCAGAGGTTCAAAGACTCGCAAACGTGGTATAAAAACCAGTCTTAGTTTGCTAGCATTGGAAGGGCAAAGGTTCCTGCGGATTTTACTCGGCGGATCATTCTTGGCTATAAGGGTTGGTGCTCATCTTTGTTTCAAGGCCACTGAGCCAGCTCTGTCCCAAGACATTTCTGCGGTCATGTGGCCAGCATGATGTCATGGAGCACTGTTACCTTCCCACCGAAGTGGTACCTATGATAGGGTTCCAAATAGCATCCAAAAGTAAATCAGAGTCCAAGGAAAAGTATTGCTCAAAGTTCCAATATATTAAGAGAGCCACGTTGGCACATCTGGGAAAACCCGAATCTGAAAGCTTCCCGGTTTTCCCCACCTAGTTGGAAGTTCAAGATCTTGCCCCCACACCCACCAGTCCATCACATGGTCCAATCTTCCACTGCCATGCTGGCAGTTCCACCCATCCAGTTCCAGTCAGGTGCAGAGGTGCAGAGACAAAGGATGACCTTGGCTTTCTAGAAAGGAATTTTGTTATGGCTACATCCCGTCTCACTCCTACAATCCCCCCTCCCATTTTCCCACAATAGAAAATGCATAGTCGAATAATAGAAAGTGTGGCAGGCCAAAGATTAAAAATGGCTGCTGGCCTGACAGAGCCATTGACAGTTATGGACAGGAGAATGCCCTTTGCCTGTCAATTTGTTAATAAGTGTTGTGGCCTGCCAACTGCCAGCAGAGCTGGTGGCAGACTTGGATGATGAGGAGGTTGGAAAGGAATCTGGACTCTGGGGAAGGCTTTGATGGATGCTCTGCGTTGGAAGCAGAGGTAGAGCTAGGGCCGTCCAACATTTCCCAGCTGCCTTCGGAGTCAGAGATAACTGGGTAGGATGAACAGCTGGGGCTGTTCCAGATGCATGCATTCATAGAGCCGTTAGGAGAGGAGAACAACTGAGGACAAGGAGCCAACTCAGGAAGAAAGGCATATGTGGATGCTGAATGGCCCCTCCCTGGCTGGGGAATAAATAGAAGGAAATGAGAGTGGTGGTCGTAGGAGACAACAGTTCGGATTTCTGTAGGTTTGTCTCACCGTGTTTCCTGCCTCAGAGACTGCTTGCCAGAACTTAATTTACAGCTTTGTGACTGGACGTTCTTGGCTTGGCAAGTATCCCAAGGAACTGATAAGGTCTGTTATTGCAATTAACTCTTGAAAGGATTGCTGCCTGGACTTTTCAGTGTGTGAATGCCAGTAATTCACAGGAGCTAAATAAAGTGGTGGGGGAGTTTGCCACAAGGAGTCTGTTTCTTGGTTCTGCTCAGGCTGGGTCAGAACAGTAAGGACGGGTGGGTAGAACTTTAAATTCTGTTCCAGAAAGAAGAGTATGAGAGGCGTAAGATGTGGCTGCAGTGCTTTAAAGCAGCTGCATCTTTTCCTGGGATTGCACGTGTAGTAGGTGTTAAGAACCAATGAAGTCTAATCGTCACTCCTAAGTCAAACGTCTGAGAAATGTTGGGTTTGTTCAGTTAGCAAGCTGGAAATTCCACTGCATCACACATCCCTTCTGTCTCTATTTCGAGTCCAAGGAATTCTAGGTGCGTTCTTTCCTGATTTATTTATATATTTACCTGCTGCAATAAAGGGATTCTCAATGGGCTGCACACATGCCAGTGAAATTTTCATGGTACAGAACATACTAGCTAAACAGCTATAAAAATCATAAAAAGTTAAAACCACAAAATAGGAATCGTAAAAAACCACCAACCGAATAACAGAGCAAAAATGGATGACATCTTTTATGAATCAAAAGCCTTCTTCAGCAGTTCTCTCTTTAATAAGGTAGAAGACGATTAAAGAGACGATCTCTCTTTAAGGTAGAAGACGATTAAATTTCTGGGGGGAAAGAGGCCCATAATGTTGGTATTATGGTGGGGAAATCTGCAGATCTTCCTCCTCATCTCACAGGCCTGCTTTATCATTATTATTTTTTAAATACTCATTTAATTCATGTAAGTGCCAAATTCTAAAACTATTTATATGTAAACTGTGAGCGTGGTAATTAATTGCACTTTCATCTTTATAGCGGCAACCAACACTCCACTGAACTGCCTACCTTCCGAGCAAGAATTCAAGGGCCACATGTGAACTCGTCAAAAAGAGTATCAAAGCCAGGTCAGTGCATCATCGGCTTTGGTTTCCATAGGGAAGAAAATATGAATAGAAAGAGAAAAAAAGGAATTATAAGTATTTAAAAAAGGCCTGGTCACATCAGTGTAGCAAAAACCTTTTTCCTTTTATATATCAACGCAACGTTGACCCACCAACTATTGTGTTTGGAACTCAGTCCTCGTGGACACAATTAACATCAATTATATAGTCCACCTAGGGGTGCGGTGGTTCAATGGCTAAGACACTGAGCTTGTCGATCAAAAAGATCAGCAGTTTGGCAGTTCGAATCCCTAGCGCCGCGTAATGGAGGGAGCTCCCGTTACTTGTCCCAGCTTCTGCCAATCTAGCAGTTCGAAAGCATGTAAAAAATACAAGTAGAAAAATAGGAACCACCTTTGGTGGGAAGGTAACAGCACTCTGTGAGCCTTCGGTGTTTAGTCATGCCCGCCACATGACCACGGAGATGTCTACGGACAGCGCTGGCTCTTCAGCTTTGAAACAGAGATGAGCACCGTCCCCTAGAGTCGGGAATGACTAGCAGATATGTGCGAGGGGAACCTTTACCTTTATCTATATTCAAGTAGGGATCCTTATTGTGAAAATTGGAGAATTGTAAATGCATCTCTCTTTTTTTTCATTTCTGGAACACAGGTAGGCCTCGACTTACAACAGATTGTTTAGTGACTGTGCAAAGTTACAACAGCACTGGAAACAGCGAGTCCTGGCAACTACCAGTTCAGCAAACCAGAAGTAAAATTAGCATCCTGTTCGCCTGAACCGATCCGAACCCCCTGAATCCCACCCTTGGAAAAGTGGTTTCGTGGAATATGGTTACAATGAAGGCAGGCTGGCTAACATTGGACTTTTCCACCAACACAAAGTCCTTCGGAGGATTAATTTGTGCCTTTCTAGTTGCTGTCAGCCTTGATTGTGATAATAACGAGTGTGACTTCCAACTCCATCCCTCTGCTCCTGTCTTCAGTGTTTAAATAATAAGGAAGAGAACTTGCCGATTATCACCTGTAAATCTAGCAGTTCATTAAGGTCATTGGAGGCCAGGAGACTAAGCATCTAATGACACCGTTCTCTGGAGAAAATAATTGCAGGCTCAAGATGTAAATACCAAATGCCTCCTTTAAAAACAAAATCTGCCTGAATGTCGCTGGGTTAGCATAGTAACTAGCTGCTGTTCAAGATGTTGAAAAATCATAGAGCTGCTTGAAAGAATTTCAGCACTAATGTTTGCAATGCCATTAAATATTGTTCGGTGGAAGCAGTTTGCTTTATCTTGATTTCCATGTTAGTTTCAAAATCCTTTCATTATTTTTTATTAATGTATTTGTTATCCTGCATGTATTGTTTTTACAAATACCTCCAGGTGGCAAATATATCCAACTACTCTTTCTTCCTCCACATCAACAACTATGTGATTGGGTTCTGGTTGGGCTGAGAGAGAAGTGCTGGTCCAAGGTTGGATTTCATGTCTAAGGTGGGACTAGAATTCACAGTCTTCTGGTGATTGGCCAAAGTTACCCAGTTGGCTTTCATGTATAAGATGGAACTATAATTCATAGTCTTGTGGTGATTGGCCCAAAGTTACACAGTTGGTTTTCATGTATAATGTGGGACTAGAACTCACTGTCTCCTGGTGGTTGGCCCAAAGTCACCCAGCTTTTGTGGCTAAGGCGGGACTTGAACTCTCAATCTCCCACTTTCTAGTCTGGTACTTTAACCACTAGACTAGATCATACTGAGCCTCTTATCACAAACCTCAGCAATTCAGGCAAGCAACAAATCAACAAATTTCAAATTCTGACCTTTGTCTTACCTGCAATATCATTTCCATTAAAATGGAATTAAAAATAGCAGTAGTGTATGTGTGTGTGTATGTATATGTATGTACACACACACACACACACACACACACACAGTGCTTATAATTAATGGAGCAGAATTAATTAATGACGAATGTTTATTTAGGAGGAATAATTAAAATGGTGTGATGTTCAAGCCAGCTGGGTGTGATTTGCTTTTCTTTTTCAGAATCCCACTCATTGAGAACTCCATGATTCTTCTTGACTAGCTCCCAAAATGAAGACTTCCATAATTAACCAAGCTGACATGTAAAAAATGGAGGCAGGTATAGCATATCATCTGTCAGATGGAAAGGTTAATTATGGCTGGTCAGAGGCACAGCTGGAACCGCCAAAGCCATCTGTTAGATCAAATTTAGCGCAATGGATAAAAATGGGGCGAGCCGGGGATTGAAATGCAGATCAAAGATGCAGCCACACAGTAAAGTTATATTAAGTAGAAGTTCTCTTTGTGGATTTTGCTAGTTTGTTCAGGAGCTAGGAAGATGCCTCCTAGCAAAAGTATGGATTCAAGTAACTATACTTTGAGTGTACATCTTCCTCTCCTCTCCTCTCCTCTGCTTCTCTTATCCTTCCTTCTCTTGTCCCTCTCCTCTCTCCTCTCACCCTTCCTTCCATCCTCTCCTCTCCTTCTCCTTCTCCAACCCTTCTCTTGTCTTTCTCCTCTTCCCTTCTCCCATTGCCCTTCCTCCTCTCCTCTCCTCTGCTCCTCTTGTCCTGCCTTCTCTGCTCCTCTTGTCCTGTCACTCTCCTCTCCCCATCTCCCATCCTTCCTTCTCCCATTTCCTCTCCTTCTCCAATCCTTCCTCCTCTCCTCTCCTCTGCTTCTCTTGCCCTTCCTCCTCTCCTCTCTCCTCTTGCATTTCCCCTCACCCCTCTTCTCTTTCTCTCCACTCTTCTCCCCTCCTCTCCCACCCTTCCTCCTCTCCTCTCCTCTTTCATCTCCCCTCACCCCTCTCCTCTCCTCTTTCTCCTCTCCACCTCTCTCCCTCTCTTTCTTTCTGTCCCTTTCCTCCTCCCCTGCCTCTTTTCCTTTCTCTCCTCTCGTTTCCCCTCCTCTCCTCTTTCTCTTCTCTTCTTCTCCCTCCTTTCCCTTTCCATGCTCTCCCTTTTTTCCCTTCCCTCTCCTCTCCCATTTCCTTTCATTCCCTTCCCTTTAACTCTTTTCAGGAAAGACCATCTATCACTGCTGATCTTAATCCAGACATTACAAAGGGGAAACCAGATAGATTCTCCTCTCCACTCCGTTTTTTTAAAGGTAAAAGAACTTTCTTATGGCTAATTACTTCCTACTTATTTCAGCTATTCCCTGAATCTAGTTTGAAATTGGATGGGAATTGGCACTTACTGTGGGAATGTTCATATTTAAAGATCCCTGTTGTATTTGCCTAGCCCTGGATTAAACATTAAGCAAAATAAGTAAGCGCATAGGGCACCCAGGGAAAGAGAGAGAGCAGAGTTTTCGTTCCCCCAACTATCATGTCCTTAACTTATTTTGCCTTATAATCTTTGGGTGATTAAAAATAGTTTCCGATAAATCTCGGTATTTGCATTTTCCCCTTATAACAATTCATTTTAAAAGCGCATTAAAACGTGTTGAAAATGTGCATGGTTTTCCCCCCCTTCTCTCCGTTGCCCTAGTTATAAGTAAATAATTTGCTTATTTTGCTTTCTACTGTTTCGTGCTAAATGAATAAATAAAAAGTTTAATATTGCTGTGGGGTCTGGCCTGGGGGGTAGCAGGGAAGAAAACTTGAATTTTTAATATCTAATATCACCTCCGGTGTTTATTAAGTCGTAATGTTTTGTAAGTTAAGCAATGGAGGCTCCATTGTTAGGCTAAGCTTAGAGCATCAACTGGCCTTAATTCAGCCTTGCATTGGATTTCTCATTTCGAATCTCTTCACTGATGACTCTTTTCCAGCCAGGCAGAAAATAAAATAGACCAAGACTTATTTACATCTAGATCAGTGGGTTTTAAAACAATGATGTTTGATGCGATTTCCGTTATTTCAATGGATTCAATTCCCTCTCTGAGTGTGACAAAAGCATGATTATTTATTTTATTAAATTTATACCCCGCCCTTCTCCAAAAGGACCCAGGGCGGCACACAGGAATTTAAAATACAATACAAAATCAAGTAAAAAATTTTTTAAAAACTTATTTGATACCCATCCTGTGCTAAAAACAAATTAAAATCCCCAAATTTAAAACTGTCTAAAATAGTCATTTGTGGAGGTTACGCTAGGCTGGCTAAATGGAACAAATGTGTCTTTAAACACTGGCGGAAGAGGCGGAGGTCGGAGATGGTGCGAAGTTCAGGGGGGAGGTCGTTCCAAAGGGCAGGGCCCGCCACAGAGAAGGCTCTTCCCCTGGGTGTCGCCAGTCGGCATTGTCCGGCCGACGGCACCCTGAGAAGGCCCTCTCTGTGGGAGCATATCGGTCTAAGGGATGTATGGGGCAAATTACTCACAACGTAGTTTGTTTGGTTTAGGCCAATAGAGTGTGTTTAAGTTCATTATCACAATGTAGGACACTAACTATAGGTGGTTTATACATCAAGCTTGACTTAAGCACGTTGTGGTTCGAAAAGATTTGTGAACTGGCCCTTAAAATGGGTCTGGCTTTGCTAAACAAGCAAAGAAACATTTAATCGTATGATACGTTAGACCGAGTTATATACACACTGTTTGTGATGTTACATTTCCGACCGTACTTGTATAGATGCTGTTAAAATTGATGTGGCTTTCTGGAAGTATACATTATTCTCTGCTATTTAAAAGAAGTTACAAGAGCACTGGGCTTCTTCAGATCGAGCATTTATTTTAAAAAGCTTCTTCATTTTGTTAAGCTGTCCAGAACAATAATAAGGCAGTCTTTAAAAAGTAAGTAATAATTTGAACATTCTATAGGCATTTATAGTTATTGACTGGCCTCCTTGCAGCAAACAGCCTGTTTCAGTTTAACCTGATTACAAGGGGGGGTGTTAAGTTTGCAGGAATTCAGTCCGAGTCAGGCTAGTCATTGGAACAGGTTTATTTACAACTAGCAAGAACTATATACAGGTAAAAAGAGAGCCAGCTAACACAGACTTCGATAGCTATTTATACTTTAGCACAAGGCAGAAAAAACCTTAGCCAGACAGAAAGTCTGGCCCGGCCAGTCGCGTCTCGGCCAATCAGACGCGACTGGTTGTTACAGTGTTTAACAGACCTCCGGGTCAATCTCAGTTCCCCCAGACTGAATGTCTGGCCGTGGGTTGAGAACATAACAGGGGGAAATCTGCCTCTGCCTCCCAGCAATTTGCCTCTTGCAGCAAACAGCAAGTTTCCCTTCCAATTTCAGGTTAAGCCGGCCTCCCGATCATCAGCTGTTTCAGGCTGCAGGGATTGCCACCTCCACAAGCCCTATTTTCTCCATTTGCTGCAAAGAGGTAAACTGCTGGGAGGCAGAGGCCAAAGGGCGGGGGGCCAGTGGGTGGGTGGGGCTACATTCCGTGTATAAGACCCGCCCAAATTTCCACCCTCTTTTAGTGGGGAGAAGGTGCATCTTATACGCCGAAAAATATGGTAACAACCGTGTTAATACAATACAATATAATACAATAGCAGAGTTGGAAGGGACCTTGTAGGTCTTCTAGTCCAACCCCCTGCATGGGCAGGAATCTTATACCATTTCAGACAAATGGCTATCTAACATCTTCTTAAAGACTTCCAGGGTTGGGGCATTCACAACTTCTGGAGGCAAGCTGTTCCAGAGGTTAATTGTTCTAACTGTCAGGAAATTTCTCCTTAGTTCTAAGTTGCTTCTCTCCTTGATGAGTTTCCACCCATTGCTTCTTGTCCTGCCCCCAGGTGCCTTGGAGAATAGTTTGACTCCCTCTTCTTTGTGGCACCCTCTGAGATATCGGAAGACTGCTATCATGTCTCCCCTGGTCCTTCTCTTCATCAAACTAGACATACCCAGTTCCTGCAGCCGTTCTTCATATGTTTTAGTCTCCAGTCCCCTAATCATCTTGGTTGCTCTTCTCTGCACTCTTTCCAGAGTCTCCACGTATAACTTTAAGAATTGCAGTGATTCACTTAACAATATGGAAGGAAAGGTCATAAGACCGTGCAAAACTCTACAAATGCATCACTCCGCAACATAAATTTTGGTCATATGTCAAGGACTGCCTGCATGGTTCAATGAGAGCCCATTCGGTGCAGCAGTTGAGGCATCAGGCTGGAAACCAGGCAACGGTGAGTTCTAGTCCTGCCTTGGGCACGATGCCAGCTGGGTGACTTGACCCAGAGTCTCTTGCTGAACCCTAGGAAGAAGCAGGCCAGGGCATCCTACTTCCCTCAATCTTGCCAAGAAAACCGCAAAAACTATTCTAGGCAGTCGCCATGAATCAACACTAAAGCAAAGCAACAGCAAAAAAACCAACAAAAAACCAACCTTCCACGCTGCCAAAATATTTAATAAACAACGATGCTGTTTTGACATTTTAAAAAAATAATTGAGAGATGCGACGACAGACGCAGTAGCACTTTGGAAATGTTCAAGAACCTAATCTAATGGTTTTTTTCAATATTTATCAAATACATATGTGTGTGTGTCAATAAACAAGGGAGACTAGGATAGATCTATTTCGAGCTATTTAGCTCTCATCAGCTAGCCATACCCTTACTGGGATTCGAACTGGGGCTGTATTACATGTTAGCCAGAAACCTTAGCCATTATGCCACCAAGTTCTCTTCCTGATCAGCTGAGACAGGAGGATAAGTATATACTTGTGTCACAACACACTGGTAAGCCCCAAATACGGGAGGAAGCAAAGCTGCTTTCCTTTTCTGTCTTTCTGTCTTTCGGCTCATCACCAGAGACCATGCAGACAGAAAGCTATTATTTTCGTTGTGTCTTTTGTTTTGTTTTTTTAGGGTATGGCTGGCTGATGAGAGCTAAATAGCTCGAAATAGATCTATCCTAGTCTCCCTTGTTTATTTATTTATCAGCTTAAAAAAAACCTAACACACATGTAAACAAAAGACACAACAAAGGACACAACAACTATAATAGCTTTCTGTCTAGATGGTCTCTGGTGATGAGCCGAAAGACAGAAAAGGAAAGCAGTGTGCTTCCTCCCTTAATTGGGGCTTAACAGGGTGTTGTCACACACACACACACACACACATATATATACACACATACATACATACATAAATATGAAAAAGATTAATTCCTTTTCATCTCTCTGTCTTTCTCCTCCCATCACATTTTGGTCCATGAAATCTAATTTTTAAGACTCTTACTTGTTTGAGAAGTTCTGGTGGCCGCTGATCCTTTAATAAATCTCCTCAGCCTGGCATCGTTTGTGCAATGGTGAGATTTGGCCATAAGATATTACCACCTCAATTACAGCTTACGCAGCAGGAGCCAAGACGTTCGCCTAACAATGGGACTGCAGAAATGCCATATGACGAAGCCATGCCAACTTATTTGTGGTAATCCTCCCCATGGGGATTTATATTTTAACCTCTGCTTCCTTGTGTATTATTTAAGATTCCATCAATGGTTAATCCCTCTTGAATGACTATTTTCTTGGTTGAAGCCCAAAGGAATTTGACTCTTTGCCATTTGGGTCCTCTTCCCTATGTCTTTTTTTTCCGCCATAAAGTTTTATATTTTTCATTTTCATAACATTTAATCCCGTTTATGCTATTACATAGCCAACATTGTATTGTATTATTAAATGTTTACATCAGTTCCTCTTACCATCAACTCCCCAAAAGAAAAAGAAAAAAACCCGTTATTGGCTCTTCTGTTCTCCATAGACTATATTTTTGCGTTCACTTTCTTCTCCCTCTCTCCTCCCCCTCCCTAGCTCCTTTCTTCTTTCTGTCCTCCCTCCTTTCTCTACTTCCCCTTCTACCCCTATCTCCCTTTTCCACTCCTCATTTCTCTCCTCCTCTTCCTCCCTCCTACCTTCTCTTCTGTCCCTCTCTCCTTCCCTTCCCTCTCTCCTTTTCTTCCCCCCTCCTACCTTCTCTCCTGTCCCTCTCTCCTTCCCTTCCCTCTCTCCTTTTCTTCCCCCCTCCTACCTTCTCTTCTGTCCCTCTCTCCTTCCCTTCCCTCTCTCCTTTTCTTCCCCCCTCCTACATTCTCTCCTGTCCCTCTCTCCTTCCCTTCCCTCTCTCCTCTTCTTCCCCCCTCCTACCTTCTCTCCTGTCCCTCTCTCCTTCCCTTCCCTCTCTCCTTTTCTTCCCCCTCCTACCTTCTCTCCTGTCCCTCTCTCCTTCCCTTCCCTCTCTCCTTTTCTTCCCACTCTTCATCTCATTTGCTTGGTGTATTTCAGCTTCTGAGCAAGCTCCATTTTATGTCAATGGTATTTATAGTTCCTTTTCAATATACATATTTAATTTTAGACATACAGTATATTCTCCTCCTTTAAAAAAAAAGAAAAGAAAAGTAGAACAAAAATGTATACATATATAGCCTTCCCTATGTCTTTTTAGGAGCATATATCCATACATATTGTTCTCCTTTTTGTAAGGACCAAGCTGGGTACAATGGCCTCAGCCATCAATGCTATAATTCATGATGGCCATCTGCCAATATTTGAGGGGCTGCCACACAGAAGAGGGAGTCAAACTATTCTCCAAGGCACCTGAGGGCAGGACAAGAAGCAATGGGTGGAAACTAATCAAGGAGAGAAGCAACCTAGAACGAAGGGGAAATTTCTGAGCAGTGAGAACGATCAACCAATAGAATGGCTTGCCTTCAGAAGTTGTGGGCGCTCCATCAATGGAGGTTCTCAGGAAGAGACCAGACAGCCATTTGTTCAAATGGTATAGGGCTGTGATGGCAAACCTATGGCATGTGTGCCAGAGGTGGCACACCAAGCACACATGGCATTGCTAGCTGGTCTTCAGGTGTACACCAGCCAGCTGATCTTTGCATGTGTCGGAGGTCTGGAAACCCAAAGATCAGCTGGCTGGTGTGCACCTGAAGACCAGCTAGATGTGCTTTGGGTTTCCAGCATTCCTGCATGCACAATCAAGCTGGGAAGAATGCATGCACACACCGGAAACCCGAAGACCAGCTGGATGCAAACTGTCCAGCTGGTCTTCAGGTTTCTGGGGCTCTGGTGCATGTGAAGACCAGCTGATTGGCACGCATGCGTGGACTAGAAACTAGAAGACTGGGTGGCTGGTCTTTGAGTTTCTGAGTGTGTGGTGTGCTCCAGTTTGGGCACTTGGTGCCGAAAAGCTTCCCCATCACTGGTGTACCATCTCCTGCTCATGCAGGGGGTTGGACTAGATTCCCTCTAAAGTCCTTTCAACTCTGTTATTCTGTTATTCAGCCTACCTATCACAAAGGAACCACCACCAGCTCCTAAGGTGAGCAGGGGTGAGTGAAAGCCACATCTCCTGCTCATTAATTTATGTCTGAAATTGCTTTTCAGTGTCCATTTTTCTCTTCGTGGGAAGTCAATCATCAGTTCGAAAAGAAACAATTTGCGGGAGAATTCCGCTAACCCTTCCCGATACTGTAATTTCAATTCCCCGATTAGACAAATTGATAGAGACGACGTTCATACAAATATAGATATGGACAAACACACACATGCACAAAGCCACTTTTAAAATATTCTCCATCAGGTAGGAGGCTTCCAAAAGAAGTACACAGGTCTGTCAATGGCTAACAATGATTACATTATTTCTCTGTAATCACAGAGAGTCATTTATTGCTGAGGCTCTAAAGCTAGGAAAATAACAAGTAGAATTCACCTGCGGAGGAAAAACAGCTCTCTTAGTTCACATTTTAAAGCTCAGTGGTGAAATCACCTCAGAAAGTACAGGAGAAGGTAAGATAAAGGTTCCCTTGCACATGCATGCTGGTCGTTCCCAACTCTAGGGGGCAGTGCTCCTCTCCGTTTCAAAGCCAAAGAGCCAGCGCTGTCCGAAGATGGCTCCGTGGTCATGTGACCGGCATGACTAAATGCCAAAGGCGCACGGAACGCTGTTCCCTTCCCACCAAAGGCAAATCAGATTTGGAAAAAAATAAAAGTTCTAATTGATTAAAACTCATTTCCTTGCCTGTGTTTTCTGTTTGGTAATTCCAGGGCATGAAGTCCATTTTGAAGATAATTCATACCAATGTGACGCCACTGACACACTGTTCTCATGTTGAACCTCTGAGGACTTTCCTTCCTTCATGAAGTTGGTATCTCTTATCTCTTTGTGTTCTTCAAAATATAATGGATGAGGAAGCAGGCCAAAGAAACAAACAAACAGGGGGAAAGACTAAAATAAGTCAGCATTTTGCCTCTTTATAAATCTATGGTGAGGCCCCATCTGGAGTATTGTGTACAGTTCTGGTCACCATGCCTTCAGAAGGATATTATGGAAATGGAAAAGGTGCAGAGGAGGGCAACCAGAACGATTAGGGGGCTGGAACACCTTCCTTACCATCTGAGGCTGCAACGGCTGGGCCTCTTCCCTCTAGAACGATGGCGCCTAAGAGGTGACCTGATTGAAGTCTATAAAATCATGCACGGTGTGGACAAAGTAGAAAAGGAAAAACTGTTTTTCCCTATCGCACAACACTAGAACTAGGGGGCACTCCATGAAACTTTTGGAAGCTAGACCTCAAACAAATAAGAGGAAGTACTTTTTCACCCAGAGGATCACTGGTCTATGGAACTCCCTGCCAGAAGAAGTGGAGACAGCTGTCAGCCTCGACACCTTTAAGAAAGGATTAGACGAGTTCATGGAGAACTAGGGTATCCATGGCTATCATTATGGATGCCTAAGGACACCCTCTGGGTTGGAGAGAGAGGCAGGATATCTCTCAATGCCATTTGCAGGGAATCATAAGCAGGTGAAGACATCTGCTTGGGAAGACCCTGAAGAAAATGGGGAGCCACTGTGGGAGACAGAACGCTGGACTGGATGGGCTGTGGCCTGTTCCAGCAAGGCTCTTCTTATGTTCAGAAAGAAAGAAAGAAAGAAAGAAAGAAAGAAAGAAAGAAAGAAAGAAAGAAAGAAAGAAAGAAAGAAAGAAAGAAAGAAAGAGGAGCCACTGTGGGAGACAGAATGCTGGACTGGATGGGCTGTGGCCTGTTCCAGCAAGGCTCTTCTTATGTTCAGAAAGAAAGAAAGAAAGAAAGAAAGAAAGAAAGAAAGAAAGAAAGAAAGAAAGAAAGAAAGAAAGAAAGAAAGAAAGAAAGAGGAGCCACTGTGGGAGACAGAATGCTGGACTGGATGGGCTGTGGCCTGTTCCAGCAAGGCTATTCTTGTGTTCTTATGTTCTTAAAACTTGCCTAGGCATTTTGGCCAGGCCAAGTAAAACAATACCACTTGTCGTTTTCCTGCTCCAGTATGCAGGACTGAAATATGCCCACATGGAGACGCATATCCCTTTGTTGCTTAAGACACAACCTGGTGATTGCTGATGGGAGACCCACGTACTCATTTCCAGAATCAGCAGAGTGAAACATTTTGTTCAGAAAAATTAATTTGTAAAGGGCCACTGGTAGACAGCACCCATCCATCACTCTGCAACATGTATTAAATGCCTTCAACACAAATGGCAAAGCCAATAAAATGCTACAAGGAAACCCCGATGCACTTTTAAGGCCAGAATGCCCAAACTATTCATTCCACCGCAAATGAACACAACTCACCTTGTTCATTATACAAGGAAAGGACAAGCCAATTCCTACAATAGTGTCTAAGTGGCTTTTATGATTTGCTTAGGTCTCTGCTTAGACCTAACGACTCAGACCTTGCGTAGTCCGATGGCATTAGCATCTGATACTTGAAGAACATATAAGAGATGTTAAGCTAATTAGTGTTGTACAACAAGGCAATTTATGGGGAGAAGGGGAAGATGGCCCAAGATCACCCAGGACTAGAACTCACTAGATCCTGGTTTAGAGGATACCAAATTGGCTCCAAGACTCTCGAACCTGAGTGAAATGGATAGATTGTAGAGGTCGGTTTGGGTATCATTGCTTGTAGGTAGGACTTGGAGGAACCTAACATGTCTGGCAGTGGTGGGATTCAATTTTTTTTTCTACCAGTTCTGTGGCTATGGCTTGGTGGACGTGGCTTGGTGGGCATGGCAGGGGAAGGTTCCTGCAAAATCCCCATTCCCTCCTGATCACCTGGGACTCGGGAGGCAGAGAATAGATGGGGGTGTGGCCGGTCAGAGATGGTATTTTACCGGTTCTCTGAACTACTCAAAATTTCTGCTACTGGTTCTCCAGAACTGGTGAGAACCTGCAGAATACCACCTCTGATGTCTGGCTACCATTGAATTAGACATCTAAAATGGGACCTATCTATCCCTGTTAAACAGATACATCTCCAAGAAGCTTATCAACAGGAGATTCATAGAATTCACAAAGCTGGAAAGCACTATACCGGAGATCGAATCCAACCCCGTCCAGCTTAGTGCAGAAAATCAAATTAAACCATCCTGACAGATGGCTGATCAGCTCCTGAACGAACACATCCAGCAAAGAAGAGTCCAACACCTCCCTCAGTAATTGGTTCTTCGTTATGGCAAACATTCCTAGCTGCAGGAAAACTCTACACCCACATCCCAGAAAGCTAATCCAGCAGGTCAGCAAAAGTGAAAAATCTTACTTTTAAAAAAAGTGGGGAACCCCCCCCCCCATCTCTGAGTCCTTTCTCTTAATTAAACCTCTCTTTCAAGCTTAATCAAATGATTTGGCAAATTAGTGCCAAGCAGCTGCAGCCACGCAGAACAGAACCTTCAGGAAAGGAAGGCAGGAAACAGGAAGCACAAAAGAGTACTAGGGTGGTTGTGGCCTGCCGAGTTAGACAGGGAGGAGGTTGGGGAAGAGCATGGGCCAGTCCTGGAGGATGGGGAAGGTTCAGACGAGGGCTCGGCGTCAGAGGCAGAGATGGAGCCAAGGCCATCTGGCAGTTCTTAATGCGGCAGCAGTGAGGCAGAGGGACAGCTGGAGCCTGTTCCCAGTGTGCGCATGCGCAGAGCTGCCAGAAGAAAAGAGCGGCTGAGAAATCAGGGTCGACTTGGGAGTAAAGCCACAGGTGGAAGGCGAATGGCCTCTCCCATCGGAAATAAAAGAGGAGCGAAAAGGGGAGTGGGCTTTTGCAGGAAACAATTCGTTGGTTTGGTCCTTAGATTCATATCAGGAGTGTGAAGATCTGTCCGTGAATCTCAGAGACTCTCTTAGGAATGGGGTGAGGTCCACGGTAGACAATTTAAGGTTGAAGATGTGGGGATTAGAGGATGTAACAACAAAGTCAAGTTGAGCATAGCAGGCGTTGACCATTATTGTGGTAATATTATTATGGAGATAATAAGGTGTTGTGGCCTGTTGGCCACCGCCACCCCCAGGAGCCAAATCAGAGGAGGAGGAGGTGTTGGAGTCAGGGTCGGCATCAGAGCAACCTGAGAGCTTTGAGGGGGAAGAGGGAATGGAGCTGAGAGAGAGAGAGAGAGAGAGAGAGAGAGAGAGAGAGAGAGAGAGAGAGAGAGAGAGAGAGGAGTGGAGCCTGGGCCATCTGTCAGCCCTCAGATGGAGAGTCAACAGCCCCCTCCCGGTCTGGAGGTGGCTGATGAGGAAGAGGAGGAACAGCTGAGTCCAGTGCCTGATGCATAGATGCACAGAAGGCAGAGGAGAGAAGAGCAGTGGAAATCAATGGGCTGATCCTTGGGAAGGAAGAGCCACCAGTGATAGGCACATAGCTCTGGGGATAAAAGGCAGGGTGTGGAGATGAATAGATGTGGCAGACAACTATTCATCTTCTGGCCAGATGGACTGCAGGAGAAACTTTCTGTTGGGGCTGCCAACACTCCTAATAAAGCAATCTTTTGAGTTCACATCAGAGGGTTTGTCACGTTTGGGAAGCTGGGTCAGAACATAAGGAAGAGAGAAAGAGAAGATGTTCTCAGACAGAGAGACAAAAGTTACCACAAGTAATACTTGCTGAAGTCCACCTTGGAATTTTTCAAGTTTTTTTTGTTCCCCTGTGGAAGAGACTTCTACTATTAGGATACTTGAGATATTTTTAAAAAACAACAACAACGATTCTTTAGGGTATTCTTGAAGATTGTAATATTGGGTACTTTTTTTTTCTGATACCAACTTTCCATCATTCTGACATTCCCAATCTGAAAACAGCTCAGAGTTTCATAATGGTGTCTTCCCTTGAGATTTAATTCATGGGTTGGAAACCAGGGAGGCTATTAAGCACTGGAGATGTGATTATATGGTGAATGGCATACCATTCACATCTACTTCTTGGGCTGCCCATAACTTAATAAAGCCAGGTACAATGTATTTCACCCCCGAGGGTTCTTTTTTCTTCTTCCCCATCTTGAAGAAGGTTCAAAAGCAAAATTTCTTGTCAAATTGAATGGAAAGTGAGAAAGAGAGAGAGAAAAAGAAGGAGATGTCATTTTTTAATGGAAAATTGTACAATTGTTTCCAGGTCTCTTTTTTACTTTACTTTTCCAGGCCTTTTTACTTGGCCACCTGGCAAATTACACTCTCAACAGAAAGATGAGAAAGGGTGGAGAGAGGGAGAGAGAGAGAATGAGAAAGAAAGAATATGAGATGGAGAAGAGGAGAGGAGGGAAGGGGAAGAGAAGAGGAGAGAAAAGAAGAGAAGAAGGGAAGGGAGGATGGAAAGGAAGGGAAGAGAAATAGGGAGGAGAGGATGGAAAGGAAGGGAAGGGAGGGGAAGAGAAGGGAAGAGAAGAGAAGGGAGGGGAGGAGAGGATGGAAGGGAAGGGAGGAGAAGGGAAGAGAAGAGAAGAAAAAAAGGGAAGAGATGGAAAGGAAAGGAAGGGAAGGAAAGAGAAGGGAAGAGAAGAAGGGAGGAGAGGATGGAAAGGAAGGGAAGGGAAGGGAAGAGAAGAAAGAGAAGAGAAGAGGTCTGTATATGGGCACAATATCTTTCAGACCTGGTGCAGGTGCTGGTTGCATCTGCTCACTTCAACTTATGAAAATTCACCCTTTCCAAAACCATGTATTTTCAGTTTACCCCAGGACAGAGATTGCACAATTTGCAATAACGAGATGCTAAAAAAACAAAAAAACAAAAAAAACCCCAGTGAGCCTCAAGAGAATTGCAACCATGACTAACGTCGGCTTCCATCTCCATTCATCTCCCCTATTATTCATATTTCACATTGGAGATTGACTTGGTTGGCATTTAGTACATTTCCTATCAGAAGCACACAGTGTCACAGTCACTGACAGCTCAATAATCTGGCACAAGATGAAAGAGGAATGTCAACAGGACGGAAAAAGAACAAAGCTACAATGAATGATAATGTTGACTGTGACTTCCGATCAGGGCATCTTCTAGTATTGTCAGAAGGCATTTTGCATCTGTTTAATCCCTGGATTTTTCTCTCTCTCTCTCTCTCTCTCTTTTGTTCCCAAGAAAACTTTGAACACAAGTTAGTTTTTCTCCTCCAGTTGTGTGTGTTTATGGGGGGGGGGGGGGAGGAAAACCACAAATTCTTAAACTATAGATAACATTTTTTTCTTTTTTTTTTCTGCATTGACATGAAGGAACATCAAAGAGATCATTTATGGAGGGGACAGAATGAGTAACGTCTACATGCAACTAGGAAGATAGCCGGGTTCTGGAAGTAAAATTGATCATCCAAGTTGATAGTTGACTTCTTCTCTTATTCCCTTTAAAATGTAATAGTCTATCATGTATCTCCATGTCATCATCCATCCATGTACAAATAGCAGCTGCTTTGCAAGGATTTGGAAAAGGATGAGTATCATGATTGGGCAGCCTAAATTTATCACTATCAGTAGATGAATAGAATAGAATAGAATAGAATAACAAAGCTGGAAGGGACCTTGGAGGTCTTCTAGTCCAACCCCCTGCTTAGGCAGGAAACCCTACACCACTTCAGACAAATGGTTATCCAACATCTTCTTAAAACCTTCCAGTGTTGGAGCATTCACTACTTCTGGTCGTTCCATTGATTAATTGTTCTCCCTGTGAGGAAATCTCTCCTTGGTTCTAGGTTGTTTCTCTCCTTGATTAGTTTCCATCCATTGCTTCTTGTCCTGCCCTCAGGTGTTTTGGAAAATAGCTTGACTCCCTCTTCTTTGTGGCAGCCCCTGAGATATTGGAAGACCACTATGGTGTCTCCCCTAGTCCTTCTTTTCCATAAACCAATAAACCATCATCTGGGGCAGCATCGCATCTTAAGGACCATCTTGTCTAAAGGATGATGAAAGTTCCTCTGGAGGTGACTTGCTTAAGTTCTAACTGCTTAGCTGAAGACTGGACTATGAGTTGGAATGTAGGCCTTCACATTTGTGAATGCTATGCAGTGGGACATATTGCTCCAAGACAGGCTTGTATCTCTTGTTCCTAGACAACTGATGTGTGTCTGTGTGATTGTTTTTATTTTCCTGACAGAGGAAAAACATCAGGAAAATGCACTGACCTATCCATAGTAGGCCAGTGGCTTCTACAACGCTATATCTCGGCTAGCTTCACCCATCTCTTTAGAGCTTGGGTGGCTTCCAACATTCTTCTCACTTCCTAGAGTGGCCCAGAGGCCTCAGACACACCACCTCATGAATGGTGGTTGGGTTCACACGCGGCGTTGAAGCCTCAAATGATTCCTTTGATTTCAACTTTGTGTTGTGGGGTGAGCACCCCATCACCAAATCCCTGACAGACTCTTTGCCCAGCATGTTCATACATTTTAATGTCACCGGGAAAATAGTGACACAGTTTTCACAAATGAGCTTCCTTTATGTCCCTGTCAGCTGGCAGGTAGTCTAGAAAAAAAGAAGAAAGGGAAAAAATGAGCTGGCTATTGAATATTTCTCTCCCGGCTGCCAAGATTCATCTCCCGCTCATGAATTCTAACTATGTATTGTCTGCACAGACAGGCCCAGGCTACCATACCGAGCTCTCTATTCTTCGGGGAGCGTGGTGATGAAAATGAGCCATGAAAGAGAGGGGAAAATGTGCCAGGATAAATAAATGCATGTGCCGTTGAAGAAGCGTTATTGGTTAGTTGTTGGAGTTCATGTTTAACATACGGAGAATTCGACCCTCTCCGCTTCCCAGTTTGCATTTTGGAATCTGTAGGATCATCAAAGGCCACGATGAAAGCCAGCTCTACCTTGAGGGCTGTGGTGACTCAGGTTCAACATATAATCCAGCTGGATGCAAAGTAGCTTTTCGGTATTGCCGGACCTGATGGCAGAAAAACAAGATCGCATCCAAAATAATGTCCCAACGGTGCTTTTCCAAGAGGAAATTGGATTTTCTTGGGGGGGTTTCCCCCCCACTCCTTTGAAAATGTTTAACTTCTCATCCAAGAAGCTTCTTTGGCTCGGTTCGTTCTCTCGGATGCGAAGAGAAATAGCAATGGCACTTGGACTTATCTGCCGCTTCACAGTGCTTTACAAACCTGTCTAAGCGGTTTACAGAGTCATCCTATCACCCCCAGCAATCTGGATCCTCGTTTTACTGACCTCAGAAGGACGGAAAGATGAGTCTGCCTTGAGCCAGTGAGAATTGAACTACTGGCTGTTGGCAGAATTAACCTGCAATTCTGCATCCTAACCACTGCACCACCGTTGCTCGTAAAAAAAACAAGGAAGTCCAGTTACTTTTTGGAAAAGTACTTTGGGGACAACCATGACTTGGATAATTGAGAATTTCTGTAGACATCCAAAATAATGGTTGGAGGTAAGAGGGATTTGAGTAATGATGTTATCTAGGTTGGGTAATGAAACATCTGCAAGAAAGGAACCAAGCTCAGAGAATACGAAGGACTCCATAGTCATCCTCCTCCTGCTCATGTTCCTCTTTTTCCTCCTCCTCCTCCCAAACTTCATTTCCTTCTAGCATTGATGATGTTACCTAGTTTGGGTCATAAAACATCTGCTAGAAAACAACCAAGCTCAGAGAGCACCAAGGAACCCATAGTTCTCCTCCCCCTCCTCCTCTTCCTCCCCCTTCTCCTTCTCCTTTTCCCTCTCCTTCTCCCCCCTCCTCCTCCTTCTCTTCCTCCTCCTCCTCCTTTTCCCTCTCCTTCTCCTCCTTCTCTTCCTCCTCCTCCTCCTTTTCCCTCTCCTTCTCCTCCTTCTCTTCCTCCTCCTCCTCCTCCTTTTCCCTCTCCTCCTCCTTCTCTTCCTCCTCCTCCTCCTCCTTTTCCCTCTCCTCCTCCTTCTCTTCCTCCTCCTCCTCCTCCTTTTCCCTCTCCTTCTCCTCCTTCTCTTCCTCCTCCTCCTCCTTTTCCCTCTCCTTCTCCTCCTTCTCTTCCTCCTCCTCCTCCTTTTCCCTCTCCTTCTCCTCCTTCTCTTCCTCCTCCTCCTCCTTTTCCCTCTCCTTCTCCTCCTTCTCTTCCTCCTCCTCCTCCTTTTCCCTCTCCTTCTCCTCCTCCTCTTCCTCCTTCTCCTCCTCCTTTTCCCTCTCCTCCTCCCCTCCTCCTCCTCCTCCTCCTCCTTTTCCCCCTCCTCCTCCTCTTCCTCCTCCTTCTTGCAAACCTAATTTCCTTCTAGCAGTGATGATGTTACCTAGTTTGGGTCATACAACATCTGCAAGAAAACAACCAAGCTCAGAGAGCACCCAAGGACCCTTACCTACAAATATTCTCCTTTATTGAACCAGATCACTGCATGCTTTCATATTGTGGGTATGAGCCCCTCGAATAGATTCCAGTCGCATGAAAAAGGGGGCGTACGGTACAGTGGTGGGTTTCTGCAGGCTCGCACCTACTCGCGAGAGCCGGTTGGTGAAATTTAGAGAACCGGTGAGAGGGGGTTCCACCGGCGTACCTGGAAGTAAATCTGGCCCGCCGCTGCCAGTGACCCAACGGGAAGGAAAGGAAAGGAAAGGAGGAAGAAAGGAAGGAAGGAAGGAAGGAAGGAAGAAAGAAAGAAAGAAAGAAAGAAAGAAAGAAAGAAAGAAAGAAAGAAAGAAAGAAAGAGAAAGAATTTATCATCACAATTGAGTCCAAAATTTTGGTTGCTAAGCAAGAGCGTTGTTAAATGAGTTTCACCACATTTTAAAAGGTGGCCACTCCCACCCTGTCACATGACTGCCAAGCCACGCCCACAAAATAGGCCACACCTACAGAGTAGGTTCTAAAAAATTTGAAACCCACCACTGGTACGGTAGCTATCCATATATTGTGTGTTGTTTAAGTTCAGAATTAAAGTTGGCGATTTTGTGAAACACGCCTAGTAGTGCTATGCCAACACTTCTCAAAACTTACCTGTGAAAGAGACTCACTGTTTCTCCACTTTAACTCTGGGGCTACTTGAGAATTTCTTGCAATTTCCCAGATGGAGGCTTTGAACTTCTTATTGGAATAACAGAGGGTGCAACTGTTTGTTTTCCTTCTTGCACATATTTCATCACTGTTAACTTTCACTGGTTAGGCAACACTTCCTCGGGGTCCTTTTGTAAGATTTCCCTCGGGATTTAAGGGAAGACTTAGAAAGCCTTAGGGATTGCATTCCAGAGATGCAGAGATGAAATATAAGACAGTCACACACCTGTCTGGGTGACCTTTTCACTGCACTGGGCTCCACCAGTGAGAATCTTACCAAATTGTCTTTTACTTGTGAGGAAGGCAGGGGGAAATGATTTGAAAAGGAAATTCTCTTTATTTATGTATTAATTTATTTTTAATTTGTCAAGCATGTACAAGATCACAGGTATAAGCATAAACATGGACATGAACGAGGTAATAAGTACAAATAAATGGGGAGAGAAATGGTTGGTATGCTGGTGCACTTATGCCCGCTTCCTTTATGGACTTCTTAGGAATGGGGTGAGGTCCACAGTAGACAATTTAATGTTAAAGCTGTGGGGGTTTGAGGATGTAACAATGGAGTCAGGTAGAGCAGGGGTCTCCAACCTTTGCAACTTTAAGTCTGAAGGACTTCAGCTCCCAAAATTCTCTGGAAGCTGAAGTCCTTCAGACTTAAAGTTGCAAAGGTTGGAGACCCCTGAGGTAGAGCATTCCAGGCGGTGACCACTCTGTTGCTGAAGTTGTATTTTCTGCAGTCGAGGTTGGAGTGGTTTACTTTGAGCTTGTATCTATTGTTTACTCGTGCGTTATTGCG
Source organism: Rhabdophis nuchalis (assembly GCA_039707465.1). Taxonomy (NCBI): domain Eukaryota; kingdom Metazoa; phylum Chordata; class Lepidosauria; order Squamata; family Natricidae; genus Rhabdophis; species Rhabdophis nuchalis. Next base: position 19,598,520 of record CM077657.1, on the reverse strand, counting down.
GTTGAAGCTGAAGTAGTCATTGACAGGTAGGATGCTGTAGCAGACAATTTTGTTTACTAAGCTTACGTCCGACTGCAAGTGGTGTATTGTCAGGTTGTCCAAACCCACAATTTTGAGCCTGCTGGCATAAGGGATTCTATTGTAAGCGGAGGAGTGGAATACTCTTCTCGTGAAATACCTCTGGACTCGCTCAATCGTATTAATGTCCGATATACAGTGTGGATTCCAAGCAGATGAACTGTATTCAAGAATTGGTCTGGCAAAGGTTTTGTATGCTCAGGTTTGTAATACAATGTTACAGGAGAAGAAGCTTCGCAAGATGAGGTTAACAACTCTTAATGCCTTTTTGCCACTGCTGTTACAGTGAGCTCGGGGGGTTAGATCATTTGAGATGAGTACTCTAGGTCCTGGAATGAATGAGGATCGTCTACAAGGTCGTATCCGCCCAGCTTGTATTTGGTGTTCTGATATTTATTTATTTTTTGCCAATGCGTAAGACATTTGTTGGTTGAGATTGTATTTTACTTGGGGGGAGGGCAGGGGAAACTGATTTGAAAAGGAAATTCTCTTTCAACAAACTGAATGAGAACGGAGAGAAAAGGAAGGAGAGAGAGGCGGGGGTGACAGAAAGAACGAAATTTGCTTCCTAATATGCCGAAAATTGTAATTGTAAAAGGCATCAAGAACTGTGGGGTTTTGTTTTTTTTAAGAGAACGGGCTTGAGGAGGAGAAAGAATTCTTTTTAGCCCTCGACCAAGCTCACATTCGCATTTGAGCAGTGACCCTGACAGGTTTTTCGTGTTTTAAGATTCCATTCTGTCAGTGACAAGTCAGAGAAGTCAAGTTGCAAAAAGAGAGAGAGAGAGAGAGAAAGAAAGGTGACTCGAGGGAATAGCTCGCTATCTTAAAAAGAGGAGAAAAGATGAGAAAAAGGAGGAAAAAGTTTTTTTCCCCCAAGTTTGCCTTTGCCTTTATTCATCTCTGTTTCACCATTGAAGAAGGGCACAATACTTTTAGACAAAATACTTATTTATCTTTTTGAAAACAAAGGGCAAGAAAGCTTTCTGATCCGTCCTTCCATATATATATTTATATATATATAAATGCCCGCAAGGATTTTATTTTTTTATTTTTTTTTAGGGCAAAGTTAAATTTAAGATCATTGAACTGAAACTTTTCTGGAATGCGCTTTTCTAATAAACTTCAAAATAACAAAAAATAGAAAAGATTCAGAGGGCTGACTTTTTAAGTGGAAAAGGAACAGGCTTTTTTCAATACGATCAACAATATATCTTCCTAGAAAAACATTCTGGTTTCACCTCGATGTTTTAGATATAAGGAATCTAAACACAAGGCAGATTGAAGTGGGGGACTTCAAGGGGGACAAATACTATTTAAGGGCATCCAGATTATCCAACATTTCTTGCTCTGGTTCTTACTAAGATGTTTACATTTGCTTGTTGATTTGCCATAGGCTTCTTAATACATATGGTGGCCGCTTTAGAGTATGTGTCCATTTTTATATTAAATCTATCTATCTATCTATCTATCTATCTATCTATCTATCTATCTATCTATCTATCTATCTATCTATCTATCTATCTATCTATCTATCTATTCCTAGATAGATAAATTCCTTGTGTGTCCAATCACACTTGGCCAATAAATAATTCTATTCTGTTCTGTTCTGTTCTGTTCTGTTCTGTTCTGTTCTGTTCTGTTCTGTTCTATTCTATTCTATTCTATTCTATTCTATTCTATTCTATTCTATTCTGAGAGCTTATGCACCAAAGACAAATTCCTTGTGTGTCCAATCACACTTGGCCAATAAAGAATTCTATTCTATTCTATTCTATTCTATTCTATTCTATTCTATTCTATTCTATTCTATTCTATTCTGAGAGCTTATGCACCAAAGACACAACAGACAGGTGAAACCACATATAGAAGAAACACCCCTCTCATATATATATGTATGTATGTATGTATGTATGTATGTATGTATGTATGTATGTATGTATGTATGTATATATATATGTCGCATATATATATATGTCGCAAGAGTAAATAATATAAAAACTGAGGTGCAAACTCTAGGTAAAGATGGAATAAAAATAGCCAGTTTAGCTAAGTATGTCTTCGGCTCCTTAGAAGCCCCAGGCTAACCTGCTATTCCCTTGGTGTGGAAGGAAGAGGTGAGAGTAACTCCTACAGATGCTCACTCCTTGAGCAATTTACACCTTCTGAAGCATAATTGGCAGCCTTCATGTTGAATCTGGGAAGAGCTGTGACCTCACTTCAAGTTCTGCAGCTGTACTTCAGCGTTCACCTTAAAATATACAGATGATGCACCTTGTCTGTTAACATGGTTCTGTTTAATGAGAGAGATTAAAAATATTGCCACTTGAAAAAGTGCTATGGGCAATGGAACTCTCCTTGTTTGGTAAGATATATTTCTATCCATCCATCCATCCATCCATCATCTACCTATCTACCACTCTACTGATCTGCCGAGCTACCGATCTGCTGATCTACCAATCTGCAATCTGCCAATCTATCTATCCATCCATCCATCCATCTATCCATCTGCCTATCCGCCTATAGAAACTTTTCTTTAACAGATTTGTGATTCTGTGAAAATCATCTGTTTAGCTGTCCATAGAAGGTAGCCCAATCCCTTGGCAGCAACTGCCTTCTTGGCCTAAAAGGGTGGAATGGCAGGAAACGAAAGAGTAAAAATGGGATGTGAACAATAAAGAGAAGATCTGCTTCCTACACTCCCCCCCCCCCCCACTCTAACTCTGCTCAGTATTTGATTCAAGCCACCAACTGGATTGTTGACCTCAACAACACTGGCAAAAAGATTGTTCCTGTTGGTTGTTCCTGTTAGATAAAGTCTATCTAAGCAATATGCATGCAGTCTAACAGCCCATGACAAGTCACTGTGCTATAATGCTGTAAAATTGCAACAGTTAATCAAGATGCTTTTGGGGGGGGGGGAAAGTAATTTAAAATGATGTTCCAAGACTTTGCAAAGCCTTGTGCATATGCTACAGTTTTTAAAGTCTGAAAGATAAATGGGCTGCTGACAGTTAAGGAGGAGAGTGGCATGTTTAAATTCAGTTTGGAAATCCTTCCCTGTAGGCCTTGGAGAGAGACCACTAAAAAGAAAAAAAAAGAAAAATCCAAGTGATTTGATTATATGGATCACAATGTAGCTACTGAGCAAATCAGTACCTCTCCTCTCCTCTCCTCTCTTCTCCTCCCTTCCCTTCCCTCTCTTGTCTCATCTTTTCCCTCCCCTCCCTCCTCCCCATTCCTCTCCTTCTCCCACCCTACCTTCTCTCTCTTCTCCTCCCTTGCCTTCCCTTCCACTCCCCTCTTGTCTCATATCTCCCCTCTCCACTCCTTCTCCCACCCTTCCCTCTCTCCTCTTTTGTCTTCTCTCTTCCCTTCCCTTTTCCCGATCCCTACTCCCCTCCGCTGTCCTCTTCTTCTCCCATCTCCTCTCCTCTCCTCTCCCATCCTCTCAGTGGTGGGTTTCAAATTTTTTAGAACCTACTCTGTAGGTGTGGCCTATTTTGTGGGCATGGCTTGGCAGTCATGTGACAGGGTGGGAGTGGCCACCTTTTAAAATGTGGTGAAACTCATTTAACAACGCTCTTGCTTAGCAACCAAAATTTTGGACTCAATTGTGATGATAAATTATTTATTTATTTATTTATTTATTTATTTATTTATTTATTTATTTATTTATTTATTTATTTATTTATTTATTTCTCTCTCTCTCTCTCTCCCTTCCTTCCTTCCTTTCCTTTCCTTTCTTCCTTCCTTTCCTTCCTTCATTCCTTCCTTTCCTTTCCTTCCCGTTGGGTCACTGGCAGCGGCGGGCCAGATTTACTTCCAGGTACGCCGGTGGAACCCCCTCTCACCGGTTCTCTAAATTTCACCAACCGGCTCTCGCGAGTAGGTGCGAGCCTGCAGAAACCCACCACTGCATCCTCTCCTCACTTAGAGACAGGAATCTTGCGAAACTAAACCAGGCTACTTGCACTATAAAACATATACTCTGGGAATTATTAGGGAGGAGCTGACCTCACCCTCTTTCTGCCACACAAACCTCGCTGTGTCTTGCTCCTCTGGAATGCAACCCTACCCTCCTGGAAATCCAAACTTCATTTCACCACAGTCGGTGAGAGAAAGTGACTCACTGAAGTGACGCAATGCTACATCTTCTGGAAATGGTTTTTTTTTTTTAAATGGGGTGGATGGAGGTAAAAAAAAAGTCAAAATAGTAGCCATAACTTCACTAACAAATTGTTTTGCACACCCATGTAAACAGGGGCAGAGTTTCAATCAGTTGCAGATGACTTCAGCTGCATGATTGATGCCTTGTCTACCAGGGCCCTAGAAAGAGGCTTTGTTTATTTATCAAATTGATATGGCTGCCCATTTCATTGAACATGACTCTGGGTGGCATACAGCCAACAATTATATCACAACCATTAAAACATTTGATGTCTGGCAGGAAGGATCAGGACCATACATTAAGTCCTAGTTAATCTGATTTATTGTTTATGCCTATATACAAGAATCTAACGATTAGCATGAAGTTGGCATTAGATAAGAATTGAGCAGAATTCAAGAGGAGCTGGGCTTTGAGTATTCGGGGGAACGTCATGATTCCAGGATGATTCCTCTCTTGACTCTACCTCCACGTCTCTGCATCTACCTTTAAAAACTATAAATGGAATCAGGAGAGGGCCAGGCGAAGAATGTTCATCTTAACACAGTAACCAACATTCAGGGTTGGTTGGAAGGACCTACGAAAAATTAAGGTTAGTGCAGTGATGGCTGCTATTTTGCCTTTGTTGTTGTTGTTCCTATCCTTGTTCCTATACCCAGCGATATACACACAGACACACACAGAAGTCCTCTCCAGAGCAGGCCTGCCTTCAGTTCACACCCTGCTGATGAAAGCCCAGATACGCTGGGCAGGCCATGTTGCAAAGATCACAGACCACCACATCCCCAAACAGCTCCTCTATGGTGGGCTGTCACAAGGAAAGCGATTTCAAGGGGGACAAAGGAAGCGATACGAAGACACATTGAAAGCCTCCTTCAAGTCCCTGGATATTATACAATACAATAGCATAGTTGGAAGGGACCTTGTAGGTCTTCTAGTCCAACCCCCTGCGTGGGCAGGAACCTTATACCATTTCAGACAAATGGCTATCTAACATCTTCTTAAAGACTTCCAGGGTTGGGGCATTCACAACTTCTGGAGGCAAGCTGTTCCAGAGGTTAATTGTTCTAACTGTCAGGAAATTTCTCCTTAGCTCTAAGTTGCTTCTCTCCTTGATTAGTTTCCACCCATTGCTTCTTGTCCTGCCTCCAGGTGCCTTGGAGAATAGTTTGGCTCCCTCTTCTTTGTGGCACCCTCTGAGATATCGGAACACTGCTATCATGTCTCCCCTGGTCCTTCTCTTCATCAAACTAGACATACCCAGTTCCTGCAACCGTTCTTCATATGTTTTAGTCTCCAGTCCCCTAATCATCTTGGTTGCTCTTCTCTGCACTCTTTCCAGAGTCTCCACGTCTTTTCTACATCGTGGCGACCAAAACTGTATGCAGTATTCCAAGTGTGGCCTTACCAAGGCACTATACAGTGGCATTAACACTTCACGTGATCTAGACTCCACCTCCTGGGAAACCCTGGCACAAGACCAATCAACATGGCGCACACTGATCCAGCGGTGGGTTCCAGCCAGTACGCCCCGGTATGGGCATACCGGTGCCTGCTGGGAGCCAGAGGCAGCGTTCTGGTATGGTGCTGCGGAGGGCCAACCCACCCGCCTGCTCTCCTTACCTCTATTTGAGCCAACAGGGGCATTTGCACATACACACACACATCGTATGGCACCTGTGCGACACTCCGCCGAGCAGCTGGAGCATCGCAGGGCAGTAGTGCGCATGCATTTGCAGAGCACGTGTACATGGTGGGCTACTGGCCCCATCGCAGCATGCCGGTTGCAACGGGGTCCGGAACCCACCATTGTGCTGATCCACCAAGGCTGCCGGACATCTGAGGACAGAGGGACAGCTGCAGCACAAGAGAAGCGAGCACTGCACAAAGCCAGAGCTGCAAATGCTACAATGGTGGCCACACATGTCTGCCCGTCATGTGGCAGGATATTTCGTGCCCGTTTAGGCCTTACCAGCCACCTGCGGACACGCCCTGGACAGCCCACAACCTGTTAGATATTCAAGGTCCTCTTTGACTACGATGGACACACCTCACCACACACGACGTCACCGCGAAGCTGTCGAAAGACCTGGTGTGCGTGGGCAACGTGCCTCAAGGAAAAAGTTTGACTAAGTCTTGCCTCTCACCTCTTTTTGGTAGCTGAATAATTCAAAAGAGAAGGGACGATCCTCCCCAAGTTGCTGGTTGAGAAACTTGAAAGCGAAACGGGAGGCAGCCGAGGCATTTTGGCACTGCTTTACTTTTATAACTATTCATACAAGCATGTAATTTAATCCGCTGTCTTTGCCATCCTCGCATTAACTGGTGTTTGCTGGGTATCTCCTCCTGAGCTGGGAAGAGGAAAAAGGGAACTGACAATCGCTTTATTGCAGACTGTTCCAATTACTTAGGCACTTGATGTGGAGCATAAATAGTATGAAGATCATATTAGAAATGTGTCAGGATATAAATAGCTGTTGACAGATTTCCACCTATGAGATACAGGAACCACATTGGCTGTTTGAGGGTTTTTATCAAGTCTCCCGGAGCCGGTATTAGACTTCTAGCGATATCGCTTGATATGCAAACATTTTTCTTTTCCCTTCAAAGGTTTTCAGTTTTGTAAAAAGCCCGCTAAAGAAATTATGTGTTCCTAGATGAAAAAAAAGAAAGGAGGTAGAAGGGGAGAGTCGAGGCGGCATTGGAGCTGATAAAAAACCCACCAGGAATTCCTCCGTGGCTTCTACTTCCTTTCTTTAAGGAAGCCGAAGTAAATTTAGCCAATATTGTTTCTAAACTCCTGACTTCAAAAAGAAAAAAGAAAATTATTTGGCACAGTGCCTATTCAGTGGCTTCTTATAAATTTAGTAAGGATGGGGGACTCTCTACGGACTGAGATTAAAAAATAGTCTGCGGGTTATAATAATATATATATATACCCTGAAAGACAAGGAACATTTCACTAACTTCTTCTACATAAGAATAGAATAGAATAGAATAGAGAATGGAATAGAATGGAATAGAATGGAATGGAATGGAATGGAATAGAGAATGGAATAGAGAATGGAATGGAATGGAATATGAAATGAAATATGGAATGGAATGGAATGGAATGGAATGGAATGGAATAGAATAGAATAGAATAGAATAGAATAGAATAGAATAGAATAGCCAAGTTGGAAGGGACCTTGGAGGTCTTCTAGTACAACTCCTTGCTTAGGCAGGAAAACCTATACCACTTCAGACAAACGCTTATCCAACATCTTCTTAAAAACTTCCAGTGTTGGAGCATTCACAATTTCTGAAGGCAAGTTGTTCCACTGGTTAATTGCTTTAACTGTCAGGAAATTTCTCCTTAGGTTCTAGGTTGCTTCTCTCCTTGATTAGTTTCCACCCATTGCTTCTTGTCCTACCTTCAGGTGCCTTGGAGAATAGCTTGGCTCCCTCTTCTTTGTGGCAGCCCCTGGAATACTGGAACACTGCTATCAAGTCTCCCCTAGTCTTTCTTTTCATTACACTAGACATACCCAGTTCCTGCAACCGTTCTTCATATGTTTTGGCCTCCAAACATATCCTCTTTGTTGCTCTTCTCTGCACTCTTTCTAGAGTCTCAGCATCTTTTGTTTTTTACATTGTGGTGACCAAAACTGGATGCAGGCTACTTTCAATGTTTTTCTTCCCACAGCTTTCCACCCGATATGATTTAGGATGTTTTGAAGAATTTTTCTGCTGACACTTTCATCCTGTCGCGGAAGGCCAGTTCAGGGCCACCCCCTGAGATTAGCAGAGATGCCAGTCAAGTGACCCAGCTCTCAAAAGAGCGAGGCTGCCCAATTCTCCAGCCATTGGATGCCATCACCGCTATGACACTCTGGCTCTGGAGGCCCCACCATTCAGTGTGCAATGTATGCCAGTTTGTCTCCTTGTCAGGGACTCAGGAGAAAGCGATTCATCTAAGCTTGCCAGCTAAAGGCTTAAAAGGTGCAATTTCACCCAGCTGTGCTCAGAACTGCAGAAAAGGAAGGGGAAAAAAAAAAAACCACTCCCCACAAGTGATTGTGTACATGAAGTTGTGAAATATATACTGCGAAATAAAGAAAGCAAGCATGCTTCTGACCAGGGACTCATTGTGTTGCCCTGCAATTTCTTTTTGCAATTTTCAGAAGATGAACTGGTTAAAAAGAAGAAGAAGGAGGAGGAGGAGGAGGACGAGGAGGAGGAGGAGGAGGAGGAGGAGAGGAAGAGGGAGAGGGAGAGGGAGAGGGAGAGGGAGAGGGAGAAGGAGAAGGAGAAGGAGAAGGAGAAGGAGAAGGAGAAGAAGAAGAAGAAGAAGAAGAAGAAGAAGAAGAAGAAGAAGAAGAAGAAGAAGAAGAAGAAGAAGAAGAAGAAGAAGAAGAAGAAGAAGAAGAAGAAGAAGAAGAAGAAGAAAATATTTCACCTTATGCTTGTTCCCTCTCTCCAACCTGCCTTTTGGTAGTTCCTTTAATAGGCCTGCTAATGAATCTCAGGGATGTAATGAATTAATGAAAAGAAAGGTGGATTAAATGACTACTTTTCTGGCCTTAAGTCATCCATCAAACGGCACGATCCAGCCCGAAATTTCATTACAGGAAACTGTTTGGTGAATCAGTTTTCCCTCATTCATTTTAATTAAATGAATATTTATATATTCATTTTGCAGAATACATACATGTGCCCATAAATCTTTCACAGCCGAAGATGGCAACCCAAGGGAAACCAAACCTTGACTAGGTGTGTTAAATGGAAAGGTGCAATAGCAAGGAAGGAGAGGCAGTTTGTTTGTTGCTGTTGAAGTGATCATTCAAAGTTACAACCCAGTGGTGGGTTGCAGGTGGTACGCCCCGGTACGGGCGTACTGGTGCCTGCCTGGAGCACCGGGTACCGTTCCAGTATGGTGCTCCAGAGGGCCCACCTGTTCGCCTGTGCTCCTTACCTGTATTTGAGCTCTTCGGCACTTCCGCACACATGCACGGAGCTCACGGCACTCATGGAGCCATTGCAAGAGATAAGGATGCATGTGCATGCTCATGTGGTGGACGTTGGGCCCCTTGGCAACCATACCGGTGTCAATAGGATCTCGAACCACCACTGTTACAACCACACTGAAAAAAGTGACTTTTGACCGTTATGTTCCTTGTGAGCAGAGGTGGGATAATCTCCTGAGTAGCCTGGCAGCCCTTCACTGGGCTTGTGTAAACTCTACTCCTCTGGTCCTCGGATTAGCGGAGTATACAGCTGTTGCTCATCAGAGGAGGTTGATTACTTATCAGCACCACTGCTGGTCAGCAGCCAATCCTTGCAGGCAGACAGCTCTCCATCTGATTGACCACTTCCCCCAATGCCTGAGGGACCTGGGACAGCATCGTCATCAGCCTTTCCTGGTGGACGACCCTAGCTGCAACTCCTCTTCCTCCTCTGAACTGGGGCTCTGAGGGGGGCCATGACATAAATAACAGTTTAAAAAACAGGGTATTTTCCTGCTCCCAATGAAACACCAGAGAGGCTGGCATGGCAACTCCCTGGAGATCAAAGGCATTTGAAATGCAAATGTTCAAATATTGATTTTGCACCGGCAATAAATAGGAAGCCATGAAGTTCGGCTGGGCTAAAAATGAGCACCTTAAATATTTATGAATTATCCATCTACTCGGGGGTGAACAATTGGCAGGCCAGGCCTCTAGGACTGAAGCTTAGAGCTCTGCCATTTCTGAACTTGGAACGCCGCATTCTGTACAACATCACCTTCCAAGTCCAGATCAAACACTCGATTGCCTAGATGACGAACCTGAGGCACACGTGCCACCTGTGGAGCATGTGGCGTTCTCTCTGTGGGCACACAAGCTGTTGCCCAGCTCAGCTCCACTGCACATGCATGTATGCGCGCCTCCCACCGGCCAGCTGATTTTCGGGTCTCTGCTGTGCATGCGGGAGACACGTGCACATGCGCAAGGGCAAGGGGTCATGCACAGGGGTGCGGGGGATCATGGGGAGGTGCGGCGCTCCCCTGCATGCCATTTTTGGTCCCAGGAGGCTTCAGGGACATCTGCTAGGCCCAAAATGGACCACAGGGGGTTGCGCTGCTGCCCCATGGCCCATTTTTGGTCCCAGGAGGCTTCAGAGATCTGCTAGGCCCAAAATGGACCACAGGGGGTTGCGCTGCTGCCCCATGACCTGTTTTTGGTCCCAGGAGGCTTCAGGGAGATCTGCTAGGCCCAAAATGGACCACAGGGGGTTGCGCTGCTGCCCAATGGCCTGTTTTTGGTCCCAGGAGGCTGCAGAGAGGCCTGCTAGGCCCAAAACAGGGCATGGGGGTGCACACACACCCCATCTGTGGTCCAAGGAGGCTTCAGGGAGTCCTGTTAGGCCCAAAATGGGGCACAGTGAACTTACATGCATGCACAGGGATAGCGCAGTGGGTCATGTGCATACATGGGGAACGGGGGAGCACAGGGCATCATTCATGCATGCATAATTGCATTATGGATGTGGACGTGCGTGTGTGCGATTTCGGCATGTGAGGAGAAAAAGATTAGCTATCACTGTTAAGTCCTCAGGTCTACAACCGTGCCAGCAAGTCTGGTGAACTCTGAGTCACCACATTCCGGAACGGAGACAGCAGGAGACTGTCTAGAAAACAGATACAATGTTGCAGCTAGCTTGCTGCAAGGGTTCCTGTCTGAAAGCCTATATAAAGGGCTGTCAGACGGGGAAGCCTTGCCAGTAGTGATTCTTGTGCATTGTAAATAGTTGCTGAATAAATGTTCCTGTTGATTGACCATGCCTGAGTCGGACTCCTTTGTCAATCTAACATAGACGAAACAAGCATTGAGTGACACCAAGGTTTCTCTTCTTGAATTTACCTCATTTCCTTATCCAATTCAGTACCAAAACAAGGAATGGTTGGAGTCTATATTTCTTCCAGTACCACCAAATTAAGAAGTAGGTACAGTATGTCTGTCGGATCAACAGGAGGTTTTAAATTTCAGTCACATGAAATAATTATTTCTGCTCTAAATAAAATCTAAAGATGGAATAAAAAGAGCTAGGAAGTAATTAGGAATTGGAGAGTAGAAAGAAAGAGGAATGAAAGGTTGGGTTTATTTCCCTTCTGCATCAAAATATCATCTTTTAACTCATAAATTCATTCCCTTTTTTTTCCTGCCTTAATCATATATTCACACAAATGTATGTTTAAAGCACATCTTTGCAACCCAAAAAGTACTTGTGCATCATAAACATATGTAAATGCATTTTTCTCCAAAGATTTGTTTCTACATGTGTCTTCAGGAGAAAACACACACATTTTTTTTGAACGTGTCGAATGCATTTAAACAAGTTGGAAATGCTCTGAATCCAAATGATCCCGTTCTGACCTGCGCATTCATCTGGGAGGCGTGAATCAGATTTGTTATTCTCAAAATTCATGAAGATCAAATTATTCAAGTATTTCTAGAAGAAAGGTGAGCTATAGAAGCTTTTGTTTCAACATATGGGAGCGGGGAGAAGAAGAACGAGTTTGGGATTTAGAGAAGCCTCAGCTAGGAACAAACAGAACCACCTGGAAAATACGAATAGGAGGAGCTGGGTATGTCTAGTTGAATGAAAAGAAGGACCAGGGGAGACATGATAGCAGTGTTCCGATATCTCAGAGGGTGCCACAAAGAAGAGGGAGCCAAACTATTCTCCAAGGCACCCGGGGGCAGGACAAGAAGCAATGGGTGAAAACTAATCAAGGAGAGAAGCAACTTAGAACTGAGGAGAAATTTCCTGACAGTCAGAACAATTAACCTCTGGAACAGCTTGCCTCCAGAAGTTGTGAATGACACAACCCTGGAAGTCTTTAAAAAGATGTTAGATAGCCATTTGTCTGAAATGGTATAAGGTTCCTGCCCACGCAGGGGGTTGGACTAGAAGACCTACAAGGTTCCTTCCAACTCTGCTATTGTATTATCGTATTATTATTGAATACTTTATAAAGACAAACACATGTTTCTCCTCTTTCATTTTCCACAGCATTGCAAAAATGCCCATATGATCAAGGAGAGAAGCAATCTAGAACTAAGGAGACATTTCCTGACCAGTAGAACAATTAATCGGTGCATTGAGTGGCCTTCAGAAGTTGTGGGTGTTCCAGGCATATTTTTCCATATGTGGTGGACATGCAATGAGGCAAAAAGATGGAGAATGGTACAACCATGGCTGGAACAAATGGTGAGAGATCAAACTCTGTTCAAACCAGAAATTTTCTCCTAGGTATAATACCAGAGGGTATGTATAGGAAGAAGGTGCTTTATTTAGTTATCCATATATTGACAGTGGTGCGAATAACCTCTGCGCAGTATTGAGAGGGGAAAAGTATCCCATCAGAGTTAGACATGATTAGAAAAATCTTGGGCTGCACGGAAGCAGACAGGCTCACCTTAAAATTAAGAAAATAAAGGGGAGTCGGAATATTATGAAGTTTGGAACAGATTTTTATTATTGGTGTAAGACGAGGTGACTGGAACAAACTGTAAATAATGGGACTAGATAGAAGGATAGATAATATGCTAAATAGACTGACAGTTAATGGATGTGATTATGTGTATAGCCTGTTATTGTATGGCCATAACGGCTTCACTGCCGTTATATAAGCCAATGCAGATTTTACAATATCCTTCCCCTGGAGTGGGGAGGGAAGGGAATAGGGATTTTACAGTATACTTCCCTGGAGTGGGGAGGGAATGGAGATTTTACAGTATCCTTCCCCTGGAGTGGGGTGGGAATGCAGATTTTACAGTATCCTTCCCTTGGAGTGGGGTGGGAATGCAGATTTTACAGTATCCTTCCCTTGGAGTGGGGTGGGAATGGAGATTTTACAGTATCCTTCCCCTGGAGTGGGGTGGGAATGGAGATTTTGCAATATCCTTCCTCTGGAGTGGGAGGGAATGGACATTTTGCAGTATCCTTCCCCTGGAGTGGGGAGGGAATGGGGATTTTGCAGTATCCTTTCCCTGGAGTGGGGAGGGAATGCAGATTTTGCGGTATCCTTTCCCTGGAGTGGGGAGGGAATGCAGATTTTGCGGTATCCTTCCCCTGCCATGCCTACCAAGCCATTCCACATCCACCAAGCCACATCCACAGAACTGGTAGTAAAAAAAATTTGAATCCCACCACTGATTCTGAGATGTCAATTAGATCAGTTTGTTTGCAGATGGAGAACCTTCATCCAACCTTCTAATCATGTTCAGTTGAGTTGTGCAGAATCAAGCTTGGCGGCAAGACATAATGGCAACATTTCAGTGAAAGCGGACTCTAAGGAGCTTCCAAATTGTCATGTCAATAAGAAATTCCCAAACCCTTGAGTAGGAATAGGCAACCTGGCATCTACCAAATGATTGTAGACAAGCTCGTGTTAGACACAGTTAGCATGCCCAATGATTGTTGAACCATATTTCATCCTGAGAATTCATGTTTATTTACTCTTGGCCCATACTAGTTCTGACATTTCATGATTTCAAACTAGAAAGTAAAAAAGAGCCTAAACCAGGGGTCAGCAACCTTAAACACTCAAACAGCCACAAACGTCCCAACCAATTCTGAAGCCGAGTAGAAATCTGGTTCCCCCACCATAGAGTCTCCTTCTAGCACAGCGTCCTTTTTCCTCTACCTGTCCAAACCGAAAGCCCTATCAATTGTGGAGCCAACTGGCGACAGGGAGCCGCAGCAGAGGGATGAAAGAGCCCCATACGGCTCCAGACCTCAGGTTGCTGATCCCTGGCTTAAACTTTATCAGACAAACATGAGCTTGGGAAATTGAGACCTTTGGACATTAATCTTCTTTTCAACATCACAATACAATACAATACAATAGCAGAGTTGGAAGGGACCTTGTAGGTCTTCTAGTCCAACCCCCTGCATGGGCAGGAACCTTATACCATTTCAGACAAATGGCTGTCTAACATCTTTTTAAAGACTTCCAGGGTTGGGGCATTCACAACTGCTGGAGGCAAGCTGTTCCAGAGGTTAATTGTTCTTACTGTTAGGAAATTTCTCCTTAGTTCTAAGTTGCTTCTCTCCTTGGTTAGTTTCCACCCATTGCTCCTTGTCCTGCCCCCAGGTGCCTTGGAGAAAAGTTTGACTCCCTCTTCTTTGTGGCACCCTCTGAGATATCGGAACACTGCTATCATGTCTCCCCTGGTCCTTCTCTTCATCAAACTAGACGGACCAGGGGAGACATGATAGCAGTGTAGCAACTGCTTTAGCAACTGCTAAAGAACACATAATATTTCAAAATCAGACATTCTTCCTTGAGCAAGGTAGAAGGACAAACGTTTCGACATTTCATTTGAGAACAATGGTATATTTCATGCAAATTGAAAAAGCCTGGGAAATGAGTAACCCACAATGATTTTCCTTCACCCAGAAATATTCATTGACTTTGATCTAAGATCAAGTGATGTTAAGCAGGGTACCCTCCTTATTTTGCTAACTTTCACAGTGCTTTAAATTTAACCTGGAAGCATTGTATTTTTGGAGTCGGAAATAACCCCAGAACGTTGTCTGGTCCAATTGTCTGTAAACCTGCATCGCATTACAATATTCTAGACACTTAGCTCTTCAACCTCTTCTTAAAAGTTCCAGAGATGGACCACACGCCTCTGTAGGTGGAGTGTCTCGTCAGAAACTTTGCCCTTATGTTTGTGAAATCTAGCTGGTCATAATTTGTACTGTTATTCCTGTTTCTTGTTTCTATGGCAATGGGGAACACTTCCTGATCATCTTCTTTTTGAAACTCTTATTATTTGCCTGGACGTTTAAATCGTGAGTCCCTCTCTCTTGTTTTCTCCAGATTGATCATCCCAAAGAGGAATGGGATCCTACCGGTTTAACAACCGGTTTATTGTGGCGGGCCCAGCCCTCTGGAACGACCTTCCCCCCGACATTAGAACGACCATGGACTTCCGCTCCTTCCGTCTAAAATTAAAAACGCATCTTTTCTGCTTGGCCGGCCTAGGATAGTCTCTCTTCTATGGGGTTTTTAGTTTAAGGTTTTTTTTTTAGGATAGTTGGTATTTTATAGTTGTTTTAGCACAGGATATGATTTAATGTGATTTTAATTTTGTACTTTGTTCTATGTTATTTGTTCTTAATTTACCTGTGCCCCGCCTCGAGTCCCTTTGGGGAGAGAGAGCGGGTTAGAAATAAAAATAATTATTATTATTATTATTATTATTATTATTATTATTATTATTATTATTATTATTATTATTATTATTATTATTATTATTATTATTATTATTATTATTATTATTATTGCATGCATGTGCGCAGTTTATGGAGAAATCAGCTTCCACATTACTGCTGGGAAGGAAAACAGCTGAGATGTGGCAATCGACTCTGTGGCACCAATCAGCTGGACTTCAGAAAAGGGAATATAGGTGAGTAGAGTGCAGGGGTGTGCAGGCGGGCCCAGCTGAAATTTGGAGCAAACCGGTTCACTCCCAGGTGATAGTTGGAGCTACTGATTTGCCCCAAACAGTTCAAAACGGTAGACTCCCACCCCTGATCCCAAATATCTATGCTCTTGGAGTATAGCCTCAAGCTTCTGTATCATCTTCATTGCCCCTCCGTTTTAATCTTCACTAACTTCTCAACAGTCATCTTGAATTTCCATCTATTTGTTAAATTTCTGGGCTGCCTAACTTCAAAATTATTCTCGGTGTGGCTTTCCAATGCAGTGTTTCCCCCATTGTGAGGCTCAGAATTGTAGTCCAGGAATGGCAGGGCAGGAGAGAATAAAAAGACTTCACACATTTTCTCATACAATGCTTCTTTTAAAATAGTCTGGAAGCAAATTAGTGCAGGGTCCTTGGCGTTCTCTCAGCTTGGTTTTTTTTCTTCTTGCAGATATTTTATTACCTAAACTAGTAACAGCATCAGGAGTAGCACTGCTGATGTCACTTGGTTTGGGTAAAGAATAGATTAGATTAGATTAGATTAGATTAGATTAGAGTAGAGTAGAGTAGAGTAGAGTAGAATAGAATAGAATAGAATAGAATAGAATAGAATTCAATTCTTTATTGGCCAAGTGTGATTGGACACACAAGGAATTTGTCGTTGGTGCAGAGGCTCTCAGTGTACATAAAGAAAAATAAAATAGAATACATTCATTAAGAATCACAAGATACAACACTTAGTGATAGTCATAGGTTACTAATAAGCAATCAAATCATACTAGGAGACAAATAAAACAATATAAATTGTAAAGATACAAACAACATGGTTGTAGTCATAAGTGGGAGGAGATAGGTAATAGGAAGGATGAGAAGAAGAATAGTAATTCAGACTTAGTAAACAGTTTGAAAGTGTTGTCGGAATTAGTTTTTTAGCAGAGTGATGGCAATCAGGAAAAAGCCGTCCTTGTGTCTAATTGTTCTGGTGTGCAGTGCCCTATAGCGTCGCTTTGAGGGTAGGAGTTAAAACAATTTATGTCCAGGATGTGAGGGGTCTGTAAATATTTGCACAGCCCTTTTTTTGACTTGTGCACTATAGAGGTCCTCAATGGAAGGCAGGCTGGCTGTAATTGTTTTTTCTGCAGTTCTAATTACCCTCTGAAGTCCGTGTCTGTCTTGTTGGGTTGCAGAGCCAAATCAGACAGTTACAGAGGTTGCAGATGACAGACTCATTTGCAAGAAAATAACCAAGCTCAGAAAACATACACTCCTCCTCCCTCTTTTTTTAGCACTGATGATGTTACCCAGTTGGGTCATGAAACATCTGCAAGAAAACAACGAAGCTCATTGAGCACCCAGGACTCCTCATTTCAACCCCAAGCAACAAATATTCTCCTTTATTGTCAAATTAGGGCTTCTGGCAGCTGTCTTAACTCCAACCCATGAATCCCCTATCTTAGGTCTGAAAGTCTGAAATTTTCTTCTCTTATATGGGTGGAGGGAGGAGGACATTAATTCATCAAATGAGGAGAATTAAAATATTTTAGAAGAAACCAGGAGAGAGAGAGAGAAAAAATGAACTGGAGATACTGTATAGATAATTGACAGTTTTAAAACATTTGAAAGGATGCTGTAGAAAGATAATGAGATTTTGCCACAGCTGAAGAGTTCTTTTCTCTGACTTTTTCATCAGTCCAGAAATAGGCAACATTAGACGACAGATCTGAACCATCTGTTGGCCATGAGATAATAATGAAATGATTATAAGACAATAATCAGATTGCATATTTTAATCAGGTAAGGCGAGCAAAAGTATTCCAAGATATCTAACCGCTCTGAATAAACTTTGCAATCCATATAAATAAATAGGGATTTTTTTTCTATTAAAAAAAAGAAAGAAAACATTTTTTTTTAATCCTATGCAAGGAAACAAAGGCCAGTTCTCTGGATATTTTAAAACCACCCAACCTGCTTATTAGTATGCAAGTAATTAGGAAACAACAGACAAAAACAATGACTTCAAGAAGATAGGGAGGACTACTAGGGCCACAACAATTTTGTGGTTCAGTAAAGCTGTGATTATCATCACCCCCTAATTCATTTCCTCATGAACAAAAATGCCATGGAGGAATTATTTGCAAAAATGTTCAGGAGACCTTGAAATGAAAAGCGAGCTGGCTACATCAGCCTGGATCAAAAAAAATATATTCCCAAACTGGGTTTCCCCTCCCCCCCAGTCAAGAAGATGATTATGCAGACGGAATCAGTTGGATTTAGTTGTGATCGATTCCCACTGGATTACTGTAACTGGTGATCATAAATACGTCCATTTGAAAGTTCTATTGTAAAAGATTAAGCCTGCCATCCACGCAGTCCCTTAATCGATCAAGCTTCAGCTAATTAAGCCATTTTGCACCTACAACCTCATCTTAAACGGTGGATTAAAGGCGGATGTTGCAGCTTCAATCTCAAACCATCTTTTCCTTGGCCCCTGCTTTACTTAACAGCCAGTCTGTTACTCAAACACTCAGTCGTTATTTTACAACAGTTTGTTGGGATTAGACTGATTCCATTTAAAAAAAGCATTTAAAAATGGTTTAGTAACATTACTGCTTCAGGAAATGCAGGCTATATTTAAGCAATTCATTAAATACCCACAAGCAGAAGCCTTTCCTTGCATTAACAGTTGCCTCGTTAATGATTTTCGCTCTGCGAAAATTGCAATCCATCTGTCTCTGCGCTTATCCCCTCCCAGCCGGTCTATGCATCTGATGAAGTAGCTCTCTTTGCTAACAAATCTTTAGTAAAGTGCCATGGAGAAGACCGGCCATTCACTTAATGCCAGGCTGATTGCTCGTCTGCTGGATTGAAACCTTTGGATTAAATACAACACCAAAGAACTGGATTTTTTTTTAAAAAATAAAATAATTTCTAACAGGCTTCAGAATATGGTGCTAAACTAATTAGCCTAACCTAAACATGTACAAGAGGGATGCGGTGGGTCAGTGGCTAAGACGCTGAGCTTGTCGATCAGAAAGGTCAGCAGTTTGGCTGTTCGAATCCCTAGTGCTGCGTAACTGGGTGAGCTCCCGTTACTTGTCTCAGCTTCTGCCAACCTAGCAGTTGGAAAGCACGTAAAAT
This sequence comes from Rhabdophis nuchalis, assembly GCA_039707465.1. Taxonomy (NCBI): domain Eukaryota; kingdom Metazoa; phylum Chordata; class Lepidosauria; order Squamata; family Natricidae; genus Rhabdophis; species Rhabdophis nuchalis. The sequence goes on along the minus strand of CM077657.1, from coordinate 19,579,677 downwards.
TGCAAGTAGAAAAATAGTGACCACCTTTGGTGTTCTATGCACCTTCGGCATTTAGTCATGCCGGCCACATGACCATGGAGACATCTTCGGATAGTGCTGGCTCTTCAGCTTTGAAATGGAGATGAGCACTGCCCCCTGGAGTCAGGAATGACTAGAACATATGTGTGAGGGAAAGCTTTACCTTTAGCCATGTACAGGTGGTTGTCGACTTACGACAACAATTGAGCCCAGAATTTCTGTTGATAAGGGAGAGAATTGTTCAGGGAGTTTGGGCCCCATGTTATGACTTTTCTTGCCACTGTTGTTAACTGAATCACTGCGTCAGTAACATGGTTGTTGAGTGAATCTGGTTTCCCTTTTGACTTTGCTGGACAGAAGGGCATAAAAGGGGTTCACATGACCCAAGAATACTGCAATTGTCGTATGAATCAGTTGCTAAGTGTCTGAATTGTGATGACTTGACCATGGGAATATCATCAGTGTGAAAAACGGTCCTAAATCACTTTTTTTTCCAATGAAGTTGTCACTAGATAAAGTTGTCACTAAATGAAGTTGTCGACGAATGAAGTTGTCCCTAACCGGCACGGGACCTAGTTATCTGCGAGATCGCATCCTACCCCATACATTCCTCCCACCGATTCGCTCCCACAAAGAGGGACTTCTCCGGGTGCCGTCCACTAGGCAATGCCAGCGGGCGACGCCCAGGGGAAGGGCCTTCTCTGTGGCGGGCCCAGCTCTATGGAACGACCTACCCCCCCGACCTCAGGACAACCACGGACCTCCGCGCCTTCCGACAAAAGCTCAAGACTTATCTATTCCAACTGGCCGGCCTGGCCTAACCTACCTTCCAGCCTCTCAGTCTGAACATTTAAATTGTTTTAATTGGGTTTTTAAGGGGTTTAGTTTTTAGTATTTTGGGGTTTTAGCGCAGGGATAAATTGTTTAATCTGATTTTATATATATTTATGATGTATTTATGTTTGTATGTTTTTAATTCCCCTGTGCACCGCTCCGAGTCCCTTCGGGGAGAGGGAGCGGTCTACAAATTAAATTTATTATTATTATTATTATTAACCGAACCGTTGCAAATTGAGGTCTCCCTGGACTTCCCAAATGAAGTAAAATGTAGTCTAGCCTTCTGTTCTTCTAACACTTTCTTTTCTTACGCAGCTTTCCAATTCTGGGAAAAGAACTTTGAAGTTAGGCAAGATTGACAGCAAACTGTTTTTCAATTCAAGTAGCCACAACACAACACAGCAGAAAACCTGCCATTTGATTTTCTGTCTGATATGACATGTTCCTGCTGTTTTCTGAAGGGCTGCCACAAACTCTTGAACATGTTTGTTGTCTAATTTGTTTCACAAGTCAAGCTCATAAGTTCCTGGTAGAATTTCTTCTGAAACTGAAACATTCGTCACTGTCCAACCTGAGCTGATTTGGAAAGATTGGAGCCGGGTTACTAGCAGGGGGAAGATGACCAGGGAATTCCAGAGTTGTAGGCTAGGCTAAGAAGTAAACAAAAGAAAACCAAATCCTGAAAGAGCAAAAAGTAAATGATTTTGATATTGTTGTTGCTGTTGTTGTTGTAAAAAAAATATTGTGCGGTGGCCTAGAAGTGAAGATGTTTGCCTCCCACTCAAAAGGTTGATAGTTGAATCCTAGGTAGCGATAGATGTTTTCTCTATCGGAGGTGCAAAGAAAAAAGAAATCTGCTGTGAACTCCATGTAGGCATCAGGAAAAGCAACCAGCCAGTAAATGCTCAGATCCATTCAGTTGCCCCAACTCCAAACTGAATAAAGGGATTAAATGGTCATAAAAATGAGAAATATCAATATGAAATATAGATAGATAGATAGATAGATAGATAGATAGATAGATAGATATAGATATAGATGATATAGATATAGATATAGATATAGATATAGATATAGATATAGATATAGATATAGATATAGATATAGATATAGATATAGATATAGATATAGATACAGATACAGATAGATATAGACATAGACATAGACATAGATATAGACATAGATATAGACATAGATATAGATATAGATATAGATAGATAGTTTTATGAGCTGATCAATAAATAAATCAGGGAAACTAGTATAGATCTATTTCGAGCTTTTTAGCTCTCATCAGCTAGCCATACCCATACTGGGATTCGAATGGCTAGCTGATGAGAGCTAAAAAGCTCGAAATAGATCTATACTAGTCTCTCTGATTTATTTATTGATCAGCTCATAAAACTAACACACATATTTAAAAAAAAATCACACAACGGAACTCATGGCTTTCTGTCTAGATGGTCTCTGGTGATGAGTCGAAAGGCAGAAAAGGAAACAGTATGTCTCCTCCCTTAATTGGGGCCCTAACAGGGTGTTGTGGAACAATTATAGATACTAATCCTCCTGTCTCAGCTGATGCAATGGGAGAGCCTGGCTGGCTGAATGGCTAAAGGCTCTTGCCTGATATGCAATACAGCCCCGGTTCGAATCCCAGTAAGGGTATGGCTAGCTGATGAGAGCTAAAAAGCTCGAAATAGACCTATACTAGTCTCCCTGATTTATTGATCAGCTCATAAAACTAACACACACACACACACACACACACACACACACACACACATCTGCTGTGAACTCCATGTAGGCATCAGGAAAAGCATCCAGCCAGTAAATGCTCAGCTCCATTCAGTTGCCACAACTTCATCCCGAATAAAGGGGTTAAATGTTCCTAAAAAGGGGGGGATCCCCCCCAAAAATGTGCTAGAGTGATAATATGCTCATAAACTCCCTGAGTACAGCTTAGTTGGAATGAAACCTTTATAGCTTTTCAAGTGCAGAAAACCCAAGTTAAAAGTTGATGGGATCCATATCCAAATTAAATTAAGAGGCAAAATACTCCATAGAGGGATGCTAATTAAAGCATCCCAAACAGATGGACGGCTAGCTTATGCTTGAGATCCCAATGAAGAGGACTCCATGTCTTGTGTTGATAAAGAATTCTACCATCAAATTACTCTTCCTTTTTTATTTAAAAAAAAACCCCTGCTTTCTTGGAAGATTGAGCGGTAACTTAAGTCCATCCTTCCATATCTTGTGTGGTGGGAGGATAAAGATCACGGAAGGACATTCTGCTTTATGTGGATTTAGGACTGTTGAAAATTTCATGTATCAGACAGTTAAATCAATTTAATCTGGTGGGAGGAGGAAGAAAATAAACCATGTAATGAACTGCAGACCAGTTCTCTTGTGGTTAATATCAAGTAACCAAGAAATAAACAACCAAAACATGAAGACAATTCTATGTATTTGCATAAAATATATTTGATGCTTGGAGCAGCGTAGAGGTGAAGACATGTGCGTTTCACCCGGAAGGTTGAAGAGTTCAATTCTAGGAAACGGCAGATGTTTTTCTCTCTGGGCGCAAAGAGGAAACATCTGCTGTTAGCTCTGCATAGGTGTCAGGAAGGGCGTACAGCTAGTAAATGCTCAGCTCAATTTAGTCGCCTTAAAACTAACCTGAATAAAGAGATTAAAATGTCATTTAAAAAAATATGCCCTAAGTATAAGTCACACCTTTCTCTCCCCTAAAAGAGCATGGAAATGTTGGTGCATTTTTTACAGTGAATACAGCCATTTTTGGCCTCCCAAAGCTCCACCCCCATATCCCATTTTTGTGAAAATGGGAGAAAAATGGCCCATTTTCCACCTATTTTTCACAAAAATGAGAGCATTTTTGCCTTTCGCCAGCCCTGCTGAAACCTACAGAGTGCTCCTGGGGAGTTGGGGGGGAGGACAAAAACTTTGTTTTTCTTACTTACCTCTTCGAAATCTTGGAGCCTCTTATATACCAGTGCGTCTTATAGTCCGAAAAATATGGTAACTGATGAATAAGGTTAAGTATGGTAGGAATACAAGAAAGAGTTCTGGTAGGTAGATCAGGTCAAAAAGTTCTTTTATTCTAGCATTCGGCTTCTCACAATGTTCTGATTTCTCCAGACAACCTTTTTAGATTGTTGTCTTTGTAGTTCATGATCTGGAAACACTTTAGATCTCTTGTAACATCTCCGCCCATGCCTTTGGTTCAGTCAACTGAAATCAACAAGGAGCCACATTAGATTAGGAGAAACACAGAGAGAGAAAGAGAGAGAGAGAGAGAGAGAGAAGAGGACCAAGATAATTTCACACTTCGACCTGAATGAACTGAACCAATCTTTGATTTAGCCGCTTTCTCTCTAATTCCCAACATTTGCCTTTTCATTTTTAATGATTGTCATAGCTATCATAGACCGTGCAAAAAAAAAAAAAAGCCAAGATCACTTTGGAGTGAAGTGACACAATCAACTTATAATTGACTAATCCTATTTTAGAAGGCAATAGTCTAGCATTAAGAGAGTCTCACAATTAACCCTGTACTCAGACCTGACCTGCCTTGCACCTTTCAGCTGAAGTTTCACCATCAACACCCGGTCACAGAGAGATAGGCATCGTTCAACATTAATGTTGTGATATTGCAAGAAAAAAAATGGGCAGAAATTTTAATAAGGGTGGACTAATATGAAGATGGCTTCTGTGCAGAGGGAAAGGGAAGGCCAAGAGGCAAAACGGCTTATGCTGAGATAGAGGATACAAGAGTAGTATTTGCATAATGAATAACAAGAGTTGGAAGGGACCTTGGAGGTCTTCCAGTCCAACCCCATGCTCAAGCAGGAAACCCTACGCCACTTCAGACAAATGGTTGTTCAATCTCTTCTTAAAAACCTCCAGTGATGGAGCACCCACCCGACTTGGAGGCAAGTCGTTCCACTGATTAATTGTTCTAACAGTCAGGAAATCTCTTCTTAATTCTAGGTTGGTTCCCTCCTTGATGAGCTTCCATCCATTGCTTCTTGTCTTGCCTTCAAATGCTTTGGAGAACAGCTTGACCCTCCCAATCTTTTGGCAGAGTCTTAGAGATTGGAACATTGCTACCACTGGAGTGCTAATGATGGCACTGCCTGCGTCTTAGCATTCTGGCATCCTTGCCTTTTGCCACAGTTCTTATAGCAAGCTCAACAGCCCCTTGTGCATTGCGACACAAATGCTTAGCCTTCTGTCTCTACGCTTTCCATACATTTTGGTGGATGCGTGCCCCGGAGGTCCTTGTCTCTTTCATTACTCTTCATCAAATGTTACGTTTTTTCGAATCAAATTAAATCTAATTAAATCAAATCAATCTTCATTGTGGTCATTACCCAGGACCAAATGCAACACGTTGTGAATGTGCTCACTATAGTCTTTCTGCTTCATATATTTGAATATAGAGCCACTGGATTTTTTGTTTGTTGTTGCCCTGGAGGGTAATACTAGAATAAGCTGATGGAAAGTTAGATGAAGTAGATGATGACAAACATTAAGTGATTATTTGATAGTAATTCTCTGCCTTGAAAGGTGATAGATTCGACTTTATGGGCACTGTATAAGTATCTTGCTTATAGACATAAGAACTACGGTTTCCTTGGCAGGGAGCCCGATAGAGCAGGGGTCCCCAACCTTTGCAACTTTAAGTGTGAAGGACTTAAACCTTTGCAACTTTAAGTCTGAAGGACTTCAGCTCCCAGACTTCTCCAGCCAGCTTTGCTGGCTGGAGAAGTCTGGGAGCTGAAGTCCTTCAGACTTAAAGTTGCAAAGGTTGGAGACCCCTGCGATAGAGATAAGCAAAGACAAATGAATACAGAGAAACTGAAACAGAAACAGATTTGGAGTCCTTGATGCTTTCTGGTGGATTTCTTGCAGATGTTTTGTTACCAAACTACTGTAGGTAACATTATCAGATGTGATGGTGATGCTGCCTAGTTCAATAATGGAAGGTCTGCAAGAAAACCACCAAGCTCAGAGATCACCAAGGATCCTACAGTTCAACTCTGAGCTAGAAATATTATCGTCTATTATAGGAAAAGAACTTACAAAAGAGGATAACATCTGCAAGAGAAGTAAGGAAAGCAAATGATGACTTTTATCACGATGCTATGTGCAAATGGGAGGGTGGGATGGCTCAGCAATTTAAACTGGGCTTGTCAGCTGGAAAGATAACAGCCTGGGTTCGAGACCCGAGCACTGCATGAAAGGTGAGCTCCCGTTACTCACCCCAGCTCCTGCCAACATAGCACTTCGAAAGCATGCAAATGCAAGTAGATAAATAGGTACCATGGTACGAGAGTCACAGTGGCGTAGTGGTTTGATTGTGGTACTGCAGGCTAAGTCACTACTCACTTCTGGAGTTCGATCCTAACCGACTCAAGGTCGACTCAGCCTCCCACCCTTCTGAGGTCAGTAAAATGAGGACCCAGATTGCTTGGGCCAATATGCTGACTTTGTAAAGTATGTTGACTCTGTATGCTGATGCTGTAAACTCCTGTGAAGCGGTATATAGGTCTATAAAGGATATAAGTCCGAGTGATATTGATAGCAATATCAACAGGAAGGTTCCCATATTTTCATGTTGGCCACATGATGATGTAAGCATCTCTCAGACCCCACATGCTTCCTTGGCTGAGAATTGGAGATGAGCACTGCCCTTCATCAGTCGGTCACCACTGGACAGAGGAAACCTTTGAACCATGTGCAAATATACAGCCAGGTTGGTGTAGAGGTTGAAGTATAGGCTAGAAACCAGGAGACCACAAGGCCTGGCTGTGCCTTAGGATAAAGCAAGCTGGGTAACCTTGGGCCGATTACTCTCTCTCTCTCCCTCCCTCCCTCCCTCCCTCCCTCCCTCCCTCCCTCCCTCTCTCTCTCTCTCTCTCTCTCTCTCTCTCTCTCTCTCTCTCTCTCTGTCTCATCCCTGGAAAGCAAGCAAGGACAAGCTATTTTTGAAAATGTTGCCAGGGAAACTGCAGGGATTTGGTCCTGTAGTGACCAGGTGTCAGGATTGACTTGCTGGGCCACAGCAATAGCAGCATGACATCAACTGGAAGGTCTGAAATCTTGCCAAGAAAACTGCACGGATTTGTCTGGGCAGTTGCCATGAGTCAACGACGACTTGAAAGCCCACACACACAGATGTGGAAAAGGTAGCACCGACATACTAACATCCACCATGGTGTGAGAATAAAATCGTGTGGTTTCCACAAGGCCCACCCCTCATGGCCGTAGTGTCATTTTGAAGTCCTTGTGGCTTTGTCCACCTGCAAATCGATTTCAGCCGAAGCCATGCTTACTTCTGCTTTGTTTATTGGTTGCCATTCAGGGGGGAGGGGGGAAGACCAGGAGGGGAACTCAGGAATGCAGTGCCTCAGCCAGATAGCCATAACATCTACCAGCCAGTGTGAGAACCAAGGTCAGGTCAACAGAACCTGTGGAAATTGACCACGAACCTACATCTGGACTGACTGACAGTAGTGGGATTCAACCAATGGTGGGATACGACTAGTACGCCCTGGTACAGGTGTACCGGTGCCTGCTGGGAGCACCAAGTACTGTTCCAGTACGGTGCTTCTGAGTGCCCACCCGCCCACCCTCCATACCTTTATTTGAGCCGATTGGGACTTTTGCACATGTGCATGGAGCGTACAGCCCCTGCATGATGTTCCACTGAGCAGCTGGAGCATTGAGGGTAGCAAGTATGCATGTGCATGCTGCAAGTGTGCTGCACACGTGCACAGCCCCATTGCAGTGTACCAGTTGCAACGGGATCTCGAACCCACTACTGGATTCAGGAGGGTGGGGCCAACTGATCTCCAGAGCTACCAGTTCACACAAACCGGTCTGGACCAGCTGAATACCACCCCTGCTGATTGGCCCATGTGACCCTAGGGACAAAAGAGGGTGGGGAGAACTTATTCTTTTAACTCTCCCTAAGCGCGGGAATAATTCAGAGCTCGCTTCACCTTTTTAAGTGCTGATAAGATGTACTGAATAAAAGATCTCTTCAACCTGAACAAAGAGTCCTGACTTCTCTGAGTTCATTACTCGGAACGATGACAGCCTTGTTACAATCACCAGCTTTTTGGATTGAGTGTAGAGTAACCTGGTTAAGGTAGCAATTGGGAATCGGGGTATTCAGATTAAAGTCTCTGCCTAACCATGGAGCTACTGTGTTTTCCTGAAAATAAGACAGGGTCTTATTTTCTTTTGACCCCCGAAATAAGCACTTGGCCTTATTTTTGGGGAGGTCTTATTATTTTTGAGGTGCAGGAGGCAGCGAGCTTGGTCACCTTATGGCTGCTGCTGTGTTATAATATTTTCAGGGAGGGTGTATTTTCAGGGGAGATCTTATTTTAGCGCATGTGCTCAAAAGCCCAATTGACTTTATTATCTGGGGAGGTCTTATTTTTGGAGAAACAGGGTAAATAGGGATGATTTCTCTTTCCGTTCAACCAGACTCACTGAGCTGCTATTCAGAGAATAATATCAAGAAGCCCCTTACCGACCTCACATTTTCTTTAAAAAAAAGTAAAGCAGCATGCAGTACTGCATTCTAACCACTGCACCACCACATCTCTGTACAAGCATGCACATGCAAGTAGATAAATAGGTACCACTTATGGGAAGGTAACAGGATTCCAGGCACCTCGGCATATAGTCACGTTGCCCACATGAAGCCTTTTCAGATCATGCTTGCTCCCTCAGTAAATCACACTTTTAAATTTTAAAAAAAATTAAATATATCATGGTATGCAAATTGTGATTCATGGGTTTCCCTACTTGGTGAAATGAGGCAATGTTGATTTCCTCGAGAAATTATCGCTAAACAAGTCGCAGCTTAGTGGGATGCCTGGATCTCTATCGGGGAACAAAACTGTCTTGATTGGCCCTAAGTGAACGTTAATCATGATAAATGTTAGAATTGCAAGCGAAGTCAGCTACGCTTTCTCTTCAAAAGGAATGCACTGGGATTCATCGCCATGTGAGGAAGCATGGAACCCCTCCGCAGTTCCACAGTCACCACTTCCTTTGTCTCAAAGATTTATGCACCAGAAGATTTGTCTGAGATTCTCATGTCCTTTTCCCTTTAAATGAAGCTTCAGGTTCCTTCGTGTTGCCGGATCAAATGGTGGGCAGCCCTGTAAGCAAAGAGCCCAAGAGATCTCTACAACAGGCTGACCTTCACTTTGATGCCATGCTAAGCAGCATGTCTCCTTTCATGTGCTTTTACGTACATGGCTGAATGCTAATCACTTTCAGACATTTCTGGGAGAATCTTGAAGGACCCCAAGGATTTGGAGGCATCTAGGCTGCGTAGCAATAGCACTTAGACTTATATACCACTTCATAGTGCTTTTGCAGCCCTCTCTAAGTGGTTTACAGAGTCAACATATTTCCCCCAACAATCTGGGTCTTCATTTTACCCACTTGGGAAAGACGGAAGGCTGAGTCAACCTTGAGCCTGGTGAGATTTGATCTGCCAAACTGCAGGCAGCCAGAAGTCAGAAGTAGTCTGTGGTACTGCACTCTAATCACAGTGGCCTAGTGGTTAAAATGCAGTACTGCAGGCTACCTGATTGCCAGCTGACTGCAATTTGGCAGTTTGAATCTCACCAAGCTCAAGGTTGACTCAGCCTTCTGTCCTTCCAAACTGAGTAAAACGAGGACCCAGATTTTTGGCTGACACTGTAAACTGCTTATGGTATAGAAGTCTAAGTGCTATTGTAACTAAGAAGGAAGGAAGGAAGGAAGGAAGGAAGGAAGGAAGGAAGGAAGGAAGGAAGGAAGGAAATGCCAGGGGGTTAGAATGCAGTATTGCAACTATTGTGGTGTGAGCTTAAATGGATTCCAGAAGATGGTAGAGGACAGGAAGGCCTGGAGGAACATTGTCCATGGGGTTGATATGGATCAGAAATGACTTCGCAACTAACAACAACAACATTGCAGCTAATTCCCTGCTCATTGTCAGGAGTTCGATCCTGACCGGCTCAAGGAGGACTCAGCCTCCCCCTCCCACCTTTCATTGGCCATGAAGTAAATCAAATTGTCCTGGCCGTAAAGTAAATGTCAGTTTCTCTGAGACATTAAGAACTGTTTTATTCAAAAGGCAAGAAATCCTGAAGGCAGGTTAGACAGCAAAACACTCATCGGCCCAGATGATCTCACTCGCCATCAAAGTTGAATGAGTCTTTCTTTCCTCTCCTGGACGACAAATCCGAGGTTTAACTCATGTCTCTTTTCTATTTGCTTTAACTTCGCTAGGATTCTACCAAGCAACTATAACAAGTTCCAAAAATGTTGAGCAAAGGTTGAGATCCTGCCCTCTAAACAAAGCAACGAAAAAGAAAATGTATCCTGCCTGACATTAAATCACATTTCAGCTTCTCCGGGAAGGAAGGCAGGAAGGAAGGAACTGTATTAAGAGTAAAGTAATGTTTACGGATGCCATTTTAGCTTCTGGTCAGTGTACTGAGCTGCTACAGGCAATTATAAACAAAAATCCGAGAAGGGGAGAGCATTTTCTTCTGGTAAATCCCAGATAATTGCATATAATCACCCTGCATTCATTGTAAGGTTTTAAAAACCCTCTGGTTTCCACCTGCCTTTCTCTTTCTTGTGTCTCTTTTATCAGAACAACCTGACTTCGATTCTGTGTCTTTTTGATTTCTGCTTCTTCTTCTTCTTCTTTTTGCACTAACCAATGTGCCTCAGTGCCCATATATTTAAACACCGACCTCAAAAGATGGAGAGGGGAAGAACTCTCTGGATGCCAGTAAATCCAGATGAGCTCTACCAGTATTATGGCCTCGTAAAAACCTTGATTTGCACCTAATTGGATCAAATCACCACTTCAAATTGAATCACCAAATTGAATTGCCACACTGATTATCGGGTTTAATCCAATCGGATGCCTTTTTTTTTTTGGAATCAGTTTAAACATAGGACAGGTTCCTGCTGCAGAGAACCACAGAGGGCTTTAAAAAATTTTTTTTAAAAAATCACAAATCTGATATGTTTGATATGATAGTTCCAATCACCACTTCCGTTCCAATCAAACCTGAATTGACTCTCTGGATTAAGTTGCACGATTGAGTTGGGTTGTTTTGACATCCAAAATGACATGGGGAAGCAAAATGCAGCACATCTAACATTTCAAATCAGTGGTGTTCTGAGCAACAGACCAGAGAATCTCTCCCTCTCCCTCTCTCTCCCTCTCCCTCTCTCTCTCATATATATCTATCATCTGTCAGTCTGTCTGTCTGTCTGTCTGTCCATCTGCCTGTCCAACTATGTATCCATCTATCCATCCATCCATCCATCCATCCATTCATCCATCCATCCATCCATCCATCCATCCATCCTCTATCTATACCATCTATCCTCTATATCTATCACCTATTATCCCATCTATCTATCTATCTATCTATCTATCTATCTATCTATCTATCTATCTATCTATCTATCTATCTATCTATCTATCATCTTCCTGTACTTTTTGTTTATGTAGGTCAAAATACTGCATATTTTCCCTGCAACACTGTATGAATAGATAAGAAGAGCATTGATGCTTTTGAAGTTTGGTGTTGGAGAAGATTCCTGAAGATGGCCAAGAAAGCAAACCAATGGATCATCAAACATATCAACCCAGATTTTTCGCTCAATACCCAAATACCCAGTTCAAATGGTCATCCTTCAGCCACATCCTGGGAAGACTCTGAAGAAGAGCCTCGTGTTTAGAAAGGTGGAAGGAAAAAGAAGTGGATGATCAACAGGAAGGTGAATATGTGGAAGACGGTGTTGGAAGACCAGTAAGAACAGATTAGGGGATGAATCCTCACGAGGAAAAATCTGTGTGGTCACCAAGAGTTAATGCTGACTTGATGGCACATAATCACTCAAACTGTCTGTTCCTAGGTGAAGGAAGAGGCACCACAGCTTCTGTTTTTATAACAACAACAAAAAAGCATTTGCTGTAGTAATGACTGTCAGTAGATTATTCCACTACAAACAACAAACACTGAAAAGAGCCTGAAAGCTTCAGGGCATTTTGCTCCAGAAGAGAGACATACAACATCCACAAGATGAAACATTTCTTCCCGGCCAATGTTTTGTGCTCTGGGAGCAGAGAGCTAACTGTTCTAGCGATAAATAGAGCTGTTCTGAATGGAGAAGACTTCTGACTGCTACCTGCTAGGTGATTAAAGGAATCTTTGATTGTGGATTACAGGTTGACGACGGAGTAAATCCACATATAGGCTTTTTGAGGCACACTGCTTAATGTGAATCAGGGCCTTGAGCGTTAATGGGAAGAAGATAGCAAATCTTTCATTGCGATTGGTATTTGTTTTTATCTTGTATCACCAAAAAATAAAACCCAGAGGTTGACAGCCTTCCAAGAAGATGTACTGTATATGGGAGAATCCAACTGCAGTCATTAGGGCATTAATATGTGTTTAGGTCAAAAGATGGAGACATGATATGGGGTTTAGCAATAGCAATAGTCCTTAGACTTATATACCACCTTCACAGTGCTTTTACATCCCTCTCTAAGCGGTTTACAGAGTCAACATATTGCCCCCATAATCTGGGTCCTCATTTTACCCACCTCGGAAGGATGGAAGGCTGAGTCAACCTTGAGCTGGTCAGGATCGAACTCCGGGCTGTGGGCAGAGTTATTCTGCAATACTGCATTCTAACCACTGGGAAGGAAGGAAGGAAGGAAGGAAGGAAGGAAGGAAGGAAGGAAGGAAAGAAGGAAGGAAGGAAGGAAGGAAAGTAGCAATAGCACTTAGACTTACGTACCACTTCACACTGCTCTACAGCCCTCTCTAACTAAGCACTTTACAGAGTCAGCCTATTGCCCCCCAACAATCTGGGTCCTCATTTTAACCACCTTGGAAGGATGGGAGGCTGAGTCAACCTTGAGCCTGGTGAGATTCGAACTGCCAAACTGCTGGCAGCTGGATTATTGTTGAATACATTTATAGAACAAATGTTGATCCTCCATTTTAGCTCATAGGGTCAAGGAATCTTCAAGGCTGCTGTTTCTTTTCCTCATCAGATTTTTAGGGAAACCGGCAGTGCTGGATTTTGTACAGACAGTGAAGTTATCCTCCTCCTCCTCCTCCTCCTCCTCCTCCTCCTCCTCCTCCTCCTCCTCCTTCCTCTTTTTGGACTTAGCTCTAGGACAGAATGCCTTTTGGTTAGGACCCAATTAAGGCATTTTAACAAACTCCTCAAAATTTAAAGAGCTAAGTAGCGCCATTTTCCCCATAATTATTTTGCCACCCAGCCTTCTTTTTTTTTTTTTATATTGAAAAAGTTTTATTGGTTTTACATTTTTTCTATAGGGTAGGGTAAGGGATACAAAGAAATTTTGAGAGCATTCACGTCAGAGTCGTCGGCCCTTCCGAGACCTCAAAATACACAATAAAAAAATAACAAAAAAAAGCATTTTTCATAACACTACAAGGTAAAAGCAAGTACATATACCTAAATTCTCAATTCCATGCTGTCAGACATTTACAAAAAATCCAGAAAATATTATGCAAAATTGTTCAGGAAAATCAAGGCAAAGTTATTTTTTCGATCTAAGTCTCTTGGCTATTGTATCTTTTTTTTCTCCTCCCTGGCCCCGAGCGGGCGGGGCCGTGGCCCCCTCCGTCCCCCCTGGATCTTCACCCAGGGCAGAGGAATGTTTTTTAAGAAAGGCTTCCGCCTCAGCAACTGTTTTAATCCTCACTCTTCCTCCTTCCCAGAACACCAGCATCCCTTCGGGTGTCACCCACTTGAACCAAATCCCATGATCAAATAAAATTTTAGACAAGAAGGAAAATTTCCTCCTTGCTTCTCGAATCTTTCTAGGAATCTGCTTCAAGATAGTGACCGTTTTTTGTTGGTAAATTAAAGGGTTCCCTCTCTGCGCCTTCAAGATTTCCTCTCTGGTTGACCTTCTAACAAATTTCACATGTATCTCTCTAGGCACTTCATTTATCCTGGCATATGCTGAGTTAATTCTATAGGCTAGGTCAATGTCCCCCCTGATCTCATCCTTAGGTTTTTGTAAATAGTCTGCTAAAATTGTGCTCATAAGATCAGGGAGGCATTCACCAGGTTGCTCAAAAACATTCTGAAATCTCAAAAAATATGTCATTCTTTCCATATCAATCCTAGACACATGCCCACTTGTTTCCTCAACCTCTTTAGTAACATTTTAATCTCTCCCTTAACCCCCACCAGCCCCCCTTCCAATTCTTCAGTCTTCTGTGTGATTTCCAGCGTTTGCTTCCGTGTGTCCAATAGCTCCTTCTTGAAAATGATGTTTTCTGCCCGCTGGGCCTGAATTTCTTGAACCAAAGTTTGTATAACAGTCTCAAGAGAAGCCATCCGTTGTAAACTTGTCAGTGCTGTTTCTTGAGCCATCTTAACTGTTAAAGTTAGTGCCACCAAAATGGCGTTTTCAGGGTGGGGCTGGTGAGACTAACCGGGAGCTAAAAGTTCAGATCAAGGTTGGCACGTTGTAAAATTCAGGAACCAAGAGAGAGACAATTTTCCAACTCAATAGTTATAATAACGAAGGTAATCCAGAAAGGAAATCACAAATCCAACAAGAAAAAAATTCTTCATTAATATCCAGAGAGAGTCCCAATTGTAAAAAGACGCTGGAAATTTTCCATAATTAAAATAGTCAGGCAGGGACAAAGAAAAGCCACTTTCCACCGCCCATCTCAGAGCCCAGAGGAGAGAGTAGTAAAATAAAAAATTTTTAACCAGCCAGACCTAGAAACAATGTTGCAAGTAGCCGCATACCACTTTCCCTTGTTAGAGACAGTCCGGATTTAAGATTTCCGCTTTCTCTTCCAGAGAAGCCATTTTTAAGTGCCGCTTAAGTCCGAGGGGGGTTTTTTGGAAACAAACACCCCCCTCCCAGTCCATTCAGCCTGGCTGGCAGCAAGGAAAAAAAGTCTTTTTAAAACTCACTCTCCCTCGCAGCTGAAGCCTCGGCAAGCCTTCCGCTCTCTTCCGCTCAGCCCTCTTCATTAAAGTGAATGGCGCCGACAGCCGTTGGCGAAGGGAGAACCCCCCGCAGCATGTTCTCCTTCACCTAAGCCGCGGCAAAAGGGTCGCCTCCCCCACCGCCGTGAGGGGGGGCGTCCCTGCCGAGCCGGCCCTACGGGAGACCCCCCAAAAAGGGGTGTCTCGCCCCCGTGGGGGGGCAGAAAAAGCAACAAAACGGCGAGCGAGCGCTAGGCTCGCTCGTCGCCGCAGGAGCCGGAACCGGAAGTCCACCCAGCCTTCTTTTGTTCCTCGGTGAGCCCTTGTTCAAAAATAAAATCAGCATCCGAAAAAATAAGAAAAAGTGACCTTTGCATCATTCAAAATGGCTGCCCAATAATGTGACACACACACATACAGAGAGAGGGAAGGAGAGAGAGAGAGAGAGAAAGAGAGAGGGTGGGGAAGGAGAGAGAGAGAGAGAAAGAGAGAGGGTGGGGAAGGAGAGAGAGGGGGGAAGGAGAGAGAGAGGGAAGGAGAGAGAGAGGGGGAAGGAGAGAGAGAGGGGGGGAAGGAGAGAGAGAGGGAAGGAGAGAGAGAGGGAAGGAGAGAGAGGGGGGAAGGAGAGAGAGAGGGAAGGAGAGAGAGAGAAAGAGAGGGGGGGAAGGAGAGAGAGAGGGAAGAAGAGAGAGAGGGGGAGAGGGGGAGATAGAGAGAGAGCGAGAGAGAGAGAGAGAGAGAGAGGGAGGAGAGCTGATAATAATGCAAATGGCCATTTCTTCCTATGAATCACTGGGAAATTGCCCCATAGGAGAGTGATTTTAAAAATAAGCCAAAATGTGTTTACAGGGAAGATGAAGGTGTGGGGAGGGGAATGTGCCTCTTTCTGCATTGACATTTGAAGCTGTGGCTTTTAAGTGAAGAACTAAATGTGCTTCTGACACACAGTTATAATTATTTGGATACCTCTGTCTTTTCATCGAGTACTTTGTGCGCAGAAGTTCCCACCTTTCTATCTTCAATCCCCAGGGTAAGCAATTGAGCAGCAGGTAATGTGAAATACTCTCTTGTTCTGATCTTGGAAATCGAGAGCAAATCAGCTTGGGTGATCCTTAGTTAGAGGAGAAACAGCCAAATGTATAGACTCGTGGAATTCCTAGAGCTGGATGGGACCTTGGAGGCAGTGGTGGGATTTAAATGATTGAACAACCAGTTCTCTGGGTGGGTGGGTAGGCATGGCCGGGTGGTCATGTGACTGGGTGGGGGTGGCCAACTCGACGTCACTCATCTCACCAAGCCTCGCCTCCCAGCCGCTTGCCTTCTTGCTTTCTTTTTTGTTTTTTTAAACAACCTTAAGTTAAATACCTCCAGCAGCAATCGCTAACAAAAATTCAGATTATGATTCTGGAACCCTTCAATTTAGGCAGGCCTCAAGTACTTGCTATCACAAGAGGAAGAATACGCAACTTGTCTCTGTCACAGTCTAAGTAAAGCTGGATTGGACCAAAGGCAAAACAAGGTATTTTGATACTTGAGGCTGACAGTTAACAACAGAGATGGGATTCAAACCAGTTTGGGTTAATCCCACCACTGGCTGGCCCTGCCCATTTTTCAAGCCTTTCTTGACCATTTGGGGGCTGTTTTTGGCCATTTTGGGGCTGGGTTTTTTTGGCATGAAAGCCAGTCAAAAAACAGGCCAAAATTGGGCAGGGGTGGGGCTAGCCAGTGGTGGGATTTGCCATTTCACCGAACTGGGCAGAATTTTAATAACTGGTTTACCTGAACTGGATCAAACCAGCTGAATCTCACCTCTCCTAGTTCAAACCCCTGTGCAAAGCAGAAGTCTTTATACTTTCCTGGACAAAGGGTGTCCAATCTTTTCTTGATGTAATCTTCTCCGAGCGTAAGAAAACTCACGCAAAGGCTTCCTTTCCTGTTCCTCCTGCCATTTAGGAAGCCGCTGTAAAGACAGGGAGAATATTCTGATGGGAGATTTCCAATGGGGGCTCCAAGCAACTGTCAAGGCCACTCGAGTCAATGAGAAAACCAGTCCTGCGTGCTCAGGAGAACCAGCTCACAGTGGCCTTGCTTAGCTTCAAAGGTTTCCCTGATCCTCTCTCTTGAAACCCCAGAGATCGACGGAAAGAGCTGTCAGTGCAAGTAAGACGCCCACACCCACACCCTCACACCAAACAGGCACTTCAGGGCTTCTGTGGTTCCTCCCAGGAATTCCTCCAACGTTTGTAAGGTAAGCTGAATCTTTGCTATTTTCCTCCAAGTGCAAAGAACAGAAAGTGTTATCTGTGTGCTTAATGTGGGTGTGCGCACACACACATGGGAAGGCTTTGCCCAGCCTAAATTATCATGTTTTTGTAAGTGGCCCAGAGTTGCTTTAATGATGGGATGGGAAAGAGAAAGAAAGAAAGAAAGAAAGAAAGAAAGAAAGAAAGAAAGAAAGAAAGAAAGAAAGAAAGAAAGAAAGAAAGAAGCAGGAAGGGAGGGAGGGAGGAAAGAGAGAGAGAGAAAGAGAGAGAGAGGAAGGAAAGAAGGAAAGGAAGAGAAAGACACAGAGAGAAATCGGAAGGAAGGAGAGAGAAAAACAGAGAAAGACACAGAAAGAGAGAAAGACAGAGAGACATAGAGAGAGAAAGGAAGAAAGAAAGGAAGAAAGGAAGAAAGGAAGAGGGAAGGAGGGAGGAGGATATAAAAAAACACACCCTATGGCTTAAATTGAGAGAAAAAGAAGAAGAAAACAAAAAGAATTAAAATATCTCTATGATGCCATAATACAATGTAAGAGAGGAAAGAAATACTTTGCCTGTTTTTTTGTTTTTTTTACAGTTTCATATACCGAGTGCTTCAAGCCAAAGTGCCAAAGTTGATATTTTCATTTGCATATTTAGCAATTAGGTAGGGTTTTTTTGTTTGTTGTTTTTTAAAAAAAATAGTCTCTGGTAAGATTCGTTCAGGATAGATTTCTCAAGGACAGTTTCCCCCTGAAAACAGACGAAGACCCCCTCCTGTTTGTTCAAGGAGCCTTTTATCCTTTGCGCAAATTAGAACAGTCTGTGAAATATTTACCGGGGTTTCAGAACGCCGAATACTTTGGGTCAAGGTTTTCATTTCCGAGAATGAATCAAGCCCGGTATCTATCAGAAAGCTATGAACAAAAGGGAATAAGGAGAAGGATGGGTTTGGATTGTTAGTGGCTCAGCTGTGTGTGTTTATGGTATACTTTTCTTCTCTCTTTTTTTTTTTGAAATTACAATAGGTAGTAAGGTATCGGGAGATATGTGTCCAGCTTAAAAAATTCACAGTTGTCCTGAAGCTGTCCTGATCGAAGCTATTTTGCCCATTTCAATGTTGCCACACTGGAGCTGAGGATCAGGGAGGCAGGATTTGAGATAGAGGGATTTTTGTAGCCAAAACAAATTACTTTCTCTTGAGAACCAAGGACATTCTCACACCTGGATGGAAGAAGGCGGAATGATGCCACCCAGCTTTGGACTACATGGTGATTGGACCATGTGACTGATTGTTTCGAGAAAGTAGTTTTAATAAGATGAAAACCGCAAGAGTTTTCAGACCTAGTTATATGCGAGACCGTCTTCTGCCCCATACATCCCTTAGACCGATACGCTCCCACAGAGAGGGCCTTCTCAGGGTGCCGTCGGCCGGACAGTGCCGGCTGGCGACACCCAGGGGAAGGGCCTTCTCTGTGGCAGGTCCTACCCTGTGGAACGACCTACCCCCTGAACTCCGCACCATCACCGGCCTCCGCCTCTTCCTCCAGTGTTTAAAAACACACTTATTTCACCAAGCCGGCCTAGGATAGCCTCTACTGTGACGAATTTTAGATAGTTTTAATTGGGGGATTTTAATTGGTTTCAGCGCAGGTTACCATTTAATAGATTTTTAAATTTATATGTTTTGTATTATCTTTGTATGCTGTTTTTAAATTCCTGTGCGCCGCCCTGGGTCCTTTTGGAGAAGGCCGGGATATAAATTGGATAAAATATAAATATAAATATAGAGTTGGTTTTCATCAGATATGTGCCAATATGATATTTCCAATAAAAGTAATCTTTGAGGAATTCAATTGCCTGAGAGTCTTCCTTACAATGGATTTATTACTTGGAGCACACGTCTTCACTTGGATTTATCAACACAGGGATAAATTTGAATGGACCCAGAGAAGGGAGCCATTCTCGACTTTCGTACCTGCCTAACACCCATAATCTAATTTACTCCATAAGGGAGTTGGTCGAACTTCTTTTCTAATCTAATTTCCCTAACCAAGGGTCACCGAGTTTGTAATATAATATTCTTCTACTCAGATCTGGCAGCAATTGAAAAATGACAGTGATATGTCATGGCTGTATGCAATAGCTGCTTAGACTTTTAATAACACTGAACCATTTTCTGCAGCTAGCACTACTCAAAGGTGTGCAGCATCACATTCGTTATGCTTCGTCCTTACAATCAGGTGGAATTAAAAGGCAAAGCACAACGGGCTTTGTCACAAATCTCCCACTTCGACTTAAAACAGTTGTACGGTTTGCCTCAAGCATCTACCTTATCATTACACATCTTGCGTTGAGAAGAACTGATATAGCAATATATCACTTTTTTTTTTCACTTTTGTTTCTCCTGTTCTTCTTCGGGATAATGAGGAGAAGGAAAATCCAATGAAATGATCTCAGGTGGATGCAGGTCTCTTCCAGTTACCCTGGTTGTGAAGTAACTGATGTGCGCCTAAGAATGTGCTATCAACGTTCCAAGTAACAGCCTGGATGAAAACTCCAAGGCCAGTCTTCCTCAAATTATAGATTTATTAGGCATGTCATATTGGCACAGCTGGTGAAAAACCCGGCTCTGAATATCCCTGGGTTTTCCCCACCCAAATCAAAACCCAAAAGTCTTCCCCTCATTACATATAACCATCACATGCCCCAATCAGGTCACAGTTACAAACCCAGATGACTCCCATCCATGCCCCGCAGAGTCGGACAGTGAGGAGGTTGGGGAGGAACATGGGCCAGTCCTGAGGGCTGAGGAAAGCTCAGATGAAGGCTCTGCGTCAGAGGCAGAGAGGGAATTAGACAGCAGTGAGGCAGAGGAACAGCTGGAGCCTCTTCCCAGTGTGCGCATGTGCAGAGCTGCCAGAAGACAAGAACAACTAAGAAAGTAGGTTCGATTTAGGAGTAAAACCACACCTTGGAAGTGTTTGGCCCCTCTCGTAGGAAACAAAAGAAGGACAAATTGCAGGAAACAATTTGTTCATTTGGTCATTTCCAGAGTGGAAAGTTCTGTTTGTGGCTATAAGAGACTCTGTGCCAAGCTTTGCCTTGCCCTGTGTTTGGAAACTAGTTATCTGGCAGTGCTCCAAACGAGATAAGGTGTGTGTTGATAAACATTCCTCAGAAAGACTGTTTGCTAAGCCTTGCTGACTTTGAATGAAATGAAAGTAATTCACAGTCATGTAAATAAAAGAAGTTTTGCCAGGACCAAGACTCTGCTTCTTACTTTCTAAGGAAGCCTGGGTCAGAACACTGCCAGGGGGTGGGGAGAATGTCCTTAGTTCCCAGAACAAAGAATGCTATTTTGGATACATAGTTCTCCAGCTATCCCTTTCTCACAACTCTATCCAGCCTTGCTGTGGCAACCCTGAAGATGTTCCAAGATAGCTCCAGGGTTGACATGTGCTTTCATTTTATCATTCTCTCTCTCTCTCTCTCTCTCTCTCTCTCTCTCTCTCTCTCTCTCTCTCTCTCTCTCTCTCTCTCTCTCTCTCTCTCTCTCTCTCTCTCTCTCTCTCTCTCACACACACACACACACACACACACACACACACACACCAGCCTGTTTCCTGCTTAAATTCTAAGGGAAGACCTCGGGAATGCCATGTTTCTCAAGGAGCTTTTTTTAGAAGCGAGAGGAGGGAGAAAGCATTTAAGCAGGCTGCACTGATGGAGAGATGGGGAACAGGGGAAAATATATCTTTAGTACCCTCTGTTTCTTTGCAGCAGTAAAGGGAGAAATAAAGCACCATTAAAAGAATTCCCAGACTATCCTGAGAATAAACAGAAAAACAAATGTTTTTCACCAGGGAAAGAAACATTAAGGAAATGAGGAGAGAGATTTACATATCCAGGATAACCAACTCCAGAATCATCCAAATTATGTCTTCTTGCAGACTGCAGATTTGACCCACAAAAGACCGACCACTCTACTTAATGTTAGACAGGGAGTCCTAAACTTATAAATAGTTCATTTAGTGACTGTTCGACGTTACAATGACACTGGAAAAAAGTGAATTAGGATTGTTTTTCATACTTAATGATGATTTGCGACATCCTCTGATCAGGTGATCCAATTTCAAAACGGACTCATATCTATGACGATTTCCGTGTGTTGTGTCCTGCCAGCGGAGCTGGTGGCGGACTCAGACAGTGAGGAGGTTAGGGAGGAACATGGGCCAGTCCTGGAGTCTGGGGGAGGCTCGGAGGAGGGCTCTGCATCAGAGGCAGAGATGGGATCAGGGCCGTCCCACAGTTATCAGCTGCCTTCGGAATTGGAGATCAATGGGGCAGAAGAACAGCTGGAGTCTGTTCCTGATATCCAACATATGCAGAACTGCCAGGGGAAGGGAAGAGTTAAGGAACAAGGGTCAACTCGGGAGTAAAGGCACAGGTGGACGGTGGACGGCTCCTCCCATAGGGAATAAAGAGGAGCGAAAGGGGAGTGGAGTTTGCAGGGGACAATTAGTTCAATTCATGAGGGTGAAAATCTCTCCCTGACTTCTTGCCGAGTAATTGCTGCTACAGCCTGGCGTTTGGAAGATATCGGGCTGGCAGCTCTCCAAGCCTGATCAAGGTCTGTAGTTGGGAAATGTCATGAAAGACTGTTTGAGGGACTTTGCTGGAGAGGAATTCCCTTGAACCTAAATAAAAGAGGTTTTATAGCAGGCAGGGAGTCTGCTTCCGGATCTTGCGAAGCCTAGGTCAGAACATCATATTCCAGGATCATGTGATCTCCTTTTGTAACCTCCAAACAAGGAAGGTCAACAGGGAAGTCAGATCCACTTACCAACCCTGCTACTAACTGACCAACTGCCATGATTCCCTTAACAAGTCATAAGATGGGGCAAAACCGCACTTAGCAACAGAGGTTTGGGGCACAATTGCAGTCATAAGTCAAGGACTACCTATACGTAGATGGATTTTTGTCCCCTCTTCCATTTTGTTTTTTTTTTTTTGTATACAACAGCAAACTTGTGAAGTAGATTGGCCTGGAAGTGAAAGACCCACCCAGAGTGACTCAGAAGGTTTAAGAACGGATTGGCACTTTTGTCTTTGTAGTCCAAATCTAGCACCATAGCTAGCTCTCTTTTCATCCTTTGATCTCTTAAGAAAATAAGAACATAAGAACATAAGAACAGCCTTGCTGGAACAGGCCACAGCCCATCCAGTCCAGTGTTCTGTCTCCCACAGTGGCTCCCCATTTTCTTCAGGGTCTTCCCAAGCAGATGCCTTCACCTGCTTATGATTCCCTGAAAATGTCATTGAGAGATATCCTGCCTATCTCTCCATCCCGGAGGGTGTCCTTAGGCATCCATCATGATAGCCATGGATACCCTTGTTGTCCATGAACTCCTCTCATCCTTTCTTAAAGGTGTCGAGGCTGACAGCTGTCACCACTTCTTCTGGCAGGGAGTTCCATAGACCAGGGATCCTCTGGGTGAAAAAGTACTTCCTCTTATTTGTTTGAGGTCTAGCTTCAAAAAGTTTCATGGAGTGCCCCCTAGTTCTAGCGTTTTGCGATAGGGAAAACAGTTTTTCCTTTTCGACTTTGTCCACACCATGCATGATTTTATAGACTTCAATCAGGTGACCTCTCAGGCGCCGTCGTTCTAGAGTGAAGAGGCCCAGCCGTTGCAGCCTCAGATGGTAAGGAAGGTGTTCCAGTAAAAATATTTACTCCTTATTTTTCTCGGTGCTCTTTCCTCTTCCTTTCGCTCCTGCCTGTCCTGAACTGCAGCTATTATAATAAAGTTTAGAAGTGACTCTATTACAAGAAAGCATTCCCTCTAGGAACTATAAACAATTCCATATTCTAGTGAAAAATATTCTCCCTGGGCCTGATTTTGCCATGCTTCTGTTGCATAGACATCCCAAGCTTTTTAACTTTGTCACACCTCGGGGATATAACAAATTTTAAGAGATTAAGCAGTCTTGAAATCAATAGAAAACTTTGTCCTTTGCATGAGTCTGAAATTTGCCAATTGACTCCTTTGTGTTGTGAGACGGGAGGGGGGGGGGAGAAGTCAGCAGATTGAATCACGGGGGGGTTGTCCTTGGTCTGATTTTGAGACATCAAAATTTTGGGAAAGAACCAGAGGAAAGCTGAATATTGATAATATCTAAACAGATATCTCACCCGGCCTTATTAATGGAATCCAAAGCAAAGCTATCTTAAAAATTGAGCTTTTCTGACAAAATGCGCAAGGTTGGTTATGCCATCCGAGAAGCTAGAAGACAGGATCACTAATTGCTGGAGAAGGCTATGTCTTCAGATCTTCAAGGGGTTTGAAGGGCCAACAGAATCTTGCTTGGCCATTCTTGGTCTCAGCAGCTCCAACTCCCTGACTTCCAGCTTCCTGTTTGATTGTATTGTTACTGCAGGTTTTGCACAACAGATCTTCAAGAAACAAAACTACACCGAGATGCTGCTTCTGACATCCTGGTCCTCTTTGAAGCTCCCATGAAAACGTTGCTGGAGGACCTCTTCAAATGTTGCATGAGAATAGTACCTCTCTGCTACACAAATACACTGCTTTAAGAGCAGTGTTAACCTTAATGCATGGGTTCCTTAAAGCAGTAGCATCTCTCCACCCCCCCCCCAGCCCACAGGTATAGTATCCCACACTCCTTCAACACCCCCCAAAAAACCCCCCATAAGTCCTGATCAGTGGTGGGATTCAAAAAATGTTTACTACCGGTTCTGTGGTGTGGCTTGGTGGGTGTGGCAGGGAAAGGATACAGCAAAATCCCCATTCCCTCTGCACCCCTGGGGGAAGGTTACTGCAAAATCCCCATGCCCTCCCCACCCCACTAACCTGCTTTCCAGCTCCGTTCTCCTGTGCAGGGCAACAAAAAAAGACCCAACTGGTCAAATGGGTCTCAGGAGGCAGAGAATAGATGGGAGCAGGGACAACCAGAGGTGGTATTTGCCGGTTCTCCGAACTACTTAAAATTTCCACTACTGGTTTGCCAGAACCGGTCAGAACTGGCTGAATACCACCTCTGGTCCTGATCTTACAGGGGTGTGATGTAACAACCTTCCTTAGATAGATGCTGTTCTTCTAGGCAATCTGTAAATGCCCATGTGGTCTTTCTGGGCCAAGCTTCAGTTGCAATCTCTTTTGCACGGAATCAAATTAAAGGAAACATCCCACTGGGTGAAATTCACTGGTTAATTAAACAGGACCCTCAAGACGGGGCCCCTCCTTTGCTCGCCCACCTGCTGCTCCGGCAGAAGAGTGGCCCGCGTTCACTCAAAAGCATCTGCATGTCTGCCTATTAGTGGGGAAATGGGTTTCGAGCGGGTCCCTCTGTTCTCAATTATGATTTATGATCTGACTATAAAACGGGAAGCTGATTTACATAACATCTGTAATTGCTGCGTTGGTCCCCATTGTGCAGAGTACGCATCCTCGTTGGTTTGTCGGTGAGAGCTGTTGAGCAGGAGCACTTCCCAGCTTGGAGTGGCCTGAAGAGAGATAAATATGGTTTTCGTAGAGATCTTTGCTCTTGAATGTCATTCGGAGAGAAGACGAGTACTTGTTAATAAGTGGAGGCTAATAAAAGAGCTTCTAAAAACTGTACACCGAGGGACAGGGCAACTTCCCTTAAATTATTCTGTCTACCGCCACCCTGGTCTTTCCCCCCTTCTTTTCAAAGGCACCCCAGATCATACTTAATATTGTAATTTATTTATTTATTTATTTATATGCCATTTTAATTTTTATAGACAACTGAAGGTGATGAACATATCTAATACTCCTTCTTCTTCCTATTTTCCCCCACGACACCAACCTGTGAGCTGAACTGGACTGAGAACTTAGGCAATTGGTCTAAGATCACCCAATCGGCACTCATCTCTAAGGTGAAACTAGGACTCACAGTCTCCTGGCGATTGACCCAAAGTCATTCATTTGACTTCCATGATTAAGGAAGGACTACAATTCAGAGGCTCCTGGTCGTTGTCCCAAAGTCATCCATTGGACGTTTATGATTAAAGAAGGACTAGAATTCATAGTTTCCTGGTGATTGGCCCAAATTCATCCATTGGGCTTCCATGATTAAGGAAGGAATATAATCCACAGTCTCCTGGTGATTGGCCCGAAGTCATTCATTTGGCTTCCATGATTAAGGAAGGGCTAGAATTTACAGTCTCCTGATGATTGGCCCAAAGTCATTCATTGGCTTCCATGATTAAGGAAGGGCTAGAACTCACAGTCTCCTGGTGATTGGCCCAAAGTCATTCATTGGCTTCCATGATTAAAGAAGGGCTAGAACTCACAGTCTCCTGGTGATTGGCCCAAAGTCATTCATTGGCTTCCATGATTAAGGAAGGGCTAGAATTCACAGTCTCCTGGTGATTGGCCCAGTCATCCACTAGGCTTCCATGATTAAGGAAGAGCTAGAACTCACAGTCTCCTGGTTTCTAACTTGGTGCCTTAACCACTAGACCAAACTGGTCTGAATCCAAATGTAGCACAAACCCATCTAAGTTTCTGCATGTAGATGGCTCTTCCGTGTATTGCCAAGGGTCACATTCTCCCAGCTTGTGTTCTACCTATAACTTTCCCAGTACAAGGGACAAGTGGTAAGTCCGTCTCTATTTCTCCCGTGGTTCAAGGCCAGCATTTAAATTTCAGAATCACTGAATAATGGCCACTAGTATCCACTTGCTGCCATCATTGATAAGATTGTGCCCTCTAATTAAGCCAAACGAGATAGCAAGAGCACACTGACATTGTTAACTTAACGACCCAGCACCACATTACTTAAAACTTCTTTGAAGAGGAAGTTAATTGTAATAAATAGGAGGGGGTGGAATGAAAGAAAGTGAATGACCTACAGCGTAAGCCGGGGATCCTTCTTTGTATGTCTAGCTAATTCAGCATTCATGTTAATGCCACTGAATATAATTAATCAATTTGGTATTTAAATGGATTACCATTTATATCCAGCGCCGCCTTTTGGATGAAGTGACAGCCATGTTCTGAAAGAAAATCAGCCATTCTCCTTTTTTTCCCCCTCCCCATTTAAATATATGCTGGATATAAAGTTGCGGATATGGATTGCGCAAGAGCGCTCTTAATTTGGAAAGGTTGGGCAATATGGCCAGGGGTGGCGTTAAAAAAATCAGCAACCAGTTCTATGCCCAGTTGCTGGGTGGGTGTGGCCAAGGGGGTGTAGCCTAGCTAGATTCCTGCCCTATAGAGGGCCAGGGGGGCTTAAAGAAGCCTCATCCAGGCTCCGGAGGCCCCTCCTGAGGCAGTAAACAGACCCATTTCTGGACTTCTGGTACTTCTGGTAGGCCCGTTTTTTGCCCTCCCCAGGCTCTGGTGTCTCCGGGAGGGCAAAAACAGTCCGTCCCCCCTGCATAACGGGGTGAGCTCCCGTTATTTGTCCCAACTTCTGCCAACCGAGCAGTTCAAAAGCATACCCTGGTAAGCCCCAATTAAGGGAGGAAGCATACTGCTTTCCTTTTCTGCCTTTCGGCTCATCACCAGAGACCATCTAGACAGAAAGCTAAGAATGAGATTGTTTTGTCAACGTTTCCGGGCAACACTAGGTTATCAGCTAGTAACCTATAAATATGGGGGTAAAAACATCTTCAGACAGTTGCTCAGTGTAAGGAAATCATTTTAATCTCCTTCCAGTTTTTCATGTATGCTTATGTTTTATTTATTGTGAATCACAGATTCTTTTTGTCCACAAGAAATCTTCTTCTACAGAGCTAGTGATAACAATTTAATAACAATGCACTTCAGAAAATCTGAAGCAATTCAACTTTTAGGGGGGGGGGGGGAGAATCAATATTTGTAAATGCTAGAACTCCAAGCCAGCAAATTGGGTGATTCAAATGATGATGAGGAAGCAACACATGTGATAGCATCTTACCCGTTCTAGCATATTGTATCAGAGCCCGAATACTAATTGAGAAAAGTCTGCTTTGGTGGGACCATGTAGATTGAGGGGTGTCCTTGGTGTTCTCTATGCTTGCTTGTTTTCTTGCAGACTTAGTAATATCATCAGTGCTAGGGACCCCTCATTTCAACCCTGAGCTAGAAATATTTTCCTTTATTAGAACAATGCAGGTTCTCAAGCTAAAATCATCTACAGCAGGGATAAGTAATCTATGGTCCTCCAGAACATCAACTTGCAATGTCCTTCACCACTGAGTATGCTGCTCAGAGCTTCTAGGATTTGCCCTCCAAGAGGATTTGGAGTACTATAGCTTCCCCACCCATAATGTTGCCCACCTATAGTGTTGTTTCATCCTATCCATGTATTTCGATTGCCTCTTTTGTCAGAGTGCACACAGTGTGACTATGTGAGACAACCCAGGAGCAAATACAGTAAACAAGAGGTTTGTATTTTAAATAGTGGCTTTATCTACAAAGAATATATACATACTCATACGTTAGTTAGATCTCAAACAAACAGCAATCAGAAATTACAGCATGGAAGCACACACGGAGAGAGAGTGAGATACGCCACAACAGGGCCTCTTCTTATTACAGGCTCTTAAAGTGATATCAGCCCAAAATCCTTGCTGACTCATTTCCAATATCACATCAATATAACAGCTGGTCAGCTCTTAAATCATCACCCTGACATATTTTCTCTCTCCTTGCTCCCCATGACAATGGCCATAGCACATTTCTTAAGAAGAAATTCCTCCTAATGTCCTGCAAAAATTCAGCGGCTATACCCAATCGTCTGCAGCTGCCTACTGGATTTGATGGAATCACCATTGCTCACGTACAGTATATTAAAAGCTTCACATGCACACAAGCTATTATCTGCAGGGTTGCAAGTAATAACACTGGGCTGTGAATCACAGCAATCCGAACATGAACACAGCAGACTTCAGCCTGGAATGAGTTGCCAAGCTCCTTTATATATTAATTTTCTTTGAATGACCCCCAGCCACAGACTTAATGCAATGTGTAGCCCACTTTGCTTTTATTTTTAGCTAATGGAAGATTGGGTTGGGTGTTTTTTTGTTTTTTTTTAAAGTCCAAACAGACCCACCAAGTTCCTTTCCAGCAATTACAATCAATCATATTAATCTGCCTTCAGACTCTTAGAGTCACTGGGAGCTGAATCAAACATTCCATTCCGAAGGTCTTACCTTGATATTTCTTTGCGCGTTCACTTCGCCTGTAGGCCTCCAGATAGTTAAAAAGAAAGAAATGGAGAGGCCCAGCAGGATTCAGTCTGACATATCTACCTAGCTCCCTTCCAAAAAAACAAAATTACAACTCTCTTTGCCAAGTCTTTATCGAGGGTCTCCAGTTAAACTTCTGAGCAAGGGATAGACACGTTTTTCTCTCTGTCGCATGTAGAGATTATTGTACACGAATAAAAATGAAGGGATTATGAGCGTTAAGGCTTGATGGAGTAATCATGCAACATGAACTACTGTTGTGTTGAGAAATTAAAGTTTCACTTTGTTTGTTAGCAGTGCCTTTAAACAGGGGCACCCACATTAGACAGAGGCTTCATCAAAATGACCAACAGATCAGGGGTAAGTTGCTGCCGGTGTTATGGCCAGTTCAGTGCATGCATGTGCAGTTGCCTGTAAATAGGTCTGCACATGCACAGAACATTAAAAATGTCCCAAAAAACATGCCACGGCAACTGGGGAATCGGTTCGGGGGCGTGGCAAGCCTGCTATCCCTACCGGTTCGGCGACCCAGTCACAATTTCCACTACTGTGTTTGCCCAAACTGGTGCCGATCGGTAGCAACCCACCCCTGCAACAGATGTATTGTGATGTCTCCGCCCCTTACTCACTTGCATGCAATATGGCAATGCAGATGCAAAAGAGGAAGAGTTTGTGTTGCAATGTCAAGATGAACATTTCATCATTTGCCAGCAAACACACACACACACACACAATGATCCATCTCTCACTGCCATGTATCCTCTTAAGATCAATAGATAGTGAACCATTTTCAGAACAACAACAGCAACAAAAAATAGATGAAGCTCTATTGCAAAGTTAAAAGACGCACTAGGACAGCCTGGCCCTAGGACAAGTCAACTTGGAGGAGAAGAGCTTTGCAAATTTGTGAGTCTATTTTGAGTGTTCTTGTAAGTCAACCAACAGGTGTGGAGGAAGAGCAGACAGAGTTCAGGAGTGGAGTTAAGTGTGTCATAAGCTTGGAGTCTTCATGTTGCCAAAAATGGAAACATAAGGAGTCTTTCTAATAGTATTTAGCTGTTGTTTATGTCTATGTGTCTTTCTGATGGCCAATTTGTAGATGTTAGAGAGATATTACAGATGAGGATCTCTCCAAATATATTTGTAGTACAGTAGATACTAGGCAATTGAACCAGTTCCACGTGAAATGCCTTCACAGACTTCTGAGGATCCAGTGGCAGGACAAGGTGTCAGACACAGAAGTCGTCTCCAGAGCAGGCCTGGCATCAATTCACACCCTGCTGATGAAAGTCCAGACATGCTGAGTAGGCCATGTTGCAAGAATGCCAGACCATCACATCCTCAAACAGCTCTTCTACGGTGACCTAAGGAAAGCGATCGCACGGGGAACAAAGGACGTGGTACAAAGACATGTTGAAAGCCTCCTTCCAGTCCCTGGATATTGACACCACCTCGTGGGAAACCCTGGCACAAGATCAATCGATATGGTACATACTGATCCACCAAGGCTGCCAGAATTTTGAAGACAGAAGAACAACCATAGCACAAGAGAAGCGAGCACTCTGCAAAGCCAGAGCTGCAACAATGGTGCCCACACATGTCTGCCTGTGGACTGACCACAACGCGTTACATGTCAAGGTCCTCTTCGAACATGATGGATGTGTCAGGGTTCCAAATAGCATCCTCAAACAAATCGCGCTCCAAGGCAAGCAGTTCCTCAAAGTTCCAATTTATGAAGAGAGCCATGTTGGCACATCTGGGAAAATCCGAATCTGAAAGCTTCCAGGTTTTCCCCACCCAGTTGAAAGTTCAAGATCTTGCCCCCCACACCCACAAGCCCACCACACGGTCCAACCTTCCACTGCCATGACAACAGATTCCACCTATCCAGTTCCGGCCAGGTGCAGAGACAAAGGATGACCTTGGTTTTCTAAGAAGAATGTTATTATGGCTACATATCATCCAACTCTGTATAATTCCCCCCCTCCCACTTTCCCACAGTAGAAAGTGTGGCAGATCTAAAACCTAAAAAAGAAAAGATGGCTAGCAGGTCTGACAGGATGAACATCAAATCAGTGGTGGGTTTCAAAAATTTTTAAAACCTCTTCTGTAGGTGTGGTCTGCTTTGTAGGACTGTCTTGCCGATCATGTGACTGAGTGGGAGTGGCTTGGCAGTCATGTGACTGGGTGGGCATGGCCAACTTGTAAAATGTGGTGAAACTCGCTTAACAACGCTCTTGCTTAGCAACCAAAAGATTGGCTCAGAAACTCTGGCATTTGAAGCATGCAAGTCTTAAAGCTGTCAAGTTACGAGACCCTTGCACCCCTAACCCTTTAGAAAAAAAACCCAGGGGTGTTCAAACTTGACAGCTTTAAGACTTGTGGACTTCAACTCCTGGAATTCCTCCTCTCGCTCTTCATCCTGATGATGTGCGGACGGGCGGGGGGAGGTAGCTGGAACCAGTTCTAAACGGCACTGCAGATTAGGCTGCATAAACAGAGGGATAGAATCTAGATCATGTGAAGTGTTAATACCAATTTATAATGCCTTGGTAAGGCCACACTTGGAATACCGCATTCAGTTTTGGTCACCACAATGTAGAAAAGATGTGGAGACTCTAGAAAGAGTGCAGAGAAGAGCAACAAAGAGGATTAGGAGACTGGAGGCTAAA
Source organism: Rhabdophis nuchalis (assembly GCA_039707465.1). Taxonomy (NCBI): domain Eukaryota; kingdom Metazoa; phylum Chordata; class Lepidosauria; order Squamata; family Natricidae; genus Rhabdophis; species Rhabdophis nuchalis. The sequence goes on along the minus strand of CM077657.1, from coordinate 19,548,628 downwards.
ACATATGAAGAACGGTTGCAAAAACTGGGTATGTCTAGTGTAATGAAAAGAAGGACGAGGGGAGATATGATTGCAGTCTTCCAATATCTCAGGGGTTGCCACAAAGAAGAGGGAGTCAAACTACTCTCCAAGGCACCTGAGGGTAGGACAAGAAGCAATGGGTGGAAACTAATTAAGGAGAGAAGCAACTTAGAACTGAGGAGAAATTTCCTGACAGTTAGAACAATTAATCAGTGGAACAGCTTGCCTCCAGAAGTTGTGAATGCCCCAACACTGCAAGTCTTCAAGAAGATGTTGGATAGCCATTTGTCTGAAATGGTATAGGGCTTCCTGCCTAGGCAGGGAGTTGGACTAGATGACCTCTAAGGTCCCTTCCAACTCTGCTATTGTATTATTGTATTATTTGTGGTACCTCTTCTATAGAAGGAGGTTAGAACTGGCAGGAACCCACTCCTGCATCAAGTATAATAGATTTTACATATCCCTGGTATGAAAAGGTCACATTGGAACCTGGTTGACTTTGGAATGCAGGTAATGTCAACAAAACAGTATTATTATTTTTATCAAGGACTCACTCACTTCTTCCCTTTGTGCAAAGCCCATAATTAGACTCTTGCTAGATAATAGCACTTGGAATTATTATTTACGGTCCCTTTCTACGCGCCACTGTGCTGGGCTGGGAGAAAAATGACTCCCTACTTTGAATGTTCACACCAGTTCAGTTGTGTCTCTCAAAAGTCCAGCCTCGTCCTTCTGCATGAATTATAGGTTACAGGTGCCATTCACACTTATACTGTAATCATAACTAACAGTGCCTTACATGGACAATTTTTTTTATTGTTATTCCACAAGGTCACCCAACTCTTTTGCTGGGCCTGCAGGAGATTTGCTGCTCTAAATTGTTCTTCATTTCTTTTCTCTCTGCATAAAACTTATAAACTGCAATCTTGAGGTGGTTTTTTTATCCCCCTTAAAAAAGGCAATCCAACATTGCACCAGGTTTTGGGGGCACAACATCCTTCATTAGAAAAAAATGTGCTTGAAGTTTTGCAGGTAGCTAGGTTATCCCTATAAGATTGAGAGAAATATTCTATATTCAATCCCTGGTGAAATGATGGGGTTTTGTCTATTTTTTTTTTCTTCTAATTTGCTTGTTTGCTTCTTCGCATTTTTTTTAAATGGAAGGGAAACTGGAAAACGTGCATTTGTTGCTGTTTGCTAGTTTCCCTAAAGCCCAGAAGGTTTGATTGTGAGTTTTCCCATACGCCGAGTTTTTGCTTATGGTTTTTATAGAAAGGAAGAATCGAGCTATCCAAGATATATGCGTCTTCTATATGCATTTATACTAAATGGATCAACTTTAGGAAGTAGAACTTACATTCTTTGTATAAGAGTGATGTTTTAAGCTGAGGATAACAGACCTGGCATATTTGTTTCAATGCTAACAATCCAGATATCATTTACTGAAATCTGCGGCAAATTACTGCAAGTATAGCTATTTATATGGTAAGAGAAAGAGGAACACAGAGAGAGACAGAGAGAGTCAGTGAGAGAGAGAAACACAGACAGACAGAGAGAGAGAGAGTCAAAGAGAGTCAGAAGCAGAGAGTCAGAGAGAGACACACACACAGAGAGAGTGTCAGAAAGACAGAGAGATAGACACACACACAGAGAGAGAGACAAAGACACACACACACACAGAGAGAGGGAGGGAGAGTCAGAGAGAGAGTCAGAAAGAGAGAGACAGACAGACAGATGCACAGTGAGAAACAGAGAGAGAGACAGAAAGATACACAGAGAAAGTCAGAGAGAGAGAGAGACAGACAGACAGACACACACACACAGACAAATAGACACACAGAGAGAGAGAGGGAGGGAGGGAGAGTCAGATAGAGAAAGTCAGAAAGAAAGAGAGAGACAGACTCACAGTGAGAAACAGAGAGAGAGAGAGAGAGATACACAGAGAAAGTCAGAGAGAGAGAGAGACAGACAGACAGACAGACAGAAATCTTGCTGAATAGTGAAATATATATACTTTGCACAAGAAGGACTCCATTTCAGTCCTTAACATCTACTGGTAAAAGCGTTTCTATAACAAATCCCAAAACATCTGCAGCACCAACATCATCATCATCGGCATTGACAAAGTTACCCTTAGTCATTCTTCTGCCCGCTCTTTTTTCGTTTGGCTCAACGTGGTCCTACAACATGTCTGAATGGGCGTTCTTTCCTGGATTTCGTGAAAAGCCGTCAGACTCTGGGAACACACCGCAAGTCCTCCCAGAGAGCTTGAAACCTTTCTTGGAAAGGTGCGCACTCAGCGTGACAAATGAAGGAGCGAGCCCCAGGTATCTCTCCACCCCCTGAAAAGACAAGGGAGGCTTTCTCCGTCTCCCTCCTGATTAACTTGCCTAATTAATTCTATGATGTATCAGCTTTCGCGGTTTAATTCAGAGTTGTCAGACGGCAGTCGTTTTGTGAAATAATACATTCCGTAAGGTTAATTGCGTTTAGGAAAGACGGGCTTTTTTTTTTCCTGCTGGGAGAGTGACTTCAGGCTGATAAAAACTGAAAAGAGAACTTCCCAGCCTGACAAACCAAAATAGATAGAATGGGTTGGCGAAGGAAGAGATGAAGATGTTTGCCATCTCGCTCTGCATTGGGGAAGCAATTATGGATCTTTAATTTTGTTTTTGCTTTCTAACCTTCCCTCCCACCAATCTCGTGGCTTTTGTTTTAAATTAGTATTTATTACATTTTCCAACATTTAAAAGACAAAACACAAAGCACACATTTGCACGTGTTAACAGCTTTTCTATACCGGGATCCATATTTTCTGTAACAATTCTATTTACACAATATTCTATCTCTAGGTCACTATCCTAGGTTCTATCCTTATTTTAATACTCCCTATCTTTAGTCCAAATTAACTAAAGCAGGGGTCTCCAACCTTTACAACTTTAAGTCTGAAGGACTTCAGCTCCCAGACTTCTCCAGCCAGCTTTGCTTTAAAGCAGGGGTCTCCAACCTTTGCAACTTTAAGTCTGAAGGACTTCAGCACCCAGACTTCTCCAGCCAGCTTTGCTTTAAAGCAGGGGTCTCCAACCTTTGCAACTTTAAGTCTGAAGGACTTCAGCTCCCAGACTTCTCCAGCCAGCTTTGCTTTAAAGCAGGGGTCTCCAACCTTTGCAACTATAGGTCTGAAGGACTTCAGCTCCCAGACTTCTCCAGCCAGCTTTGCTTTAAAGCAGGGGTCTCCAACCTTTGCAACTTTAAGTCTGAAGGACTTCAGCTCCCAGACTTCTCCAGCCAGCTTTGCTTTAAAGCAGGGGTCTCCAACCTTTGCAACTTTAAGTCTGAAGGACTTCAGCTCCCAGAATTCTGGGAACTGACGTCCTTCAGACTTAAAGTTGCAAAGGCTGGAGACCCCTGAACTAAAGGACAGGTAAGGAGTGAGGGTGGGTGGGTGGGCCCTCCAGAACACCGTACCAGGATGGTACCCGGTGCTCCAGGCAGGCTCCAGTATGCCCGTAGCAGGGCGTACTGCCTGCAACCCATCACTGCCGTACACCCACCTTATATTACAACAACCCTACTAAGAAGAAAAAAAATATTGTCTGAGAGTAACTTGGACGGAGGGATTCATGGTCCTATGGCACAGAGGATGCCCAAATCCTGGAGGCGTCATTGTGTCAAATTATAGAATTAAGGAACAGCTGACCTCATCTATGGAATTTCTCAATCATCCAATAAGTCATGGTGGTCCCAAAGGTGATTTTTTTTCAAGAGGCAACTGGACTTTCTTGTTCTTCCTTGATTTTCATCCAAGAACCTTCTTCAGTTCTTGGATAAGAAGTGAAACATCTTCAGGGGAAAAACAACGAAAGTCCAGCTTGCGTCTTGAAAAAGCACCTTTGGGGCAGTTGATGTCATCATTAGAAGAAACAGAACGAGGAAATAACATTCAGCCAAAATTAAGACCCTTCATGTCAGTCTCCATTTAGCCTTTTCCTTCTTCTGCAGCAATTTGGCACGTCCAGCAATTCTTATTTTAGTGCTAGAGTACTTCTTTTGTATTGGCAGTGGTTTGTTTGACATCTATTCCAGTATGGCTTCTTTGAAGCCTCGTTGATATGAGGATGGAGTTCCTATTATATTTTACAACAGGAAGGTACGAGTTTATTCCATTACTTACTTCGAGACGGTATGCATAGAAGAAATAATGAACCAACCAAGGAGCCAGACATGCTAACTAGATGCACACCTACACACCCGCCAGTGTGATGAGACATATTGATTTTATATCTATAACTGCCTAATGCATTTTGCAACAGGATGGTAGGACTTTTTAGAGATGAAAATGCCTTCAGCAAAATCTATGTGGAGTTTTTTAAAAAAATATGTTTTTACAACATAAAAAAAGAAATGGCTTTTTCTGGAGTTGATCTCAATTCTGGGAGTTCCCTTGATACGTCCCAGAATAGACTTTTCTTGGCCAAAGTACAGAAATGGTTTGCCAGTTCTTTTTTTTTTCCCCTGGGATTTATTCATGTCTTTATTTATTTATTCTCCATTCTCTTCTACACTTCTGAGATTTCCTCATGATCTTAATGAAGACCCAAACCTGATCTGACTTTATTTAGCTTTTCCCCCCCAAGATTGGCAGGGTCAGTTAGATCTTAAGACCTGTACTGAAAATTATTTACGTTGATACACAGTTCAGTATCTCCCACAGGTTTCACTTAAGCATGTGCAACTGGGTTGGATGTTTATCAGTGAAAGTTACCCGGAAGTTTGATTGACATTAATTGAGGGTCCAAGTCCATTCCCTGATCCCACTTTCAAAGAAATCTTGTTTATGTATCCTGGTCAAAGTAGAAATGCTGCTGTTCACTTTGGATGAGGAGGAGGAGGAGGAAGAGGAGGAGGAGGAGGAGGAGGAAGGTAGGTTTTGATTAAGGGATTGGAGGCTAAAACATACGAAGAACGGTTGCAGGAACTGGGTATGTCTAGTTTAATGAAAATAAGGGCCAGCGATGACATGATAGCAGTGTTTCAATATCTCAGGTGCTGCCCCAAAGAAGAGGAAGTCAAGCTATTCTCCAAGGCACCTGTCAACAGGCCGCCCTGTCCTAACCTATCCACCCCAGGCTGTAATGTATTAAATTGTTTTTAATTGGGACTACAGGGAATTACTTTTAAGAGTTTTAGGATTTTAAAATTTTAGCGCAAGGTTAATTATTTAATTCGATTTTAAATATTGTGTTGTTATGTTTTTATATGCTTTTTAATTGTCCTGTGCACCGCCCCGGGTCCCTTCGGGGAGAGGGTGTGGTTTATAAATCAAATCAAATAAAATAAAATAAATAAATGAATAAGAGGAAATAGATCAGTGGTGGAATTCAATTTTTTGACTATCGGTTCTGTGTGGCTTGGTAGGCATGGTGTGACTTGGTGGGCATGGCAGGGGAAGGATACTGTAAAATCTCCATTCCCTCCCCAATCCAGGGGAAGGTTACTGCAAAATCCCCATTACCCCCTGGTTAGCTGGAACTCGGGAGGCAGAGAATAGATGGGGGGCAGGGCCAGTCAAAGGTGGTATTTACCGGTTCTCCAAACTACTCAAAATTTCTGCTACTGGTTCTCCAGAACTGGTCAGAAGCTGAATACCACCTCTGAATTGGATATGTCTAGTTTGAAAAAAAGGACCAGGGATGACATGACAGCATTGTTCCAATATTTGAGGGGATGCCACAAAGAAGAAAGGGTCAACCAATTCTAAAAAGCACCTGTAGGCAGGACAAGAAGCAATGGATGGAAACTGATCGAGGAGAAAATCAACTTAGAACTAAGGATACATTTCCTGACAGTTAGGACAGTTAGTCAGAACAATTGATCAATTAATCAATCAAAAACTTGCCTCCAGAGGTTGTGAATGCTCCAACACTGGATGTTTTTAAGAAGAGATTTGGTAACCATTTGTCTGAAGTGGTGTAGGGTTTCCTGCCTAATCAGGAGGTTGGACTAGAAGACCTCCAAGGTCCCTTCCAACTCTGTTATCTGTTATTTTTGAGGCGTGATGGGATTTTCAGTATTATTTCACGAAAGAGTGAAGTTTCTTTTCCTTTGGAGCTAGCCGTAATTAAGATTCCCATATATTTACAAGACAGCAAGGAATAAATTCTTGTTTCTTTTAAAAGTTACTCATTATTTCTGGAAAGAGGAATATCTAAAGGAGAAGTCTGAAGCAGGCAAAGTAAACTGTGATTTCCTATCCTGCAGTGTAGGCCAAAGCAGTGGCCAAAATGAGTTGGGTAAGGAGAAAATATAAATGCAAAAGAAGTCCAGGAGGAAGCTGTGCTAAGTTGTAATCGATGCTTTTAAACTTTCATAGAGGATCTATAGACCTTTACCTCAAATACATTTTCGACGGACGTTGTAATTGACATCATCCGTCTTGAAAATTGTCATTACAAGTCAGACAGGCTGCCTGCACAATTTCTGCATTTGGAAAATAGCATTAGCAAATGCTGATTGTTAAATGAAATTTTCTAGCCACAGTTTATTCCTGGGAATAGACATGATTTTGTTGTGTTTTAAAACATGGGCTGGAAAAAGTAAATAAATTAGGAAGGATAAAAGGTTAGCAAACCCCCCCCCCCACACACAAAACAGGAACCCCATCCTGAACTCACAAAGATTCACTAAGTTTACAGGATCCAGGCATATTATTTAAATACAGTTAGTCCTATCATCATTGGCTCTTGACAATAAAATCTTCTTCCTTAATGGCAGTTGGAGAACTTCATTTCGATCTCTTTTTGTAAGCAAACTGATGTAATTTGCAATTAGATGAGCCCATTACGTGGGCAAAAACACAAGTATTATCCCTTCAGCTGTGCCTATCTCTAAATGTTGCTATGAGATATATAAAGGATGCATTAGAGGAGAAATTGCATACAGTTGACGTGCAGTCTTATGCTTAAAAATTAGCACAAAACAGAATGCAAGGGATTGATGATTGCTGAGATGGTTCATCTCTGTCTTCAGTGTCCTCAACTGGCTATCTAGGATGCCTTTGGAGATAGGAAGTTAATAGACTTCCAAATTAACTCATTTCCCCCCCTGACACAATGGGAGATACCACTACAAGTAAGGAGTGTATTATTTCTGCATATGTTTACTTATCCAGTAGAAAATCTCATACCCCTTTTCATTAACTTGGAGCACTTCTGAGGCCTACAAGAGCAGAACCTGTACTTTGGGTATGCACAGCTGGATCAACACAGACCATTCATTCAAAACGTCTAAGAAAATTTTGAATTTGTTTGTTTTGCAGAAGTTGCATCCTAATATTTCGCACAATTATACAGAGAGGAGAGTGGAGAGCAACTCCTGCTTTAAAATCCTTTTCCTTAGAGGCCAATTTGAAGAAAAAAAATATATATTAAAGGAGTCCCTGCAGATTTTATTCATCTAAAAAGGTAAACATATGCATGGTGCTCATCTCCATTTCAAAGCCAAAGAGCCAGCGCTGTCCAGAGACGTCTCCGTGGTCATGTGGCCAACATGACTAAAAACACGGAACGCTGTTACCTTCCCACCAAAGGTGGTTCCTATTTTTCTACTTGCATTCAAACTGCTAGGTTAGCAGAAGCTGAGACAAGTAATGGAAGCTCACTCCATTACACAGCACTAGGGATTTGAACCGCTGAACTGCTGACCTTTCTGATCAACAAGCTCAGCGTCTTAGCCACTGAGCCACCACATCCCTTTTTACTCATCTAGCTGTAGTCAATTATAGGAGGAGGTGTTCATCTCTGTTTCAAGGCCGTTGAGACAGCACTGTTGGAAGACATTTTCATGGCCATGTGGCCAGCATGACATCATGGAGCACTGTTACCTTCCCGTTGAAGTGGTACCTATTTATCTACTTGCATTTGCATGCTTTTGAACTATTCGGTTGGCAGGAGCTGGGATGAGGACAGGAAATCACCCTGTCATATTGCGCTTGGGACTCGAACCTGGGCTGCCAACTTTCCGTCTGACAAGCCCGGTGTTTTAACCGCTGAGCCACTATGCCAGCTTACAGGCTCGGGACCTAGCTATCTGCGGGATCGGATCCTGCCCCATACTTCCTCACGGCCGATTCACTCCCACAGAGAGGGACTTCTCCAGGTGCCGTCCACTAGACTTTGTCAGCGGGTGACGCCCAGGGGAAGGGCTCTCTCTGTGGCGGGCCCTGCCCTCTGGAACGACCTCCCCCCCGATATTAGAACAACCACGGACCTCCGTTCCTTCCGTCTGAAATTGAAAACACACTTTTTCTGCTTGGCCGGCCTAGGGTAGCCTCTCTACTATAGTATTATAGGGTTATAGGGTTTTAGTGAATTGGTATTGGGGAATTTTAGCGCAGGGTTTACTGTTTAATTTGTTTTTATTTAATTGTTTTTATATTCATGTATATTTATTGTTTTAACTTCCCTGTGCACCGCTCCGAGTCCCCTTGGGGAGAGGGAGCGGTCTAGAAATTAAATTATTATTATTATTATTATTATTATTATTATTATTATTATTATTATTATTATTATTATTATTATTATTATTATTATTATTATTATTATTATTATTATTATTATTATTATTATTATTATTATTATTATTATTATTATTATTATTATTATTATTATTACAGGCTTATACTCGAGAGGCAGAGAATAGATGGGGGCGGGGCCAGTCAGAGTTGGTATTTACCAGTTCTCTGAACTACTCAAAAGTTCTGCTACCGGTTTTCCAGAACTGGTCAGATCCTGCTGAATCCCACCTCTGCTTAAGAGGCCAGACAAGGAGATTGCAAGTGGTCAAAACAAAATGAAACAGTAAATCAAATTCTGGAAATAGATTCTGTTTCTTCTCACCATCTTCCATTATTTGCGTACATACACACACACACACACACACACACACACACTGAATATATATATTCAGCCTACTCATGCACAGGAATAGACATATGCTGTTGGAATTAGTAATTACTAATTGGATCTATTCTTGGAAATAGTAATAATATGGAAGTATTCAAATTAATGGCCTTCTAATCATCACTGTGACACATTGTTCTTGTATGTGGGTAGAGAAGAAGATGATAGTCCATAATAAGGAGACTTGAAGAGTCTTGAAGAGACAGGTTTTCATTATGCCGTGTCTACATCCCCAACGCATGTAGATGATATGATTCGTTGGGCTTACAACTCAACTATCGAACTATCAATAGCAGAGTTGGAAGGGGCTTTCTTGTTCAACTCATAGCTCAAGACGGGAGACCTTATACCATTCTGCACAAATGGCTGTCCAATCCCTTCTTAAAACCCCCAGTGATGGAGTACCCACAACTTATGAAGGCAAGACATTGCAACCTGTGGATACAGAATGAAAAGTTTTTGAAAACGGTTAGAAAACCTCGGCTGGAAAATAGAGATTTTCTGCAAATCTTGTAAGATGTTGACTCCCAAGTAGAATTGCTGTCTACAATATTTATAAGAGTGGATCATCAGTCAGCTGATCCAATTTACTCTAACTACAATTGGTATCGCAAGACAGAGGCACTGCAGCAATAGAAGTGGAGGCTTTGTGAACAGATGCGCTTAAAAGATGTACACATGCTCTTGTGCAATTTTTATTGAATTCTTTCTGTAAATAAACATGTGCATATTATCTGGCTTGGTAAAATATGTTAATGTATAATGAAGCTGCCAGTGTAATGAGACACTGTTTTCTCTTTATTAAGTGAGCTCTTATTTTACCCTTTAAAAAAAAAACCACCTTAATTTCTAACAAATGCATAGTATCACGACATAATTAGGTGGACAACATAACCCTTAATTGGTTATTTAGCTCTGAATCAGTTACCTCCCATTCCTGTTGACTGAAGTCAATTTTGCTATGTTTCAGCTATTGCAGGTTGTTTTATAACATCTTCAGAACAAGCCCTAGAAAACTCATTATGACACAACACTGAATTTATACATGAGACTTCTAAAAGTATTTGACTATGTAGAGTCTTATCCCATACATCTCCCTCTTATGCTGTTTATTATTATTTTTTCAGTGATGCTAATTCTCCATCTTCTCATAACAACCCCATTAATGCATGTTATTACTACAGTTCTGCTACTATGTGTCTGAATGGAGCCAGTGTAATCTGTTTCAGGCTTTAATTGCTAAGTGGTTGCCTTATGAATTGCAAATCTATCCATTAGGAAGAGATTCAACCATTTATGCGATGGTTTTCCTTTTAATTTCGACAGGACAACAAAGATATGCGTATTTTGTGACTGGTCTCATTTAAAGAACAAAATCTCAGCGCCTCACTGTTTGCAGGGGTCCCATTCCAGCATAAGACTATAAGATCACAAAACCAGAAATAAAGGTTGCATCTATAGGACTTGGAGGTTTGAGTTCTGGACTTCTGTTCCACAAGGATCTTCTCCTTTTAATTTTCATTGATTTGCCTGTTTGCATTCATTTCTACTTCTTCTCATTTAATAATGGCGGAGCTGCAGTGGTTACAGTGCAGTACTGCAGGCTACTTCTGCTGACTGCCAGCCTCCTAAAATTGGGCACTTCGATCCTCACCAGCTCAAGGTTGATTCAGCCTTTCATCCTTCCCAGGTCAGTAAAATGAGGACCTGGATTGTTGGGGGCAAGATGCTGACTCTGAAAACTGCTTAGCGGGGGCTATAAAGCACTTTAAAGTGGTATATAAGTCTAAGTGCAGGGGTAAAATTTAGCAGGTTCAGACAGATTCTGGAGAACTGGTAGAGGAAATTTTGAGTAGTTCGGAGAATCGGTTAATATCACCTCTGGCTGGCCCCAGAGTGGGGTGGGGATGGGGATTTTGCAATATCCTTCCCCCAGGAGTGGGGTGGGAATAGGGAGTTTGCAGTATCCTTCCCCTGCCTCACTCACCAAGCCACGCTCACAGAACCTGTAGTAAAAAAAATGAATTTCACCACTGTGTAAGTGCTATTGCTATCTGTCTCGGTCAGCCTCATGATAAAACTTAATATGTGCAGATTCTATGTATATAAGCTTACAATAAAATAGAATTAACTCATCTGTTTGTGTTTTCAATTTGGTCTAGCTGGGAAGGATGGCATCCATCTTGCAAGAGTGCAGAGAAGAGCAACCAAGATGATTAGGGGACTGGAGGCTAAAACATATGAAGAACGGTTGCAGGAGCTGGGTATGTCTAGTTTGATGAAGAGAAGGACCAGGGGAGACATGATAGCAGTGTTCCGATATCTCAGAGGGTGCCACAAAGAAGAGGGAGTCAAACTATTCTCCAAGGCACCTGGGGGCAGGACAAGAAGCAATGGGTGGAAACTAATCAAGGAGAGAAGCAACTTAGAACTAATGAGAAATTTCCTGACAGTTAGAACAATTAACCTCTGGAACAGCTTGCCTCCAGAAGTTGTGAATGCCCCAACCCTGGAAGTCTTTAAAAAGATGTTAGATAGCCATTTGTCTGAAATGGTATAAGGTTCCTGCCCACGCAGGGGGTTGGACTAGAAGACCTACAAGGTCCCTTCCAACTCTGCTATTGTATTGTATTGTATTAAGTCTGCAAGAACACATCTCCTGCTGCTTCTTTAACAGACTAAGAGTTTTCTGAGGTTCCTTTCTGAGTTTCTCTGCCCATAATGCAGCGGTGGGCTACAACCTCTCTTATCTGATCCTTCTATAGGCAGCATCTCTTTTCATCTAACCCACTTGTCCCCAAGGATATTCCCACGTACCACTGCAACGTCTGCCTTAGGAAAACCTTCAGAACTCCAAGTTGTTGAGTCTTCACAACACTAGAATCTGTCGCGCCATCTGTTCCTTTACATATTTTACTCCCACTGTTAATTGTGGTCCAGTTAATTCCTCTGTTACAATCCCTACTGTGAAGTTCTAAACTCTTGGAGGACCGTAACACATTCAGCTGCTTCTCTTCAGATTCCCCCCCCCCTATTAATACATGGAGGTCAAGATGATCCTGTGCAAAGAATCTCTGTATTCTTTTGATGCTTACCGTTAAGAATGAAATTAATCTCCCAATTTCTAAGCTCAGAAGAAAGGTGGAGAAATCTGCACAAAAGAGTTACCTAGAACAAGTCATAAAAAGGTGGGGTGGTTAGATACGATTCATGGGACTAGCTAACATTTTGGATATTTCCATTTTTCTTCCATTTGCTATGATACTTTGCGAAGGCAATTACGTCAACCAAGATGAGAGGATTTCAACTTTTGATACATTTCTGCCTACAACAATATCACAACCCTGCTGGATTCAGTCCTGTGACCTAACATTTAGCGAGCGTGTAGCATCCAAGGTTAACAGAGTGGCTGTTGGAATGCGGGAGTTCATGATAAACATTTTTAAAAGGACTCTTCTTTCTCCTAAATTCTTTGGTAAGCTTTTCCTATTTCGCTACATAATGCACTCCACATAACTGCATTACGAGCGACACTCAGTGTGCCAAAGGCCTTTTTCTTGGACCGTAGACATCTTGCTGTTGGGGCTCCACCAGAAATTACTTACAGTTCTGCAACCGTTTCTTTCTTAGGAAGCTATAAATTGGGTTTACAGCACAGTTTCTCTATTTTGAATTCCGAAACCGTACCAATTGTCTTGTCTATGATGCCCAGGGCATACAATTGACTAAAAACAATGTCTTGACCCAGGTTATACCTGAGAGTATCATGCGAACACGTATCAAATTCTAGAATATATTATTACTAACGGTGAGCCAGCAGAAGAGACTAAGCAGCACGAAGCCATTTCCTTGACATTTTATAATAAGCAGGCACTGTCTTCCTTCAACATAGATACAATACAATACAATAGCAGAGTTGGAAGGGACCTTGTAGGTCTTCTAGTCCAACCCCCTGCATGGGCAGGAACCTTACACCATTTCAGACAAATGGCTGTCTAACATCTTTTTAAAGACTTCCAGGGTTGGGGCATTCACAACTGCTGGAGGCAAGCTGTTCCAGAGGTTAATTGTTCTTACTGTTAGGAAATTTCTCCTTAGTTCTAAGTTGCTTCTCTCCTTGGTTAGTTTCCACCCATTGCTCCTTGTCCTGCCCCCAGGTGCCTTGGAGAAAAGTTTGACTCCCTCTTCTTTGTGGCACCCTCTGAGATATCGGAACACTGCTATCCTGTCTCCCCTGGTCCTTCTCTTCATCAAACTAGACATGAAGAGAAGGACCAGGGGAGACACGACAAAGGTTGTGTCTCTATCTGTAGATCGCCCTGCCTTTTGTCTCCAGCCTAGGCTGCTAACTCGAGGCTTCCTCTTTATTTAATTTGAAATCGGCACTTACCGCTTTCTTTTGCAAAGGATTCCTCTTTACTGGAACTTGAGACTGCTGGAATAAAAGTATAGCATAGTATGGAAAGGTACACTCAGATTAAAAGATGCATAGATTCTGGAATATGTGTTTTTTTTTCCCTTTTCCTTTTGTCTTTCTTTCCTTTTTTTGCATTCAATTGTATATGTACTGTTTGCATTATTTGTGTTAAAAGAAAAAAAAGAAAATCAGATTAAAAAAAATAAAGATGCATAGATTCAAAGACTCAGAGTATAAAGTCCAAAAGTTCACATGAGTGAATTCAGGCTAAATATGAAAACAAAGTATGCATCTGATTAAAGACGAGATACATATTTCACATGGACTGATTCACAATCGAAGCTCAAAGTTTATAAGATCAAGTAATGATCTTTCATTTGTGAATAGTTCTAAAAAGGAAGATCAAGACAAATCTCTTGAAAGAAATGTCATTTCTGTTTAAGACTTCAAGAAAAAATATTCATATCATCCACTCAATTTTAAAACACCTTTCAATTGTATCTGTTCATCCAAAGGACGTCTCTATTCTGCTCCTCCTAGAATATTGAGTCAACCATGAGCTGGTGAGAATCAAACCACTGGATAATTATTTAATTCTATTTTATATTGTATATATTTGTTGTGGTTTTATTTTTTCTGTGCACCGCCCTGAGTCCTACCACGGAGAATAGGGTGGTATATAAATCTGACAAATAAAATAAATAAAATAAAATAAATAAAATAATTCTGCCAACTGCCCACAGTTCGATTCTCACCGGCTCAAGCTTGACTCAGCCTTCCATCCTTATCAGGTTGGTAAAATGAGGACCCTTTGAAGTGGCATACAATTCTAAGTGCCAGAGTTCCAAATAGCATTCAAAATTAAATCAGAATCCCAGGCAAAGTATTGCTCAAAGTTCCAATTGATGAAGAGAGCCATGTTGGCACATCTGGGAAAACCTGAATCTGAAAGCTTCCCGGTTTCTCCCACCCAGTTGAAAGTTCAAGATCTTGCCCCCACACCCACAAGCCCATCATATGTTCCAATCATCCACTGCCATGCTGGCAGCTTCCATCCATCCAGTTCCGGTCAGTTGCAGAGGTGCAGAGACAAAGGATGACCTTGGCTTTCTAGAAAGAATTTTGTTATGGCTACGTATCATCAAACTCCCCTCCCATTTTTTCACAATAGAAAATGCACAGTAGGATAATAGAAAGTGTGACAGGCCAATGATCCAAAAGAAAAGATGGCTGCAGGGCTGACACTAAGTGCTATTGCTAAGTGCTATATCACACCCACCATTGGGCACCATGTTTTAAGAAGGATATTGGCACACTGGCGTGTATCCAGAGAATAATCAAGATGATAGGGCAGGGAAGAAAATGAACAAAGGTCGGAGACATTGAATGTATCTGGGGAAGGTTGCACAGAAGCAAGTAGGTTTCTCTAGGTAACTAAAGGACTCCCGTGTAAAAGATGGAGAAGAATTATTTAAAGATGGTCCAGGAGCTAGACAAAGGAAAAGAGTTCCAAATGCATGTCTATTTTGGATGAACATCAGAAAATCGTTTAAAAGATGAGAGCCACATGTGGCTCTTTCATCCCTCTGCTGCGGCTCCTTGTCACTAAAAATATGCATCACAACCACTAATGTGCAACACCCACTAGCATGTGATCTATTGAGCTTATTGACCCCCGGTAGGCCAACCATGGATAAATCCAAGAAAAATTTCAGAAGGAAACAGAACAGTTTCATTCAACTACATATGCTAGTTTTGTGGGCCACTCAGGGAATAGGCAGATGCTGGAAGGGTTTTGTGGCTCCCGGTGTTTTCTGTGAGAAACAGATCCAAATGGCTCTTTGAGTGTTTAAGGTTGCTGAGCCCTGACCTTGGATGACGGAGAATCTCCATAAGCAGTTCCTGAACACCATACTGATCTTCTTGGAGATCAGAAGCCTGCTTTGGAAACAGAATGGAAGGCAATCATTCTGGTCTACTTTAACTTTTTTTTTTTTTTTAAAGGGAACCACAAAGTATATCTTGTTGTTTTCCTGGCATCGGCATTTTAATAGCACATCCTGAAGATGCAC
This sequence comes from Rhabdophis nuchalis, assembly GCA_039707465.1. Taxonomy (NCBI): domain Eukaryota; kingdom Metazoa; phylum Chordata; class Lepidosauria; order Squamata; family Natricidae; genus Rhabdophis; species Rhabdophis nuchalis. Next base: position 19,533,158 of record CM077657.1, on the reverse strand, counting down.
ATTCAGGTGTGTCTAATGAACACGTGGGCCCTTAAGCACCACCTTGAGCTTCCAAATGGAAAGCTATTAAAATGCTGTTCGGTGAATACTGAGGGCCCTGAGCAGCAATTGCTCTTTTACTGCTCAGATAAGAGTTGAATTTAAAACAGTTGTACTGCATAATCTGTTTTTGTTAGGCCTTTTTTTGCTTCTTCTTAATATACACGGGCAACGGTAATTAGAAAAAGACTGGTCAGAAACTTTTTCTGAGGATCATAAACAGAGGATCGGGTGGAAGCGGTGTTAAGATGGGCAATTCGACCGCTCGTGAAAAGAGAATTTTAGCAGGGTAGGTTGCTTCTTCATTCCTTGGGCACTACCTAACAAAATGAAATTCAGTGGTGAAAAGAGGAAGGTTCTACATTTAGGCAAGAAAAACAAAGTGCCCAGGAACAGTACAGTCCTGTGAACACAAGACCTGAAAAAACGGACAATTTTCAAAGCAGGAGAGATAAAGACTATTTAAAAGAATTTTGAAATTTACAAATAACATGTTAGAACCAAACAACGAAGCTTTATTTAGTATTTGGTGCTCTTGTTTTAGGTGACCCAAAATCACCCATACTGGTTCCTCCAGTACTTGGACCACAATTGAACCCAACATTTATGTTGTTAAGTGAGACATTTGTTCAGGGAGTTTTGTCCCCTTTTACAACCATTCTTGACACAGTTGTTAAGTGAAACCCTGCGGTTGCTAAGTTAGTCATCTGATTCTTACGTGAATCTGGTTTCCCCATTGATTTTGCTTGTCAGGAGGTCGCAAAAGGGGATCATATTTATTTATTTATTTATTTATTTATTTATTTTATTTGTTCATATTTATATACCACCCTATCTCCCAATTTTGGGACTCAGGGCGGTGCAGAGGGAACAGTAAAAACACGATACAATAAAGATAATAAAATGTTAAAAGTAAATTAAATTAAGCGAACCCGTGCTAAAATTCTAATTGAAAACTATCACTAAAATCAATTTAAAAACTATGCCAGGCCGGCCACTTGAAATAAGTGTGTTTTTAATGCCTGACGGAAAAGGCGTATGTCTGTAGTTGTATGAAGGTCGGGGGGCAGGTCGCTCCAGAGGGCGGGGGCTGCCACAGAGAAGGCCCTCCCCCTGGGGGTCGCCAGCCGGCATTGTCCGGCCGACGGTACCCTGAGGAGGCCCTCCCTGTGGGAGCGGACAGGTCGAAGGGAGGTATGTGGTATGATTCTGGGACACAGCAACCATCATAAATATGAAGCAGTCGCCAAGTGTCTGAATCTTAAACACATGACCATGGGGACGCAGCAATGGTTGTAAGGGTGAAAAATAGTCCCAAGTCCTATTTTTCAGTGCCGTTGTAACTTTGAACTGCTCTAGGTTGCGATTCTACTTGGACAAGATCCTGCTCAGAAATGGTAAATGGACATTTGCTGTATATTTCCAAAGGAAAAAAGCAGGAACAAAAATTTTCTACATTTGTTTGAGTCTGTAGTATAAACGGAAAACCTTGTTAAGCATATTAAGTCATGCTGTTGTCTATTCAAAATGCAAGTCTGTTTTCTTCCCGTAAAGAAGCAGAACACTGGTATTTTGAAAGCAAAGGCTACATCTTGAAGTTTAAAAAAAAAGCAGCACATTTAATCCTGTTTTCCCTCTTTTGATCTCTTTTCTTTGTTTATCAGTGGGATATAGCACAACAGAAAATGTGTCCATCACCTCCTCTCCCTTCCCCCCCAGGCAATGTAGTGACATCATTATAATAGCTAAGAACATAAATCTGTTGCCTGAGCAACATTTATTAAGAAGAAAGGAGAGGAGAGGAGAGGAGAGAAGGAAAGGAGATGAGAAGGAGGAGAAGGAGAAGGAGAGGAGGAGGAGGGGAGGGGAGAGGAGAAGACAGGAAGGGAGGAATTGACAGGAGACAGGAGAAGAGGAGAGGAGAGGAGAGAAGAGAAGAGAAGAGAGAAGAGAAGAGAAGAGAAGAGAAGAGAAGAGAAGAGAAGAAAAGAGAAGGGAAGGTCAATAATTGCCCAGGACAGTAACTGATTCAGCAGGATTCATTATCTTCTCTTTATATATAATATAACATATAAGTAAATATACAATACCAACAGTTTCTTCCAACATGGTAGAAAGGAGAGATTGTAAGTAAGCAAAACAACAACAACCCGAACACAGGTAGAAGGGGAATTGGTTTCAGTTTCATTTCATCAAACAGACTAGCTTCAGTTTCAGAGCTCAAAGCCTAGCACAGCTAAGCCACGCCCAGGCTCCTTACTCTTTCAGTTCCCATTGGCTGACCTTGTTACCATGTCTCTGCCAGTCATGAATATACTGACCTATTGTATAATGGAAGTCTATTTGTGTGTGTGTGTGTGTGTGTGTTTTATATTTTGATGAGTCATTTTGAAAAAACGCTTCATAGGATTATTTGCCTGATTTTTATTTTTATTTTAGTTTTTGTGGAAGTTGTATTAAACGAAGCCGAAGGTAGGAAAAACAAGGCCGGTCTTTAGAGTGCAATTCTGTCTTCAAGATACCATGACTGGAGCTGGTTTTTCAAAACAGTGTGGGAAGCAAATGGGACGATTGAAGCAGAAAGTGAGAATATTTGAAGTTTTTTTTCCCTTCCTCTTCTTGCTTCCCAACATATATAGAACACAAGTTTTATGGACCCAAAACTATCCTTGCTGCACAGATTAAGCCAATCAGTTGTAAAAAAAAATATATGCCTAGTAGCCAAGGAAAATGTAGGTAAAACAGCACAACTGAGAGAACACAAAAAACTATTTATCGCAGCATCCTGTTTCTAGAGTTTCCAGATTCTGGGAAGAACATTCCCAGCGGTTACCCCAGGTTTTCTTGTTTTAATGTATAGGCATGTACCAATTTAGGTTTGATGTAAGCATAAGAAAGAGAGTTTGGTGTGGTGGTTAAGATGCTGGCTTGGAAACCAGGAGACTGTGATTTCTAGTCCCACTCTAGGCATTGAAATGAGCTAGGTGTCTTTGGGCCAATGACCAGGAGACTGTGAGTTCTAGTTCCACCTTAGGCAAGAACGGCAGTTGGGTGGCATTGGGTCAATCACCAGGAGACTGTCGGGTTCTTATCCCTCTTTAAGCATGCAAGTCAACTGGGTGGCTTTGGATCAGTCCCTCTCTCTCTCTTAGACTAAACATTGTTGTTAGGTGGTTGTGAGGAAAATAGAAGGAGGAAGGAGCTTCAGGCATTTTCGCCACCTGATTTATGAAAATAATAAAGGCTGGTTAAAAAAAAAGATCTAAATGAATTAATAAATAAGACGGTTCCATGGCCTCCATGTTATGAGCCATACTTTGATAACTTCCATGGTGGATCATTGCATTTAATAAACATGGAGAAGCCTTTAGCAAAAGCACTTAGATTTGTATACCACTTTACAGTGCTTTTACAGCCCTCTCTAAGCGGTTTACAGAGTCAGCCTATTGCCCGCAACAATCTGGGTCCTCATTTTACCCACCTTGGAAGGACGGAAGCCCAAGTGTCAACCTTGACCCTGGTGGGATTCGAACTGCCAAATTGCAGCCAGCCAGCGGTCAGCAGAAGTAACCTGCCGTACTGCACTCTAACCACTGCGCCACCCAGGCTTTGAAACCATCTTGCCCTGAGGTTGTTAGAATTCTGATTGAGAGGTTTGCAAGAAGAATAAACAGTAACAGGACAGATGGACAAATGGTTTGCGCTAACATGAAGAACTTCACGTAATATCTACAACAGGGTGTCAAACTCAAGGGCCATGGGCCAGGAAACAGCAATAGACTGGCCCGTGGTGCCTCTGGCAGCCAAAACAGGGTGAGAGGGAGGCACACGGGCATCCCTCGTGCCCCATGTTCATCCTGGATGGACTCCTGAAATACTCGGCCAGCCAAAGTGGGACGGGGGGAGGCATACACAGCCCCTCCATTCCCCTAATTTGGCTGGCAAAGTACTGCATGTGGTTGTCCAGGCCAAAGATGGGGGGCGGGGGGGGGGCATGCACAGCTCCCTCATGCCCTGTTTAGGCAGTAGGGCTCTGCAGGAAGCGTCTATCCCGTCTCTGCCCCACCACAGCCAGCCTACGGAGAACTACAATACTGATCTGGCCCTCGAAGAAATCCGGTTTGACACCCCTGATCTACTGCATAAATCCCCAAGAACTCGAAGGACTTCCAGTTGTTTTCTTGGAAAGCGATAATTGCTCATATGAGCTATAATTTGCCCATCATTACTGCTAGATACCATGTTTTCCCTCAGTTCCTATTCGTCCCTCACACACAAACAAACAAGCAAAAAAAAAAAAAGAGATGAAGTTAATTGCAACAGACGTTTGATAGCGTTTATTGTATCATCCTATTGAACAGCACCGTGGCTAATTTAAAGAAAAGAAGAAAATGGCTTAAGCAAAGCCTGGATGCCAGAAGCCCCCTATTAATTCATATGCAGATCAGGAAAACACCAAGTTTTCCCTTTAAATTTAGAAATAAAATTCAAATGTAATCGATGTTGTTCTTACCACCAACCATGGAAGCATATGCAACCCTCATCCTCCGGGCTATCCTTTTCTCTTATCTTCTCATTGTAGTTGATAACAAACACGGTGTATAATTGGACTCTGATTTTGTGTAAACTTGTTAAGATGTAGCTTCGGGTAAGCCAGTTAAAGCGCTTTTAACTCTTTGCACTGTTTCAATCCTTCTGCTTTATTATGAATACAGAAAGATTTAGGATAGGATTCGAAGGGAAGGGGAGGGAGGGAGGGAGGGAGGGAAGGAAGAAAGAAAGAAAGAAAGAAAGAAAGAAAGAAAAGAAAAGAAAGAAAGAAAGAAAGGTAGGGAGGGAGGAAAGAAAGAACGAAAGAAAGAAAGAAAGAGGAAGGAAGGAAACAGAGAAAGGAAGGAAGGAAGGAAGGAAGGAAGGTAGGTAGGTAGGAAGATAAGTAGGTAGGTAGATAGGAAGCAAAGTAGGAAAGGAAGGAAGGAAGGAAGGTAGGTAGATAGGAAGGAAAGTAGGGAAGGAAGGAAGGAAGGAAGGAAGGAAGGAAGGAAGGAAGGAAGGAAGGAATCACAATGTTAAAATAGGTGAATTGAAGGACTCGCACACATATGTAAATTCCATTTGAGAAAAGTTGGCCAAACTACATAGAACAGCTTAAATTCATAGCTGGAACCATCAAAATCTAATATAACCAAGATAGCAAAAAGCAGGAAGCAATAGGTGAAAGTTCACCAGAGGCAAATCCCACCTGGAAATAAGAAGGAATTTCCTGACAGTGAGAACAATTCATCAATGGAACAGCTTACCTCCAGAAGTTGTGGGTGCTCCATCCATGGAGGTTTTTAAGAAGAACCATTGTCTAGGATTTTGCAAGGACTTCTGCCTTGGGCAAGAAGTTGGGTTAGAAGACCTCCAAGGTCCCTTCCAGCCCTATGATTCTATGGTCCTGGATGCTTTCCCCCCAACTTTGAGTGAACCTAAAAATAATCAGTCAGGCTGTTTCATATATTTCTCCACTGAATGGCTCCTCAGAAGCAGGAGATGGCCTTGAAATATTGAGAAAACCATGAGCTGACAGATCAAGGCATACATAGGATGGAAAGAATGCCTTTGCTCTCAGCCCTTATTGCTGTAGCTTTTAAAGCCTGAACCATCTCAGATTATGGTATCAGGAACTGTGAGAAAGTAGCTTCATCTCTAAATCTTTCTCCTCTGTTGCATCCCCACGGAGAGAAATTAAATAGCCTTCTGCTCAAGTAGTCTACAAAGTTTTGCCATGACATGGAGAATGGGACAAGACTCTGGGAAAGGCTGCACTTAAAACGTTTCAAGAGGCCTGAGGACGACAATCTGGATGGCACCATCATCACACAAAGGGGTGGAATGAGAAAATTGGGTCTCTGACAGCGTTTCAAGGGAGATAAAGGGTGGGTGCTTATCAGCATTACCCTAAAAGACTGTGGCAGATATCTCTTGGACTCTTCACAGACTGTGTGTCAATCATTATGGGCTGTGAATGACCATAATTTAAATAAAAGAAGGTTTTTTTTTGAGACTAAGCATGCAATCAGGAAGCCCAGTTCAGAAGAAGTTTTGCTGAAGGCCTCTTCAATGAACATGTTATTTAGTTGGAAATGGGCACGGTTTGGGTCCCTCTCTCAAATACTTTTGTGGCAAGTGGAAGCTGGCTGAATTTTGCAAATGGTTGTTCTTCTCACATCAGAGCAAGGGTGGGCTCCTTCCAGTTCTAACCACTTCTATAGAAGAGGTTCCATAAATCTACAGGGCCATTTAGAACCGGTTCCAGCTCCCTCCCCCCGCCCGTCCGCCCATCATCAAGAGGAAGAGAGAGAGGAGGGATTCTGGGAGTTGAAGGCCACAAGTCTTAAAGCTGTCAAGTTTGAACAGCCCTGGGTTTTTTTTTCTCCTAAAGGGTTAGGGGTGCAAGGGTCTTGCAACTTGACAGCTTTAAGATTTGCGTGCTTCAAATGCCAGAGTTTCTGAGCCAACATTTTGGTTGCTAAACAAGAGCATTGTTAAGTGAGTTTCACCACATTTTACAAGTTGGCCATGGCCCACCCAGTCACATGACTGCCAAGCCACTCCCACTCGGTCACATGGCCACCAAGCCACTCCCACCTTCAGAAGAGGTTCTAAAAAGTTTTGAAACCCACCACTGCTATCCATATATGTATGTATGTATGTTAGGTTTTTGAGTGCCAAGCCACTCCTACTCGACCACATGGCTGGCAAGCCACTCCCACCTGGTCACATGGCCGGCAAGCCACTCCCACAAAGCAGGCCACACCTACAGAAGAGGTTCTAAAAAAGTTTGAAACCCACCCGTTTCAGAGTTTTAGTTTTAAAGGAGCAGGCTGAACCGAGAACACCTAAAGAAATACAGGTGTCTTATTTGCTCTTGCTTGTCTTGCCAGCAATTGGAAACTTGGCATGGGCTTCTCCCTGATTAGTTTTTAACTCACACCTGAAGGGATTAGCACAAAGTGCTTCCAAATGCCTATTTTTAAATCCCATTATCTGTTAACGCTAAATCTCCAGTGTTTCTTCCCTGAAATGAAGCAACCTCGCCACGGAGTGAAAAAAACCTGGATTCAGACATTTCCTCTGTTGCTTCCAAATATTATAAATCAGCCTAATTGAATTGAATCTAAACCGACAGTTGCTACCAGTAAATACAGACTGTTTTCCTAAGTCTTGGCTGTGGAAGTGGAAAAAAATGAAAGAGCAACACACACGCATACAAACACACATGCACACACGTGTTAGAGCTGGCTTCCTTCTGCGCCACTACTACATTGTAGTAGCGAGAAATCTGGTGTGCCGTAAAGCACTGAGAACAATCGATGGAAACATTCTTTCTCTCTCTCTTTTTTTTTTTTTTTGGTCATTTTCTTAGCCTGAAATGCTGACCTTATTTGGCGACGGGGATGCGACAAAACCTTCGGGTTTCCAGCCGTTCTTTTGTTCCATTCCATGTGAATCAAAATCACAAACACGCCCAGCGAATCACTGCTTTATCCTTCTCTTTGTCGGGGGATTCTTTGGCGTGATAGATATTTTTTTCTGCCAAACAGGAAAAACTGCATACAATCCAAAACTTTTGCAAAATGATCTGGGGGGAGGATTAGGGCAGCAAATACCACAGGCAAAGGAAGAAATACTTGGTATTAATAAAACGTAGTGTTATACAATACAATAGCAGAGTTGGAAGGGACCTTGTAGGTCTTCTAGTCCAACCCCCTGCGTGGGCAGGAAACTTATACCATTTCAGACAAATGGCTATCCAACATCTTTTTAAAGGCTTCCAGGGTTGGGGCATTCACAACTTCTGGAGGCAACTTCTGTTCCAGAGGTTAATTGTTCTAACTGTCAGGAAATTTCTCCTTAGTTCTAAGTTGCTTCTCTCCTTGATTAGTTTCCACCCATTGCTTCTTGTCCTGCCCCCAGGTGCCTTGGAGAATAGTTTGACTCCCTCTTCTTTGTGGCACCCTCTGAGATATCGGAACACTGCTATCATGTCTCCCCTGGTCCTTCTCTTCATCAAACTAGACATACCCAGCTCCTGCAACCGTTCTTCATATGTTTTAGTCTCCAGTCCCCTAAGTGTTCTTCTTCCCAGAAGTATAGGTAACTACAATAAATAAGAAACAGGTTGGGAAGGCACCAATAGCTAGTTTCGGAGAAATGTGATATATTCAAACGCATCTCCGTTTCTGAGCTTCGTTGTTTTCTCGCAGATGTTTCATTATCCAAACAAGGTAACTTCAGGCCGGCCACATTTTCTACTGTGGGAATATGGAAGTGGGGGGGGGGGATTATACAGAGTGTGGATGATATGTAGCCATAACAATATTCTTTCTCGGAAAGTCAAGGTCACTTGGCCCTGCAGCTGCGATGAGGTGACTGGGAGGCATCTCCTGTGTTGGATGGTGTCTGATTGGATCATGTGATGGACATGTGGCTGCTGGACAGGGACTTGAACTTTCGTTTGGGTGGGGAAACCCTGGAAGCCTTCAGATTCGGCTTTTCCCAGTTGTGCCAACATGTCATAGAATAAAACAATTTACAGAATGTAAAACACAACAATAGAATAGAAGAGAATATTGGTAGTTCAGGGTTAAACCACAAGGCTGAGTCCTTGGTACTCTCTGAGCTTGTTTGTTTTGTTGTGGACATTTATTTAATATTATACTTTCTTCATATTTCTTGCCTCCATTCTTCAAAAAATCCCTGTCCTGTCCTTCTTTTTGGTCAAAATCCAGCCTTGATCCTACGTGAATTTTCATTTTCCCCCCTCCCACAGCCAATTTAATAACTAAAAACTGTTAAGTTTGCCGGAACTCAGTTCGACACAGGCTAGTCATCAGAACAGGATTTATTGGAACAATCATCAAACTATATACATGTTCCAAAGGTGCGGTTTCTCTGTTGGCTTCCCTGCTTGACAGCTATTTATACTTAGCTTTCAAGCGGGAAAACTTCAGCCAGACGAAAAGTCTGAATCCGGCCAGCCGCGTCTTGGCCAATCAGACACGACTGGCTGCTTACAATGTACAGTATAACAAGCAACCGGGTTAATTACAGTTCACTAGACTGAACGGCTATAACAAAAACGGTGAAGAAGAATGCAGAGGTGGGAAGGTTCAGAGCAAAAGTGAACGATGCCAACCATTTTGCTTTTCTTTCGATTTTGGCCTCAACTATGGTCCTGTTGTGCCTTAAAATGGCTTCTATCATACTGCCATAAAATGGCTTCTACTGTACAGCGCAGTGGAGTTGCTATGGTAACGCTGTCACAGTACTCCACAAGGGGGCTCCCTCTGGTAAGGGCGAAAATGCAACATTAGAAATTACCTTTGGTCCAGACATTTTCAACAAAATCAGGGCTTTTCTTGTCTAATACGGGATTAGGATAAATAAATACCCAGGCAACGCCGGGTTATCAGCTAGCATATAAATAAAGCAGAATCAGAAATGCTTTCTCAACCCCACAGCAAAATGATTTTACACCTGTTTCTCTGAACTTCCCACCTGTATCAGGAATCGCATTAACTGGTTTGCTTGTTTATCTAATTCTTTCTTTCGCTCTCTCTCTCCAAAGCCTATGAACCTTGTTCTATGCACCAGCTGTTTCTAAGCAGTGCAGTTGTTGCCCGCGAACTCTGTTTGTGTGTGCCCCTCATTGTTTTCACCCTGCCCTTTCTTATTGCGACACTAATAAAGACAGAATAGAGGGAGGGGAAACCTGCTCTGGCGAAATGGGGAGGGAACCTCCTGCAGCTGTTCTTAGGCCCACCACTATTAGCCATAATGACTTCTTCCTGAGCTTCGCTTCTGAATGTGTCTTGGTAACAGCAAAGCAATGGGCATCTCTTAAGCAACCCTTTGTGTTCTGTTTTAATACTTTAAAGTTTTAGGCTGGTGGCCCAGAACATAATGAGCATATGTTTCTAGGTGACAGCAGAACAAACCAACATTACATTATCCAGTTTCTGAATGGCAGAAAGAACCACCGAGGTGGGGGAGGGGGGAACGGGAGGGCATCTGTCTGCTTTCAATGCTTGGTGTTTGTTCCCATCCGGAATCCAGGCGCATTTAGCCAGGAGTAAGTGCTGCTTTGTTTAGCCATGCTCCCTTCCAAGAGACACGCATAGACCAAAAGCAATGAAGCTAATCTTGTGTGTATTTACTAAGAAATAAGTCCCAGTTGGCTTAGTAAGACTTAATCTCCCCGCAAAAAAAGGGTGCCAACTGTAGAGGGAGGAGAATGAATGGGCTTAATGAAATATATAGTCTAACCTTTAAGTCCCACCATTTTTAAACCAAAGGTGTCCAGCACCCTAGAAACAGTAACTAAGTGCGCTGGAATTGGCCTTAAGTATACAAATGCGCATTTTTAAGAAGATTACTTAGAGTTCACTGCCTTTTCAACCTACATGAGGTGGACCTCTCTGAAAGGGAACACATGGAGAAGTAATGCTTGATGCCTCCAGGAACTGACTGAACGATTCTTCTAGGCACCATGCACATTTTTAAAAAAAACTAAAAACTTTTGTGAGCTGTTTTGGAGGATGGGGAGATTGCTAACACTTCTCCCTCTCTGCCCATTTGTGGAGGTGGCTTCACAGGGCAAGAATGGGAGGGCAAGAATGGGTAGATCTGAAGCAGTGGTGAAATTCATTTTTTTTACTAGTGGTTCTGTGGGCGTGGCTTGGTGGGCATGGCAGGGGACTGCAAATCCCCATTCTCTCCCCACTCCTGGGGGACGGTTACTGCAAAATCTCCATTTCCTCCCAATCAGCTTGGACTCGGGAGGCAGAAAATAGATAGGGGCAGGGCCAGCCAGAGGTGGTATTTGCCGGTTCTCCGAACCACTCAAAATTGCCACTACTGGTTCTCCAGAACTGGTCAGAACCTGCTGAATTACTTCCCTGATCTGAAGTCTGCGACTGGTAGAATTTGTGCCCAGAATCCATCCTCTGTCCCCTTTCTTCAAAAACAGTCCCTCTTTCCTTCACTTGTTTATATTTTCAACGGTGCAAAATGTTTAACTGCCCGCTTCACTGCTGAAGCCATCGTAGTCCTAGCCGTCTAAAGAAAATGCTAACGCTGACCTCAGAATAGAAGAAAAAGGTAACTTTCCTGTTGCAAGGCTGCCTAAGTCCCCCGAAAGTCTAAGTTCGTCTAATTGCGCCTCTTGCTGTTCTTCTCGTACCAAGTGGACTATCAAATGGTGGAAGAGGCCAATCACTCTTGCCAGTTGGCTGAATAGAGCCTTGTAAATGACTTTTGAATTGAGGGCACGGAGCGGGTCGTTGCCCACCCCTTTTCAGCTGGCACCATAGGGTTTATAGTGCTTGTTGTAAATGCAAGTGCCTGCTATTCTGAGGAATGAATGCACAAAGCCATGGAAAGTCCTTAAAAATGCACATAAAAAAAGGTGTTCTAAAAACGCCACATGGCTTTCCCCAATCTCAGTCTTTTGAGACTATATTTCCCCTACTCCCCCCTCAATTTTCAAGACATTGCAAACAGCATCCCGAAAGGCAGGAGAAGATTCTGAAAAAGAGACAATGGGCTTAAACCAGAGCATCTTCTATAAGAGGAATGGTGGAGAAAAGGAACATTTGGTAGCTACCGTATTTTTCAGAGTATAAGACACACCTTCCCCCCCTAAAAGAGGGTGGAAATTTGGGTGTGTCTTATACACTGAATGTAGCTCCACCCTCCCACCCACTGGCCCTAACCGTTTGGCCTCTGCCTCCCAGCAATTTACCTCCTTGCAGCAAATGGGGAAAATGGGGCTTGTGGAGACTGCAATAGGCTCTAGCAATCCCTGCAGCCTGAAACAGCTGATGATCAGGAGGCCCATGCTGAAATTGAAAGTGAAATTGCTGTTTGCTCCACGAGGCAAATTGCTGGGAGGCGGAGGCAGATTTTTTTTCTTATGCTAATCAGGCTGCTTGCTGCAAGGCGGTAAGTCAATAACTATAAATGCCTGTAGAAGGTTCAAATTATTAGACTTATTTTTTAAAGACTGTTTTATTATTGTTCTAAACAGCTTAACAAAGTGAAGAAGCTTTTTAAAATAAATACTTGAAGAGGCCCAGTGCTATTGTAACCATGTGCTATGATTTAAGAAGGATATGTGTAGAGAAGGACCAGGGGAGACATGATAGCAGTGTTCCGATATCTCAGAGGGTGCCACAAAGAAGAGGGAGTCAAACTATTCTCCAAGGCACCTGGGGGCAGGACAAGAAGCAACGGGTGGAAACTAATCAAGGAGAGAAGCAACTTAGAACTAAGGAGAGATTTCCTGACAGTAAGAACAATTAACCTCTGGAACAGCTTGCCTCCAGAAGTTGTGAATGCCCCAACCCTGGAAGTCTTTAAGAAGATGTTAGATAGCCATTTGTCTGAAATGGTATAAGGTTCCTGCCCATGCAGGGGGTTGGACTAGAAGACCTCCAAGGTCCCTTCCAACTCTGCTATTGTATTATTGTAAGAGGTAGGCATGCTTTTGTACAAAGAAGGACATTCTTATCAACAGAAGAGGATTTGTAGCTCAGGGTTGAATTGTGGGGTCCTTGGTGCTCTCTGAGCTTGGTGGTTTTCTTGAAGATGGTTAATGAACCTAGTTGGATAATGACCCAACTAGGCAGTGCACTGATAGTGTTACCTAACTTGGTAATGAAACGTCTTCAAGTGAGCAACCAAGCTCTGTAGGGCATTATTTTGAAAGGTGGGGTTCTTTCAATCTTTCAATCACCAGGCATTTCCTCTACACTTTTTATTTCCCTTTGAACTTGCAGATGCCAAGAGAGAACAATCCAAGGATACTTCAACCCTGATGTCTAATTTGGGCTTCTCAGCAACATCAGATAGACTACTAGCTGAAGTAGATGGGTGTTTAATCAGACCCAACAAGGCTGTTCTTAACAATGTTGCTTTACCGGTGCCATCTATCTTATAATAAGTGCTGTTTCTCCACCACTATATTCCCTGGAGCTCAACCTATCAAGTTCAATTTCACTCAACGTCTTATTTTTCCCACTTTTCATTCACTTAATCCTGTCTCCCCATCAGCACGAAAGGCTGATGAATATTCAACTCACTTTCTAACTTTTCTGAATGCATTCCAAAGATATTTTTTTTTTGCCAATTGTTTGCGCAATAATATATATATATATATATATTGCTGGTTACAATGTGCTTTTATTTGTTTTGACCTTTCCCGCCTACCCATTTCTATATATCCTAGACCAGGGGGTGTCAAACTTGATTTCATTGAGGGCTGCATTATGGTTATGCTTAACCTTGGAGGGCCGGAGTGGTGGTGGTGGCTAGGGATGCGTGTGTTCCTGGTGGCCATGCCCAGGGTGGGATATGGTCTTGGTAGGTGGGTTTGACACAGGTGCAAGATGCACTTTTTCCCTTCTCTTCTTTCTTTCCACAGTTCTCCCCAGCCTCCAGAAGCACTCTGTCGGCTACAAATGGGCCATATGGAGGCCCTAGGAGGACACTGGGAGGCCCATTTTTGGCCTCCCCAGCCTCCAGAAACACTCCACCAGCCAAAAACAGGCCCCTGCACAGCTCGTTTTTGGCCAGCAGAGTGCTACTGGAGGCCAGAAGGCTGAAAACGGCACATGAGGGGGGCATATGCTGCTCCACCATGGTCCGTTTTGGCCAGCAGGGCTGGTCCTTTGATATTTCCAGGCCAGCGCCACCCACCAGATTTAAGCAGCCCATGGGCCAGATCCAGCCCACGGGCCTTGAGTTTTACACCCTTGCCTTAGACAGTAGAGTTTATTGCATCACACCCAAACATTCAGCACATAACTTTAAGAAAATCAGCTCAGTCCCAATTATGAAAAAATGACCAGACTAATGGACCTCTTGTTATTAATTCATTGCAGGCTGAATCCAAACGCCCTTCCTATTCAAAGGAACATGAAATGTTAAAATTGTGTTACTATTTAACACAGGGGTAGTCAACCTTTTTATATCTACCACTCACTTTTGTATCTCTGTTAGTAGTAGAATTTTCTAACCGCCCACCAGTTCCACAGTTATGGTGATTTATAAAGTAGGGAAGTCAATTAAATTTTTTTTAAAAAGGAAAGTGCTTCAGTATCGGATAAAACCCCTACTACCCACCATGAAAGCTGAAACACTCACTTGTGGGCGGTAGGGACCAGGTTGACTACCACTGATTTAACACATTGCAAATTATCCAAGGCAAATAGGAACCTACTCTAACCTTGTGTTAGCGTGGTAGGTTTTCATTCCTCTTCTTGAAGTGTGGAGTGGAACTGATGTAGCTCACATCTTCCATTGATTGACCCTTTCCGCTCTCTTATTTGTTTGTTTATTTGTTTATTTGGCCAATTCTGCCCTCAGAGGTTAGGTGGTGGAAAGAGATTTGAGCAAGCAAAATGAAATTTGGGAAGGGGAAAAAAGAGAAGTGAGCCACCAGCGGCTTTTTCAGATTTGCAGGCAGAAAAGAAAATAGGGGGGGGGGGGGAGATTTTGTCTGAATTTCTCCAGGGGAAGGATTTAACCTTTTTTCTCTTTTTAAGAGCAGCTAAAGAAGACGGCTACTTGAAAAAGCACATCTAGAGTTGTCTGAGAATGTCAAAATCAAAGAAGCTGCTAGAGAGATGATTAAACCATGAAAGATGGGGCATTCATATGCACTCCTTGGCGAGAATACCACGAGAAGAGTACAAAAAATATCAAATTCCACCTGTGTAAATTTCACCCAACTTCTCATCCCTTTGGAGTAGAAAAGGTGAGCTTCCATCACCAATTGAGAAAAGCAGAATTTCTGTAACACTGGGCAGCTGTCAGAATTTCAACACAGCCTTCTACTGTACTGCCATAAAATGGCTTCTACTGTGCAGCGCAGTGGAGCTGACATGGTAACGGCTTCACAGTACTCCACAAGAGGGCTCCCTTCTGATAAGGAGGGGAAAATCCAACATTAGAAATTACGTTTGGTCTGGATATTTTCCCCTTATAAATAAATTCCTGGGTAACGCTAGTTTATCGGCTAGTATTTCGTAAAGACCTGAAGCCTTTGACTAGAAGCCTTGGAGAAGGTTGGATTAGAGTAGACAAATAACACAGGGAGCTTTAAGGGTTAATAAATAATGCCACAAAGAAAATGGTAATTATAGTCCCTTGAGTCAGGCAACTAAAAATAGCTGGTTGATTCGATTAACTTGCCCGGCTGTAGTTAGAAACTTCATTATTATCGTTGAACACCAGGCATAATGTGGAATGACAGAATATGAGTTGTTAAAACCTTCCTCGCTCTTCTAACCTCCATTAGTTCCTAACACTGTTACTGCGACATCCTCATTTTGTTAGAAAATTGCCAAAAGAGAGAACGTCCCTAATGAATGATGCAATGGCTAAATGCAGGGAGCAGCAACATTTGATTGGTTTTACAAAAATAAAAGGGTGAATGAGTTGTCCTAAGTTTGGTGTTAATGTCACGAACAGGCAACGTGATTTCTCCATTTCGTCCACTAGCCTCATTTATGATTTTTTTTAAAAAGTAATAATGAGCTAGATGACTGGGCCAGTGGTGAATAAGAACGTGTTTTCCAAAACGCCTCAGTGAAAGAGGGCAAAACAGAAACAAAAATAGCTAAACTCTGATTATTGGTGGGTTTGGGGTTTTCTTGTTTTGTTTTACAGAGCAACTTAGCAACTTAGCAACTTAGAACTGAGGAGAAATTTCCTGACAATGAGAACAATTAATCAGTGGAACAGAAGTTGCCTCCAGAGGTTGTAAATGCTCCAACACTGGAAGTCTTTAAGAAGATCAATACAATACAATACAATACAATACAATACAATAGCAGAGTTGGAAGGGACCTTGGAGGTCATCTAGTCCAATTCCCTGCCTAGGCAGGAAGCCCTATACCATTTCAGACAAATGGCTATCCAACTTCTTCTTAAAGACTTGCAGTGTTGGGGCATTCACAACTTCTGGAGGCAAGCTGTTCCACTGATTAATTGTTCTAACTGTCAGGAAATTTCTCCTCAGTTCTAAGTTGCTTCTCTCCTTGATTAGTTTCCACCCATTGCTTCTTGTTCTGCCCTCTAGTGCTTTGGAGAATAGCTGACTCCCTCTTTTTTGTGGCACCCTCTGAGATATCGGAACACTGCTATCATGTCTCCCCTGGTCCTTCTCTTCATTAAACTAGCCATACCCAGTTCCTGCAACTGTTCTTCATATGTTTTAGCCTCCAGTCCCCTAATCATCTTGGTTGCTCTTCTCTTCACTCTTTCCAGAGTCTCCACGTCTTTTCTACATCGTGGTGACCACAATGTTGGATGGCCAACATCGTGGTGGATTGTGGTGACCAGATGTTGGATAGTTATTTGTCTGAAATGGTATAGGGCTTCCTGCCTAGGCAGGGAGTTGGACTAGATGACCTCCAAGGTCCCTTTCAACTCTGCTATTGCATTGTATTAGAGATCTCATTTAAAATAGCTAACCCGTAAAGTAAGCTGTATTTGTGGATCATAACTGTCAAAATACATTTTAACTCATTAAAATGCAGCCTAAACCAGACAGCTCAATTCCACCCTTGGTCAAGGAAGTTCAGTCATGATTTAGAGCGGATTACAGAACACCCTCCCTCCCCCTCAGTTTTCCCAGTTGCAATGGATGGCTGTGAAAATTGGATCATAAGGAAGGCTGAGCGCCAAAGAATTGAGGCCTTTGAACGATGGTGCTGGAGAAGACTCCTGCATTGAGTCCCTTGGACTGCAAGGCGATCCAACTGGTCAGTCCTAGAGGAGATCAAACCTGGCTGCTCTTTAGAAGGCGAGATCCTTAAGAGGAAACTCAAAGACTTTGGCCACCTAATGAGAAGGAAGGGCTCCCTGGAGAAGAGCCTAATGCTGGGAAAGATGGAGGGCAAAAGAAGAAGGGGACGACAGAGAAGGAGGGGGCTAGATGGAGTCAATGAAGCAGACGACGTGAGCTTATATGGACTCCAGAGGATGGGAGAGGACAGGAAGGCCTGGAGGAACCTTGTCCATGTGGTTGCGATGCGTCAGACATGACTTTGCAACCAACAACAACAAAATTAGAATAGAATAGAATAGGTCAGCCCTAGAGGAGATCAACCCTGACTGCTCTTTAGAAGGCCAGATCCTGAAGAGGAAACTCAAAGACTTTGGCCACCTAATGAGAAGGAAGAAGGACTCCCTGGAGAAGAGCCTCATGCTGGGAACGATGGAGGGCAAAAGAAAAAGGGGACACCATTTTCAGGGCTTTTTTGGGGCTGTTTTCAGGCAATTTTTGGTGGGTTTTGTGCCACTTTGGGGCCATTTTCAGACAAATTTTTCTGGCCAGAAAAACGGCCAAAAATGGCCCCAAAACAGGCATGTGCATGCCAGCCAACTTCTTTGGATTTCTTTGGATTTCTGGCCCTGCAGAATGTGTAAATGCACACACATGCACGTGTGTTTCAGTTTGGGCACTTGGTGCCGAAAAGCTTCATCATCCCTGCTCTAGGTGTTCAACAACAAAGCAAGCATAGAACAGGAGCACAGAGTTCAATAAAACCCAAGAGAAGGCAAAATAATCAGCAATCAGCAACAAGCAACTTCAACAAAACCGAACCGAAAGTCCCAGGCAAAGAAGAATAGCTTATTTAAAGGGGCTTTGTAAGTAAAGGGTGCTTATTTACTAAGTGCCAGATCTTTAGTGCAGATGGTGAGAATGACTGGAGGCCACTGCTACCCACAGTTCTCAGCTCCAAAACATTCATAAACATCAGCATCCACTTGGGAGAATTATGGAAAGATCAGCACATATTTGGAAAGTCATTTTCAAAAAAAAAAGAATGTCGGGGCTGACTCACATTTAAACAAAAACAACTTTCATTCAAGGAAGTTGCAGAGAATCAAAGGCACGTTACGGAAGGATACATAAAACCAGCCTAGTTTTAAGCGTAAAAGGTGAGTAAAAGGACAGCGAATTGTCCTCTGTCTGTAATGTAATTTAGTTGCAGAGGTTTCACCACTGGATGGAGAAAAAAGTGGGGGGGGGGGAAATTGTGTTGCACCCCACCGATTTTTCATATTACCCTTCGTCCTTGGTTGTTGTTTGAAATTGTGTGCATAAATTGTCCACTTAGGTAGCAAAGTGAGTAGACAATGTCTCAAAAGTTCTCCAGTTAAATTTTTTTGACTAGTTTATCAAAGTACAGGTACTCGTTGGTTGGATTGGATACCCGTGCTTCACTACAAAACTATGTCATCGGGCTTGATAAACTAACAGTTAAAGTTTGAACATTAATGAGTAGTTACGATTGGTCTCTCCTCCCCCCTTCTCTCCCTCAGGCGTGCCCCACAGAAGCCCCTTCTATCCTATCCTCCTTCTCTCCCTCAAGCTGGTCCATTGATCCTCTTCTCTCCCCTTCTCTCCCTCAGGTGTGCCCCACAGAGGCCGCTGCTATCTGATCCCCTTCTCTCCCTCAGGCTGGTCCATTGATCCTCTTCTCTCCCCTTCTCTCCCTCAGGCATGCCCCACAGAGGCCGCTGCTATCTGATCCCCTTCTCTCCCTCAGGCTGGCCTCATTGATCCTCTCCTATGTTATCCCCTTCTCTCCCTTTCAAGTGGGGAGGGGGAATAGAATGTCTAAACTCCCAGCCCACAGGCAGGATGAGTCATGCACTGGCCACCCCCATGCCCATACCCAAGTGGCAGTTGGAACAGAGTTCTTTTCAGGTGGGGAGGGGGAGTAGAACATCTAACTCCTTAGCATCAGCGCATGTTAATAATAATATAAGAAACACTAATGATCTGATGGTCATTTCAAAAAATCCTTTCTTTAGAGAGCACCTAGAAGCCAAGAGGAACATGCATGCCAAATTTCACGTTTGTAGGCCTTATGGAGATTTCATGATGATGTGTGAGTGTTATTTTGCTTTTATATATATAGATAAAATATAAAGGGGGAAAAACCATGGAAAAGTAAGAAGTGAGGAAGGGAAAAAGAGAGGGTATATTATAATGGGAGGGGGCGAAAGGGAAAAAGAAACCAACTTCCGACTCTCTTTGGCACAGTCTAATGTAACAAAAATGAAACACTGGTTCTTTTTTTGTAAGTTGGATAGGCTCATTGTTGTAGAAACGGCTTATACAGATCGTTGTGTAAAAGCAAAAAGTTGCAGTGGTAATTTCTCAAAAGTTCTCCAGTGGACCTCTAAAAGTATCTCACAATTGATTAAGGATAGAAACTTCTTTTTAATGGAGGCAGTAGCTCCACTGTTGAAAATGAAACCCTGGCAGGGAATTCCCTCGTGTTCTCTTCCCTTGGGAAAAAAAATGAAAGCACAAGAAGCCAGGAACCCTGAAGACACCACTAAAAGATTCTGGAGACATTATTGTGCAATGAAAGGGGACATTAAGACTCACGCCAGTTAGTGGCCTTAGTAAACAAACAAACAAACAAATACAGGAAAAGCACATTTCACCCAGATAATTTCAATCAACCATTTGAGGAGGGAGGGAGGGAGGGAGGGAGGGAGGGAGGGAGGAAACAAACAATCATCAGAATGTTAAAATAGCCAGAATTTGGAAACAAACCTTAATCAATAATACAATAATACAATAGCAGAGTTGGAAGGGACCTTGTAGGTCTTCTAGTCCAACCCCCTGCGTGGGCAGGAACCTTATACCATTTCAGACAAATGGCTATCCAACATCAAATGGCTATCCATAATCGTTCAAGGTGAATTGAAGGACAGGCACACACGTAAATTCCATTTGAGAAAAGTTGGCCAAACTATGTAGAACTGCTTAAATTCATAGCCGTAACCCAGGGGTGGGTTCCGGCAGCTACTACTGCCAGTTTGCTCGTGGGTGCGCTGTGCGGGCATGTGCAGTACAATAAAAATTGTGCTGCGCATGTGCAGAAGCCAAAAACAAGATGCCATCAACTATGGCGCTGTGGGAGAACTAGTTCGGGGACGTGGTAGGCTTGGGTCGCTGCAGGTTCCAGCGACCCAGGCCGCCAAACCACTACCAATTTGGCTGAACCGGTGCGAACCGGTAGAAACCCACCACTGCTGTAACCATCAAAATCTAATATAATCAATGTCGCAAAAAGCAGGAACAATTAGGGAGGGAGGGAGGGAGGGAGGGAGGGAGGAAGGAAGGAAGGAAGGAAGGAAGGAAGGAAGGAAGGAAAGAAGGAAGGAAGGAAGGAAGGAGAGCGACAACTAAAACACAGAAAACTTACAGGGAAAAAAATTCAAGGTATTTTGCTGGGCAAAACTATGAACTTTTTCCTTCTTGCTCCTATTCATCCACTCATCTTCTTTGCTTTTCTACATGAACTTTCTCATTACTAGAGATTTATTTCTCCCCACACTCCCTGTTTCTTTAGTGCTGTGTAAAATTTTCTCCCCCCTCCCTTCTCAGACAGGATGCAATCATTCTGTATAAACTATTACATTCATGTAAGATTATACATACTTGGTGGGGTGGATGGGTGGGTGGGGGGAGAAATATAATAAACTGAGCTTAATTATTCATTGGGAACAAATGATCAAATGAGCCCTGGGAATCTCATAATTGAAGTCTTTTATCCTGGGGGGGAAGAAAAAACCACCACCCTGCTGCAGAGTGAAACTGCTTTGGTTTCTGCCCTGTAAAGGATTGGTCATAATGTTCTCATTTGGTTCACCTTTTGATTTCAGGGAATCAAAGGTGTCCTGTTGAGCAGTGTTCTGTGAATGAGAATAAGGTCCAGGATGAATTGCTCATAAAATCCATGCCAAGCTAAGCCCTTGATGGCTCCCAGTGGTTGCGTTTGCCTTTAACACGATGCTAAGCAATGCTTGGTCAACCTTATGGATCTATCAGCCCTCTCTAAATAGGTCAGCGGAGAATACTCTGGTTTCCCTTTTCCCAAATGTAGAAGGAATGGGCTCTCGCCTCCCCCAGTGCAAATAAAAAGTCATAATTGCACTTGTAGTACAGAAGCATGTTTATTTATTTATTTTTAGGAAAGGCACTTCGACCTGGAAGATTGGAGGCTTACGTTCCCCCCCAGCACAACAGCGTCCTTACCATTAACCCATTCTGAGCTGAGCCAGCCCAGGAGCCGAAAAGCGACAGGATATGGAAATGTTCTACAGCCTGTTGGACTCAGGAATGATGATGCATGAATGACACAGAAATAACTGTGACGGGAGCAAATCAAAATGTCCAGAAGCAGCATGTCAATGAGAGGATGATCAAATGGGGAAGAAAGCCGCAAAGCGACAGCTTGATTACCCATTGAGAATGGCCGGTCTACTAGCAGACGTTTTCCCTCTGAGCCAACGGTGGGATAGGACAGGTACACCCTGGTATGCCTGGACGTACTGGTGCCTGCTGGGAGTACCAGGTACCGTTCTGGTATGGTGCTCCAGAGGGCCCACCTGCCCTCCTTACCTGGATTTGAGCCGATCGGGCCTTATGTGCATGGAGCATGCGCTGCTTGTGTGACACTCCACCAAGCAGATGGAGCATCACAGGCGGTAAGTATGTAGGTGTGCACTGTACATGTGCTGCACATGTGCAGAAGCATTTTTAGTACTGTGCCCATGCCCACCCGCAGTGCTTCCCGGAGCAAACCATTAGTTGAAGCATGCATGGAACCCCTGCTTCCATGCATGCGCTTTGGCTAAAAACAATGCCTAAATTGGATGGCATAGAGCTGTCTCAGATGGGTGGGTGGGCAGACCCACTCATGATTTCCACTACAATTTTGGGTGGACCAGTCTGACCCGGCTGAATACCACCTCTGAGAAAGACCTATTCTTAACGAAAGATCTGAAGGTTGCCTCCACTCTGCTTGAGAATAAAGCCATGGGACAATTAAGTCCTCCTGAGAAAATTGGTTTTGGTGCAGGGCTATATCTACATCATCTGCTTTAGTTCCATATTTAATTGCCATTGGAGTTTCAGAACACGTGAATCATGTTTTTATAAGCATCTGTGTTTGGTTACAGGAACTGGGCCTGGCTAGTCTAGTGAAGAGAAGGACCAGGGGAGACAGGAGAGCAGAGTTCCAATATTTGAGGGGCTGCCACAGAGAGGAAGAGGTCAATCTATTTTCCAAAGCACCCGAAGGCCAGACAAGGAACAATGGATGGAAACTGATCAAAGAGAGATTCAATTTAGAAATAAGGAGGAATTTTCTGACAGCGAGAACAATCAACCCATGGAACAGAAGTTGCCTTCAAGAAGTTGTGGGAGCTTCATTACTGGAGGCTTTCAAGAAGAGATAGTCTCCTGCTTAAGTGGGGGGTTGGACTAGATGACCTACAAGGTCCCTTCCAACTCTGTTAATTTGTAATTTCACTCTATGTGGTGCCCACTTTCCATTTTGCCTTCAGTGGCTTAAAAGCAGATGCTGGATGACATTGTCACTATTTTTCCTTGTTCTACCAGGCATTTTTCAAGGAGGTTTTTCACCCGTTCCATTTTGCACATTCCTACACAGCTTTCATTAATGTTTTTATTGGGGAAAAAATATATCACTTTCGCTTCTTTGGTGTGCACTCTCCTCTAATGTATTCATTTAGGACTTTTTTCAATTATTTACATTGCTTTCTTAATTATTAAAAGCCAGTGCATCATTCAGGGGGAAAAAAAGGAAGTATCGGCTCATTTTGATTTATCTACCAGTTTGGAACTGTGTGAATTACATTAAGTTTTCATCAAATGTAGATTGGCCTAACCCAGCCTCCATTCTGCTAACCCTCTCATTATTCGCCGCTTTTGTAGTTGTTGATTGGTTGGTTACATTGATGGGTTTAAGAGCCAGAGGTGGTATTCAGCAGGTTTTGATCGGTCCTGGTGAACCGGTAGCAGAAATTTGGAGTAGTTCAGAGAACCAGCAAATACTACCTTTGGCTGGCCTCGCCTCCATCTATTTGCTGCCTCCAAACTCAGCTGATTGGCTGGGTCTTCTTTTGTTGCCCTGCACATGAGAACGAAGCTGGAAAGCAGGTTAATGGAATAGGGAGAGAATGGGGATTTTGCAGTATCCTTCCCCTGGAGTGGGGAGAGAAAGGGGATTTTGCAGTATCCTTCCCGTGGAGTGGGGAGAGAAAGGGGATTTTGCAATATCCTTCCCCTGGAGTGGGGAGGGAATGGGGATTTTGCAGTATCCTTCCCCTGGAAAGGGGAGAGAATGGGGATTTTGCAGTATCCTTCCTCTGGAGTGGGGAGAGAATGGGGATTTTGCAGTATCCTTCGCCTGGAGTGGGGAGAGAATGGGGATTTTGCAGTATCCTTCCTCTGGAGTGGGGAGAGAATGGGGATTTTGCAGTATCCTTCGCCTGGAGTGGGGAGAGAATGGGGATTTTGCAGTATCCTTCCTGTGCCGTGACCACCAAACCAAGCCATGCCCACCACGCCACGCCCACAGAACCAGTAGTAAACATTTTTTGAATCCCACTACTACTAAGAGCATAATATTTGTACTTTCTACATTGCCTTTGCAAATCCCATTTCAAGGTTCATCAGCCTTTCCTCTTTTGTCCTCTTGAGGAATCTTTCTCATTTGTATCATCCTCTGTAAAAGCTAAAGCTATATTTCACCTCCAACGGAACCAGACTTAACATAACAGGTGAAAGTTCACATCTAGGTTTGTTTGTTTATTAGTCAAATTTATACGGCCCCCTATCTCGTGAAAAATGACGCTGGGCAGTTTTACAATAACCCGTGTAGCTTGTAGTATGAATACGTCTGACATTCTGGTTCATTATTAATTGGGAACAAATGATCAAATGAACTCGGTAAGTCTTACAGCTGAACTCTTTTATTCTGAAAACCTGCTGCATTCCTTTTGTGTGTTCTAGTCCATACAATAGGCAAAAGTACAAGCCTACTTTTAGCTTACTCTGATATGTTACACAAAACTACTGAAAGAATGAGACAATAGCTATTCCCCAGTATTTCTCTTCCCCTTCTCCTTCTCCTTCTCTTGGAATTTGTCTTCACAAGTTCACAATGACGATAAATTCCTTGTGTGTCCAATCACACTTGGTCAAAGAAGAATTCTCTTCTCTTCTCTTCTCTTTTCTCCTCTCCTCTCCTCTCCTCTCCTCTCCTCTCCTCTTGGAATTTGTCTTCAAAAATTCACAAGGAAGACAAATTCCTTGTGTGTCCAATCACACTTGGCCAAAG
Organism: Rhabdophis nuchalis; assembly: GCA_039707465.1. Lineage (NCBI taxonomy): Eukaryota > Metazoa > Chordata > Lepidosauria > Squamata > Natricidae > Rhabdophis > Rhabdophis nuchalis. The sequence goes on along the minus strand of CM077657.1, from coordinate 19,508,886 downwards.
AAGATTCTATTCTATTCTATTCCATTCTATTCTATTCTATTCTATTCTATTCTATTCTATTCTATTCTCTATTCTCTATTCTCTATTCTCTATTCTACTCTATTCTACTTCACTCTCCAATATCTATTCTATTCTCTATTCTACTCTATTCTACTCTACTCTATTCTACTTTACTCTACTCTCCAATATCTATTCTATTCTATTCTATTCTATTCTATTCTATTCTATTCTATTCTCTATTCTCTATTCTCTATTCTACTCTATTCTACTTCACTCTCCAATATCTATTCTATTCTCTATTCTCTATTCTACTCTATTCTACTCTACTCTATTCTACTTTACTCTACACTCCAATATCTATTCTATTCTATTCTATTCTCTATTCTCTATTCTACTCTATTCTACTCTACTCTATTCTACTTTACTCTACTCTCCAATATCTATTCTATTCTATTCTATTCTCTATTCTCTATTCTACTCTATTCTACTCTACTCTATTCTACTTTACTCTACTCTCCAATATCTATTCTATTCTATTCTATTCATCTTCTAGTGAATTTAGGGAACTTCTATCATAAACTTTCACTCGGTTTTTTTGTGTTTTTAAATACTGGGACTTATTTTTCTTTGGATAGTTGGACAAATCCGGCTGGCAGTTTCAGGAGAAGCAATCCTGACCTATTTGAAATCCAACACATCAGGGAAAGCCAGTTTAAACAAAGGTGACAGGGCACAAATGACCAAGGAAATCTGCTTTGGGGATACATTTATTCCACTAGATGGCAGCTCTTTTACCTAGATCTTCATGGATATTACATTTGTTGAATGGGATACATTTCAAAGATAAAGGAAAAAACGATTTATTTTCTTTATGCAGATTCTTTTTTTCTCTATTCTGAGTTGGAGGCAGTTTCCATATTGACCATCCCAGGATCCAAATTAGCTGATCAAGAGATGCTGAGTGGACCACAGTATAATACATAGCACCAATATTGAATAGAATAGAATAACAGAGTTTGAAAGGGGATCTTGGAGGTCTTCTACTCCAAGAATAGAATAGAATAGAATAGAATAGAATAGAATGGAGTTGGAAGGGAGTTGGAAGGGAGTTGGAAGGGAGGTCTTCTATTCCAACCCCCTGCTCAGGCAGGAAACCCTACACCACTTCAGATAAATGGTTATCCAATATCTTCTTAAAAACTTCTAGTGTTGGAGCATTCACAACTTCTGGAGGCTAGTTGTTCCACTGATTAATTGTTCTCACTGTCAGGAAATTTCTCCTGGGTTCTAAGTTGCTTCTCTCCTTGATGAGTTTCCACTCATTGCTTCTTGTCCTGCCCTCAGGTGCTTTGGAGAATAGCTTGACTCCCTCTTCTTTGTGGTGACCCCTGAGATTTCTAAACATTCATATTTTCAAATTTGCTTTCAATAATATTTTACAATATTAATATGAAATGTTATACATTTATTATTATTCATTAAGCAACACTCCATAAATAGCATTAGCAATAGCACCTAGACTTATATACTGCTTCACAGCCCGCTCTAAGCGGTTTACAGAGTCAGCCTATTGCCCCCAACAATCTGGATCCTCCTTTTACCCACCTTGGAAAGATGGAAGGCTGAGTCAACCTTGAGCCTGGTGAGAATCGAACTGCCCAATTGCAGGAGGCTGGCAGTGAGCAGAAGTAGCGTGCAGTACTGCACTCTAGCCACTGTGCCACCGCAGCTCATAAATCCCAGATGCTTCTCATGCCACAACACAACTGTGACAAAAACCCAATGTAGGCCTGATAGGGCTGCAGGAGCACCCGAAGGTTACAGCTAGTTCAGAACGCGGCCACGCGGGTGATTATGGGAACCTCACGGCGTTCCCATATAACACCTCCCCTGCGCGAGCTGCACTGGCTGCCTGTGGCCTTCCGGGTGCGCTTCAAGGTGTTGATCACCATCTTTAAAGCACTCCATGGCTCGGGGCCTAGTTATATGCGAGACCGTCTCCTGCCCCATACATCCCTGCGACCGATCCGCTCCCACAGAGAGGGCCTTCTCCGGGTGCCGTCGGCCGGGCAATGCCGGTTGGCGACGCACAGGGAAAGGGCCTTCTCTGTGGCGGGCCCTACCCTCTGGAATGACCTACCTCCCGATCTCCGTACCACCTCGGACCTCCGCCTTTTCCGCCAGCGTTTAAAAACGCACCTGTTTCAGCAAGCCGGCTTAGGGTAAATCCACCCGATAAATGACTGAGTGTTAGTTGCACAAATTTTTAATCAGAGAGTTTTTAAACAATATTTTTAGCGCAGGAGTATTAAGTTTAATAGGGTTTTAGGATGTTTGATATTTTGTATTGTACATTGTGTTTTTTAAATGCCTGTGCGCCGCCCTGGGTCCTATCAGAGATAGGTGCAGGATATACATTTAATAAAATCTAAATCTAAATCTAAATCTTCCATTTTGTTTGCATGATTCAGGAAAGTTCCCAGAAAAAAATGCAAAGGACTGTGCAACACTTCTACAATCCCCTCTTGTATTGAAATAAATATAATCTATTTATTACATCGATAATATAATCCAGCCTAACTTTCGGATGCTCATCAAGAATGCATTTTTCATGTCCTCATCAAGAGCGCATTACAGTAATCTGGTTTTCAGGCAAACCTCTGGGCATGTGGGAGTCATCATCTTCAGAACAGCATATTCAAGCAGATCCAATTACCAAAACAGCCTAGCGCAGCATATACTTTAAGGAAGATGATTCCTGGGCATTAAACGTGTCACATTCGATGACCACAAGTTGAAGTTTGTAATAATAATTCCAAAGAAAGCAAGGGAAGAAACAACTACCGAACACTTCAATAACGCTGATGGATGATGAGCACATGTTCAGTCCCAAGCAGTGGCGCATGGGGGTCTCCGCGCATCAGCAAAGAGAAAGGGAGGAAGAAAGGAAGACAATATAATTAGCATAACACATAATTACCATCGCATTGTGATGCCAAGTTAGTTAGAGCATAAATGTGTCAGCGGTGACAGCTTACATTAAACTGCTTCGTGCATTTGGATAGAATCAGAACGGGAGGCTAATGATCGCACCACGGAAGGAATGGAAAATCCCAGAACCGATGCATAAACGTAATCAAAATCCAATCTGGGTCGCTCACACGAACCAGAGGTTTAGTCCTTGGAGTAAGGAGCCCTTCCTCAGGGAACTTCTCTTCTCCCCAGAATGTTAGTACGGTAAATTAGGGTGGATTATATTATAGATATAATAAGTAGGTTATAATTTATTTCAATGCAGGAGAGGATTCTAGAAGAGGGGTCACCAATTCCCAGTCTCTGGACTGGTATCGGGCTGCAGAATGCCAGAACTGGGCCATGCAAACAAGTGAAGACCTCCATCCATGGGATTGCGGTCCATGGAAAAACTTCTCTCCATGGAACCGGTCCCACATTGTCAGGTTCCAAGTAATGCATCCATCACAAATTAAACTCTTAGGCATTCCTTTTCTCAAAGTACAAATTTATTTAGATACACCCTATTGGCACTAACTAGTGAAAAGCCAGCACTAAAGTTCCTGGGCTTTTCACCCCAATATAAGTTTCAGTTTTCTCAAGTTTCCAAAACATCGGTCACATTGTCCATCCAAGATGGGAGCTGGTTGCTCTGTGACATCTAATCCTCCTCCTCCACCAGTCAGCCAGATGTTGGAATGCGGCTGATTAGGAATGGTGTTGTGACTGAAGGCTCCATCCCCCTTCAACCCCGACCAATGTCAAACTGAATTCATGTCAGAATGCCCAAGGATACCAAAAAAAAAAAAGTCCAGGCTTGACACAGGTAGGAGATTACTCAATCAACGTGAGTGATGTTGAGTTGGCCATGCCTACCCAATTACATGACCACCAAGCCCTGCCTACCCAGCTGGTCAGAGAACCGGTTGTTAAATTATTTGAATCCCACCACTGGATAGAATTACGCTAGCTTTTTACCTCATGGAAACTGATGCAAAATGAAAGAGAAGAAGAAACGAAACAGACCTTGACAAGTTCATCCATCCCTTGGTATTAGAAATGATTCTCCGATAATGTCTCCCAGGAGAACATTTAATTGCGGAACTTTTCAAAGAGTTCTCGGTAAGTCTCCATTTCTGGTCATGCTGGCTCAGATATTGGGTACATTTATTCTATGTCTACTCACTTATGAGCAAAAGAGAGTGGGGAGGAGAGAGAGGGAGAGGGAGAGACTGGGAGCTTATATTTCTAGGAGGGTATTTTGGAAACTGGTGGAAATTGCAAAATCTATCATAATTCTCCATCACAAAATTGCTTCAAATCAATGTAAATACAATCTTCCTTGAGAAGAAATTCACTTTTAATTCCTGTTTCCCTGCTTCAGGATGTGACTCTTGATGTCTGGCAGTCTTCCAAAACAAATGTTTTCAGACAAATGATTTCTGACTCTTGGAATATCTTATGTCTAAGTTGCTCAATCTTGCAATTGAGATTTATTATGGTTTTTTTTTAATACCAGAAGCTCAAATAATATTTGAATATCTTTCTGATAATCTTAGGCTGACTCTCGTTTAGGTGTCTTCAAGTGGTGGGTCTTGATTTGGAACAGGGGAGCAATATATACAGCCCTCCAAAGTTTTGTTGTTGTTGTTAGTTGCAAAGTCATGTCCAACTCATCGTGACCCCATGGACCACATTCCTCCAGGCCTTCCTCTCCTCTACCATCCTCTGGAGCCCATTTAAGGTCACGCAGACTGCTTCAGTGACTCCATCCAGCCACCTCATTCTCTGCCGTCCCCTTCTTCTTCTTTTGCCCTCAATCTTTGCCAGCATGAGGCTCTTCTCCAGTGAGTCCTTCCTTCTCATTAGGTGGTCAAAGTCTTTGAGTCCCATCTTCAGGATATGGGCAATCTTCCATAGATTATGACTGGTTCTGCACTCCTATTAATAGTGTAAAACAGTGTTTCTCCATCTTGGCTACTTTAAGATGTGTGACCTTGAAGCTGAGGAATTCTGGGAGTTGAAGTCCATACCTCATGAAGTGGGCAAGAGTGAAAAACACTGATCAAAAACAAAGTCCCCCAAATGGGAAACCTTTACCAAACACATAAACTTGATCTTCTGACCAGAATGATAAGCCAATGGAATCATTTCACACAATAGGTACCAAAATAGTCAAAGAGGTGTTCTATCAGCTCTTCTATCGTCTATCCAATCAACCATGCCCTAATCCAGAATATTTATTCCATTCTTTTATTCAGATTCTTGAGGGGTAAGTCTTCTCCAGCAGCCTGCCAGTCTTAACATGCCAATTGACATGAATAATAATGACTAGGTATATCTCTATAAATGAATTTGTATCTTGTTCACTTCATTTGCCAGTTACCCAAGCATAAATTCATCTTCCATGGCCCATAAGGATCAATTAAATGTTCTTAAATTTCTACACTAAGAAAGATATTTCAATATCCCTGTTCTTCATCTGAATTCGTCCCTGAATATATCATCAGAATACAATTCAATTAATTTGTTAATCTGGTTGACTTTTCAAAGGTAGTTCTTTGGAGATTGGAATTCCTCCAAGACTCATAAGCCCTATTTTTTTTAAACTATAATTATTGCCATTTTGGCTACATGGAGAGACTACTCTGAAGACTACTATACCAGAAAGACTACTATAATTATTGACATTTAGGGAAGGAGGAGGGGGAGGAGGAGGAGGAGGGGGAGGAGAAGGAGAAGGAGAAGGAGAAGGAGAAGGAGAAGAAGAAGAAGAAGAAGAAGAAGAAGAAGAAGAAGAAGAAGAAGAAGAAGAAGAAGAAGAAGAAGAAGAAGAAGAAGAAACCAGAATTAAAGTCACAACTTCTCAAATTAGATTAGAACTCAAGATGTCTCTATTTTCCTACTGCACTGAAGTTTTACATTTATTTCACATGTGTGTTTTTTCTCCAAAAAGTAAAACAATGGGATGAACATTATATATAAAAATACCTTTGTGAGATTAACATTATGACTTTCTATTACCAGAAGTGAGAAGGGAAAAGAAACATGTTCAGTTGGAATTTCTTTTAAAGATGATATAAAAGAGCCTCTTCCATAAATTTAATTATGAAAGAACAGACTCTGGCAAATGCTGTAATTGGGCTAAAAAAAAATAAAATCTGAAAGTTTTTATTTACAAAATGTCCATTAAAAAGATGCCACAGTGTCTGTGAATCTAAAATTAATGGCCTTCCAATATCGAAGCCCTGGAAGTTTTATGCTTACTGTCCAATTATAACCCTCTTCGCAAGTTTATACTGCAAAATAAAGGGCAAAAGCTATAATGATTTGAAAGCTATTTTTGGTGTGTATGTGTAGATGTGCGCATGTGGGGGGGGGTGTATTTCTCAGTCATCAGAAATATATTAACTTATTAATGTAATAACATCATGCACTGAATTATTTCTTGGAAATATATATTTCTAAGTTTGTTCATGTGTAGTAGGGGTGTCAAACTCGTGGTACATGGGCCAGATGCTGGCCACGCCCACCCCAGTTTTAGCGAAGGGGAAAAAGTCGTGATATGTCATAGGATGACAACATGACAGTGTGTGTTTGATACCCCTGATGTGCATCTTCATATGCAGAATTGAGCAATATTATTGATTGACAGTTCCGCAGCCATTATTTTTGTCATCCTAAATTCTAAGCCCTTGGCATAGATTTGTTTCACTTTGGTTCCTGTCCCGTTTTTGAAATTTTCCCCATCTTTGATTACTTTATTTTTCTCTCTTGTTTGATTGCCCCTTCCTTGCTTTGAATGTTTCAACTTCTGAGCATCTAATAATCAAATCATTATTTATGATTTAATAAATAATAATAAATAAACAGAATGTTCTATGTGTATCTCCAAATTAAGCAGAACATTCTCATCGTGTTGGAGACGACAGCCAGTGATTCAATTCTGGTTGCTCAAACATGCTGCTGATCTTTTGCTCTTGAGAAGAGCCAATATCGTGTCCAAGGACTGATGGGATCGCCATTGCTAAAGGAGGCAGTTGTTTAGTGAATCTTGTGGTGTTAAGTGAATATTTTCCAGTGGTTATTTGATTTCCCCCCCCCCTTGTGAATGTTAAGTGAATCTCGCTTTCCCCCATTGACTTTACATGTCAGAAGCGGATTGGGATAGTCAGAAATTGCAATCACATCAGCCCATGATTCTACAGCCATCATAAATGCATGCTAGTAGGTATGTACTCCGATTTTGATCATGGGACTGTGGGGGCTAGATAGCTGGTCCTGTCATCTTTTGGGATTCGAATGCACAGAAAAATGGGGTACTGTGGTCTTCTCATGAGGCGCATCCATCTGAACCACGTGTGGGTGATCTCCTGTCCTCTCCTCATCCTGTCCAAGAAACTGGTTCCTTGGTCTTTGACACCATCATTGCCTCCACTTTGCAGAGCAATTTTTAGTTTCATATACTTCTTGAAAGTTTGTCAACAGAATTATTATTGCGGGGATAAAATTAGGGGATAAGTGATTCATTTTTTTTTAATTCTCTTAAGAAATTGGCAAGAACAAAATACATTAATCCAGTCAAAGTTCAATTCTTTCTTTACACCAATAGACAGAATCTTGCCAGAATAAATCTGTATTCCCTAATGGATATATCCTAGAAAATTCTAGGAAGAATCTATCCTAAGTCATTTCCTCTGACTCAAATACAACTCAGGCTGTGCTGTTTCTTGTCTCATCCCTCCTCCTTCCTTGGATTGTGTTCCCTCCTTCCTGGGAAACTGCTGCTTCAATGTAGTCCATCACACCATTTCCCTCTTGGTAGACACACAACCCATTCCAGAAATGATGTGTTAGAAATGCAATAAACACAAGTAAAGGAACATAAAGATGGAGGCTACGCACTTGACAGGTTAAAGTCACACAGAAGCTAGGCTAGAAAATGCCAGTCACTGAATCCAAGTAAAGGAATTAATTTTATATGTCATCCAGAAAATAGCAAGATTGGATGATACCCTAATCTCCCCCCACACCCTCAGATTCCCTTAATCTTTAGCTAAGGATTCCCCAAATCTCAGCCTTGTCCCCATAGGATGCTTTCTCTTCTTCAGTTGTTTTGAATATGACAGTTTTCTGGTTTGTGAGCAATGACCCATTTTAAAGGCCACTAGCATAGAAATAGAAATGACCTTTAATATTACTGTCATCTACCACCCAGAAGAGTTGCACACAGACCTTATATCTGATTCGGTTTCTGGTTGCGGGAGGAATCTAACTTTCTCCTAATTCATTTTCGGAGAGGAAGGGGCCGGGGAGACACGAGGATGCTACATTTCTGAGCGAAATGAAGGTTTGTTACCGTTGAAATTGTCTTCCCTGCATATCAGAGTGAGTTTCAATGGTCAACTGGGAAATCCATGCATATTGATGCCCTTGGAGTGTAGAGGTGTTTTGTGAGGCAGGGCAGAACTCTCAGAAAAGTATACAGATGGAAGAGGCTATAAGGAAGTTGGAGATAATGCTTACAGTGCAGCAAAGGGCAATGGAAATGGAGGCTGAAGCATAACCTATTGAACCTTTTGTTTGCCAATAGAACATTCCTTTCCACATTATGCTCCCGAAACTGTCTAGAATGTGGAAGGCAACAGAAATAACTTGAGATAAAAAATGTATCCTCGTTGCATCTCTAAAAGTGTATGGAAACGACTAAATAAGAAAAAGAAAGGAGGGAGTGAGGGAAGGAAGGAAGGAGAGAAGGAAGGAAGGAATGGAAGGAGTGAGTGAGTGAGTGAGTAAGGAAGGGGAGAAGGGAGGGAGGGAGGGCGAAGGAAGAGGAGGAGGACGGACGGTGGGAGAGAGGAAGAGAGGGAGGGATGGGGGAAGAGAAGGAGTGGGTGAGTGAGTGCTGAAGGAGAGAAGGAAGGCAGAGGGGAGGCAGAGAGAGGGGGAGGAAGGAAGGAAGAGGAGGGTGGGAGGGAGGAAGAGGAGGATGGATGAGTGAGTGAGGAAGGAGGGGAGAAAGGAAGAGGGCAGGCAGAGGAAGGGGGGAGGGAGAAAGGGAGGGAAGAGGAGGGAGGGAGGACGGAAAAGGAGGGAGGGAGGAAGGAAGAGGAAGGAGGGAAGGAGACTATAAACCATTCATTCTCTTTCAGCAAAAAGAAGATTTTCTCCTGAGTGTTCCCCCCCTCTCTTATCTTTTCTTCTTTTTGTTTAAAATACCTACACATTTCCAACATAACATTATCTTGTGGAAGATGGCAAAAGACTGAAGATTAATCCTAGGGCAAATTAGATCAAAAAGACAATGAGGATACATTTATAAAGGATTTCACAAATTGATTGCTGCTTTATAAATCAATCATGAATTGTATTTTATAAAGTCTAGACTTCACTATAGTAAAGAGGCTATTAGGGTTATTAATACTTTACGAAGTTTTTATCAAGGGTTAGAGTGAAGAGAGGGCTCTCGAAACAATAACCAATTAGCAAATAAGTAAAAAGAAAGAAGAAGACGGCGAAGCTGGGAGAGATGTCCAATCATCATTTGCAAACCGCATTGAGTCAGCAAACATGGGCTAGGTGCCCATTCATACAGACAATAATCCTGTGCTCCTCATTTTCCTCTGAGATTCAGCCTGCATGCTGCTCAAACACTGTGAATAAAATGTGAAGTAGAAAATTGAAGACTCAGTGGCACAGTGGTTAGAGTGGAGTACTGCAGGTTACTTCTGCTGACTGCCTGCAATTTGGCAGTTCAGATCTCACCAGGCTCAAGGTAGACTCAGCCTTCCATCCTTCCAAGGTAAAATGAGGGCACAGATTGTTGGGGCAATAGACTCTGTAAACCACTTAGAGAGGGCTGCAAAGCACTGTGAAGCGGTATATACGTCTAAGTGTATCGCTATTGCTATTGTCCTTCCTTCCTTCCTTCCTTCCTTCCTTCCTTCCTTCCTTCCTTCCTTCCTTCCTTCCTTCCTTCCTTCCTTCCTTCCCTGTGGTTAGAATGCAGTACTGCAGGTTACTTCTGCTGACTGCCGGCTACCTGCAATTTGGCAGTTCAAATCTCACCAGGCTCAAGGTTGACTCGGTCTTCCATCCTTCCGAGGTGGGTAAAATGAGGACTCAGATTGTTGGAAGGCATTAGGTGATTCTGTAAACCACTTACAGCGGGCTGTAAAGCAACTGAGAAGCGGTATATAAGTCTAACTGCTATTGCTATTGAGAAAATATCTTCCATTGCTTTAACAAACGACAGATCTCTTCTTCCTTGGCATGATCTGTTCCCTTGGGGCTATAGGAGAAGAGCAAGCAGAGCTGGGAGGTGGAGTTAAGCATGTCCTTCCTTCCTTCCTTCCTTCCTTCCTTCCTTCCTTCCTTCCTTCCTTCCTTCCTTCCTTGAATCTGCGCTTGCGCGAACTATGGCGGGCTAGCCCTGGAGCTCCGTGCTGGGTCATGGAGGTTTACTGGCCTTTTATGTGCCCCAGCCCTCCCGTTTTAGTCAGGAGGGCATGGGATTGAAGAGGAATCCACCCAGGTACCCCTGGGTGAGGTTTGTGGATGCGGGGGTGCACGGACGGCGTTGCTGGTGGTGGAAACCCCGGAGCGCCTGAGCGGAGGTCGGCGTTTCGGCGTCTGTTGAGGGCGCGGAACGCTGACTCCGCCGTATATCCCCCGGCGAGGGCGAGAATGGGACTACCCATGGAGTGGAGGCCGGCGGTGGGAGCGCCAGGAGGCCGCCAGGAGGCCGGCAGCGAGGACGGCTGAGGCTGGAGAAGAACGGAGAAGAACGAGTGGCGGTGAGAGCGCCGCGTAAATGGTGGTGAGAGCGCCGAGAAAGAGAGGAGGCGAACGCCGGGAGAGGGCGTTGAGTGAAATGGCGGCGGTGAGAGAGCCGAGGGGATTGCCGGACGCCGCACCGGCCGATGCCATGGGTTGGCCTACTGTTGCAAATGTTGGCGTGAATCCTGGCTTGCAGGCGGCAGCGGAGGCGGAGGCAGAGGCGGAGGTGAGAGCTCCGGCTCAGCTACGGAGGTGAGAGCTTCGGCCCAGCCCCAGCCCAGAGGCTAGTGTCCCCGGTGATTTGATGGCGGGGCCACTGACCAAGCGGTCTGTCGCCGGGCAGGCCAGTGATGGCCAGAGGACGCTGACAGAAGATTTTCAGTGGACTCAAGACGTTAAGATCCAGTCACAGATGCAACTTATAAGAACTAAGAACTAAGATCTTTGAAACCCTCCCCACCATGGTTTGTTAGACCTTATCCATCAACGTCCCTTAGACACCTTTGTAATCCCTCAGAAAGAAAGACCTATGGACAGAAACACCTGAACTGCCATCCCTAACTATTCCTCTGGATGCACTTTATTCCATCTATTTTATGCACTTTATTCCATCTATTTGTCATCTACTCATGAATTTTATCATCTACTCATGAAATTGTGTGTTTTAAATTAAGGCCATTGATACTTTTTTACAATTTTACCCAGGACCCTCTTATGAAATTTACTCTTACATTGTATATATATTTATAATTATTTTAACTATTTAATTATTTATTATATCGCAATGTACTCCAGGACTGATTTACTGCTGCTGCGAGAGTCCCCGCTCTCACAGGTCTGGCCCTCCATTTTAACGAGGGCCCGCCTTGATGAGGGATTTATAAATCCGGAGAGGTGGGCGAAGCGCGGTCTTCGGGGTTTTTTAATTAATAAATTAGTGATTATTTTAGGGGGTACCAGGGAGGGTAGACAGGTAGAGGCGGGGGAGGGAAGAGAGAGCCAGGCCAGCGGGCGACGGAGGGAAGCGGATGGTTCCGTTAGGAGGGGGGAGATTCAAATCGTTCCGACAGAGGGCATTCCCATCCAGAAGGTCGTGGGGAGAGGCAGGTCCGAGGGGAGACAAGTGTTATCCTCCCGGTTGGGGGCACGAAGCCGTTGGCTACAAACGGTCAAGTGCCTCAACCCCCGCAGGCTAGGTGGCCAGGGAGTACAGAGCCAGGGCCTGCGGCTGATGTTCTGCAACGCCAGGTCCGTTGTCAACAAAGCCCCCCTCGTTCATGACCTTGTGTCAGAGGGGGAGACGGACCTGGTGGGAATTGCGGAGACCTGGTTGGGCCACGAGGGTGGACTCCCCCTCGTCGAAATGTGCCCACCAGGTTACCGCGCGTTTCATCAGCCCCGGGCCCTAGGTAGGGGCGGTGGGGTAGTGGTCATTGTAAAGGAAGGTCTTGAGCCGAGAGAGACCGTTGTGCCACAGACCACCGGTTGTGAGTCCCTCTGTGTGAAGTGGGGCCTAGGGAGGCAGTTGGGCTTGCTGGTTGTATACCTGGCTCCCCGCTATGTAGCAGCAGCCCTGCCCGAGCTCCTCGAGGTGATCGCTACGGTGGCAGTTGAGACCCCCAGACTTTTAGTCATGGGGGACTTTAATCTGCCATCGGTGGGCGAATCATCCGAGGCAGCTCGGGAGTTCATGGCTTCCATGACGGCCATGGACCTGACCCAACTAATTCAAGGCCCCACGCACGGGGGTGGACACACACCGGATCTCATCTTTGTCTCAGGCCAATGGAAGAGTGATTTGGGTATAGGGGATATAGTCATCACACTCTTGTCATGGACAGACCACTCACTTCTCCGGCTCGACTTTCCGACCGCTGCTCCCCTCCGCGGGGAGGCGGAACCTGAGTCACCAATCTGGTTCCGCCCCAGGCGCCTGATGGACCCGGATGGGTTCCAGACGGCGCTTGGGCCACTTCCTGTACCCCTGGCCCGCGCCCCGATGGAGGACCTCGTGGCCGCATGGAATACTGCGACCACGGGAGCCTTGGATCGGGTCGTGCCCTTGCGGCCTCTCTTGTGGCGGCGAAACACCCTGGCTCCCTGGTTTTCCGAGGAGCTGAGGGTGATGAAACGCCGCAAGAGATGCCTAGAGAGAAGATGGAGGTATACTCGAACTGAATCTGACCGGACACAGGTAAGAGCCCATTTACGGACTTACATTGTGGCGCTGAGAGTGGCCAAACGTCACCATTGTGCCACTCTCATAGCATCCGCAGAAAACCACCCTGCCGCCCTGTTTAGGGTGACCCGCTCCCTCCTTCAACAGAGGGTGCGGGAAGCCCCGTTACAGGGTAGAGCAGAGGAATTTGTGACTTTTCTGCAGGAGAAAATCGCTCAGATACAGAACGAGCTAGCCCCCATTCATGGCCCAGTGGGATGCCACGAGAGAGATCTTGTTTGGGAGGAGTTTGACTCCGTTACTTCCGAGGATATGGACAGGCTACGTGGGCGACTGCGAGCCACCACATGTTTATTGGACCCGTGTCCCTCCTGGCTTGTACTGGCATCCTGGGAGGTGACACGAGGCTGGCTCCAAGAGGTTGTCAACGCATCCTTGAGTGAGGGTGCCTTGCCTGCTTCCCTAAAAGAAGCGATGGTGAGGCCCCTCCTTAAGAAGCCCTCTTTGGATCCAGCTCTTTTGAACAACTACCGTCCAGTCTCCAACCTTCCCTTTCTGGCGAAGGTTGTCGAGAGTGTGGTGGCACAACAGTTTCCCCGTCACCTGGAGGAAGTTGATTATCTAGATCCGCGCCAGTCCGGCTTTCGGCCCGGGCATAGCACCGAGACGGCATTGGTCGCGTTGGTCGATGATCTCTGGAGGGCCAGAGATGGGGGTTGTTCCTCCATCCTGGTCCTATTAGACCTCTCGGCGGCTTTCGATACCATCGACCATGGTATCCTATTGCATCGGCTGGGGGGGTTGGGGGTGGGAGGCACCGTTTTACGGTGGTTCTCCTCCTACCTCTCTGGCCGATCGCAATTTGTGTTGGCAGGGGGGCAGAGATCGACCGCGAGACCCCTCGCATGTGGGGTGCCTCAGGGGTCGGTCCTCTCGCCCCTCCTGTTCAACACATACATGAAGCCGCTGGGTGAGATCATCCATGGTTTTGGGGTAGAGTACCATCTGTACGCTGATGATACACAGCTGTACATTTCTACCCCAAACCACCCCAACGATGCCGTAGTGGTGATGTGCCAGTGCCTGGAAGCTGTACAGATCTGGATGGGAAGTAACGGACTCAGGCTCAACCCGACCAAGACCGAGTGGCTGTGGTTTCCGGCTGCCCGGTTCAACCAGCTCATTCCATCGCTGGCCATAGGGGGCGAACATCTTGCCCCTGTGGATGGGGTGCGCAATTTGGGTGTCCTCCTGGATGCCCGGCTGTCCATGGAAGATCAAGTGACAGCCGTGGCCAGGAGGGCGTTTTACCAGGTTCGCCTGGTTCGCCAATTGCGCCCCCTATTGGATCGGGACGCCCTTTGCACAGTCACTCATGCTCTCGTGACATCCCGACTGGACTATTGTAACTCTCTCTACATGGGGCTGCCCTTGAGGTGCACCCGGAGGCTTCAGCTAGTCCAGAATGCAGCCGCGCGAGCAATTATGGGGACCGCTAGGTCCACCCATGTAACACCGCTCTTACGCGAGCTGCACTGGCTACCTGTCGTCTTCCGGGTGCGCTTCAAGGTGTTAATTATCATCTAAAGCGCTCCATGGCTCGGGACCTAGCTATCTGCAGGATCGGATCCTGCCCCATACATCCTCACGGCCGATTCGCTCCCACAGAGCGGGGCTTCTCCGGGTGCCGTCCACTAGACTGTGTCAGCAGGCGACACCCAGGGGAAGGGCTCTCTCTGTGGCGGGCCCGGCCCTCTGGAACGACCTTCCCCCCGATATTAGGATGACCACGGACCTCCGCTCCTTCCGTCTCAAATTGAAAACCTACTTTTTCCGTCTGGCCGGCTTGGGATAGCCTCCTTGTCCTGGGGTTTTAGGGTAATTTTAATTATTTGTAGTGTTTAGGGGTTTTAGGGACAGTTTTTTAGTTTTTTATAGATGTTTTTAGCGCAGGATTTGTTTAATTGTGATTTTAAATTATGTATTCTGTTTGTGTTTATTGTTTTTTAATTTTCCTGTGCCCCGCCTCGAGTCCCTCTGGGGAGAGAGAGCGGGTAACAAATAAAATTTATTATTATTATTATTATTATTATTATTATGTCATCAGCCTAGAGTCCTTGCATTCTCACCAGCGCTCCCAGTCCAATCCCTCCCAAATTCTGTTCATCTTTAATCAGGCATCAATTTTGTGTTGCTTTTGTTGATCAGATTCTTGTGTCTAGGCTTGAATAAATCTTCTGTTTCTGCAATCTAATGGACAGCTCTGATTCTTTACGCCTGACAGTGTCAGATCTCTTGCTAGGCTTAACAATAAATCTTGATTCTCTGGAAACTTCATCCCATATTCAGGAACTTAAAATAGATATTCACAGGCATGCCATGGCCAAGATAAGTTCTATACTGCAGACAAGATAGAAGCCAGACCTACCTGCTGAAGAACCCAGAAATTCCCTCTCTTGCTACATACATACACAGTCCTTTAATTTGCCACTTTTGGGAGATTTCTGCTCAGTCCTGCCTACCTTGAAGATACCTTGCCTATCTTGCCTACCTTTGACCTACTTTCACTGGTGATATCATGGAACACTAATTCTTTAATTTTGCACAGAAATCATCTGCATATTGGAACTCTAGGAGAACTATGAGACATACCCAGTTATGTCAGCTGGTCGATCGAAGTGATTCATAAAATAACCTAGAAATGTACGGATAAAATTTTGGTATGGCCGAGCTGAAAAGAAATATGGAAAAGAACATTACCTTACATTTACAATACAATAGCAGAGTTGGAAGGTACCTTGTAGGTCTTCTAGTCCAACCCCCTGTGTGGGCAGGAACCTTATACCATTTCAGACAAATGGCTATCTAACATCTTCTTAAAGACTTCCAGGGTTGGGGCATGAGAAGCAGTATATAAGCGGTATATAATTTCTTGCTTTAAAGGATTTATTTGTTAAACTTATATGTTGCTCATCTCACGGGGGGCACCGGCAACGACAACATTCAAGTTAAAAACGACAATATTTAATGTGGCTACTTGACTTAACTTCTAAGACCGGCTAGAACAGGGGTGTCAAACTCGGTTGCATTGAGTGCATGGGGGCCATGGCCAGATTGACATCGCTCATGTTGGGAGTGCCTGTGGTGACCTAAGTGCTCTGCCAATGAAAACAGGTTCCTGAGCTCCATTTTCTGCTGTGATAGTCTTCTGCAACCTTCTGCCAGTGAAAACGGAGCTCGGGAGGGCTGCCCACTGCCCTCCCAAGCTTGTTTTTGCTGGCAGATGCACCTTTGGTCCATATCTAAGCACCTTGTGGGCCAGACCTGGCCCTGGGCCTTGAGTTTGAACCCCTTGGCTAGGACCATGGGACCAAGGCCATTGTTTTTGTCCCACACAACTGCTGGAGATGGTGGAAACTCCCATAATATGTTCTGGCCAAGCTTCAAAAAAAAAAAATCCACAGGACTGGCTTCCATGTATTCCTCAGTCAGAGACTACGCTTCATCCGTGGCCAAGTTGGAGAGTCGCTTCTTTGAAGGCTACTGGATTATTTATAAGCAGGTCAGTTGATATATAATTTACTTTGTTTGTTTGAAATTCCCAATCAATTATACATTGAGATAAAGCCAATGTAAATGTATCTTCCACAAAGCCCATGCGTCTGATGCCACGCGCAAACATGCAAGGCGTTTTCGTTGCAAAATAAATGGACTTTTCTCTTAAGAAGAGCCAATGTTAATTTCTCCCCAGATCTGCCTCAGAGGCTGGATACAGGCTAAATTTGTGTATAGCACAGTTTCCTCTTGGGTTAGCTCATGTGTTTTGTTTGGCTAGGCGGATCTGGAATTCTTTGTTGCTCTACTGCTAATATTTTTTGACAGATAAACAAACTCTTCCATGACTTTAGTTTCCTTTGCCGCAAAATGTTATTTTAGAAGGATGGGAAGAAGAGAGCCGTAACTTGAAAACAGAGAGCACTGCCTCTCTCTTGGCCAATGTAAAACATAAATAAAACACTTGGTTCAAATGAATAGTAAAATATTTTTGAAAAAGGGGTTCTCATAGCCCATCTGTGTGAATAAATGGTTTTCATTTGTCCTATGTTCACTTGTTCACTGAAAACACACTTCTTTCACCTAGCTGGCCTAGCTTAGAGCTTAGATTTTAGATTTTAGCTTAGACTTTAGCCTAGATTTTAGACTAGAAATACTTTAACTGTATTTGGTAGGGGATTTTAAAAGTTTGTAGTTATATTAACTAGCACAGGCTAGTTAATTTCATTTCATTTTAACACTGTGTTGTATTTATTTAGTCATCTGTTTATTGTTTTAATTGGTTTTTAAGGGGTTTAGTTTTTAGCATTTTGGGTTTTTAGCGCAGGGATAACTTGTTTAATTTGATTTTTATATATTTATGATGTATTTATGTTTGTATGTTTTTTAATTCCCCTGTGCACCGCCCCGAGTCCCTTTGGGGAGAGGGAGCGGTCTATAAATTAAATTTATTATTATTATTATTATTATTATTGTATTGTTTTATATTTGCCTGTGAGCCGCCCTGAGTCTCTTCGGGGAGATAGGGCGGGATATAAATCCAAATAAACTATAAACTATATATTCTTTTGAAATGTATTCTCGACGAAAACAAAGAGGGACGCAGTGGGTCAGTGGCTAAGAGGCTGAGCTTGTCGATCAGAAAGGTCAGCAGTCTGGCAGTTCGAATCCCTAGTGCCGCGTAATGGAGCGAGCTCCCATTACTTGTCCCAGCTTCTGCCAACCTAGCAGTTCGAAAGCATGTAATCAATGCAAGTGCAAGACATCTCCGTGGTCATGTGGCCAGCATGACTAAATGCCAAAGGTGTTCCCTTCTCACCAAAGGTGATTCCTATTTTTCTACTTGCATTGTTTACATCAGAGGTCCCCAACCTTTGCAACTTTAAGTCTTCAGCTCCCAGAATTCTCCAGTCAGCTTTGCTGGCTGAAGTCCTTCAGACTTAAAGTTGCAAAGGTTGGGAACCTCTGGTTTACATGCTTTCCAACTGCTAGGTTGGCAGAAGCTGGGACAAGTAATGGGAGCTCACTCCGTTATGTGGCACTAGGGATTCGAACTGCCTAACTGCTGACCTTTCTGATCGTCTTATTCACTGAGCCACCATGTCCCTTATTTGGATTTTAGCTGCCCACAAAAAAAAAATTGTAATTTAAAAAAAAAACCCATCAATATGTGTTACCAAAAGTAGATTTGTGTCTGCCAAGCCTTCCAGCCCATGGTTTTTTTTATCAACAATTTGCAGTGTCCCTGACCACAATAGTTATGGGTGTGACAGCAATTTTATTAGAAAACACTGTTTGTTATTCAGAGGCTTAACAAACCAGCCCTGCTCTCAAAAATTGGCACTTGCAGTGGGAGACAGAGGTAGCATTTATTTGGACCGCATCCCTGCCTAAAAAGATCTTTTTGCATTAAATTGCAGTGGGTGAAAAAAAATATGAGTGACATTTCTTATCCAGGAATATTTCTATCGCTCAGAGAAATCTGGAGCCAAATATTTATCTCTCGCTGAAGACCCCGTGCGAGTGGTAGAGAGTATATAAAAAAGATTTCAAAAAGGACTTGTAAAAGTACCGTAAAATTGCTCACTCAGTTGAACACGTACTAAAGTTTTATGAATATAATCAAACCTACCATTTCCACCAAGTTCACACAAGGGTTTCCCCCACCCCCTCTGGGTTTCTTACAATAATCCTTTGTGACTGTGTCTAATAAAAAGATGAGAAAAGATTATTGTTCCACAAGGTAGCTTGTTTGTGCTGGACTTAAATGGAATTTGAGACTTGAACTAGAGATTTCCAATTCCAAGACTACTTCAGAATACCTACGTTGGAAAATCCTTCTCATCTACAATCTTTATGATAGCAATATCCTTAGCCAGTAACCAAGCAATGCACAAAAAGGCAGGCTTCAACCTTTTGGGGTATGTGTATGTGTATACATGTGTGCACTTGTGTAAGAATGTTTGCAACAATTAGGAGTTTTCCCTCTGTTGGGGAGGAAAGCTATGGCAAATCTGGACAGCATACTATAGAGCAGAGACATCACCCTGCCAACAAAAATGCATATAGTCAAGGCTCTGGTAGTCTCGGTTGCAATGGATGGCTGTGAAAGTTGGACCATAAGGAAGGCTGAGCACCAAAGAATGGAGGCCTTTGAACTCTGGCGAGTCCCTTGGACTGCAAGGCCATCCAACCGGTCAGTCCTAGAAGTGATCCACCCTGACTGCTCTTTAGAAGGCCAGATCCTGAAGATGAAACTCAAATATTTTGGCCACCTAATGAGAAGGAAGGACTCCCTGGAGAAGAGCCTCATGCTGGGAAAGATTGAGGGCAAAAGAAGAAGGGACAACAGAGAATGAGGTGGCTGGATGGAGTCACTGAAGCATTAGGCATGAGCTTAAATGGATTCTGGAGGATGGTAGAGAACAGGAAGGCCTGGAGGAACATTGTCATGGGGTCGTGGTGTGTCAGACATGACTTCACAACTAACAACAACAACAAAGGACTTTTCCCAAGATCCAAGAACATTAATCGGTTCCACTTTAATTTGAGTGGAGTTCCCCACTGCATTTGTATATAAGCCTAGAAGAGATGGTAAACAATTGCTGAAGATTTCCACAAGACTCTGGGCTTGGATCCAGAGTCTCCCACTAAATTCCTGAACTTTGATCTAGAATAAGACTTTTTATTATTATTATAGTATCATTGTCTTAATAGGGAGGAAACTCAAATCGATAGGATTCATTGGGAGCTCTGCAGGGTCCTGAATTCTGTTTCTTTCTCTTGGTTGCTTGCCTTCACCCTCCTGGTGTTCGTGTCAATGCTAATTTATCCTGGCTTAACCTTTTCTGCTGCACCTGATTTCCCCAGGACCTGGGATGCCATCTAAGCAAAATATGTCACACTCGCCTACCCACACATCCGTGGTTCCTCTGTTTCGGCGCCAGGATGTGAAAATTACAAATAATCCACTAGGATGGGGTGGGGTGGGAAGGCAGAATCAAGCAAGACATTTGTAACAGTGCCTGTCCAATTATTTGGCTGCTGTTGTATCTTCGGTGCCAGCCAGCTAGCAAAAGCTGAAGAATGTAGCTAATCATTTATCAAGAGCCAGCTGGCTTGCCTCTCATAAGATGTTCTTATTAGATAACTATTAGAAATCATTCATCTGGTCCAACATGTTGCCCTTTGAGTAAACAAAGCACCCACATTAACATGATGCAGTCCTGATGCCAGCTTTGAAGAAGACATAAATCGGGTATTTAGGCTGAAAGTAGGGAAGCATGGAGGAAATAAGAAGCACAACTGGAACTTATGTAGCTTGTAGTTAGAGTATTTCTTCTAAAAAAGCTGGAAGAAGAGACCACCTATTAAGAAATTAGCTTGGATGTGGATATTCAAATCAGCAACGTTGGACGAGACCTTGGAGGTCTTTTAGTCTAATTCCGTGCTCATAGCTAAGGATGATTTGTTACATGCATTGATATGCTACTGAAATTGAATTGATAGATGATAGATAGATAGTTGATAGACAGACAGACACACACACACACACACACACATATGATAGATATGATAGACAGACAGACACATACATACATACATACATACGTACATACACACACATATGATAGATACATAAATAGATAGATAGATAGATAGATAGATAGATAGATAGATAAATAGATAGATAGATAGATAGATAGATGGATGATAGATAGACAATAGATAGGTAGATAGATATTTGATAGATAGATAGATAGATAGATAGATAGATAGATAGATAGATAGATGATAGACAGACAGACACACACACAAATATGATAGATATGATAGACAGACAGACACATACATACATACATATATACACACACACATATGATAGATACATAAATAGAGGATAGATAGATAGACAGACAGACAGACAGACAGACAGACAGACAGACAGACAGACAGACAGACAGACAGACAGATAGATAGATAGATAGATGGATGATAGATAGACAATAGATAGGTAGATAGATATTTGATAGATAGATAGATAGATAGATAGATAGATAGATAGATAGATAGATAGATAGATAGATAGATAGATAGATAGATAGATAGATAGATAGATAGATGATAGACAGACAGACACACACACAAATATGATAGATATGATAGACAGACAGACACATACATACATACATATATACACACACACATATGATAGATACATAAATAGAGGATAGATAGATAGATAGATAGATAGATAGATAGATAGATAGATAGATAGATAGATAGATGATAGACAGACTGACAGACACTACATATATACATACATACAATAGAGAGAGAGAGAGAGAGAGAGAGAGAGAGAGAAACAGACAGACAGACAGAAAGAGAGATGGATAACTCCTAAACAGCTTTCTAGGGGAGATTTTCATAATGGATTTTTTCTTTATTTTCCCCCTGGGTTTTTGGGGGGAAAAAGGACTTGTCCAAGGTCTTATGATTAATTGGCTTGAATGCCTAAGGCAGGACCAGAAATGTGGCATCCTTGCTCATACTGTAGTCCAGCACCTTAAGTTTTACAGGTAGCCCCTAACTTATAAGCCTCCATTTAGCGACCGTTCAATGATACCATGGTGCTGGGGGAAAAAAATGAGTTGCAATCGCTCCTTGTACTTACGACCATCATAATATCCTTAATAAAACATGAAAAAAAATAACATCCTCAGGGTCCTCATGATCACAATTTTGGCCCTTGGCCAGATAATTGCCTTCTATGACCTTCCAGGCCAGCTTCTGACCAGCAGAGTCAATGAGGGAAGACACGTTCACCAGGGGATTTCCTTAATGACCTCGGCCCAAAGAAAGGTCCCCAAATCAGATACACGGTGTCTCACTGAATGACTGCATCACATAACCTAGACGTCCAAGTTATAATTGTGGCCTTAAGTCGAGTACTACCTGTGCTCCAAACTAGATTCCAGAATGTGAATAATCTGATGCTAAAACCAGAAGAAGGTGACATCTGCTGCCATTTCCTCCTGTGATTTGCGGAAAGAGAAGAGGAATCTTTTGAAGTAATCCCTTCTCTCTCCTCTTCACCATTTCAATTACAGGATATAAAAAATGCAAGGAAAGAGAACTTTAAAAGGGCTAACATCTTGAATACTTGTCATATTATTTTTTTTTACCTTGAACAGGAATAAAGAAAATCCCAGATAAACAAATAGACAGGAAACTGCCTCTGAAATACAAAATGTTTCATGCAGCTTGGGCAAAATTATCTTTTCGTAGTTAAGAGACAGGTGGAGTATCGCAGGTTTACTTTAATAGCACGCTAATTAAATACGGGAATAAAGCTCACTTCACTTTTGTAAGCAAAACTGTCACCTACTTTAATTTTTTGCAATTAAGCTTGCTTTAAAAAATATATTCAGATGACTAAACATTTGCTTGAAACCCGAAAAAAAAAAAAAACTTCCCGAGTAAGGATTGTCATAAAAAAAATGAAAGACTTTCTCAAGTTGTTTTTGATGGCAGCTGAAATTGCATTTAAAATTGGGGAGGGTGAAAACATTTAGAGGCAACGCAAAACACAGCTAAAGGAGATAAAACAATACTTTGTTAGCGACACGTAATTATAATTTCGGTTGCCTGTAGAAACAGCTCTCAACATATTAACCAATCATCCTCATTTTAATTGAATTTTGGATTGCATACATCATTTAATCTCTATCGGATAATTAACTGATTGTGTGTTCTGCATTACCCAAAAAAAAAGGACTGGCTTTTTAAATTAAAATGCTACAAAGATCGTGGGAGCCTCCAATGACCAAGAAAGACAAGCACGAAAAATCGGAATCAGCGAGAAGCTTGGTGTATTCGGAGAACGTATCGGGCTCAAAAAAATAATTTTATTTTACTTTATTCAATTTTGCTGGAGCCAAAGCTCTTTTATCTGGTGCCCCTAATGGATGTTGCTTATGTGATTCATCTGTAAATGATATAAGGTTTTTTTTTTTTTGAAGGCCTAAAGAAAACAAATGAATAATTAAATTAAACGCAAGGCCTTGAGAAAGAGAGAGAGAGAGAACGATCTAGGGAGTGAATAAGGACAATATGCCATGGTTACGCTGGATCTATAGGCTGGAAGAACATAGAACTAGTAAAGGGGCTAAAGATCAAGAGAGAAAACTGATCGCGCTGCCATTTAGTGAATGTCATAGAAAACGGGGGGCGGGTGTGTGTGTCAGAACTGCAGCCATCTTTTCTTTGGGATCTTTGGCCTGCCACACTTTCTACTCTTCTACTATGCATTTTCTATGGTGGGAAAATGGGCTAGGGGATTGCAGGAGTGAGTTGCGATGTAGCCATAACAACATTCTTTCTAGAATGCCAAGGTCATCCTTTGTCTTCGCACCTCTGCACCTGACTGGAACTGGATGGGTGGAAGCTGCCAGCGTGGCAGTGGGCGATTGGCCCTTGGGATGGACTGGTGGGTGTGTGGGGCAAGATCTTGAACTTTCAACTGGGTGGGTGGGGGGAAACCAGGAAGCTTTCAGATTTGGGTTTCCCCAGATGTGCCAACATGGCTCTCTTCATCAATTGGAACTCTGAGCAATGCTTTGCCTCGGACTTTTGGATGCTATCTGGAACCCTGACAGGGTGTCAAACTCAATTTCATGGAGGGCCGCATCTGGGTTGTATTTGACCTTGTGTGTGTGTGTGTGTGTCAGGGACACCTGTGGTGGCCCAAGCACTCTGTTAGTGAAAATGGGCTCCCGGGCTCCGTTTTTGGCTAGGACAGCCTCCTGCAATCTTCTGCCAGCGAAAACGGTGGTTGGGGCACTTGCATTTCACCCTCGTGAGCTCTGTTTTTGGCTAGGACGGCCTCCTGCAACCAGTGAAAACAGAGCATGGGATGGAAGGATATTTAGAGTCAATAAACAGGCTCCCCAATATATACCTGACACCCTGCCTATTATTTATTTATGACCTTTCACCTGAAGTTAAAAGTAAATACTACTTTAGCCAAGTAGATGGTTGACGGTTGAGTAGATAGGGTTGCTTCCATGCTTGGGTGGCTTTGCTGTTTTTAATTCATTCTGGCCTTGATGGGTTGCTTCATTACTTTTTTTTTTTTATTTAATTGTAAACTGCCAGAACTCCTCTGATGTGGGTGATAAATATTTATAGCGAGAGGGGGAAAAAAATTAGAATGTTTCCTAGGGAAAGGATGAGAGCCATTCTCTAATAGCTTGCTAAATAAGGAGGGGACGAAGGCAAATTAAAGTTAGGATGGAGCTAAGGAGGGGTTTGCAAAAGAG
Organism: Rhabdophis nuchalis; assembly: GCA_039707465.1. Classification (NCBI taxonomy): domain Eukaryota; kingdom Metazoa; phylum Chordata; class Lepidosauria; order Squamata; family Natricidae; genus Rhabdophis; species Rhabdophis nuchalis. The sequence goes on along the minus strand of CM077657.1, from coordinate 19,484,541 downwards.
TTGGATGCTTTTGAAAAAGAAAAAAAGAGGTTTTTGTTAAAAAAAAAAAGGAAAAAAGGAAAGAGGAGCAGTACCTAGCTTTATCCCGTGCTGCCTTTCTGTTCATTTTTCCACCACTTATAGGTCTGCGTGTATCAGTCAGAGTGGAAATAAGGACTGATTTATAAGGCATGTGATTTATAAGATGACAGAAATACACTTCGCTGGTCCGTTCTTACTGTTCAGGAGCTTTGTACCTACAGGAATTTAATTTCTCTTCCACTTTTTCTGTCACCTGTGCTTTGAATTATCATTTGGCATGGGCTAGATTATTTACCTGATTTTGCACTACCCAAATCTATTTATTTATTTTTATTATTCACATTTGTGCATGGTTTCCCACAGCCGGATTTGCAGAGAGGTCCCTGTTTAAAACATAGTAAACAGGCAGGTGTGTGGCTTTTCCTTCCACCTCCCAAGGTGACTCCAACATCGGAGAGCATTAAGGCTGGGTATGGGGTGTTTTTCAGCACCAATCCTGGATCAGGCATTCATGTAGCCTGCATTTGACTACTCAGTGTTTCCCACCGGAATGTCTATGGAGATTCTTGGTCATCCAAGATCATGGTTGTCCCAAAGGTGCTTTTTTTTCAAGAGACCACTGGACTTTCTGGTTCTTCTTTGAAGACGTTTTGCTTCTCACCCAAGAAGCTTCTTCAGCTCTGATTGGATGGTGGGGAATGGAAGGATTTATACTCCTTGCAGACAGCTTTTAGCGAGTCGTTGAGGCCACTTGGAGATTTATTTGTTTCTTCAAGGTCATCTGAGTGGTGCAAATGGGCGTGGAGCCTTCTTGGAACTGTGTTGTAAACTGGAGATAGAGGATGTCATACCCTCTGGAACGCTCTTCCCCCTGACCTCCGTGTCATCTCGGACCTCCGCCTGTTCCGCCAGCGGTTAAAAACGCACTTCTTCCAACCAGCCGGCCTGGCATGATCTTACTCGAACACCGTACTGCTTTTAGTTACCAAAGTTTTAATTCAGGGGTTTTAATATGGGTTTTAGCACAGGGTGGGTTAATTTAATTTAGTTTTAAGAATGTTGTATTTTTGTATATTTGTATATTTATATTTTATATTCCCTGTGCGCCGCCTTGAGTCCCTATGTGGTGAGATGGGTGCAGCTCAGTGGTGGGTTTCTGCAGGCTCGCACCTACTCGCAAGAGCCGGATGGTGAAATTTAGAGAGCCGGTGAGAGGGGGTTCCACCGGCGGACCCAGAAGTAAGTCTGGCCTGCCGCTGCCAGTAACCCAATGGGAAGGAAAGGAAGGGAAGGCAAAAAGTAAGAAAGGAAAGGAAAGGAAAGGAAGGCAGAAAGTAAGAAAGGAAAGAAAGAAAGAAAGAAAGAATTTATCATCACAATTGAGCCCAAAATTTTGATTGCTAAGCAAGAGCATTGTTAAATGAGTTTCACCACATTTTACAAGTTGGCCACTCCCACCCTGTCACATGACTGCCAAGCCACGCCCACAAAATAGGCCACACCTAGAGAGTAGGTTCTAGGTAGGTTCCAGTGGTGCAGCTTATAAATTCGAATAATAATAAAATAAAAATAATATCCCTCCCCCTCTAATGAGAGAGGGCTGTTCAATTTTGAGATAGATGCCCTCTTTTCACCCCTCTTTCAAACCAGTGGTCCTCTCTGTACAAAATATGGACTTTGTTGTCTTCAAAAGGAATGGCCCATGCCTTTGAAATGCAGATGGACTGCTGAATCTCGTCCTGATGTCTTTGTCCTCCTAGCTTGTGCCATGAGCTTATGAAGTGGCTGTTTTGTTTCCCCCATTGTTCAGATCTTCCCGTGGCTCACTGCATTGTGTTGCATATATTATTCCCACTGGAATATTTAAATTCTGGATCTCAAGAAGCAAACAAAATATGAAGTATCGCCAGAGCTTGAGTAACAGCTGTAGTACCAGCACCTTCCCTAAGAAAGGAGAGGGCTGGGGGGAAAAACCCCCACACATTTTAAATTACAGCATAAGCCAACTCTTTCCCAATGCCCCTTGCAAGGAAAGCTGCTGACAAGCTGTATGTCTTGAAGGCAGATTAACAGCTGCCAGAGTTGTCCTGATTGGGCATCCAGATGTTTGCAGCAGTGGGTTGTCTCCCTAGAAGCTTCCTTGTTAGATTTTCCTTGCAGCATTTATGAGCTAGGAGGAAGGGATGCTGCCAGCTAGGAGGCATTTAGTTTACTGTTGTTTTCAACAATTTGGATGACAGGCGCACAACTGGCAGTGATGGCATTCGGTGTGGCTTATGCTTGGCTTGTGGAAGACAGAACATTCACTTGTAATTGGCCTGAATACATCCAATTTATTTACAGGGGATGGGAGGGGGGGAAAAAGCCAATCTCTCTTTTGGCTTCCTCCTCTTGTTTGTCGAAGCAAACCAGGATGGCTGCCACCCACTTCCTCAAAGAGTGATAAGAGATCCAGGGCAGGCCTGGTTCCCCACCAGGCCATTTGTGCCTTCAGGTAAATACGGTCTGCCGAGATAAATCAGCAAGAGCAGAAGAAAGTTTGATGCGCGTTGAGGACTGCTGGAGGAAAACTAAGGCAGCAGAATGTAATTATCTCAAGTGCCATTTGTCGAAGCCAACACAGTCATCATCACCTTGGCAATTGTCAAAAGGATGGGAAGATTTTCCAAGGTAGAAAAATGCCTAATGCCTGATCGTCAATGACATCAAAGGGGAAAATCACAGATTTAGAGCAGTGCGTGGGTGGAAATGTATCCGTAGGTTTTTTTTTTTTTTAAATAATAATAATTGCATTGTGGTGCTACAGAACAGGAGGGAAGATCTCAATAATCAAAAAAATATATATTATTGAGCGCTAAAGAGCTAACACGTGGTGCTGAATGTAACCTGTAGACAACAACTGACAGAAAGTGTCAGTCGGTTTTTAGATGTGAAATAATCATAGAAGGCTTGGTAGGGACTATCCTTGGTCAACAAAACCATCATCTAGTAAAACTCCTTCAAGCAGGAGACCCTAGAAAGACTAGATGATGATGACCTACAAAGTCCCTTCCAACTCTGTAATTCTATTCTATTCCATTCCATTCCATTCCATTTCATTCCACTCCACTCCACTCTAAAAAGAATAAAATATATACTGACTCAACACAGCTTGACCTAGAACCATTGTTCTAGATTTGGAATATTAATACACGTGGATGGAAGAAGTGGACTTGTTCTTTATTGCCTCAAGGAATGGGCAGATGGATATATGGTCACAGATGAACAGATGAACAAATGGATGGACAGACAGACAGACAGACAGACAGACAGACAGACACAGAAACAGCTGGGAATTTCAAAAGCTCTCCCAGGAAACCAAGTTTATTAAATTCTATTAAAGCCAAATGAAAACTAGAACAAACAATGCAGATCAGGAGAAACGATTCCAAATTCTGAGGATTAAATTTAGAGGATTATATTAGGAACTGGATTTCTTTCTCCATATTCCAATCAGAATATTTCTTAATTAGTAGATCTTGGACAGAAGGTGAAGATTTCCCCCAGTTTCTTTTCATTCTGTTTTCTCCCCATTAACCCATAAAACATGACTTATAAACCTCAACAGTTCATACCGCACACGAAAGCTAAACCAAACAGACCAAAAGTTACATGCCTCTAAAATGATATTGAAAACAGTTCAGCATTTAATTTGTGGTTGGAGGAAAGAGGTTAAACTGTTTGTCAGAAATGGCATAGGGTTTCAGGCTTGAGCAGGGGGTTGGACTAGAAGACCTCCAAGGTCCCTTCCGACTCTGTGATTCTGTTTCACCTTGGTTTCGAATTTAAACTTCCCTGAAACTTTGTGATCATTTAACTATTAATGTGGACGTCACCTTGGAGACACATAAAGCTCAGCTTCTGATCCTGTTGCCTTCAATGTTCTTTGCTGTTTGGAACTCCTTGTTCCCTTTATTGTTTTGTTTATCTTACAGCCAGTTGGCAAAGAAAGATTGGAGTGCAGAAACTATATGCTTACGCCAGTTCTCTACATGTCATTTGCTTGCATGTTATGGAGAAACATCTGTGTTTGTTCACTTTGTAAATGATCGGCCATTGTCCCCTGAGTGAGGTAGATGCTCTAAAGCCAGAAGAAAGAATAAACATGGAATTCCTCTACCAAAACAGAGGCTGTCCTATTTGCAATGTCTAACTGTTTCTAAGAGAGCCTTCGCTTCCAAATTCTACCAGCGGGCATTTAGAAAGAGATTCTAAAGCCCATTTTCATTTCAAAAAAAACAAACAAAAACCCAACAACCCTCATTATAGCTGTGCAACTTTGATGGGATTAACTGGGGAACGTATGGTCCATCGTGCGAAAAAGGATGGACCGTATATTCATATATTGTTGTGAGCCAGCAGGATTGTGTGATCAAGCTTAGGGGATGTAAATTGGAGAGGTAATTTTTTTTAATCATAAACTTTATTGCTGTTAGTTGTGAAGTCCAGTCTGACCCATTGCGACCCCATGGACAACCTTCCTCCAGGTCTTCCTGTCCTCTACCATCCTCTGGAGTCCATTTAAGCTCAGGCTGACTGCTTTGGTGACTCCATCCAGCCACCTCATTCTCTGTCGTCCCTCTATTCTATTCTATTCTATTCTATTCTATTCTATTCTATTCTATTCTATTTTATTAATACCTTTCAACCCTGCCTGAGCTTCATGGTTGAAAGGAGGCAAATCCTGGTTTTGTCCCCAAATCTCTATTAACACTAGCTCCTATTTAGGATTGACAGGATTAGGATCAGAACTATGATTAGGATCTCAAGCATATGGTGTCACAGTTTCACTATGATAGAGTGAAAGCGAGAAAATTATCTATTTAAATATTCCTGATTGGAACTCTGAGGAAACAGCGAATGAATCAGACCGAACAGGAAGAAACTGCAGAATCTGAGTCAAGTACGAAGGGCGGGAAATGAAATGTTATCTCTTCCCACATTAAAAGGTGAGCATAACTGTTTTCCAAGAAAAAAAGAAAGAAAGAAAGAAAGAAAGAAAGAAAGAAAGAAAAAAGAAAAAAAGAAAGAAAGAAAAAAGAAAGAAAGAAAGAAAAAAAGAAAGAAAAAAGAAAGAAAGAAAGAAAGAAAAAAAGAAAAAAGAAAAAAAGAAAGAAAGAAAGAAAGAAAGAAAAAAAGGAAGAAAGAAAAAAGAAAGAAAGAAAGAAAAAAGAAACAAAGAAAAAAGAAAAAAGGAAGAAAGAAAAAAGAAACAAAGAAAAAAGAAAAAAGAAAAAAGAAAGAAAGAAAAAAGAAAAAAGAAAGAAAGAAAAAAGAAAGAGAGAAAGAAAAAAAGAAAGAAAAAAGAAAGAAAGAAAGAAAGAAAAAAAGAAAAAAGAAAAAAAGAAAAAAGAAAGAAAGAAAGAAAAAAAGAAAGAAAGAAAGAAAAAAGAAAAAAAGAAAAAAAGAAACAAAGAAAAAAGAAAAAAGAAAAAAGGAAGAAAGAAAAAAGAAAGAAGAAAAGAAGAAAGGAAGAAAGAAAGGTGCATTTTCTTCTTTTCTGTTCACATCGAGTCAGCCCAGGTCTCTCTTTCAAGTGGCACAGGCTAATATGCATTTATTGTTGCCTTTTAAGCTCAGAGGGTGAATCTCGCTCCCAATAATGTAGGGCAAATAGAGCTTAATTAATGAAAAGAAAAACCTCGTGTGGTTTTATTCTCTCAGATTCTCACAATTCCGCTTTTTTAAAGATGTTGAGATTAGTGGTGAAATCTATTTTTTTTTTTTTTGCAACCAGTTCTGTGGCATTGGCAGGTACAACTTCTAGACCTGTGGACTTTAACTCCTAATTCTCAGCAACATCCATACCCGTGAAGTCCATACATCTGGAATTTGTTAAGGTTGGGAAATTCTCATCCTAAGGACTACATAAACTAGTTGAGGTTCTTCACAGTGTCAAGCAGATATCTTTTCAAAATTTCTTGCGGTTGCTGGGAATTGTGCTTGTGTACTCCTGCAGGGAAGGGGTGTGTGTGGGTGTGGGTGTGGGTGTGGGTGGGTGGGTGTGTACCATATTTTTCAGACTATAAGACACACTGGGTTAAAAAAAATTATGCCGCAGCCTACCAGCATTCATGGTGTTCAACTGGCTAGCGTCCTGTCAGCGTGCGAGAGAGTTGAGGCCTGTTTGCAAACAAACAGTATTTGCTGGGAGAGCAACAAGGAAGGAGGCAGCAAGGAGCGTGGGCGTGGCTTGTTCTGTACTAAAGCCGCATGCTGTGCTGATATCTGAAACTGAAAGTGAAAGTTGTCTGCTGAACTACCCCGTTGGAAAACCTGCTTTTGGCATTGTATATGTACTTCATGTGTTATATTATATATAAAGAGAAGTTATTGAATTCTGCTGATTCAGTGACTTGTGTGTGTTTTCTGGATCTGATTTGCTGCTGCAAACTCTGACACGTCCTTGTAGCAAATAGTGAACAGCCAGGTCAGCTTCACCACATTATTGCAGCCTGATTCAGCCTGAGCAGCTGATTGGCAGGTGGATCGGCCTCGCGGAATACCCCCAATCAGCTGTTCCAGGCTGCAGGGATTGCCACAGATCATTGCCTCCTCTGTACCTCACATTTTTGGCTACATTTGGTGTATAAGACGCACCCAAAATCTTTTAGGGGGGGAAGTGTGGCTTATACTCCAGGTGTGTGTGTGTGTGTGTGGGTGTGGGTGTGTGTGTGTGTGTACACACACATACGTGGATTATTGGTCTTTCCATGACACTCGGAACCATATTGGAGAAAGTTTATCGATGTAATCAATATGTACCTATGTAGACATGATTTGATGGCCGCCAGTCTATATTTGTGTCTGTGTGTGTAGTAAAGAGGAAAATAAATTGGGAATTTTGGATTCTTTACAGAAATAGGAGTGCAGGTTTGTTTTTTTTAAAGGCAAATAGCTGCAAAATGTCTCTAATGACCCAGCTTGTCATTTTTATCTTCTGCTTTTCAGACAGATAGCTGCAACTGTGATATGTTATCAAAAAATTAAATCAAAAATTAAAACATCAGGGAGTTTGACTTGCCGGTTTCAGGGACACAACAGTCAATACGATCTCCTTTTTTTTTTTTTTTTCAATTTTCCATCAGACCACAGGAGATTTTGCCGGAATAGCTTCAGCGTTACATTATTATTTGCAACACAACTGCCTTTTTTTTCCCCCTGCAACACTTTCCACCATGAAAGTATTAATTAATCAAGTGTGAATTAAGTCATATTTAGCCGAATTAATAATATATACAAATCTTATGCTCAAGAACTCTGAAGTTGGAGTATTTTTTTTTTTTTGGCAATACAGATAAGCAACATGTTCTGAGGGGACGAGAGAAGAGAGGAAAGGAAACATAATTCAATTAAAAATCAAAGCAGCCAGAAATTTCTCCCAGCGGCATCTGCAGGAAAAAAGGCAAGGATCAAGATGAAGGCTGTGAACCAAGTGATCAAATTCCCACCCATTTTTACATGCTTCCTAAAAAGGGCAGGATTTTGAATCCTGGGGCAGCATGAACCAAGTTGCTTCCTGCAAAGGTTCGTGTGCCTTTGCTCCTTCTTTATGTCCGATGGGAGGGGCCAATCGCCTCCAAACCTTACTCCCTTGTCACCCCTTCTGTTTTAACTGTTCTTGCCTTCTGGCAGCTCAGCGCATGCACGGACTGGGAACAGGGGGAGGCTGTTCCTTTGCTTCACTGCTGTCTGACTCTGGAAGCTCCAGAGCAGTGGTGGGTTTCAAATTTTTTAGAACCTACTCTGTAGGTGTGGCCTATTTTGTGGGCGTGGCTTGGCAATCATGTGACAGGGTGGGAGTGGCCACTTTTTAAAATGTGGTGAAACTCATTTAACAATGCTCTAGCTTAGCAACCAAAATTTTGGACTCAATTGTGATGATAAATTAATTCTTTCTTTCTTTCTTTCTTTCTTTCTTTCTTTCTTTCTTTCTTTCTTTCTTTCTTTCTTTCTTTCTTTCCTTCCTTCCTTCCTTCCTTCCTTCCTTTCTTTCTTTCTTTCCTTTCTTCCTTCCTTTCCTTTCCTTCCTGTTGGGTCACTGGCAGCGGTAGGCCAGATTTACTTCCAGGTATGCTGGTGGAACCCCTCTCACCGGTTCTCTAAATTTCACCAACCGGCTCTCGCGAGTAGGTGCGAGCCTGCAGAAACGCACCACTGCTCCAGAGGCAGCACATAACTCCCAGATGGCCCTGGCCCCCTCTCTGCCTCCGACACAGAGCCCTCGTCCGAGCCTTCCCCAGGCTCCAGGATTAGCCCATGTTTCTCCCCAACCTCCCCATTGTCCGAATCTAGCTCCGCAGACCGCCAGCAGACCACAACACTATGTATCTATGTATTTAATTTCCATAGCGGTCCAACTCAAGGAAGTGACTCTGTGTGTCTTAAGTCTACCCAAAAGTAGAGAATCTCAATTTCTGATATTTTAGGGCATAATTTCCACAATTTTTGTCACTGTTGTGATACCAAACAAATAAGTTGTCTTCTTATACTATAATAAATTTACCCGCAGGCCAAAGCAGCAGTATTTCGTAGATAATCAACATTACTCCAACAAAAACCTGAAACCTGTATTGTAAATGTTAGTAAAAAATAATGGATTAAAGAAAAATGGCAAAAGCATAGCTTGTAATGCACAGATAATGGTCCAGATAAAATTTCTGAATTAAAAGTGCATATATCACCTATTGTGATACTTTAAAAGCACAGTGAAGTGGCTATAGCTCTCCTGGAATTTATACAGCAGTCAGTAATAGAATATATATTTACCTTCAAAATGTCCTAAACCCATTAAACTACAAAGTGATATATCTGGAATAGTTTATTTGAGCATAATTCCAAACAATGGCACAAAGGGATCTCAGAATTTATCTGGGGAAACACATTTGCATTTAAATGTATATTTTGTGTAGGTAGGTAGGTAGGTAGGTAGGTAGATAGGTAGGTAGGTAGGTGTCAGGCCACACTTAGACATTATTTTGAAATGTTAAGGCTCCTTTTACTAAGTTACGATAGCGTACAGACCAAGTAAAGCTGAGAATGAATAGTTTAGGCGCGAACAGAAAGTATTAAGCTTAAGCCCATCCCAATCCCCAAACCCCCCCTGTGCATTGTCCAATATGCAGCCATCTCCAACATCAGGTGGGCAGGTTTCACCATCCTGGAATGCAGGTCCGTTAAACAGGAGATAACACGAAACATCAACATTGTCCACCAGCAGAACACATTCACCCCAAACCCCCCACCCTCCCCGTTTCCATGGCAGCGAAGCAGGAACTAGCGAGACTGACAGTAGGTAGGTAAAGAAAGAAAGAAAGAAAGAAAGAAAGAAAAGAAAAAAGGAAGAGGGATGGATGGATGGATGGATGGAGGGTTAGATGGAGAGAGAGATGAAGAGATAGAGGGGGGGTGATGGATGGAGAGAGAGGAATGATGGATGATGGGTGATGGATGGAAGGATGGATGGAAAGAGACAGATGGAGGGAGATAGAGGGGGGATAGTTGGATGGATGGAAGGAAAAGATATTCTTGTGTACATTGTACTTTCTTACAATCATCTAAAAATGAGAGAGAATTCCATACATATGTAATGGTATTTTTTTTAAAAAAACAACTCCATTCTTTACAAGTTAGTATGTTTTAATGAAACTTTGGGAAAACAGAGTAGTTTTCTCTTATTTAAAGGAAACAAATGGTCTTTGAGGTTCTTTTTAAAGGTCTTTTTTTAAAGGCATTTTAAGAAGAAGGAGGAGGAGAAGGAGGAGGAGGAGGAGGATAAAGACATCTCCATTTCCAAGTCCCTACAGAATGCCTTCCAAACAGAGGGAAGAGCAACAGAGAAATCTTAATCCTGAACTGCTGTTAGATTAGCACATGTCAATGACAGACTACCTTCCTTTTTTGATCTCAGTACGTGTGAAGGTTCACAGAGAAGGAGGCATTCTTGCGAACTGCTTGCATTTAAGCTATAGAAGGCTTTCGATGTAATGCCAGCACTCAAAAAAAAATTGTATGGCATAATATGATAACAGTGTTCCAATATCTAAGGGGCCATGCCAAAGAAGAAGGGGGTCAAGCTATTCTCTAAAGCACCTGAAGGCTATTTATTTAGCTTGTCGAACATGTGCAAGATAACAGGTATAAGTATAAACATGGACACGGGTACAAATAAATGGGGACAGCAGGACAGGGATGGTGCGCTTATGCACGCCTCCTTTACGGACCTCTTAGGAATGGGGTGAGGTCCCTGGAAGACAGTTTAAGTTTAAAGTTATGGAGATTTGAGGATGTAACAATGGAGTCGAGTAGAGCATTCCAGGCATTGACCACTCTGTTGTTGAAGTGGTATTTTCTGCAATTGAATTTGGAGTGGTTTACCTTGAGTTTGTATCTATTGTTTGCCCGTGTATTATTGAGGTTAAAACTGAAGTAGTGGTTGACAGGTAGCATATTGTAGCCTTTCAGCCCCAATCCAGGAGCCTTTGCAGGCAGACGCTTTCACAACAAACTATTTTGTGTTAAATTTATATTTACTGACAAAGAAATAAAGGGAGGCTAGTATAAGATCTAGTCCAAGCTATTTAGCTTTCATCAGCTAGACATACCCTTCTAGGATTCAAACCTGGGCTTGCTTGCATATCAGGTAGATGTATTAACCTCTAAGTCACAGGTTCTCCTCGCTTTGTCAGCTGTACCAGGGGAGAGATTAAGTCTTTTTCCCCCCCCGAAAGGGCAACCTGGTGTACCCAAATATGGGAAGGAGCATTCTGAATTGGTAGTTCCTTGACTGGGGTATTGTTTATGACAGGATTGTTGGTCTAAAAAGAGAATGAAGAATAGAATGGAGTCCTGACGATAGCCTAAAGTAAGTCCTCCTTCAAAAAACTGTCCCCAGGTGAAATCACTGCAAATCTTCCCCATTCTCAAATCTTTCATGGTCCATGGTAATTAAAGTTGTTGAGAAGTCAAGAAGAACCAACCGAATCACACACTCCCTATGCAGATGACAGGGCCGAAAGGGGATTACAAAGTAATTATGGTATTTGTAGACTCTACCATGTGAGCCACTCTCAGCATTAGTATTTGTGGAAATACCAAATAGGTATAAATTAAGCATAACCGTATCCTAATGGAAAACGTGACCAGTCACCTTGAATTTGACAGGAGAAGGCGGTAATATTGTTACAGGAACAATTTCCTTTCTTTCTCGGCATTTTTATATTTGATTTGAAAATTTTAAAAAAACAAAACACTGTGACAGCTATCAAACAAATCGTTGCAGATTATTACAATAGTTCCTTGTCTTATTCTGTATGTTTAAGTAAATATTTTATGCTCAAAAATATCAAAACTAGGAGGGGGAATTCCTCTGTGCTTTAGCAACTATGGTTGAGAGGCCCCTTGTTTTGTTCTATTTTTCTTTTGTTGTATAGATTCATGGAGATTCCCTTTAGACATGGAATAACTCTTAAAAGCTACAATTGCTTGTGCACAAATACTTTTGCTGGTATTATATACATGGAAATGCCAAGAAACTCCAGTGGGCTGGCATTTAGATTTTCTAAGACTGTTCCCTAAGCCAAAGAGAAAAGCATCAAAATGCTATTTAAGTTTCGGTTTTCAAATAACAACAAAATTCATTGACTTTTCGTTGCCTATCAGGTGTCCTTCATTACAGAAATATTCCAGATTTATTATATGCTGTATATGGGGAAATGAACTCCAAACTGGGCGTCATTCATAATAGCTGAATAATAGCTCCATTGATTCTAATGATAGGCTAAAAGAGGGACCAGCAAAATAAGCTAGTGAAAAATGCTTATTAGATTGGCCATGAGTACCACAGCATTACATCAGATATAAGGTAAAGTTTCCCCTCACACATATGTGCTGGTCGTTTCTAACTTTAAGGAGGGTGAGTGTGTGCTCATCTCCATTTCAAGGCCAAAGAACCACCTATGGAGTGTTTCTCAGGAATCTTATTACCAGGATTATTTAGATTTCTTCTATGAATAGAATAGAATAGTTGGAAGGGAGTTGGAAAGGACCTTGGAGGTCTTCTACTCTTACCCTCTGTTTAGGCAGGAGACCCTACACCACTTCAGACAAATGGTTATCCAACATCTTCTTAAAAACATCCAGTGTTGGAGCATTCACAACTTCTGGAGGCAAGTTGTTCCACTGGTTAATTGTTCTCACTGTCAGGAATTTTTTTCCTTAGTTCTAGGTTGCTTGTCTCCATGATTAGTTTCCACCCATGGCTTCTTGTCCTGCCCTCAGGTGCTTTGGAGAATAGCTTGATCCCCTCTTCTTTGGGGCAGCCCCTCAAATATTGGAACACTGCTATCATGTCTCCCCCAGTCCTTCTTTTCAACAAACTAGACATACCCAGTTCCTGCAACCGTTCTTCATGTTTTGGCCTCCAGTCCCCTAATCACCTTCGTTGCTCTTCCTTGCACTCTTTCTAGGGTCTCCACATCTTTTTTACATCGTGGCAACCAAAGCTGAATGCAGTATTCCAAGCGTGGCCTTACCAAGGCCTTATAAAATGGTATTAACACTTCACGTGGTCTTGATTCTCTCCCTCTGTTGATGCAGCCTAGAACTGTGTTGGCTTTTTTTGGCAGCTGCTGCACACTGCTGGCTTATATTTAAATGGTTGTCCACTAGGACTCCAAGATCCCTCTCACAGTTACTACTAGTGAGCAAGGTACCACCTATACTGTCCCTGTGCCTTTGGTTTTTCTTGCCTAAATGTAGAACCTTACTCTTTTCACCATTGAATTTCATTTTGTTAAGTAGCGCCCCTATATTCCTATGTAATTGTAAGAACTGAATCTACAATGACTGAGAAAGCTGTAAAAAAGCAAAGACTTGCTGTGGAAACATAAGCAGCAAAAGAGGAGAAGAAAATCCACCTCCAAAGCTTACCGAGATTTCATATTCTTTGGCGTTTCTCTTTGGGTATTTTGTGTCAAGATGAAAGGGAGAAGTCCATTTGTAATTCTTGTGCTCGGAGCAAATATATGCAGCTTACATTTGGCTTCTGTAATCAGATCCAAATATTTTCATTCCCCGATTTGAAATGTGTCTGCGTACGGCTGAGGCTGTCTGACACATTTGGGGTTTTAATAGATCGCTACACTAACGTGACAGGCTGTTTAAGGGGTTATTGCGCTGTTTTTCCCCCTGTTTGTAAAAGGGGTTGCAAAGGTCAGGGTTTTACAGTGAAAAATTATCAGTTTGCAACTGAGTATTGATCTCACAAAGGCTAATTAATTGCAGTGACTTGATGTCACAGGGAGAAAGAAACCCACAGTTAGTAGATGGTTTAGTTTGCCTAAAGATGGAATAAAGTGGCTGGCTTGCTTCTCTTTTCAAAATTCTGATCCTTTACAGAAAGAAACAAAGGCATTGGTGCATGGTCTAGCAATAAATAGAAGCGAGACTGCTAAAGAGAAAACCTTTAATCACCAAAGAGGATCAAGGATAAAGATATCTTTATTGCAGAGACATCAGGAAGACCAAGGATACAGATTCAAAAGATTATTTATTTTATTTTTTATTTTATTTAATTACATTTTTATACCGCGCCTCTCTCCCCGAAGGGACCCAGGACGGTGCACAGGAAATTAAAAACGGAAATACAAACATGTCAATAAAAACGGACGTATAATAAATAAGGCTACAGAATAAAATCTAATTAAATTTAAATGCCCTGTGCTAAAAATTCCTTAAAACATACCCACATATTAAAACCCTCAAGATAATTTGCTACTCAGCCTACGAAAGTGGTCTCAGGGACTAGGCTAGGCCGGCTAGTTGGAAAAGATAAGTCTTCAAACGTTGGCGGAAGAGGCGGAGGTCCGGAGTTAAACTATGTAAATAAACCAGGAGCAAAAACCATTATCTAGTTGGGTAACAAAACATCCATAAATGAACAATGAAACTAAGAGAGCACCAAGGACCCCACAGTTCAACTCTGTTCTACAGTATTCTCTTCTGTTGGAACTTGCAAAAGGATTGTCTCAAACCAGATATGGGATTCAGCAGGTTTTGACCAGTTCTGGAGAACCAGTAGCGGAAATATTGAATAGTTTGGAGAATCGGAAAATACCACTTCTGACTGGCCCTGTTCCCATCTATTCTCTGCCTCCTGAGTCCCAGCTGATTGGGAGGAAATGGGGATTTTGCAGTAACCTTCCCCTGCCACACCCACCAAGCCAGGCCATGCCCACCAAGCCATGCCCACAGAACCGGTAATAAAAAAAATTGAATCCCACCACTCTCTGAAACGTTAGAAAACTGTTGTTTCCCTTTTATGTAGACAAGACAAAATAGTTTTAGCCCATTATCTGAATGAGTTTGAAGATATCAAGGAAGGAAGGAAGGAAGGAAGGAAGGAAGGAAGGAAGGAAGGAAGGAAGGAAGGAAGGAAGGAAGGAATTTGGTTTATGGTCTCCTTAACTTTTTTACCTTCACCACCAATGGCAAAGAATTACAAGACATTCTGTGTAGCTTAATTGTCAGGATGCAAACAACGATAATTTCCTTAAATTACAATTATTTGTTCCTTGCTATGATTCCTGCTGCTTTTTCATTTCCTTTTCCCTCGGTGGCAGGTGGATTCTTCCCCCTCTTCCCCCTCCCTCTCCTCCTCTTCCATCTCCTCCTCCTCCCCTCCTCCCTCCCTCTTTCTTTTTTTCTTTCTTTCTTTCTTTTTCTTTTTACGTCCAGCAAAACCTTTATCCTAATCCTTGAAAAGAAGCATTGAAACTGGGTGATTTATGCGTGACCCATCTTGCAGCTGGATAAGAAGGTTTCACCCTGGCATTCTATTTCTTCCTTACCTTACACAACATATACACAGTCCTGTATGGGCCCCTTGAAAGCTGGAAATGTGAAGGAGAAAATAATGAAAGAGTTGAGGGTGGGTTGTGCCTGAAGAGGACAGGAAGAGAATGAAGTTCAACTTGAGTAACTTTATTCTCTCCTATTCAACCATCGGGGTTTCCTCCTCACCTTTCTTTCTTTCTTTCTTTCTTTGTCGTAGTGTTTTGTATCCTGCACTTCTGTTTTTTATTGATCCAAAGAGATCAATAGGTGACCTCACTAATGAAAAAGCTATTCAGTTACCTATCTCCGTTCAATAGCCAGATTGAAAGGGCATATTCTCCAATCTTTTCATCAATACATGGGCAATCTAGTTGTGCATCTGCTATTCTCTACCCAGGCTGCAAGAAAATTAATCCTACTATTACAGGTTTGACATCTATGTACTTCTTGTGGTTCTTTCAGAATTCAATGCGCTCGGAGCAAAGGCTTCTAATGTTGCTGACTCTTTCCTTCAGAACCACCATTATAAGCATTATAAGTATAGCCAGTCAGTAAAAAGCTTTTCAATAGGAAACCTTCTATCCCTCTACGAAAATGCTCGGCACTGTGATGGCTTCCCTATATAGCATATTTCCCTAGATAAATACACAGAATAGCATGCAGCTACGGTAAACTAGAAACTGGTTGTTTTACATCAGTTTAGTTTAGTTTAGTTTAGTTTAGTTTAGTTTAGTTTAGTTTAGTTTAGTTTAGTTTAGTTTAGTTTAGTTTAGTTTAGTTTAGTTTAGTTTAGTTTAGTTTAGTTTAGTTTAGTTTAGTTTAGTTTAGTTTAGTTTAGTGTCACTGCACCTCGTACAACGAAATTAAATGCCATCTTTAGTGTACATTGTAACTATAAAAATAAAACACAAACACTCATCCTTCACATTCTATAGAATTGAATTGAAAACCCGATGTTGCATTAATGTTGCACTATAGCGTAGAATTCAATATAGTTATTGCTCTGGGATAGAAGCAGTTTTTCAGCCAGTTTGTCCTTGGTTTTTGTTATCTTGTACCGGCTGCCAGATGGTAATAGTTAAAAAAAAAAGGGAGCCCAGGATGAGATGGGTCTTTAAGGATGTTTTGAACTTTCTTAAGGCAGTGCTATAAAGCTCTTCCAAAGAGGGGAGAGGGCAACCCATGATCCTCTGGGCAATGACGTTGACCCTCTGGAGCGCTGTGCTATCTGCCCCTGTGCAGTTGGCAAACGAGACACAGGCGCAGTAAGTTAAAATACTCTCTATGGTGCAGCGATAGAAAATCACTGGGAGGGAGGGAGGGAGGGAGGGAGAGAGGAAAAGGGATGGGGAGGGAGGGAGAAAGGAAAGAAGGAAAAGGGAGGGAAAGAAGGAAGGAAGGAAGGAAGGAAGGAAGGAAGGAAGGAAGGAAGGAAGGAAGGAAGGAAGGAAGGAATCTTATCACAAATCAAAGAACACCAAATGCATTTATCATGGACCAGTCATAGAAAACAAGCTCTTGATCAAATGGATGACTACCAGATGTGGATGAATGATCACAACTTGAGCTGTAATGCTGTGCAAAACCCAACAGTCAAACTGAGATCAAATCCAGCATGGCCTGCATTGTTGCATGCGTGTGCGTGTTTGTGTACACCAGGGCCTAATGAGCTCATGTTGCACACTCCTTTTAACCGTGAATCATTTCCAAGCATGTCGGAGAAATCCTGGCCTTTCAGGTTTCTTTCTTCCTTTCTTTTTTTTAAAAGAAATGTCCTTTTGACAGCGGGAATGTACTTTTGAAATATAATTCCACTCATAAAAGCCGAGGTCGGAGTTTTTTTCCCACCAAGTTGGATCTCCGTGCCAGCCCAGAGAGGGAAAGAATCTGGCAGTCGAGAGTCCACAAAATGAACGTTCCTTCTTGGATTCCGATGTGTTTTAGAGTTAAAACAAAACAAAGCAAAATACTTCCTTTGCAGTAGTTTACGACAGATTTGACCATCCGTAGGCTAGCAAGCGGGCAGAACGGGCTAAACTGATTTCCTTGGTGACCTTT
Source organism: Rhabdophis nuchalis (assembly GCA_039707465.1). Taxonomy (NCBI): domain Eukaryota; kingdom Metazoa; phylum Chordata; class Lepidosauria; order Squamata; family Natricidae; genus Rhabdophis; species Rhabdophis nuchalis. The sequence goes on along the minus strand of CM077657.1, from coordinate 19,467,588 downwards.
TCAACTGTCAGCTCAAAACAATTTAGTCTATTTTAAGTCATTTGAGAGCACTGTAAACATTATCCATGGGGATCAGGAAGAGCTGTCTAAACCCTGACCTTTGAAGCGGAGGCTTCGGGGTTGGAGGGAAGATATTTGGCTTTAAGCTACTGGAGAGCAGGATGATAAAGGTTTCCTAGCCCAGAGAAACAGTCAGGTTTATTTTTGGGTGGATGAGGAGGAGAAAGCAGAAATAACATTCATGCCATATCCAAATTTCAAGGGGGAAGATGGAGAGAGGGGAGAGACGGAGAAATGAGAGAGAAAGAAAAATGGAAAGAGAGAGAGAAAGAGAGAGGGAGGGAGGGAGATGGATGGGGAGAGAAAGAGAAAGAAAGAAACAGAGCGGGGGGAGGGAGATAGAGGCAGAGAGGGAAAGGGAGAAAGAGGGGGAGAGAGAAAAAACAAATAGAGAAAGAGAAAGAAAGAATGAGATGGGAGAGAGGAAGAGAGATAGAAAGGGAGATGGGGAGAGAAAGAAAAAGAAACAAAGAGAAAGAGGACAGGAGGGAGAGAGAGAGGGAGAAAGAGAGGGAGAGAGAAAAACAAAAAGAGAAAAAGAATGAAATAATAATAATAATAATAATAATCTTTATTGTCATTGTACTAAAATTAAAAAAAAGAAAGAAAGAAAGAAAGAAAGAAAGAAAGAAAGAAAGAAAGAGGGGGGAGAGAGAAAGGGAGATAGAGGGGGAGAGGGAGAAAGAAAAAGAGAGAGAAAGAGAGAGAAAGAGAGAGTGAGAGAGGAAAGGAGATAGAGGTGGAGGGAGAGGGAGGGAGAGGGAGGAAGGGAGGGAGAGAGAAAAACAAAAACAAAAAGAGAAAAAGAAATAATAAATAATAATAATCTTTATTGTCATTGTGCTAAAATAGAAAGAAAGAAAGAAAGAAAGAAAGAAAGAAAGAAAGAAAGAAGGGGGAGAGAGAAAGGGAGATAGAGGGGGAGAGGGAGAACGAGAAAGAGAGAGGGAGAGAGGAAAGGAGATAGAGGCAGAGAGAGAGAGGGAGGGAGAGGGAGGAAGGGAGGGAGGGAGAAGAGAGAGAGAGAGAGAGAGAGAGAGAGAGAGAGAGAGAGAGAGAGAGAGAGAGAGAGAGAGAGAGAGAGAGAGAGAGAGAGAGAGAGAGAGAGCATTGCCTTGATATGAAACAAAAACCCAGGGGTATTTTCTGCTCTAAATAGCTATTATTCTGAAGGGGGAAATGCAGTGGGACGTTTGATATTCTGCACTCTAGCACAGACTAAAAATAAATTTTGGTTATTAATGGTGTGCAGGCAACAGCATGGAGGCTTGCAAGACAGATTCTAGATTAGAGACTGCATGGAATTAAATAAAAAAGGCAAAGGTAAAGGGGTCCCGGCAGATATTACTCTGCTGATCATTGACGAATCTATGTGGCTCATGTTCATTTTAAGGCCATTGAGCCATCGCTGTCCAAAGATGTTTCTTTGATCCTGGGGCCAGCATGATATCATGGAACTCCTTTACCTTCCCACCCAAGTGGTACCTATTTATCTACTCGCATCACATGCTTTTGAACTGCTCGATTGGCAAGAGCTGGGAGCAAGGATGGGAGCTCATCCCGTCACATGGCCCTTGGGTCTCGAACCTGGGCTGACGGCTTCCCAGCTACATGCCTTAAATGCTGAGCCACCATGCCACCCCTTACATAGAGTATCAGGAATATTTATTTGCTTTATTTATTATTTTGTTTTTTTAGTTGTCAAACAAACAAGGTAACAGATATAAGTATTAACATAAACATGAGCAAAGGAAGCAGAGGCAGATAAATGGGGACAGTAGGACAGGGATGGTAGGGGCATGCTGGTGCACTTATGCATGGTCCCTTTACGGACCTCTTAGGAATCGGGTGAGGTCCACACTAGACAGTTTGAGGTTCAAGCTGTGGGGGTTTGAGGATGTAGAGCATTCAAGGCATTGACCACTCTGTTGCTGAAGTCATATTTTCTGCCATCGAGTTTGGAGCAGTTTACCTTGAGTTTGTATCTATTGTTTGCCCGTGTATTATTGTGGTTGAAGCTGAAGAAGGCATTGACAGGCAAGACGTCGTAGCAGACAATTTTGTGTATTATGCACAAGTCCGACTGCAGGCGGCACAGTTCCAGATTGTCTTAGCCCAAGATTTCAAGCCTAGCATAAGGGATTTTATTGTGAGCAGAGGAGTGGAGGACTCTTCTCGTGAAATACCTCTGGACCCATTTGATCGTATTAATATCTGACATACAGTGTGGGTTCCAGGTAGACGAGCTGTATTCGAGAATTGGTCTGGCAAAAGTTTTGTATGCCCTAATTCACAATACAATGTTACCATAGAAGAAGCTTTGCAAAATTAAATTTATTAAATATATTGGCCATTCATCTTAACACAGAGAAACTCCTTGGAGTAAAACTGAGGTTGAGAATTAGTTTGGAGTAGTGGTAAAGGCACGAGGCTAGAAACCTGAAGACCATGAATTCTGGATGACTGGGTTACCATCCCATTTTCTTTCAGATAAAACAAATTGCATCTTAGATTTATTTTTTGTACCATGGGCTGACCTTGTTGACATATGGTTGGTAGGTAGGTAGGTAGGTAGGTAGGTAGGTAGGTAGGTAGGTAGGTAGGTAGGTAGGTAGGTAGGTAGAAAGATAGATAGATGGATAGATAGATAGATAGATAGATAGATAGATAGATAGATAGATAGATAGATAGATAGATAGATAGATAGATAGATAGATAGATAGATAGATACATAGATACATAGATAGATAGAGAAAGCCCCAGGCCCCTGAACTGGGCACCATAGCTGCTGCTATTTTGTGTTTGGCTTCTATGCATGCAATTTTTGTTGCACTGTGCATGCACACACAACATGTGTGAGTGGCACATCCCTGAGGAAACTGGCAGTAGTTACTGCTGAAACAAACCACTGGTAGGTAGGTAGGTAGGTAGGTAGGTAGGTAGGTAGGTAGGTAGGTAGGTAGGTAGGTAGAGATAGAGAGATAAATATATAGAGATATATGTAGAGAGTTAGAGATAGATAGATAGATAGATAGATAGATAGATAGATAGATAGATAGATAGATAGATAGATAGATAGATAGATAGATAGATAGATAGATAGATAGATAGATATAGTGATAGAGATATAGAGAGATACAGAAAGAGATATATAGAGATATAGATAGATAGATAGATAGATAGATAGATAGATAGATAGATAGATAGATAGATAGATAGATAGATAGATAGATAGATAGATAGATCAAATGATAACTGTATAGTAGAAATAATTTTAGTTATTTGATTTTTAGTGGCAAAAAGAACATCATTCTAATAGCAAAATAATCACCAAAAGGTATCAATATTAGAATAATATACAGTCATATACAAGATTATTTCTACCCTACCTGGCTTAACCTTATTAACTACGTAATACAGAGATATGAAGAGTGTTTATTAGCCACTTCCAGCCTCCCAGATAATTTAATTACATCTAAAATGTATTTTACTTGATATTCTATTTGTGATTAAATTACAATTCCTTTGGACACGGGGGAAAAAAAGGTTTCCACACATCGGGGTTGCCAATGGACACACTTTAGTATGAGCAATCAGGGAAGGCGTTAGAACAAAGTTCTCACTTTATCTTTAAATAGAAGATCTTTCTCTCCTGCCCCTAGAAACACATCTCAAAGCACTTTACCCTAATAGGATAACATCTCCTAATGAAACCAATAAGTTAAAGCCATATAAAATTGTATTGATTAAAAGGTAATAGCTGATAATCCAGCATTGTCCCGCTATTTATTTACAGGGAGAAAGGTAAGGTCCCCATCAGGGGTGGGTTTCTGCAGGTTCGCACCTACTCGCGAGAACCGGTTGGTGAAATTTAGACAACCAGTGAGAGGGGGTTTCACCGGCATACCTGGAAGTAAATCTGGCCCACCGCTGCCAGTGACCCAACGGGAAGGAAAGGAAAGGAAGGAAAAAAGGAAGGAAGAAAGGAAAAGAAAGAAAGAAAGAAAGAAAGAAAGAAAGAAAGAAAGAAAGAAAGAAAGAATCATCACAATTGAGTCCAAATTTTGGTTGCTAAGCAAGAGCGTTGTTAAATGAGTTTCACCACATTTTAAAAGGTGGCCACTCCCACCTGTCACATGACTTCCAAGCCACGCCCACAAAATAGGCCACACCTACAGAGTAGGTACTAAAAAATTTGAAACCCACCCCTGGTCCCCATGGAAAACATTATAAAAACGTAAAACATTGTAGTTATTGAGTAATAATAATAATAATAATAATATTTATTTTTATATACCGCGTCCTCTCCCCAAAGGGACTCGGAGCAGTACACAGAGAAAAATTAAAACACATAATATATATATACAAAAATAAATACAATAGAGTAAAAAAAAGTAAGTATGTGCACCAGTGGTAGGATTCACTTACCTTCATTACTGGTTCACAAATGTGAGCAGGCTCACACTCCTTCTGCCTTCGGCGCATGCGCAGAAGGTCGAACATTACTTTGTGGTGGGTGGGCAGAGCCTCCAGCAGCCACAGCTACCAGTTTGCCTGAACCAGTAAGATAAGATGACCACATTTGGTAATACCAATGTGGTCATTTACCAATGACCACATTGGTAAAGCGGGACACCATTGACTGGGGTGGGGGGGCGGCACTAGATTTTTTGCCGCCACTATAAAATATAAATAATACGAGTACTGTCTGCTAAATTCAAGAAAATTTATGTATTTATGAAATAAATAAATAAATTACCTAAATTATCTGAATAGCTGAAATAGACACATGGCCACCGAAAACCGTATATTCCCTTCCCGTTATCCCACCGTTCCTTAGCTTGTCGTGCATTCTTTCCAAAAATCAAGACTTTTTTAAAACGCCGCGTGATGCGTGACAAATTGTTAAAAATCAGGACTGTCCTGCCAAAAGCGGGACGTCTGGTCACCTTGCAGTAAGAACTGGCAGAATAACCCCATTGATGTGTACATATACTGGATGTACATGGCCCACACAGAGCTTTCCAAAATAAGGAACATAATAGTATTCTTGTTTCAGCTGGGACTTAGTTGAAAATAGTTGGGATCATTTACATGAGTTTAATTGGTTTGGTTTGTTGCACATTTGCATGCGGAAATAATATTGGACAAGCAATAAAAAACACCCACAGGGGAATGCTTACTTTGGCTTGCTAGGTGGTCATACATTGCTGACTGATATTTCAGCTTGTAATTCATATAAATAACCATCTGTATATACCAGAATGTGAAATAATAAATCTAAAAGCTGGGATGAACACCTTAGAAACATCAGAAGTCAAGTCATCTCGGTCTTCTCCAAGTGTAAAGGAATAGCACATGAGGGATGAAAGGCAAGGAGAAGATGGAGAAAACGCAAGCTTAGATATTCTGTTTTCAGGTTCTCCTTATCATGGACATGCGGGATGAAAATAGTCTCAGAAGCAAGAGGGAAAGTTACCAGCAAGGTAATAAGGAGAATCCAAAGCAGTGTGGCAGAAGTTCTGAAATAACTCCTTCTCCTTCTCCTTCTCCTTCTCCTTCTCCTTCTCCTTCTCCTTCTCCTTCTCCTTCTCCTTCTCCTTCTCCTTCTCCTTCTCCTTCTCCTTCTCCTCCTTCTCCTCCTTCTCCTTCTCCTTCTTCTCCTTCTTCTCCTCTTTCCTCTACTCCTTCTCTCCCTTCCCCTTCCTCCTCCACCTCCTCCTCCTGTCCTCCTCCTCCTCCTCCTCCTCCTCCTCCTCCTCCTCTTCCTCCTCCTCCTCCTGCAGCAAGGCCAATGGACAGATAACAATGTATTAGCTGCAAACTGACAACAGAAGTCCAACCACAAGTTCAACCACAGAGGTCCAAGTACATCCATTTGTTGTCCCGGTTCTTCACACCAACCACCTCCCCATCGGTGACTTTTGGCAGCTCATATCTAAGGACAGCAATTTACAAACCCACCATATTAACCTCGCCCAGCAGATTAAGGCAATGACCAGGTCAAGATAAGTTTTAAAATGAGGACGTATTAGCTCATTTTTTTCTCCTGGAGTATGATATTTCCGATATGGGCCATTAGAAAGCAATCACTTCAAAGCTAGAACAATAGAATTACAATAGCCAATTAAATCACTGTCTGCTATTAAAATGTGAGGATGTTTGCCCAGGTGATGTGCTACTAAAGCAGATTTTGCTTTAATTTCAGTTACTGCTTCTTTAAATGACAGCATAATGAATTTGTTTCTTACAATTCCTAATCAGTGGAACGGAAGTTGCCTCCAGAAGTTGTGAATGCCCCAACACTGAAAGTTTTTAAGAAGATGTTGGATAGCCATTTGTCTGAAACGGTATAGGGCTTCCTGCCTAGGCAGGGAGTTGGACTAGATGACCTCCAAGGTCCCTTCCAATTCTGCTATTGTATTACTTTGTATAATATTGCCAAGCAAGACAGTGGTAATTCAAGAATGGTTTGGCAACATACAGCATTCATTCCAGATAAAGTTGGGGAGATGGACGAACTTCTATTTCTACTCTGTATAGATTGCGAGCGGATAGGGCTCGCAATCTGGGCGTCCTCCTGGATTCCCGGCTGTCATTGGATGACCATGTGGCAGCCGTGACCAGGGGGGCCTTTTATCAGGTGCACCTGATACGCCAGTTGCGCCCTATCTAGATCGTGACGCCTTACGCACGGTCACTCAAGCGCTCGTCACCTCCCGCCTGGACTATTGCAACGCTCTCTACATGGGGCTTCCCTTGAGGTGCACCCGGAGGCTCCAGCTAGTCCAGAATGCGGCCGCGCGTGGGATCCTGGGAGTGTCTCGATACTCCCATGTAACACCTCTCCTGTGTGAGCTGCACTGGCTGCCTGTGGCCTTCCGGGTGCGCTTCAAGGTGCTAGTAACCATCTTCAAAGCGCTCCATGGCACGGGACCTGGCTACTTGCGGGACCACCTCCTACCACATACTTCTGCTCCCACATGGTGGGCCTCCTCAGGGTGCCATCCGCCGGACAATGCTGACGTGTGGCCCCCAGGGGGAAAGCCTTCTCTGTGACTTTCAGATCATCGCAGACCTGCGCCTCTTCCACCGGGCACTAAAGACATATCTATTTCAAGATGCCGGCCTGGCTTAGTTTTAATGGATATAGTTGTAATTGATTGATTGATTTTAACCCTTTTTCTATTCTAAATTTTAGCACAGACCTTTATTTAATTTATTTTTAACTGTTTTGTACTGTATTGTTTTATATTTTATATTTCTGTGCACCACCCTGAGTCCCCTTGGGGAGATAGGGCGGTATACAAATGTGAATAAACTTGAAACTTGTATACTATTTCTGGAGTAAAGCATTCTTGTTAAAAAGTTCAGGCAAAATTTTCATATTTCATTAGTATTTAATTGCATACTTTTAAGCTAATTTTCTCTCGACGTGCGTATTTCCCAAAGTATTTTCTCTCAACGTATTTGAATGCCTTTTGATATTTTCTTTCTATCTTTCATTCATTCCTGGTTTCCTTTTTTCTTTTCCTTTAAAGGCTAAACATTTGGAGAGAGTGAAAACGGATGAATAAATTCCGATGTAATCGTGATTCCAGGAGTTATAAAAGGCTTCAGTTTCTATTAGAACTCCCAAAGTTGGAATTCCACATATCATTAGTTCTATCATTAATAATCAGTCTTTTTAGAAATACTAAAAAGGATTTGAAAGTCAGTAGCTTGTGTCATTCAGGGCCTGGTGCCTTTAGTGTTTAAGGAATCGCACAACACAATATAAACTCTGTGTTTGTGTGTGTGTGTGTGTTGAAATAGACAATTGACCTACTGGAATGAAACCAGACTAAGAGGAAAAGGGTGAAAAATGCAGAAATTTGTGCAGGCCAAATTGCCAGACCCCTGTTTGCAATTTCATTGGTATGTAGCAATCATTATGCAGCTAGAGTTGATTAATGTGAATTTTAATGAACCACTGCCTTAGGATGCTGCGCTGGTTGAATTTCAAAGAAATGTCTAGGGCACGGGCTTGACAAAAGTTTTCTCTTTTTATATGTATATATATGCTTAGCACTGGTTTGACATAAATTTCCTCATATTTAAAGGGGAACAAATCGTGCTCTGCAGCATTTCATGAAGATGGCACCGTTAACTTGCAGTGCTTTGCAAAACTCAACCCAATAAATAGGCCAGCAACGTTGAAAAGGATTGTCCAATCTTTTTTTTTTTTTTTTAAACCTCCGGCATTCACAACTCTAGAAAGCAAACTGTTGCGTTAATTGATTGTATTGTCAGGAAATTTCTCCTTACTTCCAGGTTGGAGCGCCCTCTGACAAGTGTCTACTCATTGCTTCTTGTCCTGCCCTCAGCTTCTTTGGAGAATAAGTTGACTCCCTCTTCCCTGTGACAGCCAGGGGTGAAATGCTACCAGTTCGGGTCTATTCGCCTGAGCCGGTAGTAAAAAAAATGCTCCTGTTCGCCCGAACCAGTAGTAAAAAAAAATGCTTTAAAAAGTTTTTTTTTTAAAGTTCTGAAATCAGCTGCGTGACAATCTGCTGTGCTTGATTGTCTGTGAGGTTCCTACTTGTTGCAGGGGCCATTTGGTGTGAAGTCCAACTGCTTTTGTATTGTGTGTGAGTCAGTTGTGCAGCCACGCCCATCCAGTCACATGACCCCCAAGCCACGCCCATCCAGTCACATGACCCCCCAAGCCACGCTCATCCAGTCACATGACTCCCCCAGGCCATACCCATCCAGTCACATGACCCCCCAAGCCACGCTCATCCAGTCACATGACCCCCAAGCCACGCTCATCCAGTCACATGACTCCCCCAGGCCATACCCATCCAGTCACATGACCCCCCAAGCCACGCTCATCCAGTCACATGACCACCAAGCCACGCTCATCCAGTCACATGACTCCCCCAGGCCATACCCATCCAGTCACATGACCCCCCAAGCCACGCTCATCCAGTCACATGACCCCCAAGCCACGCTCATCCAGTCACATGACTCCCCCAGGCCATACCCATCCAGTCACATGACCCCCCAAGCCACGCTCATCCAGTCACATGCCCACCAAGACATACCCACCAAGCCATGCCCACAGAACCGGTAGGGAAAATGTCTGAATTTCACCACTGGTGACAGCCCTTCAAGTATTTGAAGAAGACTATTTGAAGTCGCTCCCTAATCCTACTCTTCAATTCTAGACATACCTTGTTCCCTCAGTCTTTCATCATATGATCTAACCTCCAGAGCTCTTATCATTTTTGTTACTCTTCTTGGAAGCCTTTCTGGAGCCTGTAGATTCTCTAGGATGAATTTGAACAAAGTCTTCTAGACAATAGCATAGAATTGATGTAGCATAGACAACCATGTATCTGAAAGGTATAAGGTCTCCTGCTTGAGCAGGTGATTAGATTAGGAGACCTCCAAGGTCCCGTCTAACTCTATTCTTATAGGTTTCATGAATAATAGTTCGAAAAATGAATATTAATACACATTATCTTCCAGTTTTGATGGAAAGTGTGCATATTTGCATGGATCAGGCCCCAGTGAAAACTCAATTTGCCTTGTCCACATGCTCAGCTGCCTACAGCCCACCCTGAGATGGTTTAAATAAGTTTTGGTGCGCATTGTTCTTTGACCAGTCAACCCTATAATTGCAGCAGTCACTGGAAAACAATGCCTAAACAGAGTGGGGTAATTAAAGTTGGCTATGGAACATGTTCCATTTATGTTCTTTTCTTGTTAGATGTCAACAGAACAAAAATTTCACACTTCACTAATGATATTTTACAGAAATATTAAATTATGTGGAGACTACCAAATTAGTGTAGTGTTTTAAAGTCACACATGGCTTCCCTAGCTGCAACACAGTAACCCTTTTTATCCTTTCGGTGCCCTGTTGTGTAGTTGTTTCATTAAAACCTTCACCTTTCTTGAACTTCTTCTACTCCTTTCACACAACCTTATCTGGGCACCTTTTTTGGGGTGGGTGGGATGGTGTTTCCTAAAAATAGCATCGGGGAGCATTCTAACACCGGAAAGCAAGGAGGAGGCTGTGCCCCTGAGCCCATTGTTCAATAAATATGTAAATCTATCAATTTATTGCTGTCCTCAGGCAGAAAAATCTTCCATGTATTTATCAGCATTGCTCTCAAATGGATGGGGGAGACACAGCAAGCATTTACAGAGGTGTAAAAAGGGTGACAAAAGACTTATTAGTTTGTTTGTACCTGCTGTGGCCTGCCAGCGGCCAGCAGAGCCTGGCAGCAGATTCGGACAGTGAGGAGGTTGGGGAGGAACATGGGCCAGTTGGAATGACCACTTAGTCCAACGTGCTATTTCCAACAGAGGTGCCTCCAAGAAGGTATCTCCTCATTTCTTCGCTAGATTTGTCTTTCGTTAATTATCAGTCTCTCTTTTGGTCTAATCAAGCCAATGGCCATCTCCACGTGGCTACTGGTAGTTCCAGACAAGTTCCATGCATTATGTGAATATGAAAAATGCTTCGTTTGTTCCACATGTTGTGGCCCGCCAGTGGCCAGCAGATCTGGCAGTAGATTCAGACAGTGAGGAGGTTGTGGAGGAACCTGGACCAGTCCAGGAGTCTGAGGAAGGCTCTGATGAGGGCTCTGTGTCGGAGGCAGAGATGGGGGCAGGGCCGTATGCCAGTTATCAGCTGTCTTCAGAGTGAGACATCAGTGAGGCAGACAAACAGCTGGAGCCTGTTCCCAGTGTGCGCATGCAAAGAGTTGCCAGACGAAGGGAACAGCTAAAGAACGGGGGTCAACTTGAGAGTAAGGCCACAGGTGGACGATGAATGTCCACTAGGCCAAATTGACTCTCACATTGAAAATTCATGTTGAGAAGAAGAGCATTGAGAATCTTCTGACCTTAATAGGCCACATTTGGAATACTACATTCAGTTTTGGTCACCACAGTGTAAAAAAGATGTGGAGACTCTGGAAAGACTGCAGAGAAGAGCAGCAAAGAGGATTAGGGGACTGAAGGCTAAAACATATGAAGAACGGTTGCAGGAACTGGGTACATCTAGTTTAATGAAAAGAAGGACTAGGGGGTGACATGATAGCAGTCTTCCGATATCTCAGAGGGTGCCACAAAGAAGAGGAAGTCAAACTATTCTCCAAAGCACCTGAGGGTAGAACAGGAAGCATGGGTGGAAACTAATCAAGGAGAGAAGCAACTTAGAACTTAGGAGAAATTTCCTGACAGTGAGAAAAAGAAATGAGTGGAGCAACTTGCCTCCAAAAGTTGTGAATGCTCCAACAGTGGAAAACCTTTAAGGAGATGTTGGATAACTATTTGTCTGAAGTGCTGTAGGGTTTCCTGCCTGAGCAGGTTGTTGGACTAGAAGACTTCCAAAGTCCCTTCCAGCTCTGTAATTCTATTCTATCATAATATAAGGATGCTGCCTCATGACATCTGTCTTTCCGCCACAATATTCTTGTAAACAAGGATTCTTATGGAGATGAGATATGAACTAGAGATACAGATGAAGGTAAAGTTTGCTTTAGTGTCTTTACAATCCAGCCAAGTAGGTGACAGAAAAGAAAAATAACAGCTAGTTTCCATGTTGTTTTTTATTCCTTTGCTATTTGCCTTTATAATACAATACAATACAATACAATAGCAGAGTTGGAAGGGACCTTGGAGGTCATCTAGTCCAACTCCCTGCCTAGGCAGGAAGCCCTATACCATTTCAGACAAATCGCTATCTAACATCTTCTTAAGGACTTCCAGGGTTGGGGCATTCACAACTTCTGGAGGCAAGCTGTTCCAGAGGTTAATTGTTCTAACTGTCAGGAAATTTCTCCTTTGTCGTTCATTTTTCCTTGCCAGCATGAGATTAGAAAACAGTTTAACTACCCCATTGCATTGTTTTTTTTTCTTTTTTACTCAATGGGTCCAGACACTTAATCACTTTCTCTTCCACCTACAAATCTCTTTGATATCCCAAACTGATTTTCCCTACTTTGTAAACGTTCCCAGTACAAAGCAATTTTCATTATTGCTTTCTCATTTCATGTTCATTCTAGACAGATGCCTTTAACAAAATGGCATTTGGATTGTAAAAGGGGGACGTGGTTTCACATGTATTGTATGCCTGAATTTCAAGTCCTGGTTGCATACAATAGAAAAAAGAGTTTAAGACTTGCTCTGGAAAAAAAAGGAGCTGCTGAAGAGTTCTTGAAGAGATGCACTCGTTGTGTTAAAGAAAACTTGTGGCAGAGAATGGCTTAAAATGGGAATAGGGAGTAAAATGGCATAGGGTTCTCTTTTGTTATCATTATAGTACTTCTTCCGTAAGAGAAAATGTCAATGAGATTAAGATGAGAGAAAATGCACTTTAAAGACAAAGAAAGAGTAGGGTGTGTGTAGAATAAGGGACTGGAAATTTACAATGACCCAAATAAGTGAAGTATATACTGAAGTTCTATAGGAAGAAAAAAAGTAGAGAGAGACAAAGATAATGAATATGATGAGATCTGAGTAATATATTAATAATATAATTAATATATCACAGTATATAAAATAGATAAATAGGAGAGAGAAATGATAGATAGATAGATAGATAGATAGATAGATAGATAGATAGATAGAGATAGATAGATAGATAGATAGATAGAGAGTGATAGATAGATAGACAGATGATAGAGATAGAGAGATAGAGAGATATAGATAGATAGATAGATAGATAGATAGATAGATAGATAGATAGATAGATAGTGATAGATAGACAGACAGATTATATATATATATATATATATATATATATATATATATATATATATATATATATATATATATATATATATATATATAGAGAGAGAGAGAGAGAGAGAGAGAGAGAGAGAGAGAGAGAGAGAGAGATAGATAGAGAGATAGAGAGAGAGAGATAGCTAAGCAGATAAACAATGGATGGATGGATGGACGGATGGACAGACCAGTGATAGATAATAGATAGATAATAAACAAATAGATAGCACGAGACAGAGTAGTGTGTGTATACGTATATATATATACACACAGACACACACAGAGACACACACAGATACACACACAGACACACAAATATGGAAGCAATAGAATGCCACCAGCTAGGAAAAATCATTGGCAACTCTGTCAAAAGAGCATCTCTTGACATTCCAACATGTTCCTCCTTTCTCCTAAGCCTATTTTTCTCACCCCTACCCTTTGGCTGGGAGTGTGTGTGTGTGTAGTTTTTCAAGCATTAATAACTACAGAAGAGGGCCACTTCAGTTCTAACTCACCGGAATGAAGAAGACGCTGCCTGAAAATACTTTCCACTCTACCCTGAAAAGTAACATTGGCAAGGCGAAAATCAGGTAGGTGGGACATTAAATATGAGTCATTTGCCATCAGTTCTCATGCAGACAAAACGGTAGCCAGGAGTAGGATGGAGAAAACCAGCACAATTTGTCTTGGGCACGATTATTTTGACATCATCAATTCCCGGATGATGTCAGCTTATTATTGACTGCTATAAATTCCTATTCTTCTTCTCGCTGTTCTCAATACACGCCACACTGCAACTGGTTCTCGGTTCATTTCCTATACTGATGTCATTGTTTTGCTGCGGCATTTGGATATCTTTTTAAGAGGGACCCACCTAAGAGAAAAGCACTCCTGTAAACCCTCTGGGTAAAGAAATAAATGCATAAAAGAAATGTAAACGTCTTTGAGTAAATGTGGCGACATGTGCATTACTATTGTATGAGTGTTATTAAAAAGTCACCCGATGTGAAGAGGATTTTTTTAAAAAAAAAACACAAATAAAAAAAAGCTGCATAGAGTGGCAAATAATTTCAATTTCTTTACAATAAAGCTACCCTCTTTAAAAGAAAAAAAAATTCAGGTGATGACTGTAGAGTAGCAAACAGATGCATTCTTGCTGTCACCAGCAATCACTTGGATTTCTGCCTTCTTGCTATATTTTAAGAAATCAAAATTGGTTGCTACTCTAGAGACATTACAAAAAAACTAAAAACCAAGAGATTTGCTTTGTAAGGTTTTTTCCCCCCCAGTCCATTGTGTGCCTCTCTGCCTTTGTTCAGAGTTAAGAGTTCATGAACCATCTCCAACATCTGCTGGGCCTTAGGTTAACTGCATGATATGGAAAGCTTAAGCATGAGAACCACAGTGGCTCCATGGTTAGAGTGCAGTACTGCAGTGCTGACTGCCGGCCGCCTCACCAGGCTAAAGGTTGACTCAGCCTTCCAGCCTTCCAAGATCAATAAAACGAGGACCCAAATTGTTGGGGGCAAGATACTGACTCTGTAAATCCTTTAAAGAGGGCTGTGAAAGCACTGTGAAGCGGTATATAAGTCTAAGTGCTATTGCAGGTTGACTCTGCTGACTGACAACAGTTCGATCCTGACCAGCTCAAGGTTGACTCAGCCTTCCAGCCTTCCAAGATCAATAAAACGAGGACCCAAATTGTTGGGGGCAAGATACTGACTCTGTAAATCCTTTAAAGAGCGCTGTGAAAGCACTGTGAAGCGGTATATAAGTCTAAGTGCTATTGCTTGCTATTGCAGGCTGACTCTGCCCACTGCCAGGAGTTCGATCCTGACCGGCTCAAGGTTCACTCAGCCTTCCATTCTTCCGAGGTGGGTAAAATGAAGACTCAAGATTGTTGGAGGCAAGAGGCTCACTCTTTAAACTGCTTAGAGAGGGCTGTAAAAGCACTGTGAAGAGGTATTATTGCTATTACGGAAAGATATAAAAAAAATAAGCAGTCCAGAAGAAATAACTCACATGTGATTCAAATATTAAGTATATCTTTTCCCCGCCTCTCTCCGATATAATCCATCTCAAATTGTCTTCAGTCGCCCATCAGAGAAAGGCCTTTTAAAATATAACGTGACAGAAATCGAAACCGAGAACAATGATTTTTGACAGGGGAAACTCTAAAATTAGCGGTTGGTTCTCGCGTTGCTTAATTGGTGACACCAAAGTGAGGACGAGTAGAAATTCTAATTAAAAAAATCACTAACTCACATTTCAGCCAATTGAAGCCTTTCGTTTCATCAGCTTTTCAAACAACTGCTCTCCTCCAAAAATGATACCCAGGCCTAGTAGGAAAATATAATTACTGTTTTAATTCCTTAAGTGAGCTACACAATTGCAAGTATTTTAGGATTTAATTAAAACTTGAGGGGAGGACAATAAGCTGTTGATAAAAAAAAAAGTCTGGTAGAAGGATTATAAATAATTTGGAACCCTCCTAATTCATCGTGTCCTCTTGTAGAAAACAGAGACATCAACTGAGAGGGTACATAAAAATATTATTAAACATATAATAAATATATTTGTGTGTTTGACTGTAAGCTTTGGCAGCTGATTCCAGTTTTATTAGAGGAAAAAATACATTCAAGGCAAGTGAGTCATGATGATGATGATGATGATGATGATGATGATGATGATGATGATGATGATGATGATGTGGTTAATCTTTGGTGAGATTCACAGCCTTTGGGGCTGGTTGGTAGCTCAACAACTCAAGTCCTAACCAAGGACCTAGGAACTGTTAAGGTAACGTCAGAGGATATAAGCTGTTCCAAATAAGGTGGTTTTTTGTAGAGTCACAATGTTCAAGTCCGGTAAATTTAGAATTTCAAAATAGCGAGGTAGCCCTTTAGGCTTTGCTCCAAGGGCTCAAATTACAATCGGGACAACACACGATTTCTTTTTCCACAGTCACTCAACTACAACTTGCAAGTCCTGGTACAATGGGTCAATGAACCATACTTTTTTCTTTTCAACTATTGTTATGTCAGGTGTGTTGTAGGCCAAGTGCCTGTCAGTCTGAATTCTGAAGTCCCACAAGATCTTGACTTTCTCATTATTATTAGTAGTATTAGTATTAGTATGTTAATCTTTGGTGAGATTCACAGCCTTTGGGACTGATTGGTAGCTCAACAGCACACCTGCAAGAGGGGTGGGGACAGCACACCTGCACTACTGTGAACTAACTCCCTTACTGAAAGTCGTCAGGGAAGATGCCGTATTGCACATTTTGTTTGTTTCTTGATAAACTCCCCCTAGATTTCTTTAGAGTTCCCCCATGATCCTTCTCCATCTGCAAATACTTTCTTCTAAAGAAAAAAAATATCTGACAGCTCTGTTGGGAAGGAATTGCAGATCTAAGAGCTGGCAGTGGATCTAAGAGCAGGGCCTGGATCATGTTGTCTCTATTCATACTTCTCTGAGGAGCAAAACAGGCTAGTGTAATATACCGGCTTGTTTTTCCCATCTGCAGCCCCTGTGAGAAAAACGAGGAGATGGTTTAGTCAACGATTTCCAGTCGGGATAGAGACAATACAGAGAAAATCAACCGAGTTTCATAGGATAAGAGCATGGAAAGGAACTAGGAGTGAAATATAGTGGTACCTTGATGATCATCGTTAATTGGTTCTGGGAGGTGTGATGAATACCAAAAACGATGGATACCCAACACATTTTTCCCATAAGGGATAATATAGTAAGTCACAATGCAGCTGGCATGGATAAGTTCTAGCTTGTGTATTTGTGTACCAAACAAACTATGAGTACCGGGACAAATTGTTCATGTCAAAAATGCCTTCTAAATTCTATGAGTTTCAAAGCAGTTGAGTATCAAGGCACCACTGTATGGAGTCCTTGGTGGTCTCTGAGCTTTGCTGTTTTCTTGAAGATGTTTCACTACCCACCTAGGTGATATCATCAGTGCTAGAATGGAGTGGGGTTTGTGGAGTGGGGGAGGGGAAAGGGAGGATGAGGATGACAAGGATGACAAGGACGACTATGGGGTTCTTGGCGCTTGGTGGTTTTCTTGCAGACATTTAATTACCAATCTAGGTAACATCATCGGTTCTAGAAGGAAGAGGAACCAAATACTTTGTCCCTGATAGTAGCAATGGTTTAAACCTAACACGGTTGGCGATGGGGTGGGGGTGGGAGTAAAAACCCATCGTCTTGTCTCATCTAATTAAATACTGTTCTGACGTCTTTTAAAATTACTAGCTGCAATTATGGACTGTCTCTGGTTATCTTATTCTTAAAATAAGACTGTGTAACTAACGGTGGATTCTGTTTCTAATTTAATTTGCATTTGCTTGAACACACACATGCATTAAAAATGGAAAAATAGCAATTGTACTTGTAGCAGGTGTTTTAACACCTGCAACTTTTGCTACCTCGCGTGTATTATCTGTCATCGTAAGCAAGACAAACTAGAACGAGGTTGCACATGTTTGAGAACGATCCCTTCCTTCCTCAAAGACGGGAACTTTATTCATTAGGAAAAGTAAATGTTTCCAGGAGTTGCAGTGGATTTCTGGGAACTAGTTACACACACTTCCATGTAATTTTTCTCGCAACAATATGGAAGTAGGGGATTATTATTATTATTATTTTGTGTCTTCAGTTTGGACTTCTTAATGAGCTCCCATTAAAGGTCAGATCTTGCTAAGGTTTTTGAGAGAAATCAGAGAGGAGGATACGCTGGTCAGGCCTTGCTTGCGAGTTCCAAAAATATAAATAGTCCGATACTTATGACCCCAAGTGAGTCCAAAATTTCTTTCCCGGAGACAGTTTTAAGCGAAGGTTGTTCCGTTTTACAACCTTGCTTGCAACGTGTGGTTAAGTGAATCACTGCAGTTCTTACGTTAGCAACATGCTTTCAAGGAGAGACTGGACTGCCATCTGTCAGAAATGGTATAAAGAAGATAAACCAAAGATGGAATTCTTAGAGGAGAATTCTGGTGTAATGATATTAAGATATATAATGAATCTTTTGATTTAAAACCTAAAAAAGGAGATTATTCTTGAATGACAATGATTCTAGAAATGCACAAGAGTTATGTGTAACCAGTCGACATACTTTCCGAAGAATATAATGTAGAATGATGACTTTTCCTTTTTGTATTCTTATTTTATTAAAATAAATAAAGAAAATTAAAAAAAAAAGAAATGGTATAGGGCAGGGATGGCTAACCATGCACACACCCATAATGCAATGTGCCAAAATCAAGGCCCGGGTGTTGGATGTGGCCCAGTGGTGGGTTGTGAATTCCAGTGCAACTGATATGGTGTAATGGGGCCCGCCATCCACCCCATGAATGCTCGCAGCACGATGCGTACTTACTGCCTGTGACACTCCTTGATGCCTCCGCAATGCTGCGCGACACCTCCACAATGCTCCAGCTGCTCAGTGGAGCATCACACAGGTACTGTATGCTCCATGCGCGGAAGCCCCAAAGAGCTCAAATACTGGTAAGGAGGGCGGGCGGGTGGGTGGTACCTGGTGCTCCCAGCAGGCCCTGGTACACCCATAACCCACCACTGATCTGGCCCATGGGGTGCTTAGATTTGGCCTGCAGGGCTGCCCTGGAAACAACAAAGGACTGGCCTGCAATGCCTCTACCAGCGAAAATGGAGCTCGGGAGAGCTGCATGCGTTTTTGTTGACAGAGCGTTGCAGGAGGCCACTGCAGCAGAAAACGGAGCCTCGGAGCCCATTTTTGCTGGCAGAACACTTGGGTCTCCACAGGCTCCCCCGACATGAGTGACATTGAACTGACCATGCCCATCCCGGCCACGCCCACTCCAGCCCCCCAAGGTCAAACACAACTAATAATAATGCAGCCCTCAATGAAATCGAGTGCAGAACAAGGAAATCGAGGGCAGAACAAGAAGCAATGGGTGGAAACTAATCAAGGAGAGAAGCAACTTAGAACTGAAGCCCCGACCCTGGAAGTCTTTAAGAAGATGTTGGATGGCCATTTGTCTGAAATGGTATAGGGTTTCCTGCCTAGGCAGGGAGTTGGACTAGATGGCCTCCAAGGTCCCTTCCAACTCTGCTATTGTATTGTATTGTATTGAGTTTGACGCCCCTGCACTAACTGATTATTTGCATCTGATATTTCTGGATCCAATGTTGTTGTCTATCTCAGTTAATTATTTTTAGTGTTCGTGTTTCAAGCATAAGAGAGACAGGCAGGCAGGTATATAGATTGCTGTTTGCAGGGATACCAAAACATCCTGATGTTATGTTTCCCTTACTGAACAAGATATATATATATATATAAATTAATGTTAAGGATATATCAAGGGCTTAGTGGCTAAGATGCTGAACCTGTCGATCAGAAAGGTCGGCCGTTTGGAATCCCTAGTGCCACGTAATGGAGAGAACTCCTCTTACTTGTCCCAGCTTCTGCCAACCTAGCAGTTCGAAAGCACATAAAAAATGCAAGTAGAAAAATAGGAACCACCTTTGGTGGGAATGGAACAGTGTTCCATGCACCTTTGGCGTTTACTCATGCTGACCACATGACCACGGAGATGTCTTCAGACAACGCTAGCTCTTCGGCTTTGAAACGGAGATGAATGCTGTCCCCTAGAGTCAGGAAGGACCGGCACATATGTGCAAGGGGAACCTTTACCTTTAATGTTAAATCCCGTGGATTGCTCTCAAAATCTGTTTTATCTGTCTGTATATTAAATGGGTGGCTTCCCTTCCTCTCCATCCCAAGGGTGTTGTTAAAATTTAATTAACATTTGTTGTTAAGAAATCCTTGAATTAAGAGTGCAACGTAAGTGCGATTATTATTATGGGCTAATTATAGCCATTGCCATTGTAGCAATATTTAATCGCATGCACATTTTGGAAATCTGGATTTGGGAAAGTAAGGAGTGTGTACATTTCTGCCAAGGGGAGTGAAAATTAACAGAAGGCAAAATATGCCAACAAAACATAGCCACTACCATTGTTTCTGGATTCCTTTCTCCATAATGCATACAAGACCAAAAGAGACAGATCGATGGATACCTAGAATGGTTAGAAGTGAAGAGTTGGAAAGGATCACAAAAGATCATTTACTCCAGCCCTCAGATGTATTCAAGACAACCACATAAGCCATTGTCAAAAGATGGCTGGAATGAAATCTCCACATGGATCTGTGTTAGGACAGGAAATAGGACTAGCTAGAGAGGCTCAACATTGTAAAAAAGGTATACAATGAACCCCAAAATAATTTTCAGTCAAGATCTTTCATTTGGAATGATCTTAGGTCTTTCAAAAAATAAATAACGATTTCACAATAATTATTTCCAGGAGAAAAAAGAGAGAAAAACTTAGAACACAAGTCTAAGTAAAAGATGATGATGATGATGGTGGTGGTGGTGGTGATGTACCTGGTTGATACCTAGGATGCTGGCAGCAGCCCATATCAACCATTAGCACCAGTCAATGGTATTTATGAGGCATTTTTGAACGTTCAGTTGACTGAGTTCCATGTTTAATGAATAAAGGATGATGATGATGATGATGATGATGATGATGATGATGATGATGATGATGATGATGATGATGATGGAGAAGTCTGGGAGCTGAAGTCCCTCAGAGTTAAAGTTGCAAAGGTTGGAGACTCCTGCCTAGGATACTGGAAGCAACCCTTATCAACCATTAGCCTCACCCATTGGTATTTGTGATGCATTTTTGAATATTCAGTTTACTGAGTTTCATGTTTAATTAAGGATGATGATGATGATGATGATGATGTTTAAATAAGAGTGTCTTCTGGTACTATAATATGCTGGTTGCAAATGACCAAAGGAGTTGACAAATTTCAAATCCACATTGAGAAAGAACACATTTGTTGCAAGAAATAAACCCAAGCTCCAGCAAGCAGGTTGCTGAAATGGAATGTAATCTGCTCAGAGATTCCTTTATTTCCACAGAGCATTTTGTGACTGCAGAATCGAACGATTCTCCCCACCCCTCCCACGATGGGTTTATGTATTTGGGAGAAAATAAACTCTGCTTTTAATGCACTGAATAATGGTTCGTGGGCCACAATATTTCACTGGGAACAATAAACAAACGAAGAAACCACTGAATCTCGGCAGAGTCAGGCAGACACCTTCTCTCCTCGCTAATCTACAAGCTGCTGAAAAATCTTCTCTGCTTTCTATGAATATCTTGTTGTGACTGCCCCATAGTGGTT
Source organism: Rhabdophis nuchalis (assembly GCA_039707465.1). Taxonomy (NCBI): domain Eukaryota; kingdom Metazoa; phylum Chordata; class Lepidosauria; order Squamata; family Natricidae; genus Rhabdophis; species Rhabdophis nuchalis. The sequence goes on along the minus strand of CM077657.1, from coordinate 19,446,494 downwards.
CGCCCAAATAGGAATTCAAGGTTGCTCGGTTATTTCAATCCTCTCTTTCTGCCAGGATTTAGCAGCTGCACAAGAAATGGGAAGGTAAGATGTGTATCCATGTCTGTCTGTCTGTGTGTGTTGTTTGAACAAGCTCTCTGTTCAGGCTAACGACCTACATTATAGGGCGATGCATTAATAATCCCAAATTACATTTTATTTTATTTTTTTAAAACCTTATTTGATGTTTATTTTAACATCTCATGAAAGATAGATCTCCCACCTTTTAATAGACCTGTTAGATTTTGATTTTTTGATTTTATTGAATTTATACCCCGCCCTTCTCCAAACGGACCCAGGGCGGCACACAGGCATATTAAAAAACATACAAACATATAAAACTTTTTTTTTTAAACTTATTCAACTAAATAAGTAGGAGGATTCCTCCTCCTACAAACAGCGCTGGAACAGAGCAGGATATGGATAGAAAAAAAGGGGGGAAATCTGATTTGAAGAGCAGACATTTCGTGTAGTATATCCACATCTTTCAAAGGTAGTTTAAATTCCGAGAGCATTAATACCCAATTTAACAATTTAACCAAAACGTAGGTTATTAATGCAACCCATGATTGGTGATTAATGAACTGTTTATTAATCCAGAGCTAAATGTTTGGAATAAAAAAGTTTTAAATGAGCAAGGGGGATTTTTAATCGTTTGAAAGATCTTCCAAGTTTCATACACAGACCATAATATGAATCATGCATTTCTGATATATGCAACAATGGTTTCCCCCCACCCACCCCCTTCATCCTGCCTCCACAATTTAGATATTTTCTGTGGAGATTATAATATTTTTGCTTTTAGTCATCAAGAACCTGAATATGTACAAGGTGGGCACACGCTTAATCATGGCCAATAAACATGCCCAGAAAATGTAAATTTTGTTTGCGATGGTTCTCCTTTTGAATTAATAAAATATTCATGCTCTTTGAGACATGGGTCACCTCGCTGGTCTCTCAAGAAATATGAACCTGGTTTAAGAAAAGAATAATTTCCTGGTTTGCCACTTTTTAAGCAGTGTTCAGGAGAAATGTGTCCCTTCCTCTTGTGTGTGTGTGTGTGTGTATTTTTGTTGTGTAGGCAATCTCTCAAATTATCAGCCCAAAGCTATAGTAGGTAGACGTATTTCCTGGCTGGGTATAGCTCCAGTAGCTGGGAAGAAATGGATAGAAAACAGAAGCCAGATGCCTGAGCAAAAGAGCTGTAAAATAACCAAGAGGATTTCAACTGTTTCCTTGTGTTAACATAAATTAAAAATGTGGACTGATGCGAACAAAGCTATAAGTACACTGTGAGGGTTCCAAGTGGCATAATAAACCACTTAAGCTCTGTTCTGTGGTTTATTACGATGTCAAATCCCTTGATGTGAATGCCTTTATATAATTCATAGCAACCTGCAGTATGTTCTCAGTCTCTCTCATTCATTGATGGAGCTTCCAGGAATCCCAACGGCTGGATCTGGATTTATGAAGCTCACAATTACAGCGCTCCGTTCACAAGGCAAGTAGCTGGATTCACACATAGACTACAATGTAGCTCCCCATCATTTGGCTCGGCTTTGTTACGAGAAGCCAGCCACTAGATTTTATCAACCATGGTTTATGGTCCATGCTGCAGTTTTGGTCACCATGCTATAAAAAAAGATGTTGAGATTCTAGAAAGAGTGCAGAGAAGGGCAACCAAGACGATTAGGGGACTGGAGGCTAAAATGTAAGATTAACGCTTGCAGGAACTGGGTCCAGTGAAGGAAAGGGCCAGGGGAGACATGGTAGCAGTCTTTAAATATTTGAGGGACTGCTACAGAGAAGAATGGGTCAAGCTATTTTCCAAAACACCTGAAGCTCAGACAAGGAATAATGGATGGAAACTGATCAAGAAGAGATTCAACCTGGAAATCAGGAGACATTTTCTGACAGTGAGAACAATCAACCGATGGAACAGAAGTTGCCTTCAGAAGATGTGGGAGCCTGATCCCTGGAAGCTTTCAAGAAGAGCCTGGACAGCCATCTGTCAGAAATGGTGTAGGGTCTGCTGGGCGGGAGATGACCTACAAGGTCCCTTCTAACTCTGTTAATCTGTATCTGTATGGTTTAACATGGACTCTGAACCCATCCAACTGTGACCTAGCCATAAATCAGAGTTAAGCAAACCGTGATATGCTTCGTGAATCCAGCTGTAAGGCTTCCTAGATTTTCCAGATTTCTCCAAACTATTGAGCTTGGTTCTGACTTCATGGAGAGCAGACAATTTGGCCTTTGTTCCCTTATTACTTTGGGACCTTATCTCCCTATTATCTCCATTCCTTGATGGGCTGACCCAAGAGACCTGTGCCTGCTGCTTAGAATTGGCCCAAGATAGTTTGCTACCTGAGGAAAAGAAAAATCAATTCTTCTCTCCATTCAGCCCATTTAAACCATGTAGGAGAACTCTCAGAGGCTGGGAACGGAAGGACAGTATTTTAAAGCATGACAAATAAAGAGCTGATATGGTCCTTTCTATCTTACTGAGGGAAGAGCTGTTAGCCCGTTAGTTACCCAATCAACAAAAAAAGACTTCCTGCCAATTCTCAGAGGCCCACGAGGACTTTGGATTTTTGTAATTCACTTCTCCAGGTTTGGTACCCATATTTTTATTTCTTTCTTTCTTTATTTTTCTTCCCTGGGATTAAAGTTGGTTCCTGATCTCTCTGTGAATCTTCCTGCCTCACGTTGTGTTAATCTTTGGGGATTTGAAAAACCAACCAAAGAGGCATTAAAACTTATGTTAATCCTTAGGGCAAGTGTGTCCAATCTTGGCAACTTTAAGACCTGTGGGTTTCAACTCTCAGAATTCCCTACCAGCAGGTTTGTAGCTGAGGGATTCTAGGAGTTGAAGTCCACAGGTCTTAAAGTTGCCAAGATTGGACACACTTGTCTTTAAGAAGTGGTCCTTTACTGCTCTTGAGGCAGCAGGCTGGCTAAGTTAGCATAATGCACAATATAAAGTTGTGCCATCTAGCAAACAGAAGCTCAGAAGAACCAGTTAGGAAGCTGTCACCCTTGTCCTCAAGAGCCCATAGCTTAAAGTCATAAACCTCATTGTAGCTAAGATAAAAAAACAGCATTATTCCTGCCTGCCTGCCTGCCTGCCTGTCTGTCTATAGATATATAAACGGCTGTGTGTTTGTGTGTATGTTCCAGCATAACTCTTGAACATACACACAAACTTGGTACACAGATGACTTATTCCCTGGAAAAAAAGATACTGTGGGGGTAAGACACCCCCAACAACCCTCGGTCTATGTGTTTTGTTAAGATACAGCCTGTTATGCCTTAAAATGACTTCTGCTGTACAGCACAGTGGAATTGCCATGGTAATGGCTTCACAGTGCTCTACAAGGGGGCTCCATACAGTAAGGGGGGAAATCCAACATTAGAAATTACACTTCAGGGGCCCCAGGGAAAACATTTGTAACTAATTTAATTGTTGCCGAAATCAGGGCTCCGGGAGAAGTTGCACTTGTCATCACCTCTTCAGGAATTAATGGAAGGAGGGAGGACAGCCTATTCCACACTTACATTGCCACTTGACATCGCCATTCCTATCTAACACAGGATTGAGATAAAAAAATACACGGGGAATGTCGGGTTATCAGCTAGTATCTAATATTTCTGCCGAATGTTGTAAGAAAAAAAATATGTGGTATGTAGTTCATATCCCACCTCATGCCAGCTTATCCAAATTTGAATTTCTTTAGCATGATCCAATACAAGGGGCACAGTGGGTCAGGGGCTAAGACGCTGAGCTTGTCGATCAGAAAGGTCGGCAGTTCAGCGGTTTGAATCCCTAGCTCTGCATAACGGAGTAAGCTCCCGTTACTTATCCCAGCTTCTGTCAACCTAGCAGTTTGAAAGCACGCATGAAGAACATTTTACATTTAACAGAGCGCATGTACGTTGCGCGTGGGTTGCAAACCAGTAGTAAAACCATCAGCAACCCACTGCTGCCTTTAGCGTGAGCCAATATTTCTGCACTTTGAAATGTTCCTGCCCCAAAAGTGCATAAGACCAGCAGGTAGTTGTGAAGGAAAGTGGAAACATAACAGAACATTTATAACAGAGCTAGGGGAAGTATGGACTATATTCACAATGGGATATGTAATAGGTTGAGATACAGTAATCCCTCATTTTCCGCAGCTTCATTTTCCGCGGCTTCAGTGCTTCGCGGGTTTTTCAATAGAAAAAAAATGCATCGGTAGGAGGCAAGCGCCCCCTAGTGCTTGCTTTAAACGATGTCCACCAACTCAAGTTTCCGGTATAGATATACAGAATCCTACTTCGCGGTTTTTCAGTTTCTGCGGAAGGGTCCGGTCCCGATTAACCGCGAAAAACGATGGATTACTGTAATGGGTCTTTTGACTGAAAGAGGAGGGGAGGAAGCTTTCCGATGGAATTTATCTGTGCAGATTTATCAGCAACGAAATGTCAAAATTCCTAGGCTGCTTCGTTTCAAAATAGCCTGATTTGGAAATGACATCCACTTAACATGGCTCCATATGTAAGATGATGTATGTGTGATGTGCCTATCTCCATCCTTCTGCTCAATCTTTAAAAAAAAACCAAAACCCAAACATTTCCATGTGTGAGATTCTTGGTGCGAAATGTTGGCTTTAGGGAGGGTAGGGGAGAAATTCCTCCCATCATCTATCGTTGCTCCTCCAGTCAAATCAAAATCCTTTATCATGGTCAATGACCAGACATTCTTCGTTGACTGTTGTCCTCCTAACCTAATTCTTCTGCAGGTTCTCGTAGGTTTCACAGGGGTCCATCTGGTGACATTTTCATCCAAGAAGTCCAAAATTACAGATGACCCAGAAATATTGCACAAATCGAGGCACCAAAGCCAAGGTACAGAATCCTGGCCAATCCAGACACTCCATACCTGACATTCATGGACGTCGGAGAATAAACCTGGCAGCGAAGTTATTTTCCCTGGGACCACAGGGGAAAGCAACAGATTCTAGAGAGTGGGACTGAGCTTATTACTATGATGACAGGTGCCCCGGCTCTAACATCTGTCCCTCAAATAATAAATTCGTTTCTCTTTCCAAAATATGGAACGTAGAGAGAAAACCACTGATGCAACGATGATTAAACCACTAGGGTGAATTGCATTTGCGGAGGAGGAGGGGGATGGAGAAGAAGAAGAAGAAGAAGAAGAAGAAGAAGAAGAAGAAGAAGAGGAGGAGGAGGAGGAGGAGGAGGAGGAGGAGGAGGAGGAGGAAGGAGGAGGAGGAGGAGGAGGAGGAAGAAGAAGAAGAAGAAGAGGAGGAGGAGGAGGAGGAGGAGGAGGAAAGAAAGAAGAAGAAGAAGAAGAGGGAGGAGGAGGAGGTAGAAGAAGAGGAGGAGGAGGAGGAGGAGGAGGAAGAAGAAGAGGAGGAGGATAGGAAGAAGAAGAAGAAGAAGAAGAAGAAGAAGAAGAAGAAGAAGAAGAAGAAGAAGAAGAAGAAGAAGAGGAGGAAGAGGAGGAGGAGGAGGAGGAGGAGGAGAAGGAGGAGGAGGAGGAGGAGGAGGAGGAAACTATATAGATTTATATACATACACACACACACACAACAGAGATGCACAACCTAAAACACACCTAGCTGACATCTCTGCAGTTGGACGTAGGCAATGTTCATGCATGCATCTCAATTGACAGTCCTGCATTCTGGCACACTTCGTTCAGAGTTTGAGTTTGGTTATGAATTGGTACACAGTTCCCTCCGAGTCCCAGTATTACTCACGAGCTTGATGGAAGCCATACTTAAATCCCCAGTGGTGAGCTGAAAATGAAAAGCTTGAAAGACATGTATCTGATTTCCCCCCCCCCTTTCCTCTAGAAAAAAAAAACAAAAGAAAAGAAAGAAAGAAAGTGCTATATTTTAGAAAATAAATAAATAAATCACTACGGCTTTTGTTCTCGTTGACGAATATTGCCTACTACTCCCCCTAGTGAAAGCTGCTTTAAAAATTGAAAGTGGATGCTAAGATTGGCCTGACTTAACTTCTCCCCCTTCCTCTTTTTTTAGTTAGAGCTCCGCATTCAGGGGTCCGCAGCTTAACATGCGGTTGCTAACAACGGCTGGAGAAGGGTTTTCATAAATCATATCCATTCTGAAAGCCGTAGGAACAAAAATGGCAAAACGTAACTTTGGGCACAATTGGGTGTCAGAGGGATTTCCAATTACTGTGATTATTTTCTTGCACTTGCTGCTTGATGGAAAGTCGTAACAATCTCGGTTGAAATACACTTTCTCCAGAAAGTAGTCATTTTTGATAACTAGGGCCAGAAATGTGTTAACTGCCTGTTCACAATGAGCAAAATCAGTGCTAAAGCTTGAGGAATTTATAACGTGGCGGGAAGCGGATTTTGTGCAAACCATAAATATAGGGTACATACACAGAGAAACCCCGTGGTTTATAAATTATGATTTATGGTTTAGGCTTATGGCTGTGTTAAGCAAGCTTATCCCAAATCATGGCTAATAAACCATTACAATGTAATATAAAATTGGTTTTTAGGGATATTGTTTTAACATATTTAAATTTTTTAGCACAGGGTTAATTTTATATTTTGTATTTTGTTATATTTATATATGCTTTTAAATTGCCTGTGCACCGCCCCGAGTCCCTTCGGGGAAAGGGTGCGGTATATAAATTTAATAAACTATAACTAACTATATTTTTTTTAAAGTAAGATTTGATGAACATAGTGCTTTTCTTTTCTTATTACAGGCAGCGCTTGACCTATGACCGTAACTGAGCCCAAAATATCAGTTGCTAAATGAGTTCTGACCCATTTTTACTACCTTTCTCGCCACCGTTAAGTGAATCACCGCAGGGTTTAATTTAATCTGGCTTTCTCATTGATTTTGCTTGTCGGAAGGTTGCAAAAAAGGGATAATGTGATCCCCAGGAACGCGACAACCATCATAAATATGTCAGTGGCTGAGTGTCTGAATCAGGGGAACTGCCGGTTCACTTGTGAGTGCCCCATGCGCTTGTTGTGTGCAGTGCGTGCATGCGCAGTAGAATAAAAATTGTTCTGCGTATGCGCAGAAGCAAAAAAACAAGATGGCGGCACGTACGACGACGCCTGGAGAACCAGTTCAAGGGTGTGGCAGGCCTGGTTCCAGAGACCCAGGCCACCAAATCACTACTGGTCTGAATGTTGATGCAGAAGCTACAATGGTCGTAAGTCTGAAAAATGGTCATACGTCACTTTTTTCAGTTGTACGTTTGAGTAGTACACTAAGCGAACATCTCACAGTAATGTCCAAAGCAAACTGGGCACTTTATTGCTAAACATGATATATTTATATATCACCATACCTTCAGAAGGATATTATGGAAATGGAAAAGGTGCAGAGGAGGGCAACCAGAAGGATTAGGGGGCTGAAACACCTTCCTTACCATCTGAGGCTGCAACGGCTGGGCCTCTTCACTCTAGAACGACGGCGCCTGAGAGGTGACCTGGTTGAAGTCTATCAAATCATGCACGGTGTGGACAAAGTAGAAAAGGAAAAACTGTTCTCCCTATCGCACAACACTAGAACTAGGGGGCACTCCATGAAACCTTTGATAGCTAGACCTCAAACAAATAAGAGGAAGGACTTTTTCACCCAGAGGATCACTAGTCTATGGAACTCCCTGCCAGAAGAAGAGGTGACAGCTGTCAGCCTCGACAACTTTAAGAAAGGATCAGAGGAGTTCATGGAGAACAAGGGTATCCATGGCTATCATGATGGATGCCCAAGGACACCCTCCGGGTTGGAGAGATAGGCAGGATATCTCTCAATGCCATTTGCAGGGAATCACAAGCAGGTGAAGACATCTGCTTGGGAAGACCCTGAAGCAAATGGGGAGCCACTATGTGAGACAGAATGCTAGACTGGATGGGCTGTGGCCTGTTCCAGCAAGACTTTTCTTATGTTCTTATGTTCTTTTTATTAATTATGCTGCTGGTACTAATTGTACATGTTTAATCTATTTTCCGTATTACTTCCCATGTGTCAACAATGGAGACAGTTAAAAGGAGCATGCAAATCTTTCCATTCTTTTTCTCGTCTGTTCTCACCTGTGCGTTTTCTTTTGAATCAGATCCTTCAATTTCTAAGCAGCGCTGTAAAACCATGCAGAATAGGGCATTGTGACTTTAATGGGCTGTCATTGAGATCAGCAACTCCGTAGCTAAGCAACAGCGAAAATCATACGACCGCGCTGACTTATGACGACAGTTCCGGTTGCCATCGTTAAGCAAACACTGTGCGGTCATTAAGCAAGATGTCATGTGACCACCACTCCCAACTTACAAATTCCTGCCAGCTTCCCCATTGCCTTTGATGGTGGTGATCACATGACCAAAGACCGCTGCGACCATCCTAATTACCCACCGATGGGCAAGTGCTGGACCCAGGATCACGTCATCCTAGGGATGCTACCAAAAATTGGATCGAAGCAGGACTTCCATCCCTAATGTTTTAAATCTTGCTTTGTTTTCCCTTTGGCTTCTGAAATTTCAACCCACACGAGAACACGGTTTTCAGCTTCATCGTGCCACGATTGATTTCCCCCCCCCCAGCGCAAAAAAAGGGGAAGTCGTAGGACTGTCTTTTTCACTTGAGTTTGTTGTAATGAAAAGTGAGTTTCACAGATTACTGAATCCTCCCTGGAGATCAAATGTCATGTTTCTGTGAAGCGACTAAAGAAGCACGGAGAAGAGACAAACACTGACTTTTTTTAACGACTTTCAGGGGGGTGGAACTTTCATCACAATATGGAAGAGTGCAATCCTTCCATTTCAGTTGGAATGACCACATAGTCCAACGTGCTATTTCCAACAGAGGTGCCTCCAAGAAGGTATCTCCTCATTTCTTCGCTAGATTTGCCTTTTGTTAATTATCAGTCTCTCTTTTTCTCTAATCAAGCCAATGGCCATCTCCACGTGGCTACTGGTAGTTCCAGACAAGTTCCATGCATTATGTGAATATGAAAAATGCTTCGTTTGTTCCACATGTTGTGGCCCGCCAGTGGCCAGCAGATCTGGCAGCAGATTCGGACAGTGAGGAGGTTGCGGAGGAACCTGGGCCAGTCCTGGAGTCTGGGGAAGGCTCTGATGAGGGCTCTGTGTCGGAGGCAGAGAGGGGGCCAGGGCCATATGCCAATTATCAGCTGCCTTCAGAGTCAGACACCAGTGAGGCAGACAAACAGCTGGAGCCTGTTTCCAGAGTGCGCATGCGCAGAGTGGGGAGACGAAGGGAACAGCTAAAGAACAGGGGCTGACTTGGGAGTAAGGCCACAGGTGGACTATGAATGGCCCCTCCCAGAAGAAATAAAAGAGGAGCGAAAGGGGAGTGGAGTTTGCAGGAGACAATTAGTTTGCTTAATTGGTTCGTGACTCTCTGAGACTCCTTCCCAAGTTCTGCAGAGATCAGCCTGGCAGCTCTCCAAGCCAGATAAGGTCTGTGACTGTAAATCCTCCCTTGAAAGACTTTCCTGGATGTGAATGAGCAGAATTCACAGGAAATTAATAAAAGGGGTTTGCTTCATGCTCTTGGGAAGCCTCAGTCAGAACACTGCCCAAGCCTCCCCCAGTCAACCTATGCCACGAGAAGGGAAAAAAAATGTTCCAAATCTTTTAACCTTCACCTTGTCCCTAAAGACAAATGGCAGGATTTTGGCAGAGTGACTGCTTCATGTTATGCAGAACTTTGACTAAAACCCAATGTTTGATGATGTAAATAATATTCTGAATATCTTCTGAGACAAATGTTTGTCTGTTTGCTCGCTTGTCTGACTTTCTGAACTAAATAACGTTGCAAAAATATTGCTTGTGCACCTCAGATAGGTGCTCAGCCAGAGAACACTCTGGCTGTATTTAAATTGTGGAAATCAAACAAAAATTAATGGATTCACTGCATCTCAAGGGTGAAAACCTGGTTTGTATAACAAGCTCTTCTATATACCACTTAAAGGAATTTTGTGGACTGGTATCTGCCAGCATTTCTCTGGAATATTTAAAAAGAGCAACATTTAGTTGTGAGGGCCTCCTCAGGGTGCCGTCTGCTGGCCAATGCCGGCTGGCGACTCCCAGGGGAAGGGCCTTCTCTGTGGTGGGTCCGGCTCTCTGGAACGACCTACCTCCCAACATTTGCACCATCACGGACTTGCCGGGAGCTTAAAACTCATTTTTTCCATCCGGCTGGCCTGGCTTAGACTTTATTAACCAATTGTGGGGATTTTATTAAGGGTTTTTAGATGATTTTTAAGATGTTTTTAGCACGGGTTTAAATTTAATATATTTTTATAGTAGTTATATTGTATTTTGTATTGTTTTGTATTGTTTTTAATCTTTGCCTGTGCGCCGCCCTGAGTCCCTTCGGTGAGATAGGGCGGGATACAAATCCAATAAATGAAATGAGAAAGAAAAAAAAATCAACTATGAATTCAGTAATTTGATCAACTGAACATATTCGCTTTATTGATTAAATGGATGCACTCGCACCCATTAAATTCATCGCTAAAGCTTGATATGGTAAACCATAATGGGAAAAACCATAAAGGAAAGTAAAAATCTGGTATTTCTCTGGAAATTGGTTTTAATATTGAACCAGTGCAAGAAAAAAAGGAAGAAAACCCAATGAACATGGAGAAATGGTGAGTTAGCCATATTTCAATTTCTGAAGTCAAAGAATCGGAGCTCTTTAATGGTCAAAAATAACATACATTCTAAAGTAAAGGTAAAGGTTCCCCTTGCAGATATGTGAGAGTCATTCCCAACTCTAGGGGGCAGTGTTCATCTCCGCTTCAAAGCCAAAGAGCCAGCAGTGTCTGAAGATGTCTCCGTGGTCATATGGCCGGCATAACTAAATGCCGAAGTCGCACGGAACGCTGTTACCTGCCCACCAAAGGTGGTTCCTATTTTTCTACCTGCATTTTTACATGCTTTGGAACTGCTTGGTTGGCAGAAATTGGGACAAGTAACGGGAGCTCACTCCATTACGCAGCGCTAGGGATTCGAACCACCAAACTGCCAACCTTCCGATCAACAAGCTCAGCAGTTTAGCTGAGCTACCATGTCCCAATGTACAATCTATATATGTTTAATTAGAGAGCTTGGCTTCTCCACAATAGGGAAATACGTTTTATTCTTTTCTTGATTGACTATTTTTCCCCCTAGTTCAAAAACCTAAGAGTGGACTTTCTAGGGAAGCCCACTTCCTATTTTCTCATTTAAATTCAGACATTGGGGTTCACCTGAGTAAACCTATTCTGTGCATGAATCACCTCCGAGTGTTTTCTCAAAGTAAAATTCATCTCAGAATTGCCAGTCACCGTGTATTTTTGGTACCACTTACCTCAGGGAATTAATTTGGGTGGGTGATGATCAAGAGAGAGACTGAATTTTAAAATCTCATATTCTTTCCGGCTCGACTTAATTATTCATTTGGTACAAGCTGCGTTCCTGAGGGAGAGTTGGATTATTATTTTTTATATATTCCTGTTCTATCTAGGTTTTCGTTAGCTTCAGATTGGCACTTGGTTTGTGTAGTGTGGACTGTTTTGAATTAACCACATAGACCAAGTCATAACCCTAGGCTCTCGGCCTGTTAAAAATAGAACAGATATTGTTGATCACGGCTGTGTTTCTTCCTTGAGGGAAAGGATGTTCAATTCTATATTCAAGTCCTTAGCCAAAGGATACAATCTTGCTTTCACCCTCTGACTCAAAATTTGAACTCCCTACTCTCACCACAACCATCCCCACTATTAGCAGGATCTCAGGACCTTAGATCTCAGGAGGCTTTCAAAACTGGAAGAGCTACAACATTATGAGCACAGTGGCCAGAATGCAGTACTGCAGGCTCCTTCTGCTGACTGCCTGTGGATTGCAATTTGGCAGTTCAAATCTCACGAGGTTCAAGGTGGACTCAGCTTTCTGAGGTGGGTAAAATGAGGACCCAAATTGTTGGAGGCAATAGGCTGACTCGGTAAACCGCTTAAGGAGGGCTGTAAAGCAATGTGAAGTGGCTATTTTTTTCCCTTCCTTCCTTCCTTCCTTCCTTCCTTCCTTCCTTCCTTCCTTCCTTCCTTCCCCCATCCCTTCCCCTCCCCTACCTTCCCCATCCATCCCAGCTCAAAGTTGACTCAGCCTTCCATCCTTCCGAGGTAGGTCAAATGAGGACCCAGATTGTTGGGGGAAAGAGGCTGACATTGTAAACTGCTTAGAGAGGGCGGTAAAGCACTTTGAAGCGGTATATAAGCCCACGTGCTATTGCTATTATACCAGATTTATTTGAGCATATGCAATAGTGTGGCAAGCAAAGAACACGCTGGCTTGATAACATCAAATCTGATGCAAAGTTGAACATACAGTAATTGAAAGAACACAGTGGTTGACAGGGTAGCCTGGAGACCACTTGGCCTATAAAGCTACCAAGACCTGGACACAACTAAATGGTTAAAAACAAACAAAGAACGTTAGCATGGAAATTGTGAAAACATTCTGCTCTGGATGGGGATCCAGCCAATGGCGGGATTGAAACATTTTTACTACTGGTTTTGTGGACGTGGCTTGGTGGGCATGGCAAGGGAAGGATACTGTAAAATCTCCATTCCCTCCCAATCAGCTGGGACTCGGGAGACAGAGGATAGATGGGGGTGGGGCCAGCCAGAGGTGGTATTTGCCGGTTCTCTGAATTACTCAAACTTTCTGCTACCTGCTCTCCAGGATTGGTCAGAACCTGCTGAATCCCACCTCTTGATCCCGTCCTCTTGAAAACATAAATGCACCATAGAAATAAATATATTTATAGCTTCACCTTTGATCATGAATGGATCAGATGGCATCAGTGGCTTAGAATATGGGGGGATCATATATCAGTTATCCCCTCAAGCCAGTGGTGGGTTTCTGCAGGTTCGCACCTACTCGCGAGCGCCGGATGGTGAAATTTAGAGAGCCGGTGAGAGGAGGTTCCACCAGCAGACCCGGAAGTAAGTCTGCCCCACCGCTGCTGGTGACCCAACAAGAAGGAAAGGAAAGGAAAGAAGAAAGAAAGAAAGAAAGAAAGAAAGAAAGAAAGAAAGAAAGAAAGAAAGAAAGAAAGAAAGAAAGAAAGAAAGAATTTATTATCACAATTGAGGCCAAAATTTTGGTTGCTAAGTAAGAGCGTTGTTAAATGAGTTTCACCACATTTTACAAGTTGGCCACTCCCACCCAGTCACATGACTGCAAAGTCACTCCCACAAAATAGGCCACACCTACAGAGTAGGTTCTAAACATTTTTGAAACCCATCACTGCCTCAAGCGCAACTGTTCCCGAATGAGAACAATCTGGACCCCATAATTCTTCCTTCAGTAAACTTCAAGTTTAAAGCAGGGCAATATGTCCGACGTGGAGCTGTCCATGAAAACGATATAGAAACTACAGCTGGTGCCACGCAAAAAAATAAAATAAAAATGTGCAGCTGGAATAAGCTAGGCAGAACCAAATTAAGAGTCTCTCTTTCGCAGATTTTTACAGGCGCTATATTGGTGGCTGATGTGCTTCAGCTTTGACCGCAAGGTGTGAGCAATGATGGTTAAAGCTCTAAACGGTTTGGGACATCAACATTTGAGGCAATATTTCCCACGGTAGACATCTGCCAGAGTATGAAGTTCTGCCAAGGGAGCCTTCTTCTGTATTCCACTGGTGAACGCAGCACATAGAGATGTTAAAAAAAGGACTTTCCTCCTTTGGCTTCCTAATTAAAATATGCTCTCCAAGAGCCCAGGTTAATGCCAATGTTGTTTTTTTTTTAATTTCATTGCAGCATCCAATGTTGATCTGGCTTTTCACCCATGCTCTGAGATCTTAGTGACCATGGAGTGGGTCTCTTTATGTGATGGTTTGTGGAGTGTTAGTGCTCCTCAGCTGTTTTATTGGCTGTTTGCTGCTGCTTTGCTTCAAACGATCATGTCCCGTCACCCGTCCTATTGATAAGAAGCAAAATTACTCCCATGTCAATAAATAAAAATAACGAGACTCAAGGTTCGGCGCTGGGTAGCGCAGGAAATGCCTGGAATCGATAAACAAACAGATTTGATAGTGTCTCTAATTCTGCCATGTCGGAAAGTTGAGCTCCTTTATTTATGGCTCGGGGAGAGCAGCAAAATAGGCTTGGTCTGGTTTGGTTTTAGATGCTGGAGCTTTGCAGATCTCTTTTTTCCCATTGGGTGGATCTCTTGCTTCGTTGCAGAATCTCAGGTCCTGAAAGGAAAAATCAGAGTTGATGAGTGTACAAATTACTCTCAGTTGCTTAACTGAAGCAGGTGAGGCCAGACTCTGGCAGTGTCCCATTTCCTAAGGGACTGGAGGCTAAAACATATAGAGAACAGTTGCTGGAACTAGTCTGATAAAAAGAAGGACTAGGGGAGACATGTTAGCAGTGTTCCAGTATCTCAGGAGTTGCCACAAAGAAGAGGGAGTCAAGCTATTCTCCAAAGCACCTGAAGGTAGGCGAAGAAGCAATGGATGGAAACTAACTAAGGAGAGATACAACTTAGAAATAATGAGAAATTTCCTGATAGTGAGAACAATTAATCAGTGGAACAACTTGCCTCCAGAAGCTGTAAATGCTCCAAAACTGAAAGTTTCTAAGCAGGGGTTTGGACTAGAAGACTTCCAAGGTCTCTTCCAACTTTGTTATTTATTCTATTCTCTTTTCCGGTAAATGAAAAACTTCCTTCCTTCTTTCCTCCCTTCCTCTCTTTTCCTTCTTCTTTCTTCCCTCCCATTCCCTCTCCCCTTCTCCTTCCTTCCTTCCTTCCTTCCTTCCTTCCTTCCTTCCTTTCTTCCTTCCTTCCTTCCTTCCTTCCTTCCCTCCTTAAAATATAATAATAATAATAATAATAATAATAATAATAATAATAATAATAATAATAATAATAATAATAAAGCTGAATTTATTAACCGCTCCCTCTCCCCACAGGGACTCGGGGCGGTGCACAGGGAGAATAAAAACCATAAATATACAAAAATACATACAATTTAAAACAGATTAAACAAACTCCTGTGCTAAAATCCCATTAACTAAAAATCCCCACTCAATATAAATAAACAATTAAAAAACCCATAGAGAGAGAGACTACCCTAGGCCGGCCAGGCGGAAAAGATGTGTCTCTTCCTTCCCTCCCTCCCTCCCTCCCTCCTTCCTTCCTTCCTTCCTTCCTTCCTTCCTTCCTTCCTTCCTTCCTTCCCATGAAGGACTCTTTGCTCACATAGAAATCATGGGGATAGGGATTTTTACTACCTTTCTGATTTGATAGAATACCAGACTGACTTCAAACTATTTCTGAAGGTCTGGGAATACTTGTTGGCTAGAGATACAATGGCTGTGATTATCCCCTTCACAGTAAGCTATGACCTCACGTAAATTAGCTTCTTGCAATTTCTTATTTAGTGAAAGTGTGTAATAGATTTTTGAGTGATGGAATATTTTGCATGAATATGGAGTTGACAGGTGGTTGGTCAACCCATTAAGTGTGGCATATGATGGAAATCAAACCTGTATGAGACAAACATAGTGCTCAGCAAATAGTCCAACAAGAATCAGGGTGTAAGATAAGGATGTGTGATGTCTCCCCAATTGCTTAATGCATTTATGGATTGCATAAGGACCACTTGAAGTAACAGCAAAGAGACATGACTGGACAAGTACTTGTCTGCTCACACAATGCTATATTGTTGTCTGAAGAGCCAAACGATCACAGCAAATGCTAGACAGCTTGAATGATGCAGTGAGGAATATGGATGTAACAATTAATGTGTCAAAGGTCAAGGTAGCTTTGTCAAAAAGGAAAGTGGAGTGAACAACCGCAAGTTATATACGAATGGTGAAAGCTACAGCAAGCAGATGAGTGTTTACTAAAAGTACGAAAGAGGATGGAGAAATTTTAAGACATGCAAACTCTGGTAAAAAAATTAGTGGGGAGAAATTAGTCTGTTGCAAGGAGAAATTGTTTTGATTTCTTTCATTTTTTTCTTTTTGTTTTGCTCCTTCTCTTTGCTCAGCAAAATGTGCCTTACTGTAGCAGGTACAATAGCTACGATATGTATGGAAGGGTGGATGTAACGGATGGATGTAACAACTAATTCCCACAACCCTGTCAAGTAATTTACTAAGACTGTATTACTCTTATTCTTCTCTTCCTTGCTAGCATCTATCTCTTCCCATTTATGACTATAACCACGTTGCTTGTATCTTTTCAATTTACGTTGTTTTATTTGTTTACTAGTACGATTTGATAACTTATTGGTAACCTTGACTATCACTAAGTGTTGTATCTTTTTATTCTTGATGAATGTATTTTTATTCTCCTTATGTACACTGAGAGCATGTGTGCCAAAGACAAATTCCTTGTGTGTCCAATCACACTTGGCCAATAAAGAATTCTATTCTATTCTATTCTATTCTATTCTATTCTATTCTATTCTATTCAACTCTATTCTTTTCTATTCTATTCTTCTTTATGTTCACTGAGGGCATCTGCACCAAAGACAAATTCCTTGTGTGTCCAATCACACTTGGCCAATAAAGAATTCTATTCTATTCTATTCTATTCTATTCTATTCTATTCTATTCTATTCCATTCCATTCCATTCCATTCCATTCCACTCCACTCCACTCCACTCTACTCTACTCTACTCTACTCTACTCTATCCAAGGCACTGCACATCACGGAGAAGAAGATTGCATAATGGCATCTATGACATGTAAATAAGCTTTACTTCTGTCATTCTTCAAACAGGAATTTTTGCCTGTATTATTAGGGGTGAAGAGGGAGTGAAAAAAAAAATTCCCCCCTACTTCTGTTCAATTAGAAAGCTGCTCGTAGCTGTATTTCCTTTCTCCTGTTTTGTATACATACCCTTGTGTGGTGAGCGTGCCCAAAAGAGAGAGCAAATGACGGGTATTATAAGCAGCTGCCTCTCGCTTTGGAAATTCGAAATCCTTCAGTAACCTTTTGTCAATGGGCTTCTTCAGATCAGCGTCTCATTAGGTTGCCGCATCTAACTCATCAGAAATTCTGGAGGCGTACATCAACGGGAGAGGCTTCACGTCCTCCACAGCACTTTGAAAAAAAGGCAGCACGTCTCGGCTGAGATGGTAGAGATGACTTATTCTATTTTTTTTTAAATTTTATTTACTTGTTTGTCAAACATGTACAAGATAACAAGTGCAGGCATGAACATAAACATGAACAAAGGAAGTACACACAGATAAATGGGGACAGTAGGACAGGGATGGTAGGCACGCGGGTGCGCTTACACCCCCTTTATGGACCTCTTAGGAATGGGGTGAGGTCCACGCTAGACAGTTTGAGGTTGAAGCTGTGGGGGTTTGAGACTGTAGCAATGGAGTCGGGTTGAGCATTCCAGGCGTTGACCACTCTGTTACTGAAGTCGTATTGTCTGCAATCAAGTTTGGAGCGGTTTACCTTGAGTTTGTATCGATTGTTTGCCCGTGTGTTACTGTGGTTGAAGCTGAAGTAGGCATTGACAGGCAAGACGTTGTAGCAGACAATTTTGTGTACTATGCTTAGATCAGACTGCAAGCAGTGCAGTTCCAGATTGTCCAAGGCCAAAATTTCAAGCCTGGTGACACAAGGAATTCTATTGTGAGAAACGGAGTGGAATATTCTTCTCGTGAAATGCCTCTGGACCCGCTCAGTTGCATTAATGTCCAATATATAGTGTGGATTCCAGGCGGACGAGCTGTACTCAAGAATTGGCCTGGAAAATTGGTCTAGCAAAACTTGGATGGATGGATGGATGGACGGACGGATGGACAGACAGACCGACAGAGGGGAGAGGGAGGGAGGGAAGGAGGGAGAGCTAGAAGTATCAATAAATAGATGATAGATAGATAGATAGATAGATAGATAGATAGATAGATAGATAGATAGATAGATAGATAGATAGATAGATAGATAGATAGATGTGGTGGAGGGAGGGAGAGCTAGATGGATCAATAAATAGATGATAAATAGATAGATAGATAGATAGATAGATAGATAGATAGATAGATAGATAGATGATAGATAGATAGATAGATAGATAGATAGATAGATAGATAGATAGATAGATAGAGAGAGAGAGAGATAGAGAGATAGAGAGATAGAGAGATAGATGAGAGATGTGGAGGGGGAGGAAGGGAGAGCTAGATGGATCAATAAATAGATGATAGATAGATAGATAGATAGATAGATAGATAGATAGATAGATAGATAGATAGATAGATAGATAGATAGATAGATAGATATGGACAGGGAGGGAGGGAGAGCTAGATGGATCGATAAATAGATGATAGATAGATAGATAGATAGATAGATAGATAGATAGAGAGAGAGAGAGAGAGAGAGATAGAGAGATAGAGAGATAGAGAGATAGAGAGATAGAGAGATAGATGAGAGATGTGGAGGGGGAGGAAGGGAGAGCTAGATGGATCAATAAATAGATGATAGATAGATAGATAGATAGATAGATAGATAGATAGATAGATAGATAGAAAGAAAGATAGATAGATAGATAGATAGATAGATAGATAGATAGATAGATAGATAGATAGATAGATAGATAGATAGATAGATAGATATGGACAGGGAGGGAGGGAGAGCTAGATGGATCGATAAATAGATGATAGATAGATAGATAGATAGATAGATAGATAGATAGATAGATAGATAGATAGATAGATATGGACAGGGAGGGAGGGAGAGCTAGATGGATCGATAAATAGATGATAGATAGATAGATAGATAGATAGATAGATAGATAGATAGATAGAGAGAGAGAGAGATAGAGAGATAGAGAGATAGAGAGATAGATGAGAGATGTGGAGGGGGAGGAAGGGAGAGCTAGATGGATCAATAAATAGATGATAGATAGATAGATAGATAGATAGATAGATAGATAGATAGATAGATAGATAGATAGATAGATAGAAAGAAAGAAAGAAAGATAGATAGATAGATAGATAGATAGATAGATAGATAGATAGATAGATAGATAGATAGATATGGACAGGGAGGGAGGGAGAGCTAGATGGATCAATAAATAGATGATAGATAGATAGATAGATAGATAGATAGATAGATAGATAGATAGATAGATAGATAGATAGATAGATCAAATGAGGAATATTGCATTCACGCTGACATTAAAGATAAAAAGTCCATCCTGGTTGAATGCTGAAAAAATGTACCCAAAATAACTCATGCATTCTCCTCCTCCTCCTCTTATAGGTTTACGGGTAATTATAAAGTTCCCCATCTCTCTTTGATCAAAGAATTCGAAGTTCAAATGCAAAATGGAAATGCAGGAATTCTACCAAGCATCTGGTGATGTTGTGGCCAGCGAAATGCAGGCTATCAGAGGCAAGAGAAACTAGCTCATGCCATCTATATTTCGTGGGTTTATTTTGCCTCTGGACAGAATAAGCCAAGTAAAGGCCAGGCCCCCGGCATGGTCCGTGTGACGTACAGTATAGAAAATTTAGCCAAGCATGATATGATTGTCATATATTTGACAGGTCAGCCACTCTGACTTCAGGCCTTTCCAATGATATGAAAAGGATGCAGCGCGTATGACTAGCGTTTCCTGTTCTGTTTCGTTTTGTTTCAAGCGTTTCTCTGCTGACTTTTGGAACCAAAGTTCTCAAAACATGTCTGCAATCAGTGCCTTAAAAACAATAAAAAAAAAAAAGAGCAGCAGCGGCAACATATTAAATCTTAAATTAGAAATAGCAGTATAAAGCATATCCTACCCAGGAGTTAGATAAAACAAATTAAACAAT
Organism: Rhabdophis nuchalis; assembly: GCA_039707465.1. NCBI lineage: Eukaryota > Metazoa > Chordata > Lepidosauria > Squamata > Natricidae > Rhabdophis > Rhabdophis nuchalis. The sequence continues at coordinate 19,426,598 of CM077657.1, read as the reverse complement.
TTAATTAAAATAGAAGAACAGCAATAATTTAAAATCTAGATCAGCATCTTTTTTTAAAGAGAGAGAGAGAGAGAGAGAGAGAAAGGAATCGAAATAAAATGGGCCACAAGACTCATTAAGTGTTAATATATGTACAGACTTTAGAAGTGAGTTGCTCCAGTTGGCATTCACAATTTTAAAAGGCTTTAAACCTTGTGATCTCCACTTGGGGGGAATTGGGGGGGGTCCACTGATCAGGATTAGAAAACGAGTAATCTAGAACTGTTCAATCTTCTATATATATAAAAGTTGTGTGTGTGTGTGTGTGTGTGTTCCAGCCTACCTCTGGAGCAATTTCAACCAAACTTGGTACACAGGTGACTTACTCTCTGGAAACAAATAGTGTGGGGGTAACACAACTCAACACCCCTTGGGGGGGGTGTTCTGTTAAGATACAGCCTGTTGTGCCTTAAAGTGGTTTCTACTGTACTGCCTTAAAATGCCCTTTACTGTACAGCACAGTAGAGTTGCCATGATAATGACTTCATATTACTCCACAAGGGGGCTCCGTCTAGTAAGGGGGGAAATCCAACAGAAGAAGGGAGTGCCATCACCTTCTTCTTTTAATGACCACATAATCCCTTGCGAGGTGGCGTCTGGGCAACTGAATGGAGCTGAATGTTTACAGGCCAGATGCCCTTCGTGTTACCAATGCGGAGTTTTGTTTCCAGCAGATATATTCTCATTGTGCCCAGAGAGAGAAATATCGGCCTCTCCCTAGGATCGAACTCAGATTGTGTGTTGAGAGCTCCACCTCTGGGCCCCCGCACCGCTCATCAAAGAAGAAGGGATGAGAATTCATAATTCGGATGACAGTTGAGCTGCTTGTGAAGCTTTTCGATTCTCCCCAAAAGTCAGCTCTGAGGTATGTAAGAGGTCTCCCGACCTCTTTAAGCACATGATTGTACAGGTCAAGTTGCAGATTAATGAAAAGAGGAAATTTTAGCTTTCTCGTGTCAAGTAGTAAATTAGATATGCATGTCCAACAGGTTCTTATGGAATAGAACTGTCTACAAATGGAACCTGGGGTCAATATTTTTTTTTTGCTACACGAAATAAAAGCCTTCATTACAACAGAGCATGCTTTCTCCATTTCTCCTTGGTTTGATCACTCCACCCCCCTCCCCAACTTGGCTCCCACAATCAGAATTCAACCAGGCAAGGAGCAAATGGAGCATGTTCTCACTCTGTGCAGCAATATGACAGGCCAATAATAAGATCCTTTCCTTTCAAACATGAAATCTTTTCATGGGAGGCATGAAGGTGCCGGCCTACTGTAAGCAGAAGCAATAATAATACAATAGTAGAGTTGGAAGGGGCCTTGGAGGTCATCTAGTCCAACTCCCTGCCTAGGCAGGAAGCCCTATATCATTTCAGACAAATGGCTATCCAACATCTTCTTGAAGACTTGCAGTGTTGGGGGATTCACAACTTCTGGAGGCAACTTCTGTTCCACCGATTAATTGTTCTAACTGTCAGGAAATTTCTCCTGGGTTCTAAGTTGCTTCTCTCCTTGATTAGTTTCCACCCATTGCTTCTTGTTCTGCCCTCAGATGCTTTGGAGAATAGTTTGACTCCCTCTTCTTTGTGGTAACCCCTGAGAGATTGGAAGACTGCTATCATGTCTCCCCTGGTCCTTCTTTTCATTAAACTAGACATACCCACTTCCTGCAACCGTTCTTCATATGTTTTAGTCTCCAGTCCCCTAATCCTCTTTGTTGCTCTTCTCTGCACTCTTTCTAGAGTCTCCACATCTTTTCTACTTCGTGGCGACCAAAACTGGATGCCGTATTCCAAGTGTGGCCTTCCCAAGGCATTATAAAGTGGTATTAACACTTCACGTGATCTTGATTCTATCCCTCTGTTTATGCAGCCTAGAAGGGGTGGGCTTCAAAAATTTGAGCAACGGGTCATCTGTCCGATTGCTGGGTGGGTGTGGCCATGGTAGGTGTGGCCTAGTTGGCCTCCTGCACCGCGGCGGGGGAGGGGGATTTTCGCCTTCCACAGGCACCAGAGGTTTTCCTCTAGCCTCCGGGAGGGTGAAAACTTCTTTCCCTGGGCACTGGAGGCCCTGCAGAGGCCAGAAACAGGTCCATTTCTGGTCTTCCGGAGCTTCCGGGAGGCTTGTTTTCCTCCCTCCCTGAGTCTCCGTGCGGGCCCTGCACTTACCTCACCTCCAAAATAGGCTGCGTGGAGACTCCTGGGAGGGGAGGGGTGAGAGAGACGGGATTTGGAGGTTCTCCGAACTGGCCATAATATTAGCTACGGGTTCTCCTGAAACCGGACGAACCTATAGCAAGCCTCCCCTGAGCAGAAGCATTTAGAAAGCTGGGTAGTACGAATTCGTGAACTTCTCTTCAGGTTAAAGATCGACACAACCTTTATGATGCAGCTGTCAAGGAAGAAACATGGAAAGCTCTCCGAGAAAAAACAAAAAGCCACTGGAAGCCATGTTGCTTCCATTATTTACAAGATAGGGATGTCATGTCATCCGTCAGTCAAAATGCCGGGGGGGGGGGGGCATAGCAGGGTGACCTTTGAAAAACCCCAGGTCATATGAAGTCAGCATATTCTGCAACCCCAAATTCTTCCTAAACTCTGCGGCCAAAATTACTGTATTTTTCAGACTATAAGATGCACCAGTGTATAAGACGCACCAAGATTTCAAAGAGGTAAGTAAGTGGGGGGGAAGGGCTTGTCCTCCCTGGCCCCCAGCAGCACTCTGCAGCCTTCAGCAGGGCTGGGAGAAGGCAAAAATGCCCTTGTTTTTGTGAAAACAGAGGCATTTTTGCCTTCCCCCAGCCCTGCTGAAGCCTGCAGAGTGCTGCTGGGGATGCGAGAAGGCAAAAATGCCTCCGTTTTTGCAAAAAAAACAGCCTGGTTGGTTTTTTTTTTTTGCAAAAATGGGATGTGGGGGTGGGGCTTCGGTAGGCCAAACATGGCTGTATTCAGTGTATAAGATGCGCCAACATTTCCATGCTCTTTTAGGGGAGGGGGAAGGTGCGTCTTATACTCTGAAAAAAAAGGTAAAAATAAGGCCAGCTGATTGTCACGTGTGTATGCAGAAACCCAGAAGAGGAACGGGCACCGCTGCGCATGCCAGGCAACATGGCTCCTCGTGCCACTTCAGGCACATGTGCCATAGGTTCGCCATCAGAGTCCTAGATCCACGCGTCATATAAATCAGGGCTGCAAGGATCAAGGTGCTAAAAATATAGACATACATGCGTGGATGTTATGGCAAATTATGTTTAAGACTATGAATTACATTTTGTGTGTGAACCCAATCAAGATACAGTGTTTGTAAGCTTCATTGAGTACTTGACAATATAAAGTATTGAAAATCAATACACCCACGTCTCTCAAAAGTCTTTCGTTAGTTGCCTATTAATATATTCTTCAGAGGAGACAAGAGCCCCAGATATAGCAGGATTCCATGTTCCAGCAACCTCAGACAGCATGAAAGTTGAAGATTTAACTATAAATTTCACTAATGAAACACCACCTAATTGTGTGATGGTATGTTGGAGTGACTTTAGAAGTCAAGAGGAAGCGCAAAAGGCTCTGTATAATGGAATATATGGGTGACTTTGGGCAAACAAGAGAAGAAATACTGCCTGGGAAATAGATAAGAGAGGCAGGAGCCCTGAGTGCCTTAATGGTCAGAGGAAGAAACTTAGGGAGGAACCTGTCCTAATGGATCAAACAGTTAAAAATGGAAAGATTATATTTTCAGTCTTACCAGACTTTGTTAAGGTAGTCTTACAATGATAGAACTAGCCATGTCTTCTGTCTGGTTGAAGTGGGATAAACTATTCTATTCTATTCTATTCTATTCTATTCTATTCTATTCTATTCTATTCTATTCTATTCTAGTCTAGTCTAGTCTAGTCTAGTCTAGTCTAGTCTAGTCTATTCATTCCCTATTCTATTCTATTCATTCCCTATTCTATTCTATTCATTCTCTATTCTATTCTACTCTATTCTATTCTACTCTATTCTATTCTATTCATTCTCTATTCTATTCTATTCTTTCCCTATTCTATTCTATTCATTTCCTATTCTATTCTATTCTATTCTATTCTATTCTATTCATTCCCTATTCTATTCTATTCTATTCTATTCTATTCTTCATTCCAATATGCATTCCATTCCATTCTGTGGCCATTAAAAGTTACAACATGGCTGAAAAAAGGGGCTTATCACCGTTTTTCACGCCCATGGTCATACGATCAAAATTAGTTGCGAAGTCGTGCCTGACCCATCGCAACCCCATGGGCAACCTTCCTCCAGGCCTTCTTGTCCTCGTGTTTCACTTAGCAACGGATATTTTGGGGCTCAATTGTGGTCGTAAGTTGCGTTATTCTGAAGGGTGAACGCTGTTGATGTCCAGCAGAGGAATTCCCTCGTTCGATGGGGGGGGGGGGGAAACAAACTTACTGCAGACTTTTCCTCAGAAGGACAGTCAAAGCAATGAAAGACATTTTAAGAAGTTTTAAAATGAATCTCCCTGTAATTGCTGGGTACCGACACAATTTTAAATGAAAATAGCAGGTAACAGAATCCTTCCAGATTGAAAATGCGGTTTTCAAAAAAGATGAAATACATAACATAGGTGCAACAAGCTGTGCTGGGTTAGCACGCATTAGTTTAAAATGTATAGCTTCCCTGTAAAAGTTAATTTAATGTTACAATAAAGGTATTGTTTGTTCTCGGATTTTTGCATGTCTAGACTGCTCTTGGGGTGTATTTTTCCCCCTCCGTGCCTAAGAGGTGCCATAAAGCATAGCCGAAAGAAAATATATTTTTTCACATTCTCATGGGCTATTATTTTACAAGCCATTAACTCCCCCCGAGATCTTTAAACATTCGGAGAGCAGCACCGTTGATGGCATAGAAAGTTTTCAAAAGTTACACGCACAAATAGAACGACTTTTCTTTGGGTCGAACGAGAAGAACCTTTTTGGAGTAAGACACGGCCGGCACCAGTCCACTTTGTAAAGTCGGCGTGATGCCTTCATTGTTCAACGCTGAAGTATCGTGACCCCACACACACACACACAGTGTTTTCAGCGTTGTCATCCGATTGATTTTTCTTCCTTGAGTTTGTTTTTTTCTTTCCAAAAACGTTGTCCGCAGAATGGAGGCATGATTGACTTTGCGCCTCTAATTAAGCCTTTGCTTTCAAATTTTCAAGACAAATTCACTTCTCCGAGCCTCCTTTTGTTCAGTGGCTTTGAACAGGAGAGCTGTAAGACACACAATGCACTCCCTCTTCACCTTGAATTCAGCGGAGAGATGGATTTTTATCGCTAAAAGGTTAGCTCCTCCCTTTGAAAGGATATCTGTCGTCTATGTGTGTCAATAGATGGATGGAGGGATGGAGGGAGGGAGGGATGGATGGATAGATAGATAGATAGATAGATAGATAGATAGATAGATAGATAGATAGATAGATAGATAGATAGATAGATAGATCTATCAGAGATCCTAAGTCACTTATTTCCATGTCATCATAACATCAAACAGTTAGAACAATTAATCAGTCGAATAGAAGTTGCCTCCAGAAGTTGTGAATGCCCCAACACTGCAAGTCTTTAAGAAGAGGTTGGATAGCCATTTGTCTGAAACAGGATAGGGCTTCCTGCCTAGGCAGGGGATTGGACGAGAAGACCCCCAAGGTCCTTTCCAACTCTGCTATTGTATATTGTATAAACAGACACTGAATGAACGGTCGTAAGTCGAGGATGACCTGTGACCACGACAAGAGTTTGCCCATCATTGATTTTGCTCCAAATGGGCAGTCAAGAAATGAAAAAGGGAAGAGGGCTGCTGGGGATTCGCAGGGGTTCGGGACAACCTCTAGCTAAGATTCTGTGCAGTTCGGAGAACTCACAAATCCCACTCCTGGCTGGCCCTGCCCACCCCCCGCCTCTCCCAGGAGCCTCCACACAAGAAGTGGGTTCCTGCCAGTTCTAAACTCTTCTATAGAAGAAGTTCCACAAATCTACAGGGCCATTTAGAACCGGTTCCAGCTCCTTTCCCTCGTCCATCCGCTCATCATCAAGATGAAGAGCGAGAGGAGGAATTCTGGGAGTTGAAGTCCACAAGTCTTAAAGCTGTCCAGTTTGAACACCCCTGGGCTTTTTTTTTTCTAAAGGGTTAGGTGTGCAAGGGTCTTGTAAACTTGACAGCTTTAAGACTTCTGGCGTGCTTCAAATGCCAGAGTTTCTGAGCCAACATTTTGGTTGTTAAGCAAGAGTGTTGTTAAGTAAGTTTCACCACATTGTACAAGTTGGCCACTCCCACCCAGTCACATGGCCAGCAAGCCACTCCCACCTAGTCACATGGCCAGCAAGCCACTCCCACAAAGCAGGCCACACCTACAGAAGAGGTTCTAAAAAAATTTGAAACTCACCACTGCTCCACACGGTCCATTTTGGATGCAGCTAAGTGCAGGGCATGTGCGGAGCTCAAGGAGGGCAAAACACGGGCCTACCGGAAGTTCGGTAAGGCTGGAAATGGCTGTTTCCATCCTCCAGAGGGCCTCCAGAGCCTGGGGAGGCCATTTTCGCCCTCCAGAAGCTCGAGAAAAGCCTCCAAAGCCTGAGTAGGGAAAAAACCGCCATACACACCCGCCGTGGTGCAGGAGGCCAACAGGGCCACGCCCACAATGGCCACTGTTAGGATATTCAGCCTTATATTGGGTTGACAATATATATGAGTATATGTCCTTAAGGAGTTATGTAGCTTTAAGAAGTGTCTTAAATTGTGATTGGCTGTACTTCTCAGCTCTACCATAAAGCAAGCTCAGAATCACAGTCCCCTTTTCGATTCCCAGTGCTGCGGAGCTGAAGCTGTGAAGACTGGAGGAGGATTTGTTTTGCATCACTGTAAGATAACTCTGTGTTTGGTGAAGGACTGTTATTATTTGAGAAGTAAGAATCTTTGGTCGGAAGAAGCATTTTAGTTGCTACAAAGTAAAGACTATTTATTCTCTTACTATCACTGTTTTAGAGTGTGTTTGTGGTTAAAGCAACATATCTCTTTACTGTCCAGTGAATTACACCATTCCGCATTTATTTGCTAACACTGGTTAAGGGACCAGAGTTGTAACACCTGGTTCTGAACCCAGAGTTGCTAACAGCCACGCCCACCAAGCAACCTGGCAGAGAACCCCTTGCTAAAACTTTTGAAGCCCACCCCTGAAGACGGGAGGGGGGATGATGAGGTCACTTTTCTTTTCCTTTATTCCCCCTTTGCTTTTATTAAGATTCATTACCATCAAAAACTAAAAAAATACCAAAACCACCCTAATTACATGGTCATCAGCAAGTGAGCTCATTTGCCTCACGAAGCAATATTTACAGTCTTCCGCTCCCCACCCTTTCTACCTCCACTCCCCACCCTTTCTACCTCTAAAATATAATTAAAAAACCCGGCACTTGGTCAATGGCGAACCCACGGGTCTCCGAGGGGTTTAGTTAAACCCCCAAGAGTGGCTGTCAGTTCACAGGGGTGAGCAACGGAGGAGATATTTTCCCTCACCTTTGCTCTCTAATTAGAAATCAAGGGAAATGGCAAGAAAAACCAACCCCCCCAAAACAACCTCACACCACAGTAGAGGTGACAAGGAATGCAGAAACAAATATATCTCCCCGGTACAAAGGAAGGGGAGAAAAATGCACTCAAGTTTCACCTCTATTTTGAAATCTATGCGGTAATGCATCCTTTAATTATTATTATTATTACTATTATTTAAAGAAAATGTAATCAGGATGCAGTCAAACACTAAGCGATGTTAAATAGGTGTTCAGAAACAATCTCCAGAACAGAATATTCTTTAAGCTTTTGGGCATGAGGGGGGTTGGGTCAGATGCAGAGGATCAGGACTAGATGTTAAAGTAAAGGCAAAGGTTCCCCTCGCATATATGTGCTAGTTGTTCCCGGCTCTAGGGGGCGGTGCTCATCTCCGTTTCAAAGCCAAAGAGCCAGCGCTGTCCGAAGACATCTCCGTGGCCATGTGGCCGGCATGACTAAACGCCAAAGGTGCACGGAACGCTGTTCCCTTCCCACCAAAGATGGTTCCTATTTTTCTACTTGCATTTTTTACGTGCTTTCAAACTGCTAGGTTGGCAGAAGCTGGGACAAGTAGCAGGAGCTCACTCCGTTATACGGCACTAGGGATTCGAACCGCCGGACTGCCAATCTTTCTGATCGATAAGCTCAGCATCTTAGCCCCTGAGCCACCTTAGCATCTCAGAACCCGCTCATAAATAAAAATCGCAATTGCTTTTAAATCTTGAACCGAGATTTTAAAATCTTGAACCACTTTGGCTGAAAATTCCAGATGTTGGAACCCATCACACCTGCTGGCTGCCCTGTTGAAAAGCGCTCTTTTCGTTCACGGCCATTTTGAAACAAGCTCAGATCTTCTTATTGGTCTTTCTATTCCAAGGCCCACCATCTCTTCCTTGACTCAGTGCTCACCAGAGATATACAAGTCCCATCATGCTTGCCTGATTGAATCAGTGAGTATGCTGGCTGAAGGCCAGGTGGGGGTTGAAATCCCCCACATCTGCGCAGCTGGGGGGCTGGAGCAGCCTGCTTTAGCAACCCATTTTACCAGATAATCATAATCTTGACTTTCCCTGACCCCCCCCCCCCAAAAAAAGCAGGAAAGATTAGCACAAAAACACCCCAGGAAATCCCTCCTTACAGTAATTTCACCGGTGTAAATGGATTGCACATACAATAACAGCCAAGGCATGCAATGTTGAGTCATTTAATGTCTGAAAACAGCTGCTCCAGAATCTTTCTTGGTCATCCTCCCTCATTTTCCCAAGCACGGACTGGATGGCAGCAGTGGTATTTTGCTGGTATTTTTGAAAAATGTACGCAATCCAGAATTTGTGGCTTGACGGATGCAGGGGGACGTGGCCAGCAGCTGATTTTATCGAACGATTCAAGGCGTTATTCCATGTTTGTCTCATACCTCTAGGTGGGCGGTTGTTGTTTTGTGGTTGTGGCTGTTTGTTTGTTTTTTATAGAAAGATCACATCCTTCCTCCAAATAACAACATTCAGCAAAGAGAACATTTGAAGCAACGTATTAATCATTTTCTTTAGCAAGCGTCAAACTTCAGCGATCTCGTAAATCTATGAACAAATCTAAGCAACCCCCCACAAATTATCAAATACTATAAATTAAGCAGTACTGCCATTGTTTAAAACTGCACCTACCTGATTTTGGCTTATCATAAGCAGGGATGAATTGCATTAATTCTCCAAACTGGAGATTACTAAGAAATCCAGGGTGGTAGACTAGACTGGGAAGAAATACATACAGAAATAAATATTCCAAAAGACTGTGACAAAACCCCTTCACACTGTTACCAAACAAAACCGCAACCCACATGGAGCTATCAATGAAATTACAGGATTTTATCGAGAATTATTATTATTATTGTTATTATTACTTTATCTGGGGATTAATCTTTTCTTATTACCTTTTGCAGCAATGCTTCGCATAGCAGCTTGATCTTCACTAAGTAGGAGCTGCGTTTTTTTATTTTCATGCCACGAAATACTCCTATGCCTACTGATTTTGGCATCTTGATTTTGTGCATTGGCTGTGTTTTTTCTCCAATCACCGTACAATATAATCGATGTTTATTTCTACAGCATGAAAAGTTTCTCCGGTAAATTTGAAGAAAAGAGCACTCCGCTCCTCTGCTCACAATAGAATCCCTTAATAATAATAATAATAATAATTTATTATATTTATAAACCGCCCCCTCTCCCCAAAGGGACTCGGGGCGGTGTACAGGAAAATTAAAAAACCAACTAAAAACATACAATACACACAAATTAAAAACGAATTAAACTACCCTGTACAAAATTTAAAAACGATTAAAATTACCACCCATTAAAACCCAATAAACAATTTGAGATAACAGACTGGGGCGAGAAGCGTAGATTAGGCCAAGCCGGCCTGATGAAACAAATAGGTTTTTACTTTTTGGCGGAAGGCGCGGAGGTCCGTAGTCGTTCTAATATCCGGGGGCAGGTCGTTCCAGAGGGTCGGGCCCATCACAGAGAAGGCCCTTCCCCTGGGCGTCGCCCGCTGGCACTTATGCCACCAGGTTGAAATTTTGGGCTTCGACAACCTTGAACTACGCTGCCTACAGCCTGACCTAAGCTTAGCACACAAAATTGTCTGCTACAATGTCCTACCCATCAAGAACTACGTCAGCTTCAACTGCAATAATACACGAGCACACAATAGATAAAAACTCAAGTTAAACCACTCTAAACTCAATTGCAGAAAATATGACTTCAGCAACAGAGTGGTCAATGCCTGGAATGCTCTACCGGACTCCATTGTTACAGTCTCAAACCCCCACAGCTTCAACCTCAAACTGTCTACTGTGGACTTCACCCCATTCCTAAGAGGTCTGTAAAGGGGGCATATATAAGCGCACCAGCATGCCTACCATCCCTGACCCTACCGTCCCCATTTATTTGTACTCATTCCCATATTCATGTCCATGTTTATACTTATTCCTGTTATCTTGTACAGGTTCGACAAACTGAACGAACGAATGAACGAACGAATGAATAAATGAATGAATGAATGAATGAATGAATACAATTTTCCGACAGCCAAGTTCCACTAAGGACATAATGTTTCTCAGTCTGCTGGCATATCCAGGTGCAAGCTGCTTCTGTTAATGTTTTCATTTACAGTAATCCCTCGTTTTCCGCGGCTTCAGTGCTTCGCGGGTTTTTCAATAGCAAAAAAGTGCATCGGTAGGAGGCAAGCGCCCCCTAGTGCTTGCTTTAAACGATGTCCACCAACTCAAGTTTCTGGTATAGATATACAGAATCCTACTTCGCGGTTTTTCAGTTTCCGCGGAAGGGTCCGGTCCCGATTAGCCGCGAAAAATGAGGGATTACTGTACACACAAAAAATATGCTTCATTGTTTTCTATATGCATTTGTCAGGTCCCTATATTTCTACAGGATCCTCCCAATAGGTAGGTTGATGGGTCCTTGGTGCATGGCTGTTTTCTTGGAGATGTTTTATTATCCAAACTAGGTATCTCCATCAATGCTAGCATACGATGAGCGGTTGCAGGAACTGGGCAAGTGTCTAATCTCTAATGAAGAGAAGGACCAGGGGAGACATGAGAGCAGTCTTCCAATATTTGAGGGGCTGCCTCAGAGAGGAGGGGGGGTCAAGCTATTTTCCAAAGGACCTGGAATAATGGATGGAAACTGACCAAGGAGAGATTCATCCTAGAAATAAGGAGAGATTTCCTGACAGTGAGAGCCATCAATCAATGGAATAGAAGTTGCCTTAGGAAGTTGTGGGAGCAACATCACTGGAAGCTTTCAAGAAGAGACTGGACTGCCATCTGTCAGAAATAGTGTAAGGTCTGCTTGGGTGGAGGATTAGACTAGATGACCTATAAGGTCCCTTCCAAATTTGTTAATCTGTATCTGCATCTATCTGATGATGTTAACCTAGTTTGATGTTGAAACGTCTGCAAGAAAACCACCAAGGACCTGACAGTTCAACCAAGGTAGGTTGGTTTTCTGATGAGCCATGATGTGGTTAGATTTGGCTCTTGTGTGGGCCTAGCTAAACCCAAGTTTAAATCCAAAGAGTCTTGGAAAAGCATGGCATGCTCGGCATGAACAAACTAGGTCAACGATTGTTTTGGGATAACCCTCTGAGATTCACGGCTGAATGGAGTTTGAACCTGGAGCTGCTCGGTGTAAACGTCACACTATCTTAGCAGAGGAATTCAAAGGGATTGAACACAAAGGAGGAGGAAGCTCAGGGTATCCATTAGGGAGAATGAGACAAAGTATTTGCCACTGATTTTTAAGACAGTTTGTGTCTAGAAGATAAGGAAGAAAACTACTTCTAGAAGAAAGCTAGTCAATGGCCGGCATCCAAAACAGAGATGGCAAGACACCATCAACAAAGATATGCAAGCAATGGGCCTGCATCCTGGAGACCCAGCTGACCATGAAAAATGGCACTCAATGATCCAAAAAGTGCACTCTGCACGAGGGAGGGGGAGGAGGAGGAGGAGGAGGAGGAGGAGGAGGAGGAGGAAGAAGAAGAAGAAGAAGAAGAAGAAGAAGAAGAAGAAGAAGAAGAAGAAGAAGAAGAAGAAGAAGAAGAAGAAGAAGAAGAAGAAGAAGAAGAAGAAGAAGAAAGAAGAAGATCTCCTGTTTGGACTAGATGACCTAGATGACGCCCTTTCAACTTTATTATTCTGTTATTATTCAGGTGATTGTTTTGATATGCTGGAGAATCTGACTGCACATTGATTCTCCAGCCAAGAGGGCCAGCGAAGTAGGCTGCGTAGCGTGCTAGCATCGTAGGTGAGGCAAAAGCACCTCGCCGGAGACATCCTCCATTGTTTCTGCTAGACAAAACCTCCACAAGGAAGGCAGTTTCCGATGAATGGCAATTTCCTTCCCCATTAATCTTCAGAAAGCGACAAGCTGTTATTTGCAGACGCTCCTTTGCTGCATCCCATGGAGGCTTACCAAAATGAGGTGCAAGCGTTGCATTAAGATAACAGAGCCTTCTCATTCTAGTTGGACTAGTTGAGGAATTTCTAATTCCTCAAAATCAGTCACAATTGCTGGGGTTGAGCCAAAAACGGGTTTAGCCCCCATAACTAGCCAAAAAACATGTTCTATCTCAGGGGTGTAAAACTCATGCGAGACTGTCTCCTGCCCCATACATCCCTCCGGCCGATCCGCTCCCACAGAGAGGGTCTTCTCAGGGTGCCGTCAGCCGGGCAATGCTGACTGGCGACACCTAGGGGAACAGCCTTCTCTGTGGCGGGCCCTGCCCTTTGGAATGACCTACCCCCTGAATTGCATACCATATCGGACCTCCGCCTCTTCCGCCAGTGTCTAAAGACACATCTCTTTCAGCAAGTTGGCCTAGCCTAACCTCCCGTCGGGGCTATTTTAGATAGTTTTAAACTGGGGATTTTAATTTGGATTTTAGCATAGGATTGTAATTTAATATGTTTTAAAATTCTGTATTTTATTGTTTTGTATGTTTTTAAATTCCTGTGCGCCGCCCTGGGTCCTTCGTGGAGAAGGGCGGGATATAAATTTGATAAAAATAAAAATAAAATAAAAATGCATCACAGGCTGGCCATGCCCGCCCACATTTTAGCAAAGGGGAAAAAGTTGCAATATATCACATGATGACAATGTGATGCACAGGGATGGTATTCACTTACCTTCCGTACCAGATTGCAAATGTGAGTGTGAGCATGCACTTTAATGAATGGTTGTTAAGTCAAGGACGGTCTGGATAGCACAAGGGTGTCAAACGTGCGGCATCACCAGAGGTGGAATTGTGGGTTCTGACCGGCTAAAAAAGGGCCTCAATGGGATGTCATAGAGCCGGGGTAGATGGGTGGGGCCATCTGCAATTTCCGCTACCAGTTCAGATGAACCGGTCAGAACCACCACAATTGCACCTTTGGTGATGCCGCACGTTTGACACCCTTGTGCTATCCAGACCGTCCTTGACTTAACAACCATTCATTAAGTGATTGTTCAAAGTTACAGGGGGAAAAAACTTAGGGCTGAGCATGTTTCACACTTACAACCATGGTCACATGATCACAATTCAGACGCTTGGCCGCCGGTTCACACTTATGATGGTTTATGTCAGTGTGGGTCCCCTTTTGCAACCTTCTGACGAGCAGAGTCAACGGGGAAGGCTGATTCCCACAACAACCACATTACTCACTCTCAACAACCGCAGTGGTTCCCTTCACAGCCTCGCTGAGAAAGGTTGTAAAATGGGGGCAACCCTGGCTGAAAACAAATGTCTCACTTAGCAACGTAAATGTTTGGCTCAATGATGATCATAAATCAGGGAATCCCTGTACTGAGGCTGAACTCTCTCCTGCAGCAGAGGTGGTATTCTACCAGTTCAGACTGGTAGTGGAAATCGTGGGTGGCTCCGCCCGCCTGCGCCCTGCTCTATGGCATCCCATTTAGGCCATTTTTTGCCAAAAGTGCATGCATGGAGGTGGCACGTGTGCTCATATTTGCGAACTGTAGGGAAGGTAAAATGTCTGCCACCCCTGTCCCGCAGTCTCCTGAATGCTCCAGGGAGGAGGACATGAATGAAGCAGGCTGCTCCTCAAAGCAACTTGGTGTCCGGTTGAGCAATTAAATCCTTTAACAAATTAATTAATCCTTTAACTAATTTTCAGAAACCGAGAAGCACAAAGAGGTGCATTGAGTCTAGCCTTTTATGGGAACCTGGCCCGGATGGTCCTACGATTTCCACAACTCTCTCCAATGGAAGTCCTGCGATTAGGTGTGTCATCTGAATCCAGCTGAGGCCCATCTGGTGTCCAGGCTTTCCCTAGTCCACCTGGGTCTCATACCAGGTAGGGGACTTTGAAGGCCTGAGATCCAGCCCACCCCCCTGCAGTTCCTTCAGGGTTTTTTCAGCTTCCAAGGTGAGGTAGAAAACCAAACGTTGACTTAATTGGTGAAGTCCAGGTCCATGTCACATTAGGATTGGTGGTTGTGCTTGTGGCTTGACAGTGCAAACTGTAGAGTAACCACGAGCTATGAGTAGGGAAGAGGAGGACTTGGGGATCACATCCAAGTTCAACCATGAAACTTCCTGATGGAATTTAAGTCCTTCGTTCCTTCCATCTATGTTCCCTTCCTTCCTCTCACGGACCTGACTATTTCTTTCCTTGATCCTTGCATCTATTCTTCCTTCCTTCCTTCCTTCCTTCCTTCCTTCTTCCCTCCCTCCCTCCCTCCCTCCTTCCCTTTAAGGTTTGTTTCCAAATCCTGGCTATTTTAATATTCTGATTATTGTTTCCTTCCCTTATCCCACTTCCTTCCTTCCCTTGTCCTATTTCCTTCCTCCCCTTGTCCCATTTCCTTCCTTCCTTCCTTCCTTTAAGGTTTGTTTCCAAATCCTGGCTATTTTAACATTCTGATGATTCCTTCCCTCCTTCCTTCCTTCCTTCCTTCCTTCCTTCCTTCCTTCCTTCCTTCCTTCCTTCTTTCCTTCCTTCGACAGACGGATGTCAAAAGAGATCCCAACGGAGCCGAGACGTCTCTCTTCCACGTCCAAGGGAAAATCCTCCCAGTTTCCCAACGAACGAACCCACGGGGGGCGGCGGGGGGGCTTCGACGCCTCCGGAATACCCCAAACTTCTCGCCTACTCCCAAAAAAGGGAACGCACGCGGAGACCCATCTCCGGCGAGAGAGGGAGAGAGGGAGGGAGGGAGAGAAAGAGAGAGAGAGAGAAAGAGAGAGAGAGAGAGAGAGAGAGAGAGAGAGAGAGAGCGAGCGAGAGAGAGAGAGAGAGAGAGAGAGAGCGAGAGAGAGAGAGAGAGAGAGAGAGAGAGAGAGAGAGAGAGAGAGACATCGTTTTCCATCCCTCGTAAGCCTTCGGGGTTTTTTTCCCACTTCTACCCGGGATTCCATCACTTCCTCGCCCGCGGAGCTCCAAAAGCAGCAGCCGCCGCCGTTGCCGTTCGCAAGAAGCCTTTAAGACCGCGGGGAGAGGCGAGGGAGGAGGGGAGGGGAGGGGGCAGGTGGTGGGTGGGCGGTGGGCGAGCTTGCCCGCTTGCAAAAAAAAAAGTCCTCCCTTCTTCCCCCCCCTTCTCTCTCTCTCTCTCTCTCTCCCCTCCCCTCATTTGCAAGCCCCCCTCCCCTCCCTCTCTCTCTCTCCCTTTCCCTGCCCGCCCCTTTCGCAGTGATGTCAGGGCGGCGGCGAGGACTTGCTGGCGCTGTCGGGGAAAGCGGAGTTCAGACGCCAGCCACTGAAGCGCGGAGCCGATGCAACCGCCGTGCGGAGCCGCGGTGCTAGGAGCGGCGGCAGCGGCGGCGGCGGCAGCGGGGAAGCTCCGGGCGAGCGCGGGCGCCGAGTTTGCAGCTCGCCTTCGGGGCCAGCAGCCCCGCGGATCCCCCGCCGGCTGGGCTAGCCGTGGGCGCCCGGGTAGCAGCAGCAGCAGCAGGAGGAGGAAGAGGTGGACAGCTGCCTCTCCGGTGCTTTGTCGCGGGGAATATCGCTTGGCTCCGGGCGCCGGTGGCAGCGGCGACGGCGGCATCCTAGCCATCTGCGGGCTTTCTCGGCTGCCGAGGCGGAGGAAGAGAAGGAGGAGGAGGAGGAGGAGGAGAACCGCCGACGCCGCCGTCCTTGGTGCTGCAGCCGCTCGGGCTGCTGGCCGTAGCCGGAGGATTTTTTTTTCTTCTTCCCTTCTTCTTCTTTTTTATCCCTTTTGTCGTCTTCTGTTTTTTCCCCCAGCCTCGCCTTCTAGCAAGTTTGGCGAAATCTCCTCGTGTAAGTTCAAGGCAGCGGCCGGACTTGGGCGCCGTCTTTTTTCTTCTTCTTCTTTTTTTCCCTCCCCCTTGCAAAACATTCCTTTGGAGCAAAGGCTGGGATTGGGGGGGGGGCGGGAGAGGGTTGGGGGGGGGGGTTAAGTGGATGGTGGGGGGATCTCACTTTTATTAGAGCCCTAACTTGGACGCCCCCTCCCTTTTCCTCTCCCCGCAGTGGCCGAGGAGGAAGGGAAGGAAGGAGGGAAAGGATGCCGGCAGTCGTTCCCCTTTTCTTGCATTTTGATTTTGGGGAGGGGGGTTGGGGCGGCGCGCCTACCCACCCTCCGGAGCCCCCGTTGTCCCGCTCTCGGTCTCCCCGTTTCGGATGCCTGGGAAATTTCCCTTCTCTTCCCCCATCCTCCCCTTCTCTCTCTCTCTCTCTCTCTCTCTCTCTCTCTCTCTCCCTCTCTCTCTCTCTCTCTCTCTCTCTCTCTCTCTCTCTCTCTCTCTCTCTCTCTCTCTCTCTCTCTCTCTCTCTCTCTCTCTCTGTCTCTCCCCCCTTCAATCTCTCTCTCTCAATCTCTCAGTCTCTCTCTCTTTCTCAATCTCACTGTCTCTGTCTCTCTCTGTCTCTCAGTCTCTCTCTCTCCCTCCCTCCCTCCTTCTCCCCCTTTCCCCTTTCGATGTTGAGCCGGAGAAGGATTCCCCCCGCGGTCCGCTTTGGGGCTTCCTCCTTCCTTCCTTCCTTCCTTCCTTCCTTCCTTCCTTCCTTCCTTCCTTCCTTCCTTCCTTCCTTCCTTCCTTCCTTCCTTCCTTCCTTCCTTCCTTCCTTTCCCCCGACTTGGAGGCAGCGGGGCGAAGCGCGGCTGGGGAAAGCTGATTTTAGCTTGGTTGGCTCGGAGAGAATTGAAGGTAAGGGGCGGGCGAAGGGCTGCGTGGAAGCGGGGGGGGGGGCTCCGTGATCCGGCTGATGGAGATAGAGAAGGACGGAGGAGGCGTTGAATGGCGAGCAGCGGCGATCCCCCCCCCCCTCATCCCCAGAAAGCATCCCTCTATCACCCCCCTCCCCCCGATTCCCCCACCCTTACGGACGACCCTCCGGGGAATGTGATGCCTTACCGGCGTGGGGAGTGAAGGTAGAAGTCTTAACGTCGGGAGACAACCGTCGTGCTTTGCAGGCATGGTGGGCTGCTTGGTCGGGGGTCCATTTGCCCCTTGCATTTCACCGGTGTGCATGCCTGTGTGTGTTACGTTTTGGGGGGGGGTGTTGGTGGTAAGAGAGGGGCAGAAGAAAGATAGACTGCTCAGCTGCTGGGAGGCTTGTTCAACTTGTGGATTAGAGGCAAGCACCCGGTCACCTATCTTCTCCTCCTTTCTCCATCCACCCCAACGGGCTGTAGTCTTCCTCCCCTCCCTTTTATTTTTACACCTTCACTCCAGTACAGATTTTTGGGGGGTGGGGGTGGGGGGAGGGCACGCGGGGGGGGGGGGACGGACGACAGGGTACAGATTAATGAGGGAGGGGAGCGTGCAGGAAGATTGCTGGAGATTGGTGGTGGGTGAATAGGAGGCGAAGAAAAAAAAACCCCAATCGCATCTTTGGTGGGTGGGATGTTAATCATGTAATGGAGGCTGCATGGGGAAAAGGTTGCGTTTAAAAAAAAAACCTCAGCTTGCTGGTGTAATATGCGTGTGTGTTTGTGCAAGAGTAGTAGTAGAAGAAGAAGAAGAAGAAGAAGGGGGGAAAAACCGGGTGATGTGCTGGATTGGTAAATGAAGTTCTTTAATTGAAGGCTTTCCTGGTGTGGTGGAAGTTGATTATTTGGGAGACTTGGAAAGGGATGTACAGCAGTTGGGAAGAGAGAGAGAGAGAGAGAGAGAGAGAGAGAGAGAGAGAGGGAGGGAGAGAGAGAGAGAGAGAGAGAGAGAGAGAGAGAGAGAGAGAGAGAGAGAGAATGAGAATGAGAATGAATGAATGCATGGGTGTATGTCCAGGCACTTTAGACTGGTGGCCAAGAGAAAACCCTAGCTTGGCTGCATGGAAACTGAGCGGCATGGAGGTTCTGGCCAGAGAAACTAGGAGGAAGAGATGTGGGTTCCTAGAAGTGCTTCTTTGTCATGGTGGAATGAAGGAAGGAAGAAAAAAAAATCAACTGGACTTACTAGATCATTCCGCACCTTCTAAAAATTGGCCCTTGGTGTGCTTCTTTGTACTTGATGGCTTGAAATGGAAACAAGGAGTTTGGCTACCAGGACTGAAGGTTTCTGCTTTCAACCTTGGTCTGGTAATAACTTGTAAAAAAAAAAAAAAGTACTTTGGAAGGTCTGTAATGAGCAGGCATTACCTTCGATGTGACCTTGGGTTTGTGGAGGGGAGGGTGTGAGGGGGGCCAGGAGAAAAGAGAGGAAAGGAGTGGGGGGGGGGGCGTGGACCATGGAATCACAAAAGCCTTGCCTTTAAAAATAGCTTGAGCCTCCAGCCTTGGGTGGATCTGAAGCGAGCAACCAGGGACCCCAGTGGGTTGGTGAAGGGATCTGGTTCATCTCCGAACGCCTTCTCTTTTAAAATTTAGCACATCCACCTTAGAAAGAAAAGAAAAAAATAATAATTGGAAATGATGGGTGCTTTCAATACACACACACACACACACACACACACACACACACACACACAGAGCATATTCAACTCTGCCCTAAGCAAAAGATACTCAACCCCCCCCCCCTTTTTTATGGAAGGTTAGCAAATGAAAAGTGAAAGTTGATATGCCAAGGGAAATATGCACCATAGGGGGGGGGGGAAACATATACTTGTTTTTCCCTTTCCTATCCTGAATGCCATGATATTTTTGTATGTGTGTGTGTATGTGTGTGTGTGTCACATTTTTGTGCTGATAAATAAATAAAGGGAGACTAGTATAGATCTATTTCAAGCTATTCATCAGCTAGCCATGCCCTTCCTGGGATTCGAACCAGGGAAGTATTACATGTGAGGAGGTTGTAATTGCCACTGAGCCACAGGTTCTCCTCCTTGATCAGCTGCGTATATATAAACACACACACAAAACTATTGGTATGTTGGTCAAAGGCAGAATGAATGATTCGTGCTCTGGATGGTGTAAGCCTGCAAGTTACACAAGGCTTCTGGGTGGTTTAGGAACAGGTTGCCTCTTTAAGATCATCCATGGAGCTGATTTCTAAAGCAGCAAAGACTTTTCTGAACAGATTTTCCCATAAAACTCTATTGGAGGGTCAAATATATATATATATTTGTTTCTGCCTTTATAAAATGGGACCCGTGGAGCCTGTGCGATGCCTTCATCCTTGGGTGCTTTCAATACTGTAAATTTCGCACATCAGATGAGGTGGAAAGAGAGAGGAGCCAGAATTCATAATAGAGAAGCTATTATCTAAGCTGATAATCCCACCTATACAGAGGTGGTGGGTGGAGAAGCTTGATATGGGGTGGGGGGTGGGGGGGTGATGGAAGAAAACAGGAAGTGTGTTAATTGCAAAGACTCGATTGGAATATTAATCACTAAAATCCCGAGAACAACGCGGAGAGTTAGCTGTTAAATGGGAGAGGGTGGGGGGAGAGAGAGAGAGAAGAAGGCAAGGGAGACTTTTTAAATTTCCAGGCATGTTCCGCTTCAGCTGAATCTGAAGATAAAATTGAACATTACTTAAGCCGACGATTCTTAGAGCCTTCTTCTTTTTTAAAGATTATAAGAGGATCAACTCTATTATGGGGCGGGGGGGGCTCAAATGACAAATCGTTGTTGCTGTTTGCAGGATGTGTGAATATTCCCTGTCAAATGAAACTAAAAAGAGAGACAATTTCCTTCTGTGTGTCTCAGTGTGTGTGTGTGTGTGTGTTCCTCTCCTTAAAAGTCTTTAACCATTCAGATCTTCGTCCGCATTTTAATTCTTCTTTTTTTTCCCCACCTGCACAAAAGGTGTTATTGCTTCACAGTCTTGTCTTCCCTTGCTAGCGAAAGCCGCCTTCTCTCTTAAATGTGAGCTGGAGAATACCTCCGCTGTATTTAAAGGATCATTTATATTCAGCATAGAACTGTCTGCTTAGTACATTGGCTTTCTACATCATAGCTTCTTGCAGAAAGGAAGATCAAAGATTTGGACCGGTAGCGGCGTAACGCATTTGTATTCCGCGAGGCCTAAAGGCAGCCTTTCCCCTCATCCTTCTTCCCTTCCAATAGTCGAGATAATGCTCGTTTCCTTCCTTCCTTTCTAGTATCGACTGGTTTGGGGTAGGTGGTGGTGATTATCATTTTAGTTCTGTGGCTTGCATTGGGAGCTGTAAGTTGAATGAACGCAGGGAGTTGCCTGCATTCCTGTACAATCTGTTCCGCGATGAACAAGGAAGCGCCAAGTGGTGGAGACTCAAGGAGAGGAAAGATAATTTCTTAAAACTTCCATTTGTCCTGGGTTCTAGACAGCTCGTTGGACCTAAAGGATTGCTTCTTGCTTGATTCAGCATGATTATTGTTTAAGTAAAGGAATCGTGAAATGTCAGATCTTGTGAGATTAGTCTCCCTCCCTCCCTCCTTCCTTTCTTTCTTTCTTTCTTTCTTTCTTTCTTTCTTTCTTTCTTTCTTTCTTTCTTTCTTTCTTTCTTTCTTTCTTTCTTCCTTCCTTCCTTCCTTCCTCCTTTCCTTCCTCTTTTCCTTCCTTTATTTCCTTTCCTTTTTTGTCTGTCTGTCTGTCTTTTTTGAGATGCTAATGCTTGTAGACTAGTTTCTGATAGTGCATCTGGATTTGCTACTGAGGTTTGAACTCCACCAAAGTCTATAATAACAGGAAAGGAAGCCTTAAATGTCAGCTTGTACAGTCCAGACTCAAGTTGCTACAGCATGGCATTGTGAATTTTGAACTGCTTTAAGCCTACCACCTTGTTTAGGGAGTCAACTATGGGAAAGCAGCTCAGAAATTTAATCCGTTCGCTCTGTTGGTATTTATTGGTATACAGAAACCGTTGATATCTGCAAGATGAGAACAGAGAGTCTTCTACACGGCTCTAGAAGAATTCAACTTTCCTTTGTCCTGGCTACTTTCTGGTTTGAGTAACCTTGGTTTGTTTGATCTCATATCCTGCAGCACCGTTCTAAACTTTGAAATCATTCTTCTAGAGTATAGTGGGGCTCATGGCATCCTATCACCGTCAAAAGATTCCTACCAAAGAATGCTATCCTAACTACATTTGCTAGATTATAGTAGGAAATAACCACAAATGTACATGCTCCAAAAACCCTGTACATTGCCCAGTCCGTAGGCTTGTTTTGCCATTCTACACATGGATACCTTGGGTTAAAAATTCTGCAGTAGGGATTTTTAGTGTAGCCGAGTAAGAATTTTTTTGAATATGACGCCCTGCTTTGCAGTGGTCCTTTGTTCTCATCACAAGCGTGCTAGGAGTATCCCTCAGTAGATGTTTCTACACTAATCGCAGCCTTAATAATAATGCCAACTTAATCAAGTCAGGAAGCAACTGTGTTTCCCCATGTGTGAGATTCAACGCTAAAGTCCTCTGACCTTCATTCACGGGAAAAAAAAGGGAGATCCTGGTTTTTCAGTTGCGAGAACATTTGTCCTTGATGGACCTCATGTCCTTGAGAAGATGGTTCTTTGTGCTCTGAACTCGTTCTTGGCTCCTTGATTCATTGACAAGTCTCACTGAGGTTGAAGCCCACAGAGCTAGGATGGTCCCATCAGGAAGTAACTTGGCACTTGCAGCGACAGATTTTCCGCAGTTGCTTTGCTGGAGAAGAAGTCTGGGTGATGATGTCATTAGTCTGTATCCTTAAGCATCCAATGCTGCAGCCATTTTGTCGCCTACAATGGCCAGGTGTGCGAGACTCAACTTTTGCCTGGGTGCTTGTCAAAAGACTGATGCTCCCAGAAGAATGAGCCGCTTAGACACAAGAATGAAATATGGAATAGGAGGAGAGGGAAAAAAAATGTAAATTGGAAAGGTGCATCCCATTATCCCGAGAGTCTTGCAAAAGAGCGAGAGTGGTTTTCATTATTCCAAAGAGTTTGAAAGTCAGTCTCTTTCAATTATTGTCCCCGGGTTTAGTGAAGAGACTTGACAAGAGATTGTATAAGTTGCTATTACTCTTTTTCTGCTTGTAAAATCCCTGTTAGCAGGTTTCAGACTTCACTTGTTAGCTCTTTCCTCTATGTTACGGAATGAATAAAAAATATTCTCTGCAGGCTATCGCACAGAGAGGTGTTTTTTTTTTTTCAAATGGACTTTTTTTTTTAATCCCATGCCAAATACGTAGGAAAATAAGCTATAACACTATGCTGTTTGTAAATGCATGTTAAGAACTGGCTATATGAATCTATTACGTTTCAATGACAAGAGGAACTCAGAAAATGATAGATAGATAGATGATAGATAGATAGATAGATAGATAGATAGATAGATAGATAGATAGAAACAAAAGAAAGAGGGAGGGAGAGAAGGAGAGAGAAAAGGGAGGAGGGAGGGAGGGAAAGGGAGGAAGGAAGGAAAGAAAGAGAGAGGGGAAGGAAAGAAAGAAAGAGAGAGGGGAAGGAAGGAAAGAGTGTGAGAGAGAGAAAGAAAAGAACAGAAAGAAAGAAAGAAAGAAAGAAAGAAAGACAGGCCTTGGAATGGACAGTATATAGAAACTTTCAGGTTTACATAGATAATTTCAATGAGATACATACTTTGATGACAAAGGTTTTCCTTTTGGGAAAAATATGAATATCATTCATTGGTGAAGCCCTCAAGATAAGATAGGGGAAGGCTCAAGGTCAAAAGGTTGTGGAGCAACTCCTCTTTTTAAAAAGCTACTAGGTTTTTGCCTCTTCCTAAAATCTGATTGAAATCCATTTGACCTAACCCCTACGTTTGGTCTACACTCCAGTTTATCCATCCTAGTAAATTGAAACCAAACTAAGTTACGGCTTAACATGATGTAGGAACCTAACCATCTGGAGAAGTTTATGCTGCTGGCTCCTTGAGGTTATCTTACCCCAAAAATATGCATTGCCTGAGGCAGGAACACAGCTTGAAAATACATAAAGGCTAGATTGTGTTGAATGTGTGTGATAATTTCCGCCGCGTGTCGTCTTTGAAATTCCTGAGTTATTTTTGAAGAGAGTACTCCCCGTTCGGTTTCTTTTGGGCAGACTATAACTGTGGTATTTCTTTAGCGCAAGGGAGAAAAACCTGTAACTCTGAGGTTTGTAGCATTGCAATCCTGACAATGACCACGTGTGGGGTGGCAGTTAAGACTTAACATTTAGCGTTTGGAGGGACTATCCTATCCTATCCTATCCTATCCTATCCTATCCTATCCTATCCTATCCTAGCTTGCTAGCTAGCTAGCTATCATCTATCTAGTTAACTCGTCTGTCTGTCTGTCTGTCTGTCTGTCTCTCTCTCTCTCTCTCTCCCTTTCTCTCTATCTATCTCTCTATCTCTCTATCTACCTACCTACCTACCTACCTATCCCTCTCTCTCGCTCCCTCTCTCTTTCTCTCTCTCTCTCATCTATCTATCTACCTACCTACCTATCCCTATCTCTCTCTCCCTCTCCCTCTCTCTCTCTCTCCTATCTATCTATCTATCTATCTATCTATCTATCTATCTATCTATCTATCTATCTATCTATCTATCTATCTATCTATCTATCTATCTATCTATCCCTATCTCTCTCTTTCTCTCTACCTACCTACCTACCTACCTATCCCTCTCTCTCGCTCCCTCTCTCTTTCTCTCTCTCTCTCATCTATCTATCTACCTACCTACCTACCTATCTATCCCTATCTCTCCCTCCCTCTCTCTTTCTCTCTCTCTCCTATCTATCTATCTATCTATCTATCTATCTATCTATCTATCTATCTATCTATCTATCTATCTATCTATCTATCTATCTATCTATCTATCTATCTTGTCTAACTATCTCATCTGTCTGTTTTCACCACATTCATTATGGAATGCGTAGGTATGACTCTATGTCTCAGCAATGCAAAGTGAATTGGAGCCAAAAAATTCCCCTAGTCTTTGAAGAAGCTACAGAAAGCAGAAGAGCATTTTTTTAATTAAAGTCTTGTTTCCACTGCATTAATTTATTTATAAATCTTTCAAGGGGGGTGGGGGCTCCCTTTTTCTTTTAATTGTACAGTAATCTCTGAGGAATTTAGTTCCATCCGATGCTATGTAGAAATAAGAACAGAAAGTTCAGTGCAGCTCTGGCTTCCATCAGTACAGTAGACTAGGAACAAAATGATTGTGATATTGTGAGCGAAGCGCCTGATTTACCTGATGAAATTCAGTCTAGTGATGACTTATTCATTTCTCCCATCAAACTTGCAACAGAAAAGTGGGAGGAGAGACTGCTTTCGGCCATGGCACTGAGCCGTAAGGTGGCTTACCTGCTTTGGATTTTTGCAAGGTGTTTTAGGAACTCCCTCAATTATTTATTTCAGTGGTAAATGGACCTTTTGGGAACCCAGGTTGTGCAATGTACTTTAGGATGAAAGTTCTACTGAAGAAAAAAATATGTTTACCGTATTTTTTGGAGTATAAGGCGCACCGGAGTATAAGATGCACCAAGATTTTGAAGACGTAATTTTAAAAAAAAAAGTTTTTGCACTCTGCAGACCTCCCAAATCTTCTGCACGCCTCATTTTTTGTGAAAAACGGGACATGCAGAGAATTTGAGAGGCCTGCAAAGTGCTCCTGGGGGCTGGGCAAAAACAAGCAAAAAATGGCCCGTTTTTCATGAAAACAGGCCCATTTTTTTGCCAAAAAAGGCATGTATAGCCTTTAGGAAGCTGGTAGAATGCTCCTGGGGTCTTGGGGGGGGAATGAGCAAAAAACAGGCCATTCCTTACTCGTTTTTGCCCTCCCCAGCCCCCATGAGCACTTTGCAGGCCTCCCAAACCCTCTGCATGTCCATTTTTGTGAAGGGGGTGGGGTTTTTGGAGGCCAAAAATGCTGCATTCAGTGTTTAGATTGCACCCAGATTTTCACTCTCTTTTTTTGGTGGGGGGGGGAAGGTGCGTCTTATACTCTGAAAAATATGGTAAATTCCTACTCTGAAAATTGAGTGGTGACTCTCTTTGACACCGCCTGCCAAATATTGCAGCATTGCTGCAGATGTAAAAGCTAAGGAAGAACAATATCTGGGGTTGTTTACTTGAAAAATAGGGGAAGAGCCTTGATTAATGGCCAAGCATATGGTTTCGCATGTTAAAAATATTCCTAGGTTCATCTCCAGATAGCAGTTGTCTGCAGATCTGTCTTAAACCATATTGTAAACGGTACTAAGCAGCAAAATAATAGTCAACTAGATGTAGCACAATCTAATTTGAGATATAGCAAGGTGAAGATGTAGCATACCAACATTGATATAATTAATGTAGGATGCAAATTACCTCTTGGCTTTTAAGGAAGAGTAAAAAAAAAAAAAATGATTATGTTCATAGATCGCACTTAGCCCATGTAGATTACTTCAGCTTGTATGTCATGTTTTGTGTGAAGCCAACCTGTTACTCAGTAAACCCTTATAAAACAGAATAACAGAGTTGGAAGGGACCTTGGAGGTCTTCTAGTCCAACCCCCTGCAGAAGCAGGAGATGCTATACCATTCTGGACAAATGGTAGTCCAATCTCTTCTTTAAAACTTCCAGTGTTGGAGCATTCACAACTTCTGGAGTCAAGTTGTTCCACTGATTAATTGTTCTACCTGTCCAGAAATTTCTCCTTGGTTCTAGATTGGTGCTCTCCTTTATTAATTCCCATCTGTTGCTTCTTGTCCAGCCTTCAGGTGCTTTGGAAAATAGGTTGACCCCATCTTCTTTCTGGCATTACCTTAGATATTGGAAGACTGCTATCTTGCCACCCCTAGTCCTTCTTTTCACTGGACTCCAACCAATCAAGATTACAGATTACAGAAACAAACTCATCTAGTAGGATGTGAAAACTTGGTTGTGGTGCACTTGACCCCAGAGAAAGAGGGAGGGAGGGAGGGATGGAGGGAGGAGAGCAAGTAAATAGATGGGAAAGAATGGGAAGGGAAGAGAGAGGGGAAAGGGGGAGGAGAAGAAGAGAGGAGAAGAAGAGAGGAGAAGAGAGGAAGAAGAAAGGAGAGGAAGTAAATGGATGGGAAAGAAAGGGAAGGGAAGGGAGAGGAAAAAAGGAGAGGAGAAGGATAGGAGAGGAAAGGAGAGGAGGAGGAGAGAGGAAGTAAATGGATGGGAAAGAAAGGGAAGGGAAGGGAGAGGAAAGGAAGAGTGGAGAAGGAGAAGAGAGCAGAGCAGGGGAAGTAAATGGATGGAAAAGAATGAGAAGGGAAGGGAGAGGATAAAAGGAGAGGAGGCGGAGAGGAGAGGAAAGGAGAGGAGGAGGAGGACAGAGGAAGTAAATGGATGGGAAAGAAAGGGAAGGGAGAGGGGAAAAAGGGAGGGGAGTTAGAGGAGAAGAAGTAAATGAATGGGGGGAGGAAGAGAAAGGAAGGAAGAGGAAAGCAGGAGGGAGAGGAAGTAAATGGATGGGGGGAAAGGGGGAGAGAGAAAATAGGGGAGGAGAAGGAGAGAAAGTAAATGGATTGGGAAGGAAGGGAAAGGAAGGGAGGGGAAAGGAGGGGAGAAGAGGGAGAGGGAGAGAAATGAAGTATATACTTAAAAAAACATCTCAGTTTCCTCTTCGATAAGCTTTGCCTATGTACCTATTCGGAGTTTCCTGTCTCTAAATCAGCCCTTGGCAGTTTGAATTAAACTATCAGTGAAATAGGGCATTGCAATTAAAATCCTAGCTCCAGCTATAGAGCAGCTTGCAAATAATCAAACCCATATGGCAGTTTGCTTACCAATGTCAGCAGTTCCGAGATGGTGAGGACCAGAGTGGCGATGGGAGGAAGTTTTTAAGCTGCCGCTCTTGGAAAGGAAGAATTTTTGCATTTTATGGAGGCTAGATGCGCTCCGTGCATAATTTCTGCTCCGGGCCCAGCCACGAGGCTGTGCGTTGTTTGCCGTCGGGAAGCCCTGCGATTGGGCCTGTGGTTGAGGTGAATGGCTGGCAAAGGTGATAAGCATCTATGAGATCCCAGGAGTGGGTTCACGGTTTGGCTTTTTGCAGCTAATGAGTCTCATCCCCCTTGCCTCCATCTTTTCTTTTCTTTTTTTTAAATAGCTGAAATAGTATGTGTCTTTTCAGCTTTCCAAGGAGTTCCAGAACTGAAATGTTTGATGTTGTAGCCCTGCTGACTGCAGGGAATGTGATCTGTGCCCGGACACTTCAACGTAGAGTTTTGTACTTCATGAGTAAGGAGAAAACTCAAGACATGAAGCTCTTGGGACGTCTGGTTGTCTGTACCATGGCATTGCACATGGCGTTCCGTTGCGCCGCTTGTGTTGTTTATCAACATGCTGGCATACAGAATTATAGACTAACTAGAGTTGGAAGGAGAATAACAGGGAAGCAATGGATGGAAGACCCTATGCCAGTGATGGCTATCTTTTCTGTTGTCGGGTGCCAAAAACTCAACCGTGCGGGTGCGATAGTGCACGCATGTGCCGACACCCATAATGCAAAGCGCTTGCCCACATGTGCATGCATGCACAACCCACCCTCCCATGGTCCCAACCCCATGCGCGCCACACTTCCAAGCTTGGTATTTTTTCCCGGGGGGGCAGCCTCTGGAGGCTTGCCTGGGGAGGGTGAAAACAGCCTCACCTGTCCCTCCGGAGAGGCCAAAAATCAGCTGGCCAGGGCGCACATGTGCACTGGAGATGGCATAGGGCAATGGCTCGTGTGCCATCACGGCCCTATGCCATTTGGGGTAAATGACTTGCCAGTCTCTTCTTAAAAGCCTCGGTGGCGCAGTGGTTAGAGTGCAGTACGGCAGGCTACTTCTGCTGACTACCGGCTGCCTGCAATTTGGGAGTTCAAATCCCACCAGGCTCAAGGATGACTCAGCTTTCCATCCTTCCGAGGTCTGAGGTAAAATGAGAACCCAGATTGCTGGGGGCGATATGCTGACTCTGTAAAACCGCTTAGAGAGGGCTGTAAAGCACTATAAAGCAGTAGATAAGTTTAATTGCTTTTGCTAAAAATGTCCAGTGAAGGACAACACAAAATTTCTGGAGGCAAGCCATTCCGCTGGTTAATATTTTTTTTTCTCACTTGTTAGGACATTTCTCCTTAGTTCTAGGCCTGAATCTCTCTTGGATAAGGTTCCATCTGTTACTTATTGTGCCGTCATCAGGTGCTTTGGCGAAGAGAAAAATGAATATATAAAGTTTGCCAACATACAACAAGAGAAAGCCTCCTGCTTATATCTTTGTATTCAGTTTTATGCCACAGAGAATGTAGTTACCAGGATCCACCTTTAAAATACCTGTGTAGGAGAGGACCATGCTGAGCCAAGGGTGGACGGGTCAAACGAATCATCAGCTTGGAGTCCCTATGCCACCAAGAAGAGATCTGAGCTCCAGGTTTCTTAAGCCTGACATAAAGTATTTAATGGTGTGGTATTCACGGAGTAGTTTGTACTGGTGAAAACAACACAAAGGGTTCTTTTGATAGCCCTCCCTGCTTCCCATCTTCCTTCCTTTCCTGTTGATGGATACAAGGCTTGTTCTTATTCACCCGCTCAAATGGCAGTGTCAAGGGATTGGATCAGTTGCAACATCTAATAACATCGTTAAAAAAATAATAATAACTACCGCATTTTTCAGAATATAAGACACACCAGAGTATAAGACGCACCAAGATTTTGAAGAGGAAAACAAGAAAAAAAATAGTTTTTGCCCTCCTCGGCCCCCAGGAGCACTCTGCAGCCCTGCCACACCCAGTTTTTGCAAAAGATGGGCCCATTTTTGGTGAAAATAGGAGATGTGGGGGTGGGGTTTTAGGAAGCCAAAAATGGCCATATTTGGTGTATAAGACGCATCAACTTTTCCATCCTCTTTTTGGGGGAGGAGGGAAAGTACGTCTTATACTTTGAAAAGTACAGTATATATTAGTGTTCTTGTGTTGACAAAGGCTTTATTTGTTTATGAACCCCTTCC
Source organism: Rhabdophis nuchalis (assembly GCA_039707465.1). Lineage (NCBI taxonomy): Eukaryota > Metazoa > Chordata > Lepidosauria > Squamata > Natricidae > Rhabdophis > Rhabdophis nuchalis. The sequence goes on along the minus strand of CM077657.1, from coordinate 19,397,144 downwards.
ATTTGAAGCAAAATAAGCTTGTGAAATAGAGAAGGGAATGTGAGAGGGGAATATATATCTATATCTATCTATCTATCTATCTATCTATCTATCTATCTATCTATCTATCTATCTATCATTCATTCATTCATTCATTCATTCATTCATTTATCCATATCTCTATCCATCCATCCATCATCCATCCATATCTATCTATCTATCTATCTATCTATCTATCTATCTATCTATCTATCTATCTATCTATCTATCATTCATTCATTCATTCAGTCAGTCAGTCAGTCAGTCATTTATCCATATCTCTATCCATCCATCCATCCATCCATATCTATCTATCTATCTATCTATCTATCTATCTATCTATCTATCTATCTATCTATCTATCTATCATTCAGTCAGTCAGTCATTCATTCATTTATCCATATCTCTATCCATCCATCCATCATCCATCCATATCTATCTATCTATCTATCTATCTATCTATCTATCTATCTATCTATCTATCTATCTATCTATCTATCCATCCATCCATCCATCCATCCATCCATCCATCCATCCATCCATCCATCCATCCATCCCTCGCCCCCAAATGTAGAACTCTAGCCATAATTTAACCACCTCTTGTTTGATGTTTTGGTTGCAAAAACATGCCATGGATTAGGAAGGATAGACAAGAAGATGGGAAATGAAATTGAATCGTCTTTTCATGGATGGAAATCTCATCTTTGGTATCATAGTTCTATCTTGAAACTTCTATGTGTAATGCTACAATCTACTTGAAACAGGGTGGACTCTTCTATTCATATAACTTTTATGGGGAGGGGGGCGCAGCACTCTCGGTATTTGCTGCAATATGTAGTTGCCTCACTGATAAGATGGAGATACGGCGTCTGAAAGCAAAATTCCGATGAATTAAATGGAGTAATAGCTTTTACGCTGTCAGTCATTTAAGTGAATATTTATCTGGCAGTTTGGTTTTAAATGAAGTCGCTTTACAAGGGCACAGAGTGATTTTGCCAATACAATGAAAAATATTTCCCAAAAGAGAGAATGGAATTCTTGTCTTCTCCGCCTCCCTTTTCCTTTGGAGCTGACAGTGGAAAGTCTGTGATGAATTTCTCTGCTGAAGTCTTCAATTTGACTAGTCAAAATGGTCTGGGTTTTTTGTGGGAGGGGACACTCTGCTTTTGATGATTGGTGTTTCGTGAGACTATGTAAGCTCCTGGTTAGAGGGTTGGATTTAAGATCACGTCTCTGATCAACCATGGTGTCCATTGGATCATTCTTGCAGGACAATTGTTCTCACGGGGTAATTATAGTTTGGATAAAATAACTCCTATGAGTTCTCAGGAAACAAAATGGCAGGAAGGTGAACATATCCAGAGGTGGTATTCAGCCGGTTCAGACTGGTTTGGGCGAACCGGTAGCGGAAATTTTGAGTAGTTCGGAGAACCAGCAAATACCACCTCTGGCTGGCCTTCCCCCCCAACCCCTGCCCCGTCGTTCCCTGTCCTATATTCCCTTGTTTTTTAGCTCAGCTGATTCAATCAATCAATCAATCAATCAATCAATTTTAATTTGTAGACCGCTCCCTCTCCCCACAGGGACTCGGGGCGGTGCACAGGAAGAATAAAAACCACAAATATACAAACATATTTAAAACAAAATTAAACTTAGTACCTGTGCTAAAAATCCATTAAAACTAAACTAAACTAAAATGACATTCCCAATAATAAATATAATAAAACCCCATAGACAGAGAGACTATCCTAGGCCGGCCAGACAGAAAAAGTGTGTTTTTAATTTTAGACGGAAGGAGCGGAGGTCCGTGGTCATTCTAATGTCGGGGGGAAGGTCATTCCAGAGGGCTGGGCCCGCCACAGAGAGAGCCCTTCCCCTGGGTGTCGCCCGCTGACAAAGCCTAGTGGACGGCACCCGGAGAAGTCCCTCTCTGTGGGAGCGAATCGGCCGTGAGGATGTATGAGGCAGGATCCGATCCCGCAGATAGCTAGGTCCCGAGCCATGGAGCGCTTTAAAGATGATGACTAACACCTTGAAGCGCACCCGGAAGACGACAGGTAGCCAGTGAAGCTCGCGCAAGAGCGGTGTTACATGGGTAAACCTTGAGGTTCCCATAATTGCTTGCGCGGCTGCGTTCTGGACCATCTGAAGTCTCCGGGTGCACCTCAAGGGGAGCCCCATGTAGAGATTCGTAGGCAGAGCGGATTGCTGCGCCTCAGCTGAGGTCAAACCCAGCTCAGCTCACCAGCGCTGACACCGAGGGCGGTCTTTGAGTGCTGCATGCACAAAGCGCACACGCAAAGTGCTCTCTCATAGAGCCAGTAGGAAAATATTTGGAATCCCACCTTCCTGCAGGAAGGATGAGTTGCTGCTCTTTTTCAGCTCATTAGTCCAAACAAATCAATACCATTTTTTACTTCTGTAGACAGAAAAGGTGAGGAAAGAATTAAGGTAAACCATTCTACGTCTAATCTGTTTCTATTTAATTATAGCAGGTCTGCTTTTTAGTGTCGTATCATTTATTGGGATGGTGTTTGCTTACTTCGAACTGGTCTCTTGAGGCCATCAAACTTCCAGGATGTCTTCCCAGAATATATCCCTGTATATTTACGAGGGTTTCTTGTTGAAATTAATGTGATTTGTAGAGTTGACACTAGGTGATTTACAACAGGGGTCTCCAACCTTTGCAACTTTAAGTCTGAAGGACTTCAACTCCCAGAATTCTTTCTTCCTTCAGACTTAAAGTTGCAAAGGTTGGAGACCCCTGATTTACAAGATTAAAACAGGCAAACCAAAGATAACTCTCTAATGTCCAAGGGTAACCCTGTTCATCATCAATAGACCTGGGTATGTCTAGTTTGATGAAGAGAAGGACCAGGGGAGACATGATAGCAGTGTTCCGATATCTCAGAGGGTGCCACAAAGAAGAGGGAGCCAAACTATTCTCCAAGGCACCTGGGGGTAGGACAAGAAGCAATGGGTGGAAACTAATCAAGGAGAGAAGCAACTTAGAACTAAGGAGAAATTTCCTGACAGTTAGAACAATTAACCTCTGGAACAGCTTGCCTCCAGAAGTTGTGAATGCCCCAACCCTGGAAGCCTTTAAAAAGATGTTAGATAGCCATTTGTCTGAAATGGTATAAGGTTCCTGCCCACGCAGGGGGTTGGACTAGAAGACCTACAAGGTCCCTTCCAACTCTGCTATTGTATTATTGTACCTCATCTCCACATTGACCAAAAGCTTGGGGGGTTGGTGTCTTCAATGCCTTGGGAAAGACTAACAAGATTTGGGCTATCCAAAACTTTATGGGAACGCTAAAACAAAACAACTCTCTTGGTTCTTTTTCTGGATCCTGTGTGATAGAAAATGATTGCATTCATTGCTTTTTGTGTGTGTTGAAGTTTAAGTTCATACCAGGGCATTTGTAGCTCATGCAGAAGACTCTTTGATTAAGAATTTCCGGAGGCAGGGGAACTGTTTATTGAAGTCTCTGGAGAACAATTAGGATGGTACTTTATAAGTATTCAACTGGTCACAAGGCACTATCGTATGTTGATTCATATTGTGGATCTCTGCAGACAATGTTTGTTTTGTTTTGGAATTCACACTTTTGCTAAACCTCTCCATAAACCAGGAGGCCGCAGAATTTTTTATTGGAATGCTCTGATCAGTCTCTTGCTGTTGGAGAGCATGAATTCAAGCGTTCGAAACAAACAGAATGAGTTGGAACGTGGAAGAAGCATGTCTGCTGTTGTCTTAATTTTGTGCTTTTGTGCAAGGTGAGAAGCAGCTGCCATTAGAAGCACTGGGATGGTTGCAATTGTAGAATTCATACAAAGGCCCCAATTCACAACATAAGTAATTCCATGTGGCCTTCCCAAAGTTGCATGTGTAATTTACATTCTTGTTGTTCCCTCCAAGGGAACCTTGTGGGTTGAGGGCTGTTCCTTGTGTGAATCCGTCCTGCGATTAATGCTAGGGGTGAGGACTCATGCAGAAGGAAACTGGCCTTTTGGGACCCACAGGTCTTCAGCGCATCTGGGAAATTGTCTTGTCATCATTGTCTTCTTCTGATTTGCTTTCTGGAGAAAGAGAAGGAGGAGTGGAAGAGGTTGGTTCAGTGGTGGGTTTCAAATTTTTTTAGAACCTACTCTCTAGATGTGGCCTATTTTGTGGGCGTGGCTTGGCAGTCATGTGACAGGGTGGGAGTGGCCACCTTTTAAAATGTGGTGAAACTCATTTTAACAACGCTCTTGCTTAGCAACCAAAATTTTGGACTCAATTGTGATGATAAATTCTTTCTTTCTTTCTTTCTTTCTTTCTTTCTTTCTTTCTTTCTTTCTTTCTTTCTTTCTTTCTTTCTTTCTCTCTCTCTCTCTCTCTCTCTCTCTCTCTCTCTCTCTCTCTCTCTTTCTTTCTTTCTTTCTTTCTTTCTTTCCTTCCTTCCTCCCTCCCTCTTTCCTTTCCTTTCCTTTCCTTCCCGTTGGGTCACTGGCAGCGGCGGGCCAGATTTACTTCCAGGTACGCCAGTGGAACCCCCTCTCACCGTTTCTCTAAATTTCACCAACCGGTTCTCGCAAGTAGGTGCGAGCCTGCAGAAACCCACCACTGGGTGGGTTGCTCCTGGTTTAGCCTGGATCAGTCGAACTGGTAGTGGCTACCCGCCTGGATGCTGCTGTGCATGCATGAGGAAATCAGTAGTGCCAGAATTTGCAATCTACCTCTTGGAAGAGGAATGGGGAAGAAGAGAGAGAGAGACAGAGAGAGATACAGAGACAGAGAGAGACAGAGACACACAGAGAAAGAGAGAGAGAGCGGGAGAGACAGATTCAGAGAAAGAGACAGAGAGAGAACAGCCAAGGTACCCCCTCTCTCCAATAACTCTTTCCTTTTAAGTAGCCCTAGAATCTCAGGTTGTGGTTTATTTTGCTTGTTTTGCAGAGCGATGGCAACATCCAATCATGAAATAAAGATAGAAAGAGCTGATAAATGTAGTCCTGTGTCTCTACTAAGAACAAAGTACCTGTGCCTAGCTTCTTGGATTCCTTGGCTATCATCCAATTCCTTTAACCTATTATTTGTATCTGGCGGCTGTAGTGCACTTATAGAATGGCATGTCATGTACTGACTTGCTTCGTTAGTATTTTTTTTTTAATCAGCAAAGCCGTTCAGCAAGTTGCTTGAGAATGAAAGAAACAAGGCAATACAGTTCATTCTAGTGAGTTCATACGTGTGTAGGATTATGGTACACTGTCGCAGGAATGAACCAGAGCCAAAATGAAATTAAACCTTATTTAAGACATGGTAGCTTTCTTCGCCGCTGATTTATAGCATCCCCCAGCCATCACTGTGCTGATCTAAAGCTTGTCTTCCGAATGATCTATGGCCACAGCGATGACTGGGCGATGCTATAAATTGCTAGTGTAGAAGTCCTCATAGCTACCGGACCTATCTTTCCTCTCTTACTCAAATTCAAGAGATTTGAAATTCCGGATGGAATCCTAGTGTGTAAGGACTGGGATGGGCAATTCATTTTCCCCAAGGAGTCCCATGAGAAACTGGGTCTGTTTCTTGTTGGGAGGAACCAATAGGGCTGTGAAGGTGTGTTGGCATGCAGGTATGCAATTGGGAAAGAAGGAGAAGAAGAAGAAGAAGAAGAAGAAGAAGAAGAAGAAGAAGAAGAAGAAGAAGAAGAAGGAGGAGGAGGAGGAGGAGGAGGAGGAGGAGGAGGAGGAGGAGGAGGAGGAGGAGGAGGAGGAGGAGGAGGAGAAGGAGGAGAAGAAGAAGAAGAAGAAGAAGAAGAAGAAGAAGAAGAAGAAGAAGAAGAAGAAGAAGAAGAAGAAGAAGAAGAAGAAGAAGAAGAAGAAGAAGAAGAAGAAGTTGTTGCCTTCAAAATAAAAGCAATGCTTGATGTTCAGTTATTTACATTTGATTTCTAATTTCCAGTTGACCTTATGTGGGCCGGACAGGGACAGCCGAAGGCCGGATGTAGCTTAGGGACTATAAAATGCCCAGATGGTGGTGTAGGAGGAAGTTGTTATGAATCTTTAACCGATTATCCAATGCTATTCTGGTCAAATGTAGAGCCTCGGTGCTTGTTATTTTTAGCGTTTACAATAGGATATGTGTGTTTCTAAGGGCAAGGAAGTGGGAATGTAAGAGCCTAAGCAATGATGGTGGAGGGGAGGGAGGGTGACAGGGGAAAATAGAGAGAACTTTGTTTTGAGTTAATATATTTTAGCCCTCCCCATTAACATCACAATTAGCTAAATCTTTTGGCTGCAGGTGGCTGGCTCATACACAACTGTTGTTGTTCACCTCCAGCTTTTGAGTTAAGGCAGGGAAACATCAAAATAAACACACCAACCTGTGAACTCTTTCCCATCTGTGCAAGTATCTAATTTGTGCTTCCAGTGAGCTGAAAAAAAAAAAAAGCTTCAGCATTAACTCGCTTGTTTTTTCCCTTCCTTTCCCTTCCACCATTCCTTCTTTTTATTTTATTTTTTCTGGCTGGCTGGATGTCTCCATTCCTGAGATTGCCTTTGAATTGGGCTAGTAATTTCTCTAGATTTTGAACTGGAGTTGCCCAATGATGTGAATTTATGAGAAGGAGGGTGGCGTTCTAGTTTGAGGAGAACACCCGCTTTATTTTGGTGGTGGATTTGTAGGAAAAGTTGTTGTTGTTGTTAGTCATGAATTTGTGTCTGATCCATTGTGACCCCATGGGTGATATTCCTACAGGCCTTCCTGTCCTCTACCATCCCCCGGAGTCCATTTAAGCTCATGCCAACTATTTTGGTGACTCCATCCAGCCACCTCATTCTCTGTCATCCCCTTCTTCTTCTGCCCTCCATCGTTCCCAGCATGAGGCTCTTCTCCAGGGAGTCCTTCCTTCTCATTAGGTACTTGAGTTTCCTCTTCAGGATCTGGCCTTCTAAAGAACAGTCAGGGTTGATCTCCTCTAGGACTGACCCATTTGATCACCTTGCAGTCCAAGGGACTCACAGGAGTCTTCTCCAGCACCAAAGTTCAAAGGCCTCCATTCTTTGGCACTCATACTTCCTTATGGTCCAACGTTCACAGCCATGCATTGCAACTGGGACAACCATAGCCTTGACTATACACACTGTTGTTGGCAGGGTATGAAAAGTAGAACAACTTAAATAACACCTCACAAGTTTGGGTGTTTGAGTGAGTGACTGCCCCATAGAAGAGGGTCTTCAAAATGCACAAAATGCTTGTGTTTCAAAGGTGACATTTTTGCAAGGTTAATCCAAGATCCCTCAGGATGGCGATGGATCTTGCCATCTTAACCACAGTTAAATGCCTGGAGGTATACCAGCGTCTGCGAGAATGTTGCTGATTCATCTATGTTCCATACTTAATCTGATACAAATTCTCAGAGTGCCTAGCTTGAAGCACTAACATGTTGCACAATTGGGATTGTTGGGAGAAATATCCATCTGGTTCAGTTCCAAGAAGGGAGAAAGAGACCAGAAACATGGAGGCTGATTGGAAAGATGGTTTAATTGATGAACAGGACCACATGGGTTTGAGGTCCTGTGTAGGTGAACTCATGGAGAGTGAGGGTTCTTTATACCCTCTCTTGGGCCTTGCCGTTGAGCTTCCTGTTCCTGTCACAAGGGCATGTATTCGATTGGTTGCTGTCAGACTCCCATAGGGCCCTGTGGGGTCATGTTTGTCTGAATCAAGTTTGATTGAAGCCTGGAGGGTGATTTTGCAATGTTCCCAGGTGATTTTGCAATGCAGTGGGCCCTGCTACTAGATAATCCTGTTATGTCCTGGAAGGTCATGTCTTAATCCCATCACCCTGGAACAGGCCCAGTCCTTCTCAATGGGCACCAAATATCTGCTGGACGCAGGGAGCTGAAGTTCTGAAGTTCTTTCTTTCTTAAGATTTCTATTCCTCTGTTAGGGGAAATATAATAATCTGCCTTTTTAATATTTCCTAAAATATTTCATTCTTCTATGAGAGGGATGCGTGCTAACATTCTACAGGATGTTCTCATCTCTTTATGCCTTTGCAAAGCCCGTTTATATATATAAAAAAAACAGGCTGCTATGTTCTGAAGCTATAAACTGATGTTCCACCCTGCCTCTTCAGGTCAAATATTGCATGTGCCTTAATACAGGTATATATTGAATTATGACCCCAGTGAAACACCAAGTTTATGTGGCTGAATGAGACATTTGTTTTGCCCCGTTTTACAAGTTTTCTTGCCACAGTTGTTAAGTGAGCCACTGCAGTTCTTAAGTGGTCACACGGTTGTTAAGTGAATCCGTCTTTGTCAGAAGGTGGCAAAAGGAGGATCACGTGACCCTGGGACACTGCAACCGTTGTAACTATGAGTCAGCTGTCAAACGTCTGAATTTGGATCGTGTGATGCTTCAACGGTAGTAGGTGCGAAAGCTGGTCCTAAATCACTCTATTCAGCGCTGTTTTGCAACTTGGAGCAGTCACTAAATGAACTTCTGTAAGCGAAGGACTACTACTTCCATCTGCATTGCTTGCATGGATCATAATGCTGCCAGGTTGCAAACATTTCGGCTTGCTGTTTGTTGTTATGAAGCTTTACTATTGCTGAGCGAGACATGAGTTGAGTAAATGTTTGAGTAAATTTGTTGAGAGTCAAGATGGCGCAGTGGTTAGAGCGCAGTACTACAGGCTGCTTCAGCTGACCTGCAGTTCAGCAGTTCAGCAGTCCAAATCTCAACAGGCTCAAGGTTAATTCAGCCTTCCCTCCTTCCGAGGTGGGTAAAACGAGGACCCAGATTGTTGGGGGGAATATGCTGACTGTTGTGGCCCATCTGGCTCCGGATGAGCTGCTGATGGATTCCTCTAGTGAGGAGTCCTATGAGTCGGCTCTAGAGGAGGAAACCCAGTTTGTCCCGGATGTCAGGCTAAGCATTGAGAGGAGGCAATTAGCAGAACGACGCCATCGGAGATGATCAGTATCAGCTGCCTAATTGCCTGGCCCTTCCCAAGAGGCTTTAAAAGAAATCCTCTGTGAAGAGTAGGTTTGCAGGAAACAACAGAGAAGCTACAGAGTCGGAGAATTGTGTTGTATAATCTTTCAGTCTAGTTCAGGTTAGTTCAGGCAAGCTGCCAAGTAGCAGTCCATCTAGTTAATTATCTTGTGAAGGGAGGGAGTCAGAACATCTGACTATGAAAACCACTTAGAGGGGCCTATAAAAGCACTGTGAAGAAGTATATAAGACTAAGTGCTATTCCTAAATTTTGCCCCGCTTTTAAGACCCTTTCTGGCCAGAGTTGCTAAGTGAATCTTGGCCGTTGTTAAATTAGTTCACCCTGTTGTAAAGTAACTCAGGCTTCCCTACTGATTTCGCTTGCCAAAAGGCTGCAAAAAGGGACCATGTGACCCCGAGACACTGCAACCGTCATAAATAGGAGTCAGTTGCCAAGTGTCTGGATCTGGATCATGTGACCCTGGGGATGCGGCAGTGGCCGTGTGAAGAAACAGCCCCTTTTTCTCAGTGGCATTCTATCTTCGAATGGTTGAAGCTTAAACAAGCTTTTTGTAAGTCAAGGACTACCTGTAGTGTTTTCCCGATGCATTGCTTGCATGGATCATAAGGTTGCCAAGTTGCCAACCCTCGGGATTGCCAGTCATGGTTGTAAAGCCCTTGCTGCCACGCGCGTCATCGTATCTGGGAATGTCTAGTTTGATGAAGAGAAGGACCAGGGGAGACATGATAGCAGTGTTCCGATATCTCAGAGGGTGCCACAAAGAAGAGGGAGCCAAACTATTCTCCAAGGCACCTGGGGGCAGGACAAGAAGCAATGGGTGGAAACTAATCAAGGAGAGAAGCAACTTAGAACTAAGGAGAAATTTCCTGACAGTTAGAACAATTAACCTCTGGAACAGCTTGCCTCCAGAAGTTGTGAATGCCCCAACCCTGGAAGTCTTTAAGAAGATGTTAGATAGCCATTTGTCTGAAATGGTATAAGGTTCCTGCCCACGCAGGGGGTTGGACTAGAAGACCTACAAGGTCCCTTCCAACTCTGCTATTGTATTGTATTGTATTGTATTGTATTGTATTATCTGTGTTAAACTTCTCTTTCACCACTTTTGTGCGACAAATGCTTGCAAGCCGTGGCAAACTAGAAAGAGCCACGAATGGGGAGGCTTGAGGAATTAGCCCATTGTGGCTTGTGACACAAACTAATCTGATCCCTTATCTCCCTGATTAATGTGCAGTTCAGCAGGCAGCTGTCCTTTGGATTCCATGCCTCTCTTGGATTTTGCAGCGCAAGTCTTGGCTCGGGCCGATGGGATTTTTCTTAGGTGAAATAGCCTACGGTGCCCGTGTTGTAAAGGAGAAACACATTTTTAAATGCAGACAGTAGGTATTAGGGATGTTTGTTACTCTTTAAAATAAAAAAAAAGGATTCCCGTGAAATCGGGATAAAACGTGTCAAGGCAACAACGGAACATGACATAGCACTGCAAACGAACTGCAAATAAAAAAGATCTTTCTCTTTTTAGCCTACATATTTAGTCTGTGTGTATGTGTGTGTTTATTTGTCTGTCTGTCTGTCAAATCTACCTACCTACCTACCTATCATCTACCTATCAATATAGATAGTAGGCAGGCAGGCAGGCAGAGACAGAGACAGATAGATATAGAGAGATATATGGAGATATAGATAGATAGATAGATAGATAGATAGATAGATAGATAGATAGATAGATAGATAGATAGATAGATAGATAGATAGATAGGCAGGCAGGCAGGCAGGCAGGCAGGCAGGCAGGCAGGCAGGCAGGCAGGCAGGCAGGCAGGCAGGCAGGCAGGCAGGCAGGCAGGCAGGCAGAGGCAGAGACAGAGACAGAGACAGAGACAGATAGATATAGAGATATAGAGATATATGGAGAGGGAGAGAGAGAAAGAGAGAGATAGGTAGGCCATGGAAGAATTCTAATTCTAAATCGAGGACTACCTGTATAAGTGTTCCATTAATGAAAAAGTAAATAATAATAATAATAATCTTTATTGTCATTGTACTTGTTTACAGTGAAATTGGTTATATTCTCTGTGTACCATAAGTACCAGTTGTAAGGCAACACTTATATTTGACTTCACTCGTGACAATGCCGACATTCTTGAGCTGATCCCAGCTGGAAAATGCTTTTTTTTTTTTTTACTTTTGCATTTATTTGCACTATTATTTTTATCCATGGCAGAAGTCCGTCGTTACCCGCAGCGAACAGCCGGCTTCAATGGCAGTGAATTAAAAAGAAAATTGAATTGAATTCTGCCATGGTTTGCTAAAACTATTGAATAAGTCATAACGACCTTGGCTCTTCCAAACCCACATTAAGGGTTTGGATAATTTGTAACCCCAACAATTGACATGATTAAATCGAATGTTTGATAGATAGGGAAACCCTTGAATGCATTCTATCGTTTTGACCATGGTAAATTGGATTTAGGCAACTTTTTCCTACAATTCTGAAGTGCATTTCTGGCTATCTTTGGAACTTTTTCCCCCCTCTATTTTTCCCCTCTCTCTCTCTTCGTTTCTAGCTAGCTTTTGAACTTTTCATCCATTCACAAGCCTTGTGCTTTGTCTGGTGCAGATGGCATTAAGGTGGCTGCCTCTGCAGCTTGACCTGGGGAGTTAGTCCCATCGATTTTTATTGATTTTAATTCTGAGCAGTCATGCAAAAAAAACCACACCCACGACAAGCACAGAAAAAGCCTGAACAATGTCAGCTTCGCTTGCTTTCTTTGGCCAGCTCCCCCCTTCATCTTTAGGCCCCCGATTTTCACTAGGAAACAGCCGCCCGAATTTCTGATATTTTTCATATGACTACAGGAATTAAGATAAAAAGTTGACTGTTCAGTCTGTTGCTGCTTGACACATAGTGATAATAATGAACAGCGACTGAAATCATGTTCTCCTTCTGGAGATCAGATGCTGGAACAGACAATATGTTTGTATAATCCTCAGGGGCATATTTTTTTCCCCTTCCCTTTCCCCTTATCCTTTCAATTACAGTTTCGCATTAAAAGACCCATTTGCCAGAAACTCCTATTTAGATATGCCCTTCGTTTCACCTCCCTGGGCATCATTCATCTTGGAAATGCGCAGAGTTTTTAGAATTTATTGTATTACCAACTTTTTGAAGGAAATAATTGAAGAAAAAACAACCCACGGTTTTAGACTTAGTGATTTTTTTTTTTTTTTTTTGGAGAACAGGCTGGCTGGTGGTGCCATATGACTTTTTGTGTGTGTGGGGGGGATTAACGAAGTTTTGAAAATGCTGTCATTTCAAGGTATTGGATCCCTGTCAGGATTTTGAGTCCCTGTCAAGCAAGAGGGGCTGACTTTTATTTTTATTTTTTTTTGCTGAACAAATTGTGGCAGGCATTCGTGGGATGGCAGTATCAGACAAAAACAGCTGAGTACATTTGATCCGCTCTGGAATCTTAAGTTGTTGAAGGAAAGGAGGAGGGAATGAGAAAAAAAAAATTGGGGATGGAAGAAGAAGTTTTCCCTCTGTCTAATTTCGTGCCACTCTTGGGTGCTGTACGGCCGGGGTCTCCAACCTTTGCAACTTTAAGTCTGAAGGACTTCAGCTCCCAGAATTCTCCAGCCAGCCAGCCCCCAACCTTATGGGCACTAGGGACCGGTTCCTTAGGGAGACATTTTCCCGTGGACCAGAGGGGCTGTGATTTTGTGTGCTGCCTGCCTCTTACGGATGGGGATTCACTTGTTTGCACGGCCCAGTTTCTGGCGTGCTGTGGCCCCGTTGCCGGTAAACGGATCAGGGTTTGGGGATCTCTGCTGTAGAGGTAGTCCTTCGCTTATAACAGTACGTTTACTGAAAGAGTGCAGAGAAAAGCAACAAAGATGATTAGGGGACTGGAGGCTAAAACGTATAAAGAACAGTTGCTGGAACTGGACATGGCTAGTCTGATGAAAAGAAGGTCTAGGGGAGGCATGATAGCAGCGATCCAGTATCTCAGGGGCTGCCACAAAGAAGAGGGAGTCAAGCTATTCTCCAAGGCACCTGAGGGCAGGACAAGGAGCAATGGGTAGAAACTAATCAAGGATAGAAGCAACTTAGAACTGAGGAGAAATTTCCTGACAGTTAGAACAATTAATCAGTGGAACAACTCCAGAAGCTGTGAATTCTCCAACACTGGAAGTTTTAAAGAAGAGATTGGATAACCATTTGACTGAGGTGGTGTAGGGTTTCCTGCCTGAGCAGAGGATTGGACTAGAAGACCTACAAGGTCCCTTCCAACTCTGTTATTCTATTCTATTTAGCAACCATTTGAAGTTACAACAGCACTGGAAAAGGGGAACTTATGACCATTTCTCACCCTTATGACCATTGCAGCATCTCTGGGAGCACCTTTTTGTGAGCAAAAAGTTGGACGCTTGGCACCTGATTCATATTCACGACGGTTATAATGTCCCAGGGTGGAGTGATCACCCTTTTGACACCTTCTGACAAACAGAGTCAATAGGGAAGCCAGCTTCACTCAACAACTATGTTACTAACTTAGCAACTTCCTCTTAACAACTGTGGCAAGGAAAGTCATAAAAGGCAACTTCATTGCTCACTTAGAAACAGAAATTTTGGGCACGACGGTCACAAGTGTCACAAGGGGGCCTTGTGATTTATTTATTTTGTTGACAAAGTCAAAGGGGAAGCCAGATTCACTTAACCACCATGTGACTTACTTAAAAACTGCCGTGATTCATTTTACAACTGCGGCAAGAAAGGTCGCAAAACAGGGCAACATTCACTGAACAGCTGTCTCGCTTAGTAACAAAAGCTTTGGGCTCCATGGTGGTTGTACGTGGAAGGCTTACCTGTATCCTATTTAGCTTTGAAAGAGAACAAAAAAATGGGACACATATAGACGCACCAAAGCAAGAATACAAAGGAGGAATGCACAAAATCTTAGCTGTATTGAGGTCGGATGAAAGAGAATTTTAGAGGGGTTCGAACTCCTAAAATATACATCTTAGGTTCCTTGGGATCTTTTGTGCTGATAAAGATGTGGCATCAGATTTCTGAGGTGGATGGGGTGGTAGAATTCTTTCAGGCAAAGCCATCTTCCTGCTTGCGGTTATTTTGAGGTGCGTGGGTGGGTGGACGTGAGCCACTGAGAAGCCTCTTCTTCTTCTCCTATCTGGTGTGGTTGTGCTGTGGAAGTATCTGCCGTGATGCTTCAGCGTGGGGACTGGAGAAGGATGGCCCAGGTTCTAAATATAAATGGAGAAAAGGAATCGAATCACTTCGTGGCTTGCTTCTAAGGCAAACCGAGGAAGGAAAACAAAGTGAGCTTTGCCTGGAAGGGAGAAACTTGTTGAGGCTACCCTACTCTATTATGCCAAGGTACCCAGCTGCTTTTAACTCATAAAACAGGTATTCCTCAACTGAACGGCCACAAGCGAGCCGAAGCTTTCTGTGGCTAAGTGAGACACTTAGACATTTTTCATGCGACACCATGAAAAATACGACATCCTTCACTTAATCCTCCAGGGAAAGATTGAAGGTAAATGAGGTCCAGGCAGAAGAAGAACATCATGGCTTCAAAATCTAAGGGACTGGATTGGACAAAACTCAGCTGCATTTTTTTCATGTGTCTGTTGACAAAAATAGGATTGCCAACATGATCGCCCACCTTCGATGATGGATATGTCACAACAAGAAGAAGTGAGACACATTTATTAAGTGACTTTTGTCCCATTTTACGAGCTTTCTTGCCGCCGTTGTTAAGGGAACCACTGTAGTTGATCAGGGAGTAACCCAGTTGTTAAGTGAATCTGCCTTCCCCCTGCTGACTTTGCTTCTCAGAAGGAGACCGCGTGGCCTTGGGACATAGCAAAGGTCATAAGTATGAACCAGTGGCCAAGCATCCATATTTCTACCCTATGGTCACGGGAATGCTACAAAGGTCGTAACTGTGAAAAATGATCATAAGTCGCATTTTTCAGAGGCGTTGTAACTTTCAACGGTCACAAACTGTTGTAGGTCGAGGACTACTGTGCCATTTCTTCCTCCCCTCATACAGTCCTCCGTTAGTGACTAAGGGAATCCTGAATCTTCCCCAACCGGGCATTCTCTGACTGCTAGACTTCCACATCCAAATTGTCTATAGTAGCTATAATTACAGATACCATATTTTTCGGACTATAAGACGCACCGGTGTATAAGATGCACCAAGATTTCGAAGGGGTAACTAAGAAAAAATAGTGTTTGCCTTCCCTCAGCCCCCAGCAGCTCTCTGCAGGCTTCAGCAGGCCTGGGGCAAGGCAAAAAAGCCTCAGTTTTTGCGGAAAAATGGCCCGGTTTTTGCAAAAATGGGAGGTGGGGGCAGGGCTTCGGGGGGCTAAAAATGGCTGTATTTTATGTATAAGACACACCAACATTTCCACGTTCTTTTAGTGGGGGGAAGGTGCGTGTTAGACTCCGAAAAATACAGTGGTTCTTGACTTACAACATTTCATTTAATGACCATTCAAAGTTACCACCGCACTGCAAAAGAGTGACTTAGCACCGTTGTTCACAGTTATGAAAATTGCGACATCCTGGTGGCCACAGGATCAAAATTCAGATCCTGTGGCCTGTGGCTTGGCAACTGACTCCTATTCATGATGGCTGACCTTTTGTGACCTTGTGACAAGCAAAGTCAATGGGGAAGCCAGATTCCCTTCACAACTGTGATGCGAACTGAACAACTGTGGTGATCCACTTAATGACTGTGGCAAGAAAGGTCGTAAACACATGACAAAACTCACTTTACAAGTGTCTCGCTTAACACCATGCATTTTGGGCTCAATTGCCGGTCGTAAGTCGAAGGTTACCTGTATTCGCAGAGAGAAGGGTTGGGGAAAGTCAGTTTAAGACCGAAGCGAGTAGATAAAAATTCCCTCTGGGTTTGTTCTTGCAAATGTATTATTACTTGTGTATCCTAGACAGCAAATTCATATCAAGTTTCTCAGAAGAAGCAGCCACCGGACTGTTGATCATTAATTTAATTGACACCACCGAGATGAAAGGTTCCTTCTGTGATTAACTGGCCAGCTGATCTGCCTTTTCTTTGGTTTTGTTTAAAGACAAACATTTATAGAAGCTGCAGGTGGTGAGTGGCACCAAGAGGCACTCCTGGGCCCAAGCAATGTGGAATGTGTTAATGTTACGTGCAAATTGGCTGGTGGGCAAAGCTGGCTTGCAGATTTTAACAACTGACTTAATTAAGCCTCGTGCATTGGAAGATGAGGTCAGAGCTCTCTTTCTGACACATTCCTGCGCTGATTATCTGTGGCGAGGTGGGTCCTTCTTCGGTGGCATGGGTTGTTGTTGTTTCGAATTGCCAATTTAGGAGCAGTTTTCGTCTGCCAGAGTTTTCCCCTCTGGAGGGCTAGATGCGCGCCCTTGTCAAAACGATACGGTTTTACACAGAGTAGGTTGTAGGGGGCGGCGCCACTACTTAACACGAGTTGAGGTGGTGCCCCTGGAAGGTTCCTCATTCCTGCTGAGAGTAGTCCAGGTGCCTTCCCTGTTGATTGACGAGCGCGTTATATAGAAAGGGAAGGAAATCATTCGCCTCTGGGTTTTAGCAAGGTGTTCGACGGGGCATTTTCCTGAAATGTTGGCAAGTTGGCAAGGGTACCTTTTACATCTCCTAATGCAAAATTGAGGCGGAGAATGGTGCGCTGCATCGTCTTGCAAAATTGAAAAATGTCCATCGCTGGTATTAGAAGCAGGGTTTATAATGTGGAGGCTTCATTCTCTGAAACTCATTTGTAAGGAAAACGGGCTGGATTTGCCCTCGGAAATGGATTTCCAGAGTCACGCCATATATTCCTCCTCTTCTCCATTTCTTGAAGGGTTGAGAGTACACGTTCAAGTTTTGTTTTTTGTTCTTACATTGTGCGTGTGATTCCTGCACATTCCTTTCTGCATTAACAGGTGACAACTTCCAAATTAACAGGTGACAACAGGTTAATTAACAGGTGACAACTTCCTCCTGCCCCATACATCCCTTCGTCCGATCCGCTCCCACAGAGAGGGTCTTCTCCGGGTGCCGTCGGCTGGGCAATGCCGGTTGGCGACGACCAGGGGAAGAGCCTTCTCTGTGGCGGGCCCGGCCCTCTGGAACGACCTACCCCCCGACCTTCGCACTATCTCGGACCTCCGCCTCATCCGCCAACGTCTTAAGATGTATCTATTCCAACAAGCCGGCCTAGCATAGCCCCCCGTTTCTGACTTTTTATGTATAAATTGCAATTTGGCAGGGTTTTAAATGGGTTTTAGCATGGGTTTAATAATTTAATATGTTTTTAATGATGTATATTGTTTTTATTGTGGTTTTAATAATGCCTGTGCGCTGCCCTGGGTCCTAACAAGGAGAAGGGCGGGGTATAAATTCGGGAAAGAAAAAAAAAGCTTTTTCGGACTTTAGTGGTTGGGGAAAGGTTTTTTGTCAACTTGAAACTCACTTCACTTCTCCAGAACTGGTCAGAACCTGCTGAATACCACCTCTGGAGATAAGTATAAACATGATTATGAATACATGAAATGGATGCGAATAAATGAGGACATTACGACAGGGACGGTAGGCACGTTGGTGCGCTTATGGAGAAGATACGAGAAGAGTCAGGCAGAGCCTTCCAGGCATTGACCACTCTGTTGCTGAAGTCGTATTTTCTGCAATCAAGTTTGGAGCAGTTTACCTTGAGATTGTATCTATTGTGTGCTCGTGTATTGTTGTGGTTGAAGATGATGTAGTCATCGACAGGTAGGACATTGTGGCAGATAATTTTGTGAACTACGCTTAGGTCAGAGAGAAGGTGGTGTAGTTCTAAGTTGTCCAAACCCCAAATTTCAAGCCTGGTGGCATGACATTTCTCGTCTTCTACCTTCCACTGCTTTTCCAGCCCAAAGTGCCGAGGTTCAATCAAGCAATGTTACCTTGGCTTGAATTGTCAGGCGTGCAGGGGAAAAATATGAACTCTAATTTCCCTTGAAACAACTTCATTATTAGAAAGCATTATCAGAATATCATTTGTTGTCAAGAAATGCAATCCCTGTTTAGGTTTTTAATTAATCTCTTGAGAGACTCTGCAGACTTATGGATGGAAAATATTGTAAATACCCTGGGGGAGGGGGGGAGTGAAAGGAGACAAAAACACAGCTTTATTTTTATTTATTTATTTGGAAATGAAGAAATATTACAAAATATATTGGAACAGCTTGCCTCCAGAAGTTGTGAATGCCCCAACCCTGGAAGTCTTTAAAAAGATGTTAGATAGCCATTTGTCTGAAATGGTATAAGGTTCCTGCCCACGCAGGGGGTTGGACTAGAAGACCTCCAAGGTCCCTTCCAACTCTGCTATTGTATTGTATTGTATTGTATATATATAACCATACTTTGGAAGCCTTTTTTCCCCCCAAATGGAATCGGAAGAAAGGAAAGTAACGGTGGTCATTCGGAAGTAGAGAAAAAAGAAATAACATTCCATCATCCATGACAACTTCTTCTTCAACGGTTAACTTTTATCCTCTTCTGCCATGCAAGGATTCTCCAACAAGGATGGAGAGGCAAGCAGATGTCTATGGAGATTCTCAGCCATCCGGGCCATGGTTGTCGCAAAGGTGCTTTTTCAAGAGACAACTGGACAGTAAGTGCTGTTGAAAGCACCTTTTTTGGGGGGGGGGGAAGCACCTTTGGGAGAGGCGAGTGGATTTGTAAGAACTGCATATCCTGTTATGGAGGATACGTAGTAAGAAACACAGCCCAAAATTTCATGGGCGACGAAAAGAAATGTCAGTTTTGCATGTTGCAAAATCCCACCTCAGGCATTGGGGACTTAACTAGGTTTGGAGAGGGTAGATAATTTAGATAGATAGATAGATAGATAGATAGATAGATAGATAGATAGATAGATAGATAGATAGATAGATAGATAGATAGATAGATAGATAGATAATTTAATTTCTAGACCGCTCCCTCTCCCCAAGGGGACTCGGAGCGGTGCATTGTCTGATCTGGTCCTGGTTAATCAAGTAATGGTGGGAGGTTTTTCTGTACTGACAACCTGTTGTGGCCCACCAGCGTCCAGCAGAGTTAGCAGCAGATTCGGACAGTGAGGAGGTTGGGGAGGAACATGGGCCAGTCCTGGAGTCTGGGGAAGGCTTTGATGTGTGTCGGAGGCAGAGAGGGGGCCAGGGCCATCTGACAGTTATCAGCTGCCTTCAGAGTCAGACATCAGTGAGGCAGATGAACAGCTGGAGCCTGCTCCCAGTCTGCGCATGCACAGAGTTGCCAGGCGAAGGGAACAGCTAAAGAACAGGGGTCGACATGGGAGTAAGGCCACAGGTGGAGGGTGAATGGCCCCTCCCAGAGGAAATAAAAGAGGAGCGAAAGGGGAGTGGAGTTTGCAGGAGACCATTAGTTCACTTAATTGATTCGTGACTCTCCAAGACTCCTTGCCAAGTTTTGCAGATATCGACCTGGCAGCTCTCCAAGCCAGATAAGGTCTTTGACTGTAAATCCTCCCTTGAAAGGAAGCAGTGCATTAAAGATAATTTCACCTCCCTTAAGACTGAGCACGATGGGTCAGAGGTTAAAATCACTGGTTTGAGACCCGATCTCCACATACCAGAGTGAGCTCCTGCCCACCTAGCAGTTTGAAAACATGCAAATGCAAGTAGATGAATAGGTACCACTTTGGCAGAAAAGTAACAGCATTCTGTGGGCCTTTGTCCAATAGCCATGCTGGCCATATGACCATGGAAATTGTCTTCGGGCAACGCTGGCTCCCTCAATCAAGAAATGGAGATGAGCAACATGGCTTAGAGTTCGGACATAGAAACCTTTACTCTCTTAAAATGTAGTAAGTCTTTTTGGGCTGTAGCTAAAAATCTATCTCAGTAGAAGACTTCAGTAGGCCACTGTTTGATGGCCTAGGCCAGTAGTTTGATGAAGAGAAGGACCAGGGGAGACATGATAGCAGTGTTCCGATATCTCAGAGGGTGCCACAAAGAAGAGGGAGTCAAACTATTCTCCAAGGCACCTGGGGGCAGGACAAGAAGCAATGGGTGGAAACTAATCAAGGAGAGAAGCAACTTAGAACTAAGGAGAAATTTCTTGACAGTTAGAACAATTAACCTCTGGAACAGCTTGCCTCCAGAAGTTGTGAATGCCCCAACCCTGGAAGTCTTTAAGAAGATGTTAGATAGCCATTTGTCTGAAATGGTATAAGGTTCCTGCCCACGCAGGGGGTTGGACTAGAAGACCTACAAGGTCCCTTCCAACTCTGCTATTGTATTGTATTGTATACTGTCAGATTCACGGTCCAGCTCCAGTCTCTTAAGGAGAACTTATCTCAGATGGTTCAAAGAGATGGAGAGAAGTAGGGAGTGTTTTGTTAAAGACAAAATGATAAAACTTAATATTGTCTTTAACATTCGGTCTTTTGTAATCAAGGTCATCAGTTCCAATCCAATCACTTTCCGTTTTTCAAGTCGATTCCTGTGGGTTTGCTTCACTTTGCACATTGGATGTGTTATCCTTATGGGAAACATTGGCATTAAACCTGAGCAGGAACTCACATCTGCGAGTGGGGGAGAATTCTTCATAAGCGCCGTCTTAAAATAACCCTATGTTGCCTTTTATATATGCCATGCTATGAAGAGTTTTCCAGAAAATGCTGCAGCATTCTGGTTTCGGAGATGAGAGTCTCTTGGGACCTGTGGAAGGGCAGAAGGTTCCTCCTTCAACCTGGGGCTCTGTTTTTATCTCCTGGTTTAATGCAAGGTGAATCGCCTCACCTTGGTTAGATAGTGTCATCAACGCAATGAACATGAATTTGGGTAAACTCTGGGAGATAGTAGAGGGCAGGGATACATGGCATGGTTTGGTCTATGGCGCAGTGGTGAAATTCAATTTTTTTCACTATTTTTTGTTCTGTGGGCATGGCTTGGTGGGCGTGGAAGAGGAAGGATACTGCAAAATCCCCATTCCCTCCCCACTCCAGGGGAAGGATACTGAAAAATTCCCTTTCTCTCCCCACTCCAGGAGAAGGATACTGCAAAATCCCCATTCCCTCCCCACTCCAGGGGAAGGATACTGCAAAATCCCCATTCCCTCCCCACTCCTGGGGGAAGGATATTGCAATATCTCCATTCCCACCAGACATGGTATTTGCCGGTTCTCCAAAACGACTCGAAATTTCTGCTACCGGTTCTACAGAACCTGTCACAACCTGCTGAATTTCACCGCTGCTATGGCGTCACACATGACCTAGTGACTGAACAACAACAAATCTCCTCTCCACTTAACAACTGAAATTGTGGGCTCAATTCTAGGTATAAGTCAAGGACTATCTGTATCCAGTTTAAACACAGGCAATGAATTCACAATCAATTGTGAAAATCCTTTTCGCTATTTCTTCTTCTTCTTCTTCTTCTTCTTCTTCTTCTTCTTCTTCTTCTTCTTCTTCTTCTTCTTCTTCTTCTTCTTCTTCTTCTTCTTCTTCTTCTTCTTCTTCTTCTTCTTCTTCTATCGAAGCTTTACCGGCTACCCTTCCCCCCCCCCTCTAAATGGTTGCCCATCCAAGCTTGCAAAGATTCCAAAGCCGACACGTAATTAAGTATGCCTTCAAATCATTCCATCTGATTTCTGAGTCAGTTGATTTGTGGATATCGTGCTTCTAATCTGTCTATTGGGCTTGTACAACCGGGTTGGGTCATTCTTTCAAAAGCTTAATTATTTTATGTGCATGCAAAGCAACTCCCGAAATGTTGACTCGTCATCTCTCTCTCCTGTCATAAGAGCTTTCAAGTTTTGTTTTGTTTTCAGGAAGAAAGCCAGAAAGTATGCTGAGATTTTTGGCAGCTACAGCCAAGTGTTAAGGTTAACAGCTTGCAAGGAGCTGCATGTTGCCATTATCTAAAACCCCCGCTGTTTGGTAAAAATGATGGTCCTAATAAGGTAGCGCCATCTTCTTCTTAGTTTTTCGCCTTCCCCATCCTTTTATTCATCTGAAATAATATATATGCATATATCTTTGCCAGCTGCACAGTGACACTTAACCTGAACACCAAGATGGAGAAGTTGGACCACTCTTCCAGAGTCAGTTAGAACTATTAATGAATTCTGGGTCTGTATTTACAGTAGTTTGCCTGGGGAAACAAACAACCCCCAAACCCCCCAAAAAACTTGGCTACCATACCGTCATCCTCAGAAATAAAACTGTAGTGAACATAATCCACTAGTTATTCTCCTAATGGCCTGTGTTCCCCAGCACGGTTAGTCTAAACTGATTTTGAGCTAGCTGTGTTACTGCCACAAGACTTAAGGCGAATCCGAAGGCAGATTATTTTCTCTTTGCGTGTGAGACAATGCAAAATGTTCAACGTATCCATCTTTATTTTTATTTCATTTTATTCCCCCCCAGCCTGGCAGGAACACAGACTACTCTGTCGGTACAGGGCTGGAGTGGGGTTTTTTTTTAAGCCCCTTTTTTTCTTTAAAACCTCAAATCTGCTTTCAAGGCTCTGAGGAGTCTGCTGAGCGGTTTTGTGATTCATACATCGGGTTTCAGAGAAGGGGAAAAGAAAAGGAGAAATCCCACGGCGTCAGCAAAAATCGGTTTAAGGAATGCTGGATGAAAACTGGAGGGATTTCCCCGAGGGTAGCCGGCGGAAGGCTGCTAAGGCAAAAGCTTCCCATCTCATAAAAACAGATTTTAATAGATTAACAGAGTTGGAAGGGACCTTACAGGTCATCTAGTCCAACCCTCCCCCACTCAAGCAGAAGACCCTACACCAGGGGTCTGCAAAGTTGGCTCTTTGAAGCCGGGTGGACTTCAACTTCCAGAATTCCCCAGCCAGCCATGCTGGCTGGGGAATTCTGGGAGTTGAGGTCCACCCGGCTTCAAAGAGCCAACTTTGCAGACCCCTGCCCTACACCATTTCTGACAGATGGCAGTCCAATCTCTTCTTGAAAGTCTCAAGTGATGAAGCTCCCACAAACCTCCAAAGGCAACTTCTGTTCCATGGGTTGGTTGGTCTCACTGTCAGGAAGTTCCTCCTTATTTCCAGGTTGAATCTCTCCTTGGTCAGTTTCCATCCATTATTCCTTGTCTGGCCTTCGGGTGCCTTGGAGAATAGCTTGACCCCTTCCTGTCTGTGGCAGCCCCTCAAATATTGGAAGACTGCTATCATGTCTCCCCCTGCAGTGGTGAAATTCATTTTTTTACCAACGGTTCTGTGAGCGTGGTTTGGTGGGCATGGTGTGGTTTGGTAGCATGGCTTTGTGGGTGTGGCAGGGGAAGGATACTGCAAAATCTCCATTCCCACCCCACTCTGGGACCAGCCAGAGGTGGCATTTGCTGGTTCTCCAACTACTCAAAATTTCCGCTACCTGTTCTTCAGAACCTGCTGGATTTCACCCCTGGTCCTTCTCTTCACTAGACAATCCATGCCCAGTTCCTGTAACTGTTCTTCATATGTTTTAGTGTAACAGTCCCCTGTATGTTTATATATGTTTTATCTATAACCCACACACAACAATACCAACAACAATGCCCTATTTTCTCTGCTTGGGGGAAATCTGTCACTTGAGATATTCAGACAAGCATGGTAAGCCATGGTTTGTTTTGAGTGCCTAAATCCCATCTCACAGGGTCAGAGAACAAGCCATCATTTACAACCCAAACAAGCTTAGGGCACCTAATGTGTTAAAAACCAACAAACCGCATTCTGGGTTTGCTGTAATAATTGCATGGAGTTTAACTGTACCTTAAGGAAGTTGCAGGGAAGAAAGATTAGCGCTGTAAGCTCACTCTCTCTCTTATTAATTTTGTTATGACTTTGATCATTCAGAGATGGAATTTCTGAGATTTGAGACATGCATCATGCTGAGCTGTGCTAGGCTTAGTGCTGTTTTACCGAATAAGTAGCAGGATTTGCAAAGAAAACACTTGGTGGCTTAGCTTAAAATTGGGGAGTCTGTGACCCTCAAACCATGTTTTGCTACCTCTGTATTAAGGACATAAAGGGGAAGAGGAAAATCTTTGATGCTTCCCCCTCGTGGCTTCCCTAGAGTTAGGAAATAGTATGACAATTGGAGCTTAAGTTCTTAGTAGGCTCAACATTCATTAGAAGCAAAACAACCACCCAACATCAAACTCACTGTGTCCCTTGAATTCTCCAAAATGTTTAAGCGAAGCTCCCGATCACCCAAATGATGTTCTCTGCTAACAGATTGTACCAACTCAATCAATGAGACAGACCATGTTGTCCACTGAGGTTGCCCACTGTGTTTATTTATTTACTCTTTGTGCAATCAAGAGGGTAGCCACCGCTTGTCTCGGTGAGTGACTCAGATTGGATCTTGGAATCTGACTCAGGTTGGATCTTGGAACACTATCCTGGGACACGTAGATTTGCCTTCATTGCAAGAGGGCATCTCACCAAATCTTTTAGACAAGGATCCAATTTCAAAGGAACTTCTGTTCCTTGTTTAAGAGATTGTGTCAGAATGCGCACAGTGTGACTATTATTTTGAGACAACCCAGGAGCAAAATACGGTACGCAGAAGTTTTGTCTTTCAAACAGTGGTTTATATACAAGACTTATATATACATACATACACACACGTGTTAGGCAAATACCAGGCAAGCCAACAATCTTCAACTCTACACAGGGAACCACAGTGGAGATAGAACATGAGGAGAGAGATACACAAAGAGAGAGGGGGGGAAGAGAGAGGGGGAGAGAGAGAGATGACCTCACATGGCCTCCCTTATATATACAGCTTCTTAAAGTGACAGTAACCCTGTTGACTCATCCTCATGTTGTCATCTTGGCTTACAGCAACTGGTCAGCTATTAAATTGTCATTACTCTGACAGATTGGGAATCTGAAAATGCCAGTGGTAGAAACTGTGTTTTAGGCCCAATCTATGGTAGTTTTTATGTTCCTAAATCCAGTTACAGCAGAAGAGTTTACTAGCAATTAGATATCAGTGGTCAGATACAGTTTAATTTGGGGTTTAGTCTCTGTGTGTCCTCCTCCTCCTCTTCCTCCTCCTCCTCCTCCCCCACTCCACAAATCCCACTCCATTCTAGCACTGATGATATCACCTAGTTGGGTAATGAAACGTCTGAAAGAAAATAACCAAGCCCCCTCATTTCAACCCTGAACCACAAATATTCTCCTTTGATTTGTTACCAGTCAGAATATTTAAATGTTGCGGTGCTTATTAAAAAAAATAAATGGATGGAGCAATGCATCTTCCTAGCTGGACGCTGAAAGAAAGCACAAATGGAAGTGAACATTGGTATTCTTTTAGCCTTGGGCCAGGGAGGTACTCTCGATATAGATTATCTGAAAAAGGCCCCGCTTTGGTTGAAAGACGAAGCGAAGTCTCTTAAAGCAACTTCTTGGATGAGGAAAATGCCCCTTGCAAAACTGGAGGAGACCCAAGTCAGCAGGAACTCTCCTGAGGAGTTCTGCTTGTTTCCAACCCCGAGATAATCAATCTGAATCCGGAGTTTCTCCCTGTACCATTGTTGATGCAGAGAATCTCTCCTGCAGCTTTAGCACCTCGGCAAAACCAAGCCTGTTTTTTTCGGGGCCTCTTTGGAGCTGTTACCACCCCTAGTATTTTCTTCAGAAAGGTAAGGAATATAGACATTTTCTTCCCAAACACCACCAGAAAGCTCCAAGCTCGAGGCAAGCGTCAAGACCAGCGTTGAGTTGTATGCCAACACTCCAGCTGCTTCCCCTGGTTTTTAAAGGTCTTTGCAGGAAGCAAATTCTATTCCTTTTCATCCAAATGGGAAGACAAAAGAAACTGGAAACGCTCCTGGCATAGAAGCATTTGTTTCAGCCACGGTGAATAAAGGTGTCCGTTTTATATTTCCCCCCTTAGAGAAGGAGAGAACAGTGGGTCTGGGCTTTGTGTTCCTTTTTCCCCTTCTTTGATAGAGCTGACAGATCTGGAGGCTTTCTCCTTGGCTGGTACAAATTGGTCCAGAGATTCCTTCAGTTGCAGGTTTGTCTCCTTTCGAAATAAGGAGAGGGAAGGAATGTGGGCCATGCCATTGCAATCAAATAAAGAACTGGCCTTCCCTTTTCACAGGCCTGTAGGTGGAGCAGAAAAGTCAAGCTGTGTGTGTGTGTGTGTTGTTGTTTTTTTAAAGGTGGTGAGTGTGTATGAATTCACGGCCAGCCAATGTTCAAACAAGCTGTTGGTTTTCCTTTGCAAGAAATAAAAATGCATGGAGAGAGAGAGAGAGAGAGAGAGAGAGAGAGAGAGGCAGGCAGGCAGGCAGGCAGGCAGACAGACAGACAGAGACACAGAGAGAGACAGACAGAGACAGAGCGACACAGAGAGAAAAAAAGAGAGAGACAGAGAGAGAGAGACATACACACAGAGAGAGAGACAGAGAGTGACGCAGAGAGAGAAACACACAGAGTGACAGAGACAGAGATAGAGAGAGACAGAGAAAGACTTACAGAGAGAGAGAGTGGGAGAGAGAGAAACAGAGTGATGCAGAGAGAGAAACACAGACACACAGAGTGATGCAAGGAGAGAAATACACAGAGAGAAAGAGAGAGAGAAAGAGAGAGAGAGAGAGAGCATGGAAGATAGCTAGAAATACATGATCTAGTTCATTTATAATTTATGGAATCGCAAAAAGATTTGCATTCAGCTTAACACAGACCTAATTGTGCACATTCATAATGGCTGCATGAATAATAGCCATCTTATTTGGCTGAGACACGATTTGTTTCCTTGTGGGGCTAAACCCCATGCGCTCAGCCCCTGATTCCCCCCCCCTTCATGAATATGGAAACCTTTATGAATGGAAGGCAGAGGGCTGGAGACCCATTTTCAAACTCGTCGTTTCCTGCTTTCACACGGAGGTTTTGGAATGCTAATTATGAATAACCCCGTCGAGAACGGTTCGATGTCTTTGTTATTGGGGGGTTTACGTCTCATGGCTAAGTTGCAGTGCAGTTTGTTTGGGTTTGGCTTAGCGTGTTTGTGTAAATCCAGTCAATTAGGGCTTGATTAACAAGCATGGTTCAGCAAGCAGTGGCTTAGCACGGTCTCTGAAGGTAGCTTGTATGCATTTCCTCTGGGATAGTGCAGTTGCATTTCGCCTGCTGATTTCGACTGCTGATAGTGGAACTAATTACATTTTACTGGATGAATTCGAGCAGAAGCTGGGCAACCATCTGTCAGGGCTGTCTTGCTTTGAACTTCTGCACTAAGCCCCTTCCAACTTTTTTATTTTTTATTTTATGATTCCCCTATAAGTTCCTAAACGGTAAAATAATTAGCCAGCATTTTTTGCTGAAAGTGGCAATAACAACCCTCCACTTGTCTTGTGGTCAGAAAACCGGAGGGACCAAGTTGGAGGCAGATCATCCAGGAGAAGAAGGTCGATCTGTAGGGAGGCTAAGAGTTCGCACTAACTTCTCGGGGCATGATCAATAAGCTGTGGATCCCAGTTGCAGTTGTTGGAGTGCCAACACGAAGGACGTCTACAGAAGCAAATTTGGGGAAGTTTTATTTACAGGGAAGGTGGTTGGGAAGGCGTACCTTATGGGGGAACAAAACAAAATCATTTTGGGGGGACCTTCTGGGAAGAGTTCTCTCCAGAACCAATTGTATTTAGTAGGAAACCCTAGTTGTTATGACCCACATTGTCTGATCTGAACCTGGTTAATCGAGTAATGGTGGGACATTTTTCTGTGCTGAAAAACTGTTACGGCCCGCTAGCAGAGCTGACAGCAGAGTCAGACAGTGAGGAGGTTGGGGAGGAGCATGGGTCAGTCCTGAAGGCTGGGGAAGGCTTGGACAAGGGCTCTGTGTTGGAGGCAGAGAGGGGCCCAGAGCCGTTCTCAGCCAGTTCTCAGCTGCCTTCGGAGCTAGACAGCAGTGAGGCAGAAGAAAAGCTGGAGCCTGTTTCCAGTGTTCACCTGCGCAGGGCAGCCAGAAGAAAAGAACAGCTCAGAAATCAGGGTTGACTTGGGACTAAAGCCACAGGTGGACGGCGAATGGCCCCTCCCATAGGAAATAAAAGAGGAGCAAAAGAGGAGGGGGCTTTTGCAGGAAACAATTCGTTCGTTTGTTCATTCGTTTCAGGAGTGTGAAGATCTGTCCGTGAATCTCAGAGACTCTGTGCCCAGTCTTTCCTTGCACAGCGCCTCCTTTGGAAAATATTGACATGGCAGCTTTCCAAGCTAGATAAGGTCTGTGGTCATAAATTCACCTTTGAAAGACTGTTTACCAGGCCTTGGCTGAATGTGAATGGGAGGAATTTACATTAGTTTAATAAAAGGGGTTTTGCGCATCAGGACTCTGCTTTGTGCTTTTTGGGGAAGCCTAAGTCACAACACTAGTAGACCTCAGTTTTCTCTGAACTGAGATGGACCTCCACATTGATATCACCTGCTAAAGAGTTACTTGGACCATCTCTGAATTCATTTTTTGTACTGTCCAAATTAACTTCATATGCCTCTTGTGGTCTCTAAAGTCTTCTCTGTAAGTTTAGCCATGGCCACTGGACTTCTTTTCTTGTTTTGGTTTGAAAAGTTTTGCTGCCTAATTGGTGTGTTCCTAACCCCTTCGTGTCTCCTGGTGGTCTTTTCTGAACTAGATAGTTGATAAAGCAATTCCCCTACACTAACAACAG
Organism: Rhabdophis nuchalis; assembly: GCA_039707465.1. NCBI lineage: Eukaryota > Metazoa > Chordata > Lepidosauria > Squamata > Natricidae > Rhabdophis > Rhabdophis nuchalis. The sequence goes on along the minus strand of CM077657.1, from coordinate 19,368,393 downwards.
GGTCCTTTGATCAAAAAATAGAAGCTTAATAGACCCCCAGTATTGAAGGTTGGTTGGCAAAGGTCATTGGAAGGAATTAAGACATTTAGCAGTGGGGATTAAACGTGGAGATATCTTCCACTCAGAGTCACCTGAACTGCAAGATGGGGGTGGCAAATAAATTGGGTAAATAAGCAAAGAAATGTTTTAAACCAGGGGTCCCCAACCTTTGCAACTTTAAGTCTGAAGGACTTCAGCTCCCACAATTCTCCAGCCAGCACTGAGGCCTGAGGATGACAGGTGAGATCTTGTCGAAATGTTTCCAAAAAAATTCCATCATATATACACGGGAAAACACCCGAGGATGGCAACACCAGCATACCTACACCCGTAGGTTTGATTATTAGAGGACGTTTTTCTCTTTCGTCATGTATCTTATTTTCTCTCCTTGTGTCCGTGGCTGAATGGTAAGGGATTTATCTACCATGTGTACGTCTGTATATATTTGTATATAAACCACTATTAATTGTCTGAAGGCTCTGTATGTTGTGTGCTATGTTGTGCTCCTGGGGTTATCTCATAATAATAGTCACGCTGCCAAAACTCTGACAGAGGAGTTGTTAGGGTTTGTTTTTCTTCCTTTTGAGAAATTAAGGGGGAAAAATATATATAGCTTCCTTAATGTTTTTGTCCAGCAATTGCAATTTTGCAGAATGCCTATTGAGCCCTGCTTGCAATTTTAATGCAAGCCTGCCAAGGGGAAGGAAGAATGTCTCCAGTTAACAATTTCAGAAAACTCTGCCTGAAGATTATCTGCTGATCCTTTGACAGGCTTCCCCGTCCATAAAGACAGGAGAACAATTCTGGTCTTGCAAGAGTGGCGCTTAGATGTATCCAACGTTCATTTCTGGTCCTGTTTATGGCATACAATTGACTTGACTGTGGAGGGCTGGATTTGTTAAACAGTAACCATAGTAACCTGTTACAGCAGCGTGCTGGTTTTTTTATTTTATTTTTTTGCTAATAAAATGTGTCTTCCTTTATTTTTATTTTTTTTTAAATTGCTTTGATAGGCCTATCCATCCATCTCGCGGTATCCACTTTAATAGGCATATCTGTCACTGATAAAAAGTTGGTGACATTTTCAGATCTTTTTAGAAGAGCCTTTTTAGCTTGGAGATTGGTACACGGAGGCTTAGCTCTTATGGGAACAGCAAATGCTCCATACATGGACATCTAGGGTGGGTGGGTGGGTGGGTGGGTGGGTGGGGGAAGCTCTTTCGCTCCCTCGTTCTCTAAAAGAAAGCAGCACAACAGGCAACGCAGAGGGTTGTCGAGGGCCCTTCAATTTTAATCATGATTCTAGATGGCTCGTCTTTACTGACTGGTCTCCTTTTCCCTTCGTAGCCCCCGAGGCAATTTGAATGCTTGAGGTGTTAAACAAGCATTCCTTCTGGTGGTTGTGATTCTGTTAGAAGAAGAGGGTGATGCGGAAATAATGCCATGCATAAAGTATTAAGTGCCATTCTCTTAAGAGCCAAGAAGTAAAAGTAGACCCAATGCCTCTTTTAAGAAAATTGTTGTCATCAACCTCAATTTAACACAGATCCTAATTGGATTTCAGAGACCAAAGAAAGTAGAGGAGGGTGGGGTAGGGTAGGGCAGGGCAGGGCAGGGCAGGGCGGAGCGGAGCAGAGTAGAGTAGAATTCTTTATTGGCCAAGTGTGATTGGACACGCAAGGAATTTGTTTTTGGTGCATAGGCTCTCAATGTACATAAAAACACAAGATACATTCATCGAGAATCATAAGGTACAACACTTAATGATAGTCATAGGATGCAAATAAGCAATCAGGAAACAATCAATATCAATATAAATCATAAGGATACAATCAACAAAGTTACAGTCATAAGTGGGAAGAGATGAGTGATAGGAACCATGAGAAGACTAATAGTAATAGTAATGCAGCCTTAGTAAATAGTTTGACAGTGTTGAGGGAATTATTTGTTTAGCAGAGTGATGGCGTTCAAGAAAAACTCTCCTTGTGTCTAGTTGTTCTGGTGTGCAGTGCCCTATAGCGTCGCTTTGAGGGTAGGAGTTGAAACAATTTATGTCCTGGATGCGAGGGGTCTGTAAATAATTTCACTGCCCTCTTTTTGACTCGTGCAGTATAGAGGTCCTCAATGGAAGGAAGGTTGGTAGTAATTGCTTTTTATGCAGTTCTGATCATTCTCTGAAGTCCGTGTCTGTCTTGTTGGGTTGCAAAACCAAACCAGACAGTTATGGAGATGCAGATGACAGACTCAGTAATTTCTCTGTGGAATGTGAAAATAGGACAGGTAAGTTGGGATGGCTCATGAAGTCCTAACAGGCAACCACATCAGGGTCCATCTTTGGAAAGGCTTGAAGAAGACTTTTCTGGGAAAGATGAGGGACAGCAGTAATCCGTGACTGACCTGAAAGGAGAAAGAAGCACCTGGAAAGAGTCTGATTTTGTGATTTCTACTTTGGCCTGAATTATTTGCAGTTCCCCTCTGTCTGCCATGGTAATATCTTGGCGCAAAATGCTTGGTTGGAATTTCACTAAGTATGGAACAGGTATTATTGGATGTTAATGGGACTAACCTGGGTGAAATGCTACCGGTTTGGGCCGGTTCGCCCGAATCGGTAGTATAAAATGCTACCAGTTCATCCAAACCGATAGTTCCAACGATCAGCTGTGTGACAACCAGCTGTACTGCATGATTTATATAGAAATCATGCGGCACTACTGATTGTTGCACAGCTGATCATTGGAACTTTTGAAAGCATTTTTTTTTACTACCGGTTCGGGCAAACTGGCAGTAAAAAAACTGTTTAAAAAAGTTTTAAAAAAGTTTAGTGTTCCTTGCTCTCTTGCATGCTCTCTTCCATGTTCTCTTCCATGCTCAACAGCTCTTGTGCTCTCTTCCATGCTCAACAGCTCTTGTGCTCTCTTCCATGCTCAACAGCAATTTCTACAACTTTTCTTAGCTTCAAAAGGTGTTTGCCATACAACACAACAGCCATAATTGACTTCATTGAGTGACTCTGGGCCCATCATTTGGTCTCCATCCAACCAGAGGTGGGATTCAGCAGGTTCTGACCAGTTCTGGAGAACCGGTAGCGGAAATCTTGAGCAGTTTGGAGAACTGGTAAATATTTACCTTTGCAGATTCAGAAAAGGCTTTTTTAGCCTTCGCGCCTGTGTGCGCGAAGCAAACCGGTAGCAGACTTCAGAGCATTTCACTCCTGGGACTAACCACATGTCCTTTCTGCTTCCTGGATGACCAAGGAGAATCCAATATCATTGAAAGATGTCTTGGCCATTTGCTGCTGCTAAGAATAAGCCTGCAAGGAGGCCTGTTTTGTGGGGGAACTTCCAAGCTGAGCTTGGCGTGGCCTACGGGATATCGTATTTTACTTTAATACCAGTTCCTTGTCCTCAGTATAAACAGATGCCCAACAAAACGAAGAGCTTTGCCGAGTAAGAAGCAGGAGATATGTTCCTTTGCTCTAGGAAGCGGTGTGTTTATGTTCCCATACACACACAGACACACTTCAGGCACACAGAGAGAGACAAGCACACCGATACTCATGGTTTTAACTGCTTACAAGTCAGCATGCTAGTCTGTTAATGATGATGGTGGTGAAACTACTATAAGATATTGATTGTCTGAGATTAACTGAACAGCATGGGGGTGTGCCAGAAAAAGAGTGTTTTGTAGAGGTTTCTGTGTTAGGAGTGCTTCTACGAAATAGCAGTTAATGATGAGAGAGGATCAAGTGAGTCTAAAGCACACTGGCTTTTCTTTAGGGGCCAAGATGAAATAAGCAGACAGAATTCAGCTCGCATGGATTCTTGTTTGGTTTTTTTTGTGGCTTGCGTGGCAGTTTGTGGATTCCATGCTCAACAGCAATTCCTACAACTTTTCTTAGCTTCACAAGGTGTTTGCCACGCAACACAACAGCCATAATTGACTTCATTGAGTGACTCTGGGCCCATCATTCGGTCTCCATCCAACCAGAGGTGGGATTCAGCAGATTCTGACCAGTTCTGGAGAACCAGTAGCGGAAATCTTGAGCAATTCGGAAAACCGGTAAATACCACCTCTGGCTGGCCCTGCCCCCATCTATTCACTGCCTCCTGAGTCCCAGTTGATCGGGAGGAAATGGGGATTTTGCAGTAACTTTCCCTGGAGTGGGGAGGGAATGGAGATTTTACAATATCCTTCAAATGCCACGCCCACCAAACCATACCCACAAAGCCATGCCATGCCCATCAAGCCACACCCACAGAACCAGTAGTAAAATATGTGAATCTCACCTCTGCATCCAACCTTCCACTCATTAAATAAATGCAGGGAGATTGAGACACTAAAACGTCAGTACAGCCGGCTTGGTTTGGGGTTAACATGTAGTAATCAAGTAATACACCCACTGTAAAAAGTACGGCTTAACACCTTGTGTGAATCCAACCAGTTATTTATTCAATAGATCATGATTGATCAATTCATGGCTTATCATGATGCTATACAACCAGTCATTAAGTCAGACTAGCTTGTAAAAACTGATGTTGTTTCTATGACTCTCTGCATTCCAAGTTTTGCTTGATGATTAGATGGGCAAGAAGTACAAAATGTTTTCATTGATTCATGAAAACCATGCTTTAATTCTCTAAAATAAGGGAATGTACTTATGTATCTGCATCTAGCGTGTCTGTCTGTCTATCTATCTATCCATTCCCTTTTTATTAACCTGTCATCTCTTAATTCAAGGAAGAGTTGCGACAACTGGATAGAGCTGAATCTTTACTGGTCAGATGCACTTCCTGACACCTATATGGAGTTTGCAGCAGATATTTTATCTTCTCTTCTCTTCTCTTCTCTTCTCTTCTCTTCTCTTCTCTTCTCTTCTCTTCTCTTCTCTTCTCTTCTCTTCTCTTCTCTTCTCTTCTCTTCCCTTCCCTTCCCTTCCCTTCCCTTCCCTTCCCTTCCAGCTCTCTTCTCTTCTCTTCTCTTCTCTTCCCTTCCCTTCCCTTCCCTTCCAGCTCTCTTCTCTTCTCTTCTCTTCTCTTCTCTTCTCTTCTCTTCTCTTCTCTTCTCTTCTCTTCTCTTCTCTTCTCTTCTCCTCTCCTCTCCTCTCCTCTCCTCTCCCCCTCTCTATCTATGTTGGAGGCATTTAAAGGAACATTGAGGCACACATACATGCACCCCAAAATCCCATTCAGTCAGTATAAGCATTGCTCCTTAGATTTGTCTTTTCTTGCCTTTGTAGAGGAAAATGCCCAGTAAAATGTAATCTATGCATGTCAAAACGAACAAAGAATTGACTGTGGATATTCTTTTGATATTCCCTTTTAGTGTTCAAAATGACATTGTCTTTGGCTTAAGAGCAGCATGGATGCATGAATAACTGAGTGATTGCTATAAATGAAGGCCTAAACTACCTCTCAGGAAGAAAATTGTTCTGGAGCTCATACAAGACCTCAGTTCTGTTTGGCACTTTTTGAATGTGTACCTCTATGTAGAAAAACCATGATTTCGGTCTCAAATAGTCTGAATAGATGAAGGTTGGGCCCTGTTGCCTCTAAACAATGTACTTTCCAAGTATCACATCTGGCCTAGGGCCCAACTAAATATGGTGCCATTGATGCAATTAGACCTTGGCTGAATGAGTTTTGTAAGTCATTAACAAACTGAGAATTCTTCCTGGATTTATCCTGTAGTAATGGGTACAGAAGTTTTAATTACTTTCCTTCCTTCCAGGTGTCCCCTCTTTAGTTGCAGACACATTTATGCTGTTGGGCTATTACAATACAATTAGGACTCGGGTTATTATGATGGACCAGGATTAGTGGTTCAAAATCACCCTCAAACAAACAAAGGAATGCTATCAAGTTTCGTTTTGTTTTTATAAAAAAGGCTTAAATACTTACATAGAAGAATGCTAGAGTAGGGCGAGTTTGGGATTTGCATCTGCTTCCCTTGAGCCTTCTCAAATGCATGAGCAATTAGTAGGAATGTAGTTTCAAGATTGACTATCCCTCCAAGCTTGTGTGTTGAATGGTGTTTAAGGTAAAGAAACCATTTTTCATCTGGTTCCAAATTATTCCATGTAGCATCACAATTTCTTTGAGAGTTCTGAGCCACCCGGAGTTGTTGAGAATCAGATTGTGTACAAGTTAACAAAATTATTATTATTATTAGTATTATTATTATTGTTGTTGTTGTTGTTGTTGTTGTTATTGTTATTGTTATTGTTATTGTTATTGTTATTATTGTTATTATTATTATTGTTATTATTATTATCATTATCATTATTATTATTTTGTTATTAGCAACACGACTTTTGAAAGACTAAGACGAAGTTCTTATTCACAGTTCAGTTCAGTAGAGTTCAGTAGGGCTCCTTGATCCAAGGAGGCACGTGTAGAACTTCATAATTCAGCTGCCATCTTCATCATTCAGGTTTTTGGGGGGTTGTGACTCTGCAAGCACATGCAGTTTAGATAGTTTGGTTGGGAGTAAGAGTGTCAAATCTTTAATGATACAATTAGTTTCCTTTACATTGGCAAGATTCTGTCTAAAGGTGAGGAACAGCAAAGGAAAATGCCTAGAAATAACTCTCTGTCTTTCTTGGCTTTGGTAAAGAAGTCACTGTGGATTTTACTCTGCTAATTGTCAATTATAAGGGGTGGTGCCCATCTTGGTTTCAAGGTCATTCAGCCAGCACTGTCTGAAGATGTTGCCATGGTCATTTGGCCAGCATGACGTCATGGAGCACTGTTACCTTCTCACTGAAGTGGTACCTATTTATCTACTCGCATTTGCATGCTTTCAAAGTGCTGGGTTGACAGGAGCTGGTATGAGGACAGGAGCTCACCCCATCGTGTGGCACTTGAATCGAACCCTAGCTTTGGAATCTTAACATGAATGATGATGATGATTAATTTTCTAGAAATCAGCATGCTTCCATGACTATAACTTCAGTCTAGTCTGGTAGAAACCATATGAGAGGATACAATAGCTATCCTGCTTGAGTTCTGAAAACTTTTTTCTAAGTTTGCCATTGCTATAGTATTTAAGTTTTTCTCATTAAATCAAAACATTTGCTGCCTTTTTACAAAGATTTGCTAACAGAGTATTATTAATAAAATGAGTTGCTGAAATAACACATTTGGGATATGTCTCATTACATTGTTAACACCACAATTTGGTATGTGGCCTGCAGTACGATTTATGGCTGGTCTGTGCTTTGGGGGATTAAGTAATTATTGTATAGATGCAGTGACAACATATGGACAAGACGAGAATGCTTAAATTTTTTCTCTCCTGAGGTTTGCCATGAATGTCTCTACAAATCTTTTTTTTGACACAAGAAAATGTGGATGCCATGAGAATGAGATGAGAGTAATCCTTTTATTTCACCACTCTGAATTCCCCATTATTTGAGTTATTTCTCAACTATACAAAGAGCTTATTTCTCTTTATTTCTCAAAATCCCTCATGCTAGCTTGTTTTTCTACAGTGAATAGCTCTCTGATAAATTACTTCTGATTTCTGCTCAAATTTCATTAAGTTCCCCTGATGATCCATCACTTTATTGTTTGTCTCTTTTACATACTTTGCAGGAACTGGAATCTGGGTACCTCGGGGCATTAAGTTGGGAGAGCTTTTGATGCTCGCTCTAGTAAATGGGTAAAACATACTGATAAAACAAAGAGCTGTGCTTCATTGCTGCTATAAGATGAAAATCTGCCTTTTTTAAAAAGTCCGTTGTGCTCTTTGTATATTTTCCTGGACCAACTGAAAGTTGGTGGGGTTGCACTAGGTGTAAGAGATGACCAGGCTGAGCCCAAGGAAGAGCTCAAATTGTCATACAAATGCCTGCTCACCCTCAAGAGATCTAAGTCCAGCCCATCTTGAATGCCTTTCTTATCTCCCGCTCATTTCCCTTGACTGTTAGTTGGCCAGATTCTTGTAGAGAGCTTAAGCTTGCAATAAATCTTTATGCTCATTTGCCTGAATCTCCCGGGTTTCCCTGGTGCTTGGCAGCGGGCTGGGATTCTAACGAGCGGACTCCAAGTTCCAGTCTGCGGAAATTTTGAGATGGTCTTTTTATAGCGAATGCCCCATATTATCAGACCACACCACGAGCTGCCATTTATGCTTGTTTCCTGGATCTTTTAAGTCAGACAACTAGGAGGATAAATTAAATAAGTATGCCGTTAATCTTTCATAGCAAGTCAAAAGGTCTGTTGTTTGTAAGAGTGAAAAGTAAACAAAGCAATCTGTGGAGGACAAGGTGTGTATTTCCATTACCTCTCAAGATCATCTGAATGCTAACACAGATGTTTTGCTTTTGGGGTGTTTGATAGCTCTTCAACATTCATTTCCCAGTGGTTGCAATCTATTTTATTACTGCTGGTCCTCAACTTATAAACATTTGTTTAGTCATTCTTTGAAGCTACAACAGCACTGGAAAATGTGACCTATGCCTGGTCCTCACACTTACCACCATTGTAGCATCCCCACGTTCCTGGGTTGGTGATCCAGGCCCTTGCCAACAGTTGTGGTCCTATGATTGCCACTTGCAACCTTCCCAACAAGCAAAGTCAGTAGGCCAGTAGTAGGGAAGGTAACAAGTAACAGTCACCTCATGCCTTGCTTAATGACTATGGTATTTGCTTTATGACCATGGCAAAAAAAGGCTGTAAATTGTGTCAATTGCTTAGTGACCAACTTGTTTAATGGTGCAACATACCCTCATGGTGGTACGTCAAGGACTACCTGTGTAATGTATAAAGGCTTTTCCATTAAATAATTGCACATCTCCATTCGTTAAAGAACTCCAGGTTGCCCCGAAGGCTTTCTGGCATTGAGATTCTGATCCACCAGTAAACAACAGCATTTAATTTAGGATTTGGTATCTTCCCTCTAGAGCATTTGTGTGTTTTTGCGTAGCTGCAACTCAACTTTCAATCAATCCGATCCAACCGGAACATCATTTTGATTTTTCAGACAGCGCGGTGAGATAAGATTTAGCTAATATGTCAGCTAAAATTACAAAGGATTGGTTTTCTATGCTTTTATTTTCTGTATGCGTAATGCTTTATTCCCCTGCTACGAATACATATCCCATGCTTTCAAACGAAAGGGGGGAAAAAAACCGGTGGCATACCAGATTATGTTTTATACAGCTGCGTATAGTTTCCAAAGGAACGGATAGGCATTAAGGCTTATGCAGCTATTGCAGTCTAGTAGTGGTACATATCTTGACCTCCGGTGAAGCTACAATAAAAAAAAGAGACCAGAACTAGATTACACAATTCATGTTATTGGATTCTTGCCTTTGAAAAGGCAGGAAATTGCAAGCTGAATGGAATTTGTCAGATCTGGATACAGTCCCTGATATATTTTTTTTCCCCCTTTGAAAAAGCCTGGCACTCAAAAAAGAAGAAAAAAATTACCATCATCAGAATTTTGATTATAAAGGAGGAAAGTAAGCTTTCAACTTTCTCTGTCCCGGGATAATGACTAACGCCTCTTGGGATCAACAGCTTTTGGTGGGTAATATTAGCTTTCAGGGGCCTCTTTTTCCCAGTGCTTTCTCTTGACATAGAAAAGTCTGTTGTGACATATAAGCAACCCTTGATTTACTGCAGGTGATAACACCTGTGTGCCTAATCTGGAATCTCCTGGGGGAGATGAAGAGTTTTAAGTATAAGAATTAATTAAATGTGAAGGCTGACTGAGCTATAGCCAACTCCCAGAAAGGAGTGCTTGTTGTGCTATATGTCCAGACTAAAAATCACTCAATGGGATTTGTGGCTTGATAAGGAAGTTCTTTCTATGTGCAGCTATTATTGCAGATATTGTAAGATGAATATTTTTGCAAAAGGCACTCAAAGCAATTGACTGTAGGGAAAACATTGTCTGTCTGTCTGCCTCTGTCTCTATCCATCCATCTATCCCTCCATATCTATCTTCATCATCATCTATTCCTCATTTATCCATATATCCATCTGTCCATCCATTCATCCAACCAACCAACCATATCTGTCTGTCTGTCCATATCTGTCTGTCTGTCTGTCTGTCCGTCCGTCCGTCCGTCCGTCCGTCCGTCCGTCCATCCATCCATCCATCCATCCATCCATCCATCCATCTATCTATCTATCTCCTATCTATCATTTGTCCATTTGTCCATCTGTCCATCCATTCATGCAACCATCCATCCATCCATCTCCCCTTCCACCCACCCATCCAACATTTTTTTCCCCCTCTGTCCACCTAACTATCTCCCCATCCATTCCTCAGTTTTCTGTATTGGAATCAAACCATTGTTTCTCTGGAACCCATGCAAATTTTGGTAAGGAAAAGTCCATTGTTGGTGGAGGTTGCCCCTAATGGAACAATTGACCCATATTTACAGAAGTCCTTCTTATGACAAAAATTATGAATATTTGAAACTGCACTAGAAAGTTTTTTTTAAAAAAAAATTGTCAAAGCTGATGTTAATTTACTGATTTTTGTTGTTGTTGATATTTTTAAGGCTAGTAATCCATTCACACATCAGGAAACGGGACCTTGGACTAAATCTGATCTTGGTTCCTTGATTTCTTATGCACCACTGTGTTTCTCAACTGTAAAACCTATAAAATAGATATCGTGCAAAAAGGAATATTTGGGTGCAAATGTCAAAGAAGAATAGGCTCAGTGGTGGGTTTCAAAATTTTTAGAACCTACTCTGTAGGTGTGGCCTATTTTGTGGGCGTGGCTTGGCAGTCATGTGACAGGGTGGGAGTGGCCACCTTTTAAAATGTGGTGAAACTCATTTAACAACGCTCTTGCTTAGCAACCAAAATTTTGGACTCAATTGTGATGATAAAATTTTTTCTTTCTTTCTTTCTTTCTTTCTTTCTTTCTTTCTTTCTTTCTTTCTTTCTTTCTTTCTTTCTTTCTTTCTTTCTTTCTTTCTTTCTTTCTTTCTTTCTTTCCTTCCTTTCCTTTCCTTTCCTTTCCTTTCCTTCCCATTTGGTCACTGGCAGCAGAAGGCCAGATTTACTTCGAGGTACGCCGGTGGAACCCCCTCTCACCGGTTCTCTAAATTTCACCAACCGGCTCTCGCGAGTAGATGCGAGCCTGCAGAAACCCACCACTGAATAGGCTGTGCAATTCTATGTACCTTTGATTCTGGCCTCACCACTTGCTGAAATGTTGGCTGTGACAGATTTTGGTTGAGGAAATGCAACTCAGTAGGAAAAGAAACAGGATCTAACAACCTGTCCTTTAAATGTGCTGAAATTCAGCTTTCATGGCCAGTGATAAGGCAGTACAATAGCTAGGAGCTGAGGCCTCTTCCAGCTTTTCATCCCTGTTCAGGTTAGATGTGTGCAATATTTATTGATCAGTTTTCTGTGCTGTCATGATCACATAATACACTTCTGGTGTTGTAAGAAAATGCTAAAACATTCATAATTTACATCTCCAACAGCTTAGCTAACCAAGTCGAAATGACTACTTGCTCCTTCTTCAAAGTATTTTCATTAGCCTTTGGAAAAGTCTACCCCAATACATGATGGCTCAGTGACTAAGACACTGAGCTTGTCGCTCAGAAAGGTCGGCAGTTCGGCGGTTCGAATCCCTAGCATCGTGTAATGGCGTGAGTTCCTGTTACTTGTCCCAGCTTCTGCCACTTTGGTGGGAAGGGAACAGTGTTCCATGTCCCTTCCGTGATTACCATCTTCAAAGCACTCCATGGCACGGGACCTAGTTATCTGCGAGATCGCATCCTGCCCCACACATCCCTTCGACCTATTCACTCCCACAGAGAGGGGCTTCTCCGGGTGCCGTCCACTAGGCTATGCCAGCGGGCGACGCCCAGGGGAAGGGCCTTCTCTGTGGTGGGCCCAACTCTCTGAAACGACCTACCCCCCGAACTCAGAACAACCACGGACCTCCGCTCCTTCCGTCAAAAGCTTAAGACCCATTTCTTCCACCAGGCCGGCCTGGCCTAATCTACCTCTCCAGCCTTTAGTCTGAATACTTAAACTGTTTTAATTGGGTTTTTAAGGGGTTTAGTTTTTAAGGATTTTAGGTTTTTAGCGCAGGGTTATAGTTGATTTAATTCGATTTTATATATTTATATGGTTCTATGTTTGTATGCTTTTTAATTCCCTGTGCACCGCCCTGAGTCCCTTTGGGGAGAGGGAGCAGTCTACAAATTAAACTTGACTTGACTTGAAACTTGACTTGACTTCAGTGTTTAGTCATGTCGGCCACATGACCACGGAGACTTCTTTAGACAGCGCTGGCTTTTTGGCTTTGAAACGGAGATGAGCACTGCCCCCTAGAGTCAGGCACGACTAGCACATATGTGCGAGGGGAATCTTTACTTTTACCTTACTATTATTTTGTAATAAATTTCTGCAGCAAATAAGGAGGCGGGGTTTCCACTAAAATTATATTACCTCTCTCTTGCTGTCAGTTGTTTTTGTACTGCTAGGTGAAACGTACCAATATAGGTTTTGAGAAACATCCTGCCCTACTTTCTAAGAATTCCAGATTGTCTTATCATCCAACTACTGTTTCTAACTTCAAAATCGTGCTTCTAAATAGAGTGCATCACTTTATTGGAAATAGCCCTCATCCAGATTTCTTAATATCCTCGCCTGCATGTAGTATTAATTTTATGCATTTAACAGGAGTAAAAAAACAGAAAAACAATTTAATGCCAAGTTTAGATTATATTTGTAATTTGCTTTGGGGCCTTTGGGCTGTGAATAAAATTGAGTCGATTAGAAAAATGAAAGACCGAGACACAACGAACTTCAGCTAATACTGAAAACAACAACCAAAGCCTAAATTGTGAACTTGATTCATGCATCCCATTTCAGTTTAAACAAGTCTCTTAAGCATTTTGATTTGGACATCTGTACAGATTGCGAAACGTGGATGTATTCTTTCTGCTTGCCGGGAATATATGGGTTATTCTAGCAATTTTTATTGGCTACAAGTGTCATCTCTTTCCCGTTTTTTCTATAGTTCTGGATCAGAGAACTAAAGTCAAGGTATAACTCCAAATTAAGCCAGAGGATTCTCACCTGTTTCTTATTATTGAACATCAAATATTCTATCTGTGTGTAAAGATTTTCATATAGTTCAACAAGCTTAGGTACCTTTGGGCACAAGAGAAATTATGATTTTAAAGGCTCACTGCAGCTCTTTCCAATTATGTATTTCTTCCCACTGCTCAAGTAGGAATTCATAAAACAGGAATAAAACTTTCACTCTCAAAGTGTTCTTAAATTTTTCTATTCTTGTTCTTGCACCTTATAGCATGCAGTTATCTTTATAACTGCATGCTACAGACAGTCACTCAAGCTCTTGTCATTTCTCGCCTGGACTACTGCAACGCTCTCTACATGGGGCTCCCCTTGAGATGCACCCGGAGGCTCCAGTTGGTACAGAATGCGGCCGCGCGGGGGGATTCTGGGAGTCTCAAAATACTCCCATGTGACACCTCTCCTGCGCGAGCTGCAATGGCTGCCGGTAGCCTTCCGGGTGCGTTTTAAGGTTTTAGTGACCATCTTTAAAGCGCTCCATGGCAGTGGGCCTGGTTACTTGCAGGACCGCCTACTACCACATACCTCCACTCGACCTGTCCGCTCCTACAGGGAGGGCCTCCTTAGGGTGCCGTCCGCTGGACAATGCCGGCTGGCAACGCCCAGGGGAAGAGCCTTCTCTGTGGCAGGCCCCGCCCTCTGGAATAACCTCCCCCCAGACCTTCGTACTATCACCGACCTTCGCCTCTTCCGCCGGACTCTAAAAACATATTTCTTCCATATGGCCGGCCTGGCATAGCTGCTACAATCATGTTATTTTAGAGTTGGGTTTTAAATGAATTGTCTCCTTTTTAGCACGGGCTAAATTATTTAATTGTAGTTTTAATTTTTGTAGTATTTTTGTATTGTTTATATTTGTGGATTTTAAGTTCCTGTGCGCCGCCCTGAGTCCCTTCTGGGAGATAGGGTGGGATAGAAATTTAATAAATATAAATATAAATATTTATCACTATTTCAGGAACAATTACATCTATCTGGGGAATGGGGGGAAGGGGGCAGAAAAAGACCAACGCTTCCATGAGGAAGTACAGGTTGGTCAACAACTTTAGAAGGAATAACCATAATGGCATGCATGAAGGAATGTGCAAGCTTTTCAACTCTCCAGAATTCTTCAACAGTCCAAGTTGGAAAACAAAATAAAACAAAGAAGTAGATAAGCAACAGAAGTTGGTCCAAATATTACACCCATGAGATCTTCCATGCTTGCATTTGGGCCTCCTTAACTCTGCTTAAATTTTATATATACAGACATCACAATCTCCAGAACTTAAAATATATTATCCACTTAGCTTTTGTTAGCCTCTGCCAACAGCTCAGAGTGAAGAAACCACCATTGAAGAGATATTTGCCTTTATACATCATTGAATTACAGGTGGGAATAGATAGATAGATAGGTAGATAGGTAGATAGGTAGATAGGTAGGTAGGTAGATAGGTAGGTAGATAGATAGATAGATAGATAGATAGATAGATAGATAGATAGATAGATAGATAGATAGATAGATATAGATATAGATATAGATATAGATATAGATATAGATATAGATATAGATATAGATATAGATATAGATATAGATATAGATGAGAGAATATTTTCACAGCTCCTGTTCAAGGGTCCCTTTAAGGGGAGGAGACTTAACGTCATCCCTCTCTGCCCTTCGACTCAACCTAGAGATCATCCAGACAGAGAACCAATTAGTTTGCTGCTGTGTGAAATTTTTTAGATATGTGTTAGATTTTTAGATATAGATATAGATATAGATATAGATATAGATATAGATATAGATATAGATATAGATATAGATATAGATATAGATATAGATATAGATATAGATATAGATATAGATATAGATGCTGGCATTGCTGGCTTTGGGGATTTTCCCGTGTATATAGCATGGAGATGTTATTGCAACGTTTCGGCAAGATCTCACTTGCCATCATCAGGCAGGCTTCTGTCTGTGACTGTGACTGTCAGTCACAGCATACCTACACCCGTGAAAATCTACGAAAACAAATAGATATAGATATAGATGATATAGATGATATAGATGATATAGATGATATAGATGATATAGATATAGATATAGATATAGATATAGATATAGATATAGATATAGATATAGATATAGATATAGATAGAATCAGGCACCTGTATATGCTTGATTCTATCTCGGAGCTGAATTTGTGTTGCAGACAAATTTAAAAGAACAAAGTTGTGTTATGTGTTGAGCCAGGGTAGAGGTCTTGGTGTAATAAACATAAGGTACAAGGGGGAGAGTCTAGGCTGGGCATTAGCCATTGAGTAGCAGAATTCAGTAGCAATGAATTCGGTTTCATTCGATCAGCATCTTCAAGGGGAGGCAGAAGCACCCTATGTTTGGATGTTTTCATTCTGAACTTCCTGCAATAAAAAGAAAGTTGTCTTCATGTATTACTACATATTGCATGCTACAACAACCAAAAAGATTCCTTTGAAGCGAGTCTCATTTATAAACATTCCAAACAAATAATAAGAATGACAAATGTAATGGACAGTCAAACACTAGCAAACCCACAGATGATCACATTGTACTGTCCAAAATATCAGAACACCGTAAAGACCTTAACCAGTTTCCAAAACATATAAAGTCAAATGGCTGTTCTAGAATTGGGTCAACTTCCAATTTTATAATCTATGGAGTCTGATAGCGATTAGGATTTTTGTCAACCTTTGTGGCTTGCAGAATGAAGATGGTGACACTGAACTCGCTTCGCCTTTAAACTAGTTCTACAAGTTTCTGAGAAATAAAGCATTTTGCTTTTCCGAAATGTTAGGTAGCATTGTCATACTTTCGGTAAAGGTTTCTTAAAAACCTCCATTCTAATTTATAATGTGCTCCCTTGGCTAGTCTATAGGCAACATCGGAAAGGGCCTTAGGACCAAGAAATATCGCATCGCTTTGTAATAGAACTAGGAAGCAGCAATTCAACCTGAACAGCGTATAGCAAGGGTGAAGGAGAAGGATGGAGTTCAGCGAACAAATGGCTGGGCTTGAGGAAACTTGTTTAACATCAGGCTTCCAATTTGTTACAAGCTTTCTGTAACTCAGCAGATATGTCCTGTGATCAATTACTTAATTAGCATACTCCTATAACTAGACATATATCAGTAAAATCAATAAAGCAGCTATTGTGCACACTAATTAAATACAGATCATTATAGCCCCATTTGTTGAGCGGAACTGCATGGGTGGTGCTAGGATGAGTTGGTAAAAATCATGTTGTGGCCAGTAAAAGACAGAGCAACAGGTCAGAGTGTTGAATATGAATGAAAGGAATAGTCCTTTAAGAGGGAGGGAGGAAGGGAAGGGAAGGGAAGGGAAGGGGAGAGAAGGGGAGGGAGGGAGGAAGGAAAGAAGGAAGGAAGGATAGAAGGAAGGAAGGAAGGAAGGAAGGAAGGAAGGAAGGAAGGAAGGAAGGAAGGAAGGAAGGAATTCAATTCAATTCCCCTAGTTTCTTAGTTGAACTTGGATATAATTACAAAGCCTTCCACTTCCCTACTCACAGCCTGTGGTCACGCAATACTCCAGAGTTGCTTCACAGGGGAAGGAAGGAAGGAAGGAAGGAAGGAAGGAAGGAAGGAAGGAAGGAAGGAAGGAAGGAAGGAAGGAAGGAAGGACTGACTTCGATTCCACTTGGAAGTTTCATACTTGAGCTTGAATATAATCACAAAGTCCTCCTTTTCCCTACTCATAGCCTGTGGTCACACAATAGTCTACAAGGGAAGGAAGGAAGGAAGGAAGGAAGGAAGGAAGGAAGGAAGGAAGGAAGGAAGGAAGGAAGGAAGGAAGGAAAGGGGAATCTGAAACTAGAGCATGTCTGAAATTTCTGCAGACATGTCAGATACCCATCATGGCACAGTGGCTCAGAAACCAGAACATCTTGAATTTGATGCTCAAGTTTAACCCCAATCCTTTCCCTGTTGTACACTAAGCAAGGGTCTAAATAAATAGACATTAAAACAGTTGGCAAGAGTAGAGTTAGCAATGGCTTTCTTTCTTACCCTTCTGCCTTTTATCCCTTCTCTGACAAATGCTGTCCTTATCCTTCGCTTCTCTTTTGTGCTGGAAATGAAAAAAAGTTAATGACAGCGGCAAAGGCTGGCCATATTATTTCTGCTCCTTTTTTTTTTTTTTGCTAGCTTAAACAACGGTGGTTGGAGTTAGTTAAGCTATTGCCGCCTATCCTCCTCTTGGCGGTGTTTCATTCTTTGTGAATTTGTCTCTAATAAGATTTTGGTCTTTGACATCTTGTCCAAAGTTCCTTCTCCAGCAGGATTTCTTTCCGATTCTGACTGTCTTATTTTTTTTAGGCATTAATGTTAAAAGGGGGAGAGAGAGAGAGAGAGAGAGAGAGAGAGAGAGAGAGAGAGAGAGAGAGAGAGAGAGAGAGAGAGAGAGAGAGAGAGAGAGAGAGAGAGAGAGAGAGAGAGAGTTCTTTTCCCTCAAAGCTTCAAAAATGAGGCATACAGGGATTGGTGATATATTAAGATTCAGCAAGGGACACGGTGGCTCAGTGGCTAAGATGCGGAGCTTGTCAGTCAGAAAGGTCGGCGGTTCGAATCCCGAGCGCTGCGTAACAGAGTGAGCTCCTGTTACTTGTCCCAGCTTCTGCCAACCTAGCAGTTCGAAAGCATGTAAAAATGCAAGTAGAAAAATAGGAAACACATTTGGTGGGAAGAAAACAGTGTTCTGTGCACCTTCGGCATTTAGTCATGCCGGCCACATGACCACGGAGACATCTTCGGACAGTGCTGGCTCTTCAGCCTTGAAACGGAGATGAGCACCGCCCCCTAGAGTAGGGAACGACTAGCACATATGTGTGAGGAGAACCTTTACCTTAAGATTAAGCTTATTTTGGGGGAGAGGAAAATCTCTCTGTTCTGAGTAATCTGATACTAAATGAGCCTTATTAGGATTATTGTCCTACACGCTACAGATAAATTTTAATAGTATTTGCAATCTGCAGTGATTAATTGAATACCGTTTGTACTCTTCCAGCCTTATAAGGCTTATTAAATATAAATATACATGCAAGGTGGATGCTGTATTCAATTTGGAAAAAAAAGAAGTGCAGTTTCTTGAAAGAGATGGAAATGTTGAATGAGAGGTATTGCGGAAGAAAAATCCGAAGTCTCCCCTTAAACGAGGCGTGATTCTGCATAATACTGTAAGCATTGCTTCATTCTCTGTTTTAGCAAAAACAGCTCGATGCTCACAGTGGTGCATCGAAATCAAAGCTTTCCACAATTTAGAACAGAGTCCAGTACCAGGAAATTTGTCAAGCACACAAACACGTGTTGCAAAATTCCTCTATAAATCAAATTTTCCATTCAGTATGGATGGTATACCAACGTGCTTCTCGCATTTTTTTAGCTGCTGAAACTGTGTTCATAAAAACCTGCCTTTGAGAGCTATGTTTTATTCAATTAATCAAGCTTCAATGAAATGGATTTATAGTTAAAAGCCTATGTACTGGTACCCTCTTAAACTAACAGTCAATAACTGGCTAGAGGTAGAGGAGGATCAATGGAACTTAGCCTGTATTAATTCAGTTCGTGGTGAGGAATCCTTAGAAAGAGTTTGAGCAACCCCTAGTAGATCATATAAACTTATGACCCACCACCACTGTTTTCTGGCTCCAGACTTGTGTGTGTATAAATGCACAATTTGGGGATAGAACATCGTGGTGTGGGAGAAAGAGAGGTGAAGAAGAAAGGAGAAAGGAGAGGAGGAAAGGAGAAGGTTAGAGAAGGGGGGTTGAGAAGATAGAAGGAGCAAGATTGTTGTAAAATAAGATGGAGGCAAGAAAGTGACCCAAAATGTATCATGTATATATTTGTAAAAACAATTATAGAGACTAACGATGAATAGATAAATGTTCAATAGCAGTTATAAAAATGTATCCTTGTGAATAAATTTGATCGTGAAACGGTTCCTGCTCTGAAATGAATGGCTTCTTGTAAACTGTAGACCAGTTCAGGGTGATCCATCTTAATCCGAATCAAACCTTCTAGCGATCCTTGGAATCTTCCATTCCAAAGCAGGTTGCTTTGCGTATTCATAGTCCAGATTCCGTAAGCCATTAAGGGGGGGCGGGGTGTCACTGGCCTAGCGTGGGGTTGAGAAAATAAGAATCTTAAGTGTGTGCCTTTAGCTGTGCAGAGGTGTGATGTACCATTTATTCCTTCAACCACTTTTATCTCCCCACCCCACGGATGGACTTCAAAAATTTCAGTGATGGGTTCTCTGCCCAGTTGCTGGGTGGGCGTGGCCATGGTGGGTGTGGCCTAGTCAGGAGGGTGGAAACTGCTTCCTCCAGGCTCCGTAGGCTCTCCAGAGGCCATTCATGGGCCAACTTCCAGCCTTCCGGAACTTCAGGGAGGCCCATTTTCCCCCTTCCTCGAGCCTCCGCCTCGGCCCTGCATTTATCTTGCATTCAAAATGAACCACGTGGAGACCCCTGGGAGGGGAGGGGTGGGTGGGGCCAGCCAGGAATGGGATTTGGAAGTTTTCCGAACCAGCCATAACATTAGCTATGGGTTCTCCCAAACCTGGATGAACCTGTAGCAGCCCAACCCTGTTCCCCTCCACTTCCTGATTTTGATTTTGATTTTTTGATTTTATTCAATTTGTATCCCGCCCTTCTCCAAAAGGACCCAGGGCGGTGCACAGGAATTTAAAATAACATACAAAAGTAATACAAAATACACAAATTTAAAACCTATTAAATATCAAAAACCTGCGCTTAAACCAATTAAAACCCCCCATTTTAAAACTATCTAATACTAGTCACAGCGGAGGCTATGTTAGGCCGGCTTGATGAAACAGGTGTGTTTTAGACACTGGCGGAAGAGGTGGAGGTCAGTGATGGTACGGAGTTCTGGGGGTAGGTCGTTCCACAGGGCAGGGCCCGCCACAGAGAAGGCCCTTCCCCTGGGTGTCGCCAGCCGGCATTGTCCGGCCGACAGCACCCAGGAGAAGGCCCTCTCTGTGGGAGCGTATCGGTCTAAGGGATGTATGGGGCAGGAGACGGTCTCACATGTAACTAGGTCCCGAGCCATGGAGCACTTTGAAGATGGTCGTCAAGACCTTGAAGCGCACCCGAAAGACCACAGGTTCCTGATTGGGAACCTGGCTTTAGTTTGAAGTTTCAGAAGCTTGTAGGTCATGCGAAACAGATGTACGGCCTAATGGAAATTATACATCCCTGTACTAAACTAATATTCCCAATACACTGCCTTTAAACAGTTCTAGAGAAGGGAAAAAAACAGCAAATGAGAGAAAAGCAACCGGCTACTCTGTCTTTAATCTTGATTATTTTCCTTGGCACCACTGGAGGAGGAAATAATGTTAATTCAGAGGTTCTCATCTATATCTTACAAAGAGGTGACAATTTCATATAACGAGCTATAATGGTGACAAAATACCTTCTCTAGTCTTATGGGCGAACACAGTGTCATTTTTCCTTAA
Organism: Rhabdophis nuchalis; assembly: GCA_039707465.1. Lineage (NCBI taxonomy): Eukaryota > Metazoa > Chordata > Lepidosauria > Squamata > Natricidae > Rhabdophis > Rhabdophis nuchalis. The sequence continues at coordinate 19,347,759 of CM077657.1, read as the reverse complement.
TTATGGGCCTTTTTATTGAATAGAGCAAGCGATTTAGAGCTAACAAATATACAAGCAAAAAAAGAAGTGAACATAAAGGCACAGATTTCCCCCCTTCCCCCCCAAAAGGCTCACTTTTTATGTTTCTGTAATTCCACTGATACCTAAACTGAGCCTAGCGCTTGATTGCATTAAAAAAAAATTTTTTTAATCTCATTTTATTTCTAAGGGTTTTTTCCCCTTGCACCATCATTATCTCCTGCTTGCTTGGCTTTTTGCTCTATCTTTAATAAACTGGATAGCTGTGAATTACCTCAGACTTCTGCAGAGATGCAAAGGGCATAGAGGAGGAAAAAAATACCCACCACTTATATTTAGTCAATTTTGTCAATTTCATAGGGCAGAAAACACACACATCCACAAAAGTGGTTTTAAAAGATGCAATAACTAAAAGTAGAAAGATGCAACAGAAAACAGTACAGGTTATTCATTCATTCATTCATTCGTTTGTTTATTTGTTTGTTTGTTTGTCAAATGTGTACAAGGTAGCAGGTATAAGTATAAACATGGACATGACAAAGGAAATGAATACAAGTAAATGGAGACAGTAGGACAGGAACGGTAGGCACGCTGGTGCGCTTATGCATGCCCCCTTTACGGACCTCTTAGGAATGGGGTGAGGTCCATGGTAGATACTTTAATGTTGAAGCTGTGGGGGGTTTGAGGATGCAACAACGGAGTCAGGTAGAGCATTCCAGGCATTGACCACTCTGTTGCTGAAGTCGTATTTTCTGCCATCGAGTTTGGAGTGGTTGACCTTACCATTATTGTGGTTGAAGCTGAAGTAGTCGTTGACAGGTAGGATGTTGTAGCAGATAATTTTGTGTACTAGTCTGCAGGTGGTGTAGTTCCAGGTTGTCCGAGCTCAAACTTTCGAGCCTGGTGGCATAAGGGATTCTACTGTGAGTAGAGGAGTGGAGGACTCTTCTCATGAAATACTTCTGGACCCATTCAATCGTATTAATGCCTGGTATACAGTGTGGATTCCAGACAGACAAGCTGTATTCAAGAATTGGTCTGGCAAAGGTTTTGTATGCTCTAGTTAGCAGTCTTGAACTTACGAATCCTATACTTACAACCACAATTGAGCCCAAAATTGATGTCGCTATTGGTTAAATCAGTTTTGCCCCATTTTACGATTTTTCTTGCTGCATTTGTTGAGTGAATCACTGCAGTTGTTAGATGAATCAGGCTTCCCCACTGATTTTACTTCTCAGAAAGTTGTCCTAGAGAATCACATGACACTGCAGCCATCATAAATGTAAGTCAGTTGCCAAGCATCCAAATGTAAATCATGCGACTGTGGGGATGTGAAAAATGGTTGTCAGTTGACTTTTTTCCAGTGTCATTGTAACTTTGACAAAGTCACTAAATGAGCTGTTGTAAGCCGGAGATTAACTGTATACAGCAAGCCAACCTTAATTTCTAGCAATAGCAGAATGAAATTAGCATCTTGGATTACCAATGGGCGTGCAATTTCAAAGAAAGTGCCATTGAATGGAAGGAAACTTACCGCTGGATAAAAGTACAGGGAATAACGGTTGCAGGAGCTGGGTATGTCTAGTTTGATGAAGAGAAGGACCAGGGGAGACATGATAGCAATGTTCCGATATCTCAGAGGGTGCCACAAAGAAGAGGGAGTCAAACTATTCTCCAAGGCACCTGGGGGCAGGACAAGAAGAAATGGGTGGAAACTAATCAAGGAGAGAAGCAACTTAGAACTAAGGAGAAATTTCCTGACAGTAAGAACAATTAACCTCTGGAACAGCTTGCCTCCAGAAGTTGTGAATGCCCCAACCCTGGAAGTCTTTAAAAAGATGTTAGATAGCCATTTGTCTGAAATGATATAAGGTTCCTGCCCACGCAGGGGGTTGGACTAGAAGACCTACAAGGTCCCTTCCAACTCTGCTATTGTATTATATTGTATTGTATTGAATTACACCCATAAAGTAGAAACTATCTAAAATAACTCTGTTAACACTCGGTGCTGAGGCCATCGATCAAGAATAATGATTATTGGGTGGAGACAAAGGATGAGAAGGAAGCATTCGCAGTATTTGTGATTTGAGCCCGTAGAGCATTGAGTGAATACAAGAGCAAAAATAGACTTTCCCTTATTAAAGCTCTCTTCGGAGCACCCAGATTTTAGAAAGTTAAGTGGGGTGATACAAGCCAGGAGGGAGAAATATTAAAATGTCAAATCTGTCCTCTTTTTTTATTGCTTTGAAGTTGACAATACATAAGGAAGATGGACTAAATAGTTTAATTTAACACGAATTGACCTAATTCATATTTTCGGAACTAATATGTAGTTACAGAGCATACGTATTCTACCCTTCTTTTTGGCACCACTCCAAATTCCATGATAGTCCTCAACATAAAACTGCATATATAAACGTTGAGATAGAACTACATCCAAAAATACACCCCAGCGATATGTATCTGGCTTACCCCTTTATTAATTGGCTGATTCTTAGTTCTGCCATCAGGAAAGATTTCATAATTTAAAAGTTTTCATTTTTAACATGTAATTAAGATGTCAATCAAAGAATTCTCACTTAAGGCACAAATGACCAAGCTCAAATTATCCTACTTTGGACATACTATGTGAAAACCTAACTCCCTGGAGAAGGTTGTGAAAGGTGGAAAAAAGAGAAGAGCATGGCCAGCAGTCAACTTTCCATGGCCAACTTGCCGTTGACGATGGCCAATTCGCTGTGGGCCAATTCAACTATTTGATTTAATTTTTAAATGATTTTAATTTTGGTCAGTCATGTTGCATTTTGCCCCTCCTTTTGCATCCTTTCTTTAACAATTATATTCTACTATGTCTTCATATAGCAGTGTATAGTAGTAGTGTATTCCACTATGTCTTCATATAGTAGGGTAACACTTCATATAGTAGTGTATGGTAGTAGTGTAGTCCACTATGTCTTAATAGTGCCAGCTGGTGACCCCCAGGGGGAGAGCCTTCTCTGTGGCAGGCCCTGCCCTCTGGAATGACCTGCCCCCCGATCTTCGCACCATCACAGACCTACGCTTCTTCCGCTGGGCGCTTAAAACACATTTATTTCACATGGCCGGCCTGGCATAGTTTTAATGATCTAATTTTAATATAACGCTTTTAATAGTTTTTAATCATATTTTAGCGCAGATTTTCTAAATTTAATTCTATTTTATTTAATTCAATTTGTAAACCGCACCAATCTCCGTCAAGACGGACTCTGGGCAGTGCACAGGACATTAAAATCTACAATAAATAAATAACAAATATACAAAAGTTAAAAAGAAATTAAATGATAAACCTGTGCTAAAATCTAATTTAGCTGAAGCTCTATCGTTCCTAGATTTAAATCCTATAAACAAGTCCTGAGTCCCACCAGGGAGATAGGGCGGTATATAAATTTGATTAATAATAATAATAATAATAATAATAATAATAATAATAATAATAATAATAATAATAATAATAATAATAATAATAATAATAATAATAATAATAATAATACCTTGCCATGGTCAACAAGGGTGACTTGTTGACCATGGCAAGTTGTCCTTCGGTGAGTTGGCTGTAGTGAGTTGACTCCGGCGAGTTGTCCTAGATTCCCACCAGCAAAGTTGGTGGATTCAGCTTCATCTGTGGTGATGAAGGCAACGTTGGAAGAAGTGAAAGACCAAGTTAGGCAGAGATCATTGTGGCGTAAATCTGTGGTGGTTGCTAGGGGTCAATTGACGACTGGATGGCACATAATGAATCAAAATCAATACGAAGGCAGAAAATGCTCAACAGTTGTGCTGTTGAAATAGGAATTGAACATCAAGATCTAGCACCCGATTTAATAGAATGAGCAAAAAGGTCTCCAAATACCTGACTCAATAGAAGAGAATTCGTAATACCAACTTGCTTTAATTACATTACTATGTCCAGTGGGAATGTTCCTTCAAAATAAGTAAGCCTTTGAGCCTGATTTAAAAACAGAGCTGGCAATAAACAGATTCGCAGGCAGTTTTACCAGTGTTGAGTGGTGCCTCCCTTCCCCCCAACACATACCAGACACACACATACACACAAGAAGTAATGTGTAAACTCGTTGCGATCTTTGATAATTGCCGTAACCTATTACAATCTCCCTAAAGGTCTTTGTAATCGTTCTTCTCTCTTTACAAATAATGATGAACACCTGCAGTTTTAAAAATACTTGACACTGAAGTGGTTAACCCCTGGGAGTGTCCTGTTTTAGAAGCTTACTCACTTCTTTTCTAACAAGCTTCTTTGTTTTTCGTCCTTGTGATCTCTTTCTCTCTCTCTCTCGTCCACGTACGCATTCTCAGTGCCCATTTTTATTTGGCTCCTGGACACCAGTGGATGGGTGATGGGATCAAAGAGGAACCCCCAAATTATCGGTTAAGCGGGGCCTCCGCCTTCCAGGGAAACGCCCCGAGTGGCATTTTTTGCTTCTTAACAACCCATAAATGTAGACCTCTGGCTGACAGGGACTTCTCAAATGATGGCTCGTAAATTCAGGGGTAAGTGCACGTGCCATAGATATTTACAAATGCTTACGTCTTTGAAAAAGCAAAAGGAGAAGGCATGTGTGTATTTGCAAATGCACAATGAATGCCCAGAGGGAGATGTGATCTAGTTCAGCAGTCTTAAGAAGCATATCACAATTTCTTGTGTGGCTTGTTGTCTCCTCAGAGTCAGGATTGATGCAAGTATCGGTCAATAACACCAGAACAGGATTACAGTGACCAAGAATAGGATAGGTTGCTCTATTTATTTCAAGTGTGTTAAGATAAAGGTAAAGGTTCCCCCCCCCACGTATGTGATAGTTGTTCCCGACTCTAGAGGGCGGTGCTCTTCTCCATTTCAAAGCTGAAGAGCCAGCACTGTCCGAAGACATCTCCATGGTCATGTGACCAGCATAACTAAATGCCCAAGGTGCACGGAACACTGTTACCTTCCCACCAAAGGTGTTTCCTATTTTTACGTGCTTCCGGTTGGCAGAAGCTGGGACAAGTAACAAGAGCTCATGCCATTACGCAGCGCTAGGGATTCGAACTGCTGAACTGCCTATCGACAAGCTCAGCGTCGTAGCCACTGAGCTACCATGTCCCTAGTCAACTGTATTATGTAGCTTCAGTCCTTAATCCTTAACGCCTCGGTGTATTGCTTAAACGCACAAACACTCGCATGGATAATATTCACCACCTGCTAACCATCCCTCAACAGCAACAGTCTGAAAGAAGTTGCTCTCACAAATATTTATTTGATATTAAAGATCCCTCTGCTTTCAGGCTGCCCCTGAATAGTTAGATACTTCTAGATAGTTGGCTTTGTTTCCTTCTCTTTTCAAATTACTATTTGCCCGGTTTCCCGTGTAGACTGTGCTTGGTTGGAGATAGGGCGGAATTTGAGCTGACACGGAATGCTTTCACTCCTTTCAGGAGAATACCTAGAAGCAAAGGGTTTCCTTCTGAAGTACGATTTTCAAAATTCTACAGTTCTCCATTTATCTTGAACCCCTCTTCAACCCTGCTGAATAATGCAGTGTCTTCTGCCTGATTTGGAAGTTAAGCAGGGATGCGTTTGATATCACTGGAATGGCTCCACGCAAGTTATCCAGGGAGCTTTTAGCCACTAGGATACATTATCTAGGAATGAGATGATCCCCAAATTCTTTGCCAATATCTGTTTTGACCTAGGCTTCCCCAAAAGGCAGGAGGCAGAGTCCTGGTCCTGACACAACCCCTTTTATTAAACAAATGTAAATTCCTTTCATTGACACTCAGCAAAGGCCTGGTAAACAGTCTTTCAAAGGAATCTTTATTTATTTATTTATTTATTATTATTTATTTAATTGAATTTATAAAACCGCTCCCTCTCCCCACAGGGACTCGGGGCGGTGCACAGGGAAAATAAAACAATAAATATACAACATTACATAAAAACGAATTAAATCAATTCCTGTGCTAAAATCCCAATTATAATTAAAACACCCAATAATAAATAAAACCCTATAGCAGAGAGACTATCCAAGGCCGGCCAGGCAGAAAAGATGTGTCTTTAGTTTCAGGCGGAAGGAGCGGAGGTCCGTAGTTGTTCTAATGTCGGGGGGAAGGTCGTTCCAGAGGGCTGGGCCCGCCACAGAGAGCGCCCTTCCCCTGGGCGTCGCCCGCTGACGACTACAGACCTTATCTATCTTGGAAAGCTGCCATGTAAATATTTTCCCAATGAGGTGCTGTGCAAGGAAAGATTGGGCACAGAGTCTCTGAGATTCACGGACAGATCGTCACACTCCTGAAATGAATCTGATGACCAAACAAGCAAATTGTTTCCTGAAAAAGCCCACTCCCTCTTTTATGTCCTATGGGAGGGGCCAATCACCTTCCACCTGTGACTTTTCTCCCAAGTCGACCCTGATTTTTGAGTTGCTCTTTTCTTCTGGCAGCTCTGCGCATGCGTGCACTGGGAACAGACGCCAGCTGTTCCTCTGCCTCACTGCCTTCTAGCTCCGTAGGCAACTGATCACTGCCAGACAGTGCAGAGCCCTCGTCCGAGCCTTCTCCAGCCTCCAGGACTGGCCCATGCTCCTCCCCAACCTCCTCATTGTCCGACTCTGCTGCCAGCTCCACTGACCGCTGGCGGGCTACAACAATATTCCAGAAAATTATGGACAGATATTTGTTGGTTATATTTCTAAAAAGTAGAATTGGAGAAGAAAAAGTGTCTTCCTGCAAATCCTCAATGGAGAAATTTTGGTCTTTGGTCGAACAGTGGTGCTCAAGAAATGAGTTTCGTGGTTGAAAATTCAATCATTATTATTTTTTTAACTCACTCAGCTACTAAAATAAGGCGGGAATGGCAGGCTCGTGAAAGATATATTTTGGTCAGCTCTTTAGATTTCATTATAAGAGACGTCCTGTGAAGCTTTTGTTTCTCTAAGGAGGTCAACCGCTGTAAAATTTGGGCTACACTTAGAGGCAGGAGAGTGATTTGCATATAGCATCTTTCTCAGCAACTTTGCAGAATTGGGGTGGGGGGGAGTGTTAGCTCCAGATAATTCTCCGCCATGAAGTCCCAGGTAGGCAGGGGAAAAAAAAAGTATTTCCCATTGTTGGAAGTGACACGGATGTACGGATCGGGATTAGTTTTTTAAGCGAGGAGATGGTCACCGTCCCTGGCTTTGAAAGGCATATATATCCTTGCCATGCAAATATTCGGCGTCTGAACTCTATAATTCCGTTATCACGAAGAGCATAATCCAAGGGGCTTAATTACCTTGCCAACAGGAAAAGGTAGGAAGGAAGATCTGCCGGGTGAATAAGGGGAATGAGCGTGTCTTTTCCAAAGTGGCACCGCTGAAATCCTGGATGCCTTTGTTATTCATTTCATTTATTTAGTTTGTCAAACATGCACAAGATAAGAGGTGTTAAGTATAAACATGGACAAAGGAAAAGAGTACAAATATGTGGGGACAGTAGGACAGGGACGGTAGGCACGCTGGTGCGCTTATACACGCCCCGTTTACGGCAAGGTGACCAGACGTCCCGCTTTTGGCGGGACAGTCCCGATTTTTAACAATTTGTCCCGCATCCCGCGGTGTTTTTAAAAAGTCCCGATTTTTGGAAAGAATGCCCGACAAGCTAGGGAATGGCGGGAGAACGGGAAGGGAATATACGGTTTTCAGCGGCCATGTGGCTATTTCGCCAGGATATGAGTTTTATATTATTTTTGTTAATTTTATAATGTTAAACTTTACTAATAACAAATAATTGTTGAGAACTGATTATCGAGAACTGCTTATCTGTTCGCATTGTTGATCAGTTGTTAGAATTCGACCACCATTGTTTGGACTTAATGAACAATGGCATTTTTTGGCATTGGCAACGACAAAAACAATACTATTTTTGCATTCTATGAAAATTTTTGTTGCTCCATATAGACCAAAGTTTTAATCAAGGACACCCCCCCCCCCACCGGTCAATGGTGTCCCGCTTTACCAATGTTAAAATCTTGTCACCTTACTTTACGGACCTCTTAGGAATGGGGTGAGGTCCACGGTAGACAGTTTGAGGTTGAAGCTTTGGGGGTTTGAGGATGTAACAACGGAGGCAGGTAGAGCATTCCAGGTGTTGACCCCTCTGTTGCTGAAGTCGTATTTTCTGCAATCGAGTTTGGAGTGGTTGACCTTGAGTTTTTCAGGCGCTTGCAGGCCTCTGTCTAACATTCTATCTCATTGTATTAATTCAGAGCTTCCTTTCATTTGGTATAGATCAGACCATAGCTGGCTGGGGAACTCTGGGAGTTGAAGTCCACCAGTCTTAAAAGAGCCGACTTTGCAGACCCCTGGTATAGATGTACAGGTAGACCCACCGATGAGCCCAAAGTTCTGTTGCTCAGCGAGACGTTGGTTCAGCAAGCTTCGCTTCATGTTACGGCTTTTCTTGCCACAGTCATTAAGTGAATCATGGCATCCTCCTTGACTGTGCTGATCAGAAGGTTGCAAAATGGAATTACATCACACACACACACACACACACACACACACACACACACACACAGAGGACACATCAACTGTCATAACTATATGTATGTATTTATTGTTTTATTAGCCCTGTGCACCGCTCCGAGTCCCTCCGGGAGCGGTCAACAAATTTAATAAATTATTATTATTATTATTATAAATAGGAGCCAGTTACCCAGTGGCTGAAGTTTGACCACAGGAACTTGGGGATGCTGCAACCATAAAAAGAGTGGGGGGAAAAGGTCATAAGCTGCTTTTTTTCAGTGTCGCTGTAACTTTGAAGGCCACTGTTGTAAGTAGGGGACTACCTGTATAAATAGTATAAATGGACACTAGAAAATTATGTTTTCTAAACAGATCATGCAACTGCTTTGCATCTTTTGGGAGGTTGCAGTAAACAGGGGGATTTAAATCCAATAAATACATATCAACACAGACAGTGTAGATCTACGATGAGCATTTAAAACTCCCCCGAGAAGTGTTGGGGGAGTAAAAAAGCAGATATTAGGCTAAATTAGGAGATAAAGGAGCGAGCAGAAAGAAGCATATGCCCTACCAGTCCTCCATCTTGCCAGCTCCTCCCTAGCAAATTTGACATTTTGGTATTTTCTTTCTCTGTCTTTCTCTCTCTCTCTCTTTTCTCTGTCTCTCTGTCTCTCTCTCTGTAGCTCTGTCTGTCTGTCTGTCTCTGTCTTTCTCTCTGTGTGTCTTTCTCTCTCTGTGTGTGTCTCTATCCCCCTCTCCCTCTGTGCCTCTCTTTGTCTCTATCTCTCTCTCCTTCTCCTTCTCCCTGTATGTGTGTTCATGAGATCATGAGTGAGTATGATGTTTGCTAGAATTATAAGTATATGCAATTTGAGAAGTAAATGCATTTATAGCAATCAGATGTTTGGAGGCCATGCAACAGAATTACAGAATGATTTAGATGGACTTTAAATTATGGTAGCAGTGAGATAACAAAATGGCATCTCCTGGAACCTAATCTGCAGGTATTGTGAGGAATTTACAGTAATAAAGACACTCCATGATTTTCCGTGTCATATTATAACACATCATCTTACATTCTGCCTCCTACTCATTGCTGCATTATTCATGCTTTGGCACAGAGAGAGAGTCTTTTTAATTCATTATATATATATGTATATATATTTAAAAAAATCATTTTAATTTGTTCTAGATTATAATTGCATACTGGAACATGCCCCATGTTTCTGGCTGCAGTGAAACAGTTTCCTTGGTGGTATCATAGTATCAACTTTAAAAATATATATATATATGATTTGTTTACATTTAATTGTTCTGATCCTCCAAAAAGCTCTATCTGCAGTAGCTGTTGACGGAAGCCTGGAAGCAGTGGTGGGTTTCTGCAGGCTCGCACCTACTCGCGAGAGCCGGTTGGTGAAATTTAGAGAACCGGTGAGAGTGGGTTCCACCGGCGTACCTGGAAGTAAATCTGGCCCACCGCTGCCAGTGACCCAACGGGAAGGAAAGGAAAGGAAAGGAAGGAAGGAAAGAAAGAAAGAAAGAAAGAAAGAAAGAAAGAAAGAAAGAAAGAAAGAAAGAAAGAAAGAATCTATCATCACAATTGAGTCCAAAATTTTGGTTGCTAAGCAAGAGCGCTGTTAAATGAGTTTCACCACATTTTAAAAGGTGGCCACTCCACCCTGTCACATGACTGACAAGCCACGCCCAAAAAATAGGCCACGCCTACAGAGTAGGTTCTAAAAAATTTGAAACCCACCACTGCCTGGAAGATACCCCAAGATTGCAATCATACCTTTTACCTATGGTGGTTCCTTCATAACAGCACTTTCAAAACCTTATTCTTAGAAAAAGATTCCCCTAAGAATCTGCATTAATTCAGTTGCCCCCATTGTAAGGACTTTTAAAAACATTTAACCCTTTTGTGTTTACATTTATAAACTTAAGGGTTACTTCTCAATTACTTATTGTTAAGTCTGTTTTCGTGCCTCAAAGTCTGCAGAGATTCTCAGTCATCCAGGCCATGGTTGTGCCAAAGGTGCTTTCTCAGGAAGCAACTGGACTTTCTTTTTTCTTTTGAAGACTTTTAGCTTCTCATCCAAGAAGCTTCTTCAGCTCTGACAGGATGGTGGGGAATGGAAGGAGTTATATTCCTTGCAGGCAACGGGTCATTTGCATCCTTTTAGGGGGTCATTGAAGCACTTGATCTGTGTCCTCAGGGTTGAAGATTGATCTGTGTCCTCAGGGTCACTTAGGTAGTGCAAATGGTTCCTGTAGTCTGCCATTTTTCCTTCTTCTGGAAATCCATTCCTCCTCCTACACCATTCCAATGGTGTTCATCCCAAATTGTATAGCTAAAAATCTGTAGAGATTCTCAGCCATCCAGGTCATGGTTGTCTCAAAGGTGCTTTTTCAAGAGGCAATTGGATTTTTCTTTGAAGGCATTTCACTTCTCATCCAAGAAACTTGTTCAGCTCTGGCAGGATAGCAGGGAATGGAAGGATTTATACTCCATTTGGTCTCTTTATTGTCAGAAATCATAAAAACTAGTAAACTTCACTAAGTAACCCTATATATGGTTTGGTGAAGTACATTTGACCTGCTCCTTAAATATTTTATTTCCTGTTGCATGTTTCTTTAATGCCTTATTTATTTATTTAGCATATGACACTTTAATACCATAATTATGAAATTGTTATTTTGGGATTCTGAAAACCATAGAAAAATAGGATAGAATAATAAGCTTTCTTTTGGAATAAACACAATGTATGTTGATTGAAATATTGTAATATTTTTGACTTGGGCAATGAATACCATCAGTCTATCCTCTGTAAATCATACAATCCTATATAACGTTTTCTGAACAAAAGATGTAAATTAAGCAGATCTTCAGTGTAGTTAAAGTTGATGACAATGCATAATGATATGGCCTGCCTGAAGGAAACTCTGTTTTCCCTTTTGTTTAATATTTTTTTCCCTAGAATATCATCTTTTTTTTTATGGATGGTCAGAGAGATATGCATCATTATTCTGTCCCTGTTCCTAATTTCATTAGATATTCAAAGCCAGGCATTGATAATTGGCATTTGAATTTGAATCTGTTCCAGTATGTTTGTCAATTGCTATAGATTCTGATTATCCCTATTTCCCTTACTTTAAAATGTGTAATTTCTCAGGAAATGAATATGCTTTAACAGGTAGTAAAAGTCCCATCTCCCCCCTGTAAAGATGTAGGCTGACAGGTAGTTCTTGACTTATGATCATAAGGGAGCCTAGAATTTCCATCGTAAGTCACAATGGTTGTAAATCAAGGCACCGACATGACTGGATTTTATTTTATTACTTCTTTTGCAGTGGTCTTTAAGCAAATCCATATATTTGTATGGGTGGGTGGGTGGGTGGGTGGGTGGGTGGGTGGGTTCCCTCCCCCCCACAGAAACAAGCCGGAATGATTGAAAAACAGCAACAAACATTGTGAATAGAGCCGCTGTGGCACAGTGGTTAGAGTGTAGTACTGCAGGCTACTTCTGCTGACTGCCAGCTGCCTGCAATTTGGCAGTTCGAATCTCACCAGGCTCAAGGTTGACTCAGTCTTCCATGCTTCCGAGGTCGGTGAAATGAAGATCAAGATTGTTGGGGGCAAGAGGCTGACTCTGTAAAAGTGCTTAGAGAGGACTGTAAAGCACTCTGAAGCAGTATATAAGTCTAAGTGCAATTGCTATTGCTAAATTGTCATCATGTAACTGTAAAACATTGCAAGTGGTTGGAACACGAGCTGATTGCTAAGTCTCCAAATTGTGATCGTGTGAGATGTAGAGATTTTTGAGGTATGGTCATTACAGGAAGTCAACTTACCAACCAAAGATTGACCCGTAGCAGAATTGGGCTATTTCTTGCCTGTAAGAGACCTCATGAATACAGTTTTGGAAAGAGCAGGACATTTTACATTAAGACTGTGGAGGACTAAGATGAAAGACATTGAAAAGCTTGGCCAAGTGATTTGCAATATGCTTTGCTTTGAAGAACTTACTAATTCGTCATTGTGAAGCCTTGACATGGCACTCATTCCATTGTTTCCCCTATAGGCCATATCTAGAAGTCTAAAATAATTTGTCCATTCATCCATTTACCACCCTTAGAGTATGTATGCCTCTTCCTCCACAGCATTGTTAACTTTGCAGGGCTGGTTCCTGATTTGAATGGGAATCTTTGACATTTTTGCATGGGCATGCTTCCGTCTGAAAAGACTATGGCATCACACTCTGGAAAGGGGTCAAAGCTGGCGTGTCCTCTCCAGAGCACAAGGTCTGGGTAGATTAATATGGAGAATAGGCTGTTACCCAAGTAGCAGATTCTCCCTCTCCACCTTGCTAAAATAGTCCAATGGAATGGCAGAACCAATACGATGGGTTCCAGCTGCGTTGCAGAGTTACCAGAAGGTGGTTGTACACAGTCACAAACTGCTTCCGGCACTCCGGCTCCAGATTTTGTCTTGAGGTTGACTCCTGAAGCCTTTTCCAGTAGTGGATAGAGCCACAAGGCAGTGGAGGTTTGTAATCAGTTTCCCTTCTAGAAGATGGTTCTGCTGCTTTAACTGCCATTGGGGTGTAGAGCCTTCTTCTGCCTTCAAAACTGTTGACCGTCTTCTCCTGTAACCCTGGAAAGGGGCCCTTGCAAGGTGCCACCAGCTGGGCCAAGTTTTTTTAAGGAGGTGTGACTCTTCCATCCCTCACCCTTCGTCCTGGCTTGTGACAGGCAGAGCCTGGGCTTCCCAAACATTGAGCCCAGGATGGTGGGTTTCATTATGTAAATCTTTGACAAGGCATCTACATAACGTCCTGTCACTCAGAAATCTTGCTACTCTCACCAATCTATGCTTGCCCTCCTCCAGGCCTAACATGCATGCAGAAGAAAAGCTAAGGTGCAGAGAGACAGCCTCTATGGTGCAGGATTCTGTCCTCTCCCTTTGATTGTGATTTGCGTGACGAAAGAGGTCAAATGAGGAATGAAGGGCAGGAAGAGGGATTAGCATTAGGCCCTTCGTTTTCCTCCTTATCTTTAGAAGTGTATTTTTGGATTAGAATTTTGAGGCCTGCAGTAGCAGAGAATGGAAGAATTATGACACTTTTGGTAGTAGAGAATGGATGAATTTTGAGGCCTCCAGGAGTAGAGAATGGATGTAGCTTAGAGTTCAACTGTTGGATTTTTGGTGATCACCAGTTCCGTTTCCTAACACAGGGGTCCCCAACCTTTGCAACTTTAAGTCTGAAGGAGCCATCAAGGGAGAAACTATATTGCTTGTCACAAGTACCAAATGCTTGTAATATAAGTCCTACCCCAAGAATAAGCCCTAGTTAAGTTCATCAGACAGACAGACACAATTAATACCATATTTCTCCCAAAATAAGAAGTAACCAGAAAATAAACCCTAATTCCTCTTTTGGAGCAAAAAATATATATAAGGCCCAGTCTTATTTTCAGGAAAATATGGTATATAGGCAGCTTCCTTCCTCCCCTTCTTGAACAGTTCTGCTTTATTAAAGACATAATCATCACCAACATATAATTTCTCAGTTTAGAGACAGAAAGCCATTGATAGGTTGTTGCCTCCCTCGTATGGATGATTATAGTTTGGTTGACAGAGATGCTACTAAACAGCTGGGGTCTCATGTCCATCTTTCGCTGCCCGTTGTAGTAAAAGTGGAGTGAGTGACATCGAGTTGGCCACCCCCACATAGTCTGTCATTAGGCAGATCAGATTACTGGTCTGCGGGATTTAAAATTATGAATTTAGTGGTCCCTGAGGTCTTAAAGGTTGGTAACCCCTGCTTTAAGTGGCCTAGCTTATAAATGAGTGGATGGAAAGATGAAAAAAGGAGAAATTTCTTCAAATGGATATATAGACCTTACTGAGAGGTGGAAGAAATCCATTCATAATAATGTGAGCCATAAAAAGTTGAAGTAAGGTTTTCTTCCCCCAACCCCCTTCTTCATTTTGTCTGGTATCTTTTCTGTGAAAAAAATATATCTTCCAGCATGAAAACGAACAATTAGACTTTGTGCTGTCTTTATTCTTTTGATACCCAGAAAAAGCACATCTTGCTGCTTTTAATTGATAGGAAATATGCTTTTTTCCCCCTTTTGTGGAAAGCAATTTTCTCTTGTAGGTGAATAAGAAAATGGCAGTATCTGAGCAAGAAATGCTTTAGGAATGCTTTTGTAGACTAACGGTGACATAATTATTCTGGCAGAGACTGTTTAAGCACCCATGCATCTGTTTAAAAGCTGGTGGAAAGAAAATGATTGTGTGTGGAAAACTTTTGCTGTACTTTCCTTCATATCAGTTGAAGCTTCTTAACAAAAGAAACCAACGCTTTGGCCCGGTAAAATTAGGCATCAAAAAAAAAAGTTCTCTATTATTATTATTTTTAAATCAAGGGTTTCCAAACATTTTGGGCAGGTTGACACATTTGACATTTGGAAAACATTTTGTAAGCATGCCTTCAAAATGGCTGTTAAAGTAGGCAATTTGCCATGTGCCACGCAGTCATAAACGCACAACGTAGGAGAACAAACTCATCAGGACAAGATTCATCTGCATTTAGAAGACACAGGACACTCTTTTGAAGACAGCAAAGTCCACTTTTTGGACAGAGAGGATCCCTGGTTTGAAAGAAGGGTCAAAGAGGCCATCTAGGTGAACACTGAACTGTCCTCTCTCAACAGAGGGAGAAGGATACGGCATCATCTATCTCCAATCTACAACACAGATCCTTTCAACAGTTCCAAGAAGGCGCCACACCCATTTGCCCCACTCAGGTTTACACAGGTAAACGTCCAAATGGCCTCAACAACCCTCTAAAACAGGAGTCTCCAACCTTTGCAACTTTAAATCTGAAGGACTTCAGCTCCCAGACTTCTCCAGCCAGCTTTGCTGGCTGGAGAAGTCTGGGACCTGAAGTCCTTCAGACTTAAAGTTGCAAAGGTTGGAGACCCCTGCTCTAAAAGGATGCAAATGACCAGCGGTCTGCAAGGAATCTAAATCCTTCCATTCCCCACCATCCAGTCAGTGCTGGAGAAGCTGCTCGGAGAAGAAGCGAAACGTCCTCCAAGAAAAACAAGGAAGTCCAGTGGCCTCTTGAAAAAAAAGCAACTTTGCGACAACCATGATTGAGAATTCCCCACAGATTTTTGCCATACCGTACTCCTCGTTTAGTGACCGCAGTTGGGATTGGCCACTTGGTAGTTCAGTGAAGGAGTGTCCAAGTGAAACCGTGATTGTGGTTATCATCTTTTTTACTTCAGCTTCCCTTTGCTTTGCAGACTTGCACAGGTTTTAAAAGCAAGAATTGGTTGCGAAGCCCCTTTTCATCCCTGCAGTAATTTGGAATGGTCCCTGAACAAGGTAGCTGCCAATCAAGGGCTGCCTTTAATCAAGGCAATAAATGGAGCCTCTTACAGGATTTTACTTCTCCCTCGCTCTTTTATCTGTTGACTTTTTCCCCCTTAAATGGCCAGGGGGAATCTCTCTCTCTCTGCCTCTCTGTTTCTCCCTCTCCCTCCCTCTCTCCCTTCATCCCAGGGTTGAAATTCTTTTTTTTTTACTACCAGTTCTGTGGGTGTGGCTTTGTGGTCGTGGTAGGGGAAGGATACTGTAAAATCTCCATTCCCTCCCCACTCCAAGGGAAGGATACTGCAAAATCCCCATTCCCTCACCACTCCAAGGGAAGGATACTGCAAAATCTCCATTCCCTCCCAAGGGAAGGATACTGCAAAATCTCCATTCCCTCCCCACTCCAAGGGAAGGATACTGTAAAATCCCCATTCCCTCCCCACTCCAAGGGAAGGATACTGCAAAATCTCCATTCCCTCCCCACTCCAGGGGAAGGATACTGTAAAATATCCATTCCCTCCCCACTCCAAGGGAAGGATACTGTAAAATCCCCATTCCCTCCCCATTCCAAGGGAAGGATACTGCAAAATCTCCATTCCCTCACCACTCCAAGGGAAGGATACTGTAAAATCCCCATTCCCTCCCCACTCCAGGAGAAGGCTACTGAAAAATCCCCATTCCCTCCCCACTCCAAGGGAAGGCTACTGTAAAATCCCCATTCCCTCCCCACTCCAGGAGAAGGATACTGAAAAATCTTATTCCCACCCCCGTTCTGGGGCAAGCCAGAGGTGGTATTTGCTGGTTCTCCAAACTACTCAAAATTTCTGCTACCGGTTCTACAGAACCTGTCACAACCTGCTGAATTTCACTCCTGCTTCATCCCTCACTATCTCTCTCTCTCCCCCTCTCCTCCCTCCCTCCCTCCCTCTCCTCCCTCCCTCTCGTTCCTCTTTCTCTCCCTCCCTTTCCAAAGCAAAGACAGAAGGATAGTCATTTGTAATATTTATTCATTTTTTCTCTCGTTGCCTCTACGCGGTTCAGATGCACGCTTGTAAACAGAGGTTAGATCAGAGGCAGGGATTTTTCCTTAGTAGCATGCCAACTTCCAGTTTGTAAATCAATAACTAATGTGGGGGAAAAACACACACAGGAGGCTGCCTTGGACTAAGCCCAGCTGTTGGTCTCTAGAGAATAATAGTGTTAATAATAACTGGTGGTGATTCTCCAGAGCTCCAGACTGGCTCATTTCCGCCAGTGATTGGAGATATTGGACTTCCACACAGAAAACATCAGCTTTGATACCAAGCCCTTGCTATTCCCTGGGATGCTTTGATTCAGAGACATCGCAACAACATGCAGCTTTCCATCCCTCGCTCCGTCTTTTCAAAGAACCAAGCGTCGTACCACAGCTCTGTACATTTGTAGAGTTCTGCAAGTTTACATTTGATCCTCGGGCTTCCAAACTTGAATAGCGTCTCCCAAATAATAAGGGCATATTTTTATTTTATTTTATTTTACTTTTAAAAAAAAAATAAAGTGGGAGGGAGTTGTATGTACAGTTTAGCGGTGCGAAAATTGGCGGCGTTTATTCTCCCGAGTTATTTTTCTGCTCCTTTGATTTAATGTCAGGTTTAACATAACTAAGGCCACTGGCAGAACACTTTGAATGGGAGAGAGGGGAGTGTGTGTGTGCGTGTGTGTGTGTGAGAGAGAGTGTGCAGGCTCACTCATTATCCGTAGGCTGCAGGACAATTAGCGCTACGATTTCCTAATAGTGATGGAAGTGGTGTGTTGCTGTTTTGCACAAAGGACACGGACTATATAATAATCCCGCTGCATTATTATTGCCATTTATAATTTATTGAAATGCCTGTGCCATTCTTTGCCATTCTATAATAATAATAAAAAAACATAAAGCATCAGAGTGGGCCAAGGGTGATGATGGAAAGATAATTATTTTTCATTTGTATTTTTGTAATAGATGCTGCCCTTCCCTTTCTTTTCCTTTCCCTTTCCCTTTTCTACTTCCCTTCTTCCTTTCCTATCCTTTTGCTTCCCTTCTTCCTTTCCCTTCCCTTCTTCCATTCCTATCCTTTTCCTTCCCTTCCCTCTTCTTTCTTCCTTTCCTTTCCTTTTCCTTTCCTACTTTCTTTCCTTTCACCATTCCTATCCTTTCCCTTCCCTTTCCTACTTTCCTTCTTCTCTTCTTCCATTCCTATCCTCTCCTTTCCCTTCCCTTTCTCCTTTCTTTTCATTTCCTACTTCCCTTCTTCCTTTCCTTTTCCTTTCCTACTTTCTTTCCTTTCACCATTCCTCTCCTTTCCCTTCCCTTTCCCTTTCCTACTTTCCTTCTTCTCTTCTTCCATTCCTATCCTCTCCTTTCCCTTCCCTTTCTCCTTTCCTTTTCATTTCCTACTTCCCTTCTTCCTTTCCTTTCCTTTCCTTTTCTTTCCTTTCCTTTCCTTTCAAAGGCGCACAGAATGCTGATATCTTCCCACCAAAGGTGTTTCCTATTTTCCTACTTGCATTTTTATGTACTTTCGAACTGCTAGGTTGGCAGAAGCTGGGACAAGTAATGGGAGCTCACTCCATTATGTGGCGCTAGGGATTCGAACCGCTGAACTGCCGACCTTCTGATCGACAAGCTCAGCATCTTAGCCACTGAGCCACCGCATCCTTTTCAATAGATTTTAGTGTCTCTTTATATTAGTTGTTTGAGTAATAGGTTAGCTATTCAGTTTCCATTGAAGGCATCGCAAACAATGATGGGCCGGAACCGTTTTTTTAAAAAAACCAGGCCAATAAGTTCTACAAGGGTATCCTGTACAGCCATATTGTTTGCTTGAGATAATTTTTGTTCCATTGAGAGATGTCATCTCTGATCATTTCCACTGAAGCAGAAAATAAGCAGCTTCAATTCACTTTAAAGGAGTAATTTCTTTCTTTCGTAGCCATCTTCTTACACTGATTCTGCATTTAAGGCCATGTGGCCTGTAGCCAGTGGTGGGTTTCTGAAGGCTCGCACCTACTCACGAGAGCCGGTTGGTGAAATTTAGAGAACCGGTGAGAGGGGGTTCCACTGGCGTACCTGGAAGTAAATCTGGCTCACCGCTGCCAGTGACCCAACGGGAAGGAAAGGAAAGGAAGGAAGGAAGAAAGGAAAGAAAGAAAGAAAGAAAGAAAGAAAGAAAGAAAGAAAGAAAGAAAGAAAGAAAGAAAGAAAGAAAGAAAGAAAGAAAGAATTTATCATCACAATTGAGCCCAAAATTTTGGTTGCTAAGCAAGAGCCTTGTTAAATGAGTTTCACCACATTTTAAAAGGTGGCCACTCCCACCCTGTCACATGACTGCCAAGCCATGCCCACATAATAGGCCACACCTACAGAGTAGGTTCTAAAAAATTTGAAACCCACCACTGCCTCTAGCGTGTGCTTAGGGGAGAAGGTGTCACAACTTGCATGGAGTTTTTTCAACCCAAGGGGTGTGGGAAGCCCCTCCCCCTCCCAGAAGAATGAAATGTTTTAGGAAATAGTTAAAAAAAGGCAGAATATTATATTTCCCTGGAAGGTAAAAGAAGAAACCTGTTTTAAAGACACAAAACAGTTCCCAGCAGATATTTGGTGCCTGTTAAGAAAGACTGGGCCAACCTATCTACAAGACAAAAGACCTCCAGCTCCAGGATGATGGGATTATCCTTCAGGGCAAAGCTATTCAGCCACAATAGGGATTGTCAACAAGCCCTCTTCATTGCATCAGTAAGCTTCAACCAAGCTTGGCTCAGACAGCCTACAAAGTTAGCTGTGACCCGTACAGCAACCAATAGATTTCATGTTCTTGCCATAGGAAAAGGAAGCTCAGGTTCAAAGCCCAGAGAGGGTATAATTAACCCTCACACTCCACTCCATGTGGACAGCTGCATCAGGACCATGTACCTGATGGTTCTCCTTCATCTTTCCAATCAGCCTCCATGTTTCCAGTGTCTTTTTCCCCACTTGGAACTGAACCAGATGGATATTTCCTCCAACAGGGTGTTATACAAATATATATACAACGAGTTGGTGAGGAAGCATGCTGTGTTGTCTGGTAGGTTCTATTCATTAGGTTCTATTCCTATTCTCCAAGGCACCTGAGGGCAGGACAAGAAGCAATGGGCGGAAACTAATCAAGGAGAGAAGCAACTTAGAACTAAGGAGAAATTTCCTGACAGTTAGAACAATTAA
This sequence comes from Rhabdophis nuchalis, assembly GCA_039707465.1. Classification (NCBI taxonomy): domain Eukaryota; kingdom Metazoa; phylum Chordata; class Lepidosauria; order Squamata; family Natricidae; genus Rhabdophis; species Rhabdophis nuchalis. The sequence goes on along the minus strand of CM077657.1, from coordinate 19,327,598 downwards.
CCTCTGGAACAGCTTGCCTCCAGAAATTGTGAATGCCCCAACCCTGGAAGTCTTTAAAAAGATGTTAGATAGCCATTTGTCTGAAATGGTATAAGGTTCCTGCCCACGCAGGGGGTTGGACTGGAAGACCTACAAGGTCCCTTCCAACTCTGCTATTGTATTGTATTTTATAGGTGCGTTTTAATGCTCCTATAGGATTGAATTAAGCAGCAAGGCAGGAGAGAATAGCAATAGCAGTACACCTAGACTTATATACCGCTTCACAGTGCTTTTACAGCCCTCTCTAAGCAGTTTACAGAGTCAGCATATTGACCCCCAACAATCTGGGTCCTCATTTGAAAGGTTGAAAGGCTGAGTCAACCTTGAGCCTGGTGAGATTCGAACTGCCAAATTGCAGGCAGCCGGCAGTCAGCAGAAGTAGCCTGCAGTACTGCATTCTAACCACTGTGCCATCGCAGCTCTATAAATTGGGGAAAAAACGAAACAAAATAAAAATAATCCCTAGCAAAGGAGTCGTGTTACTAATTTATCAGCTGCAGTGATTCACTTAACACTGGTGGCAAGAAAAGTCATACAATGGGCCAAAATCCATTTAAATGTACTTGCTTCATCAATCAATTCAGTTTATTAGCATCACAGACCAGAACAAATAAAAACTCACTGAAAGTCCAATTAAAAATTATAGAATAAAATAATAAATAACTGATAAAACCCATGAGAAAATCCAGTCTGTCAGTTACACATGGTTTAACTATACTAAAATTGCAATCCATAAACTGTGAGGCCCATAGTCAGTTTACTACCATGAGTAAAAGGAATAAGTAGTGCAAGGGGTTTGCCACATAGTTATGGTGGATTAGACATGTGTTTCTGACGAATCCCCAGCGTTTGGTTAAATCCCTTGCTTACTGACAGAAATTTGGGGCACAGTTGTTGTCATAAGTCAAGGACTATCTCTACTTCCAAAAAAAATTGTGACTCCTGAAGACTTCAACAAGAATCAACTCACTGGGTGCCATTTCATTTTCCCATGAATGGAATTTTTTGGAGCAAATGAAGCCAAAGTTTAGGATCGCATGGTTGATCCTCTTTTTAGTTAGTTTATGGTTTAGTTAGTTTTAGTTTATTTATATTTTTATACCGCCCTACTCCCGAAGGACTCAGGGTGGTGTACAGCCAAAATAAAACACAGATATACAAAAGTTAAAACAATTTAAAAACGTATTAAATAATTTGGCCTATAATAAAGTTAAAAACCAAACAAACCCAATTAAAATTAATAAAATTTGTATATATATGCCAGCCCGGCTTGTTGAAAAAGAAAAGTTTTAAGATCACGGCGGAAGGCGCGAAGGTCAGGGATAATTCGTAATTCCAGGGGCAATTCGTTCCAGAGGACAGGGGCTCCCACGGAGAAGTCTCCCCCCTGGGTGTTGCCAGTTGACATTGTCTAGCCGACGGCACCATGAGGAGACCCTCTCTATGGGAGCGTACAGGCCGGTGGGAGGCTGTCGGTGGCAGAAGGCGATCTTGTAGGTACCCAGGTCCTAATAATAATTAATTTAATAATTTATTACATTTATAAACCGCCCCCTCTCCCCGAAGGGACTCGGGGCGGTGTACAGGAAAATTTAAAAAACCATCTAAAAACATACAAGACATACAAAGTTAAAAACGAATTAAATGACCCTGTACAAGAATTTAAAAACATTAAAATTATAACCCATTAAAACCAAATAGATAATTTGCAAAAAACAGACTGGGGCAAGAAACGTCGATTAGGCTAAGCCATGGAGCGCTTTAAAGATGGTAACAAACACCTTGAATCGCACCCGGAAAACCACCGGAAGCCAGTGTAGCTCGCGCAGGAAGAGTGTTACATGGGAGCATTGCGTCGCCCCCATAATTACCCTTGCGGCCGCATTCTGGACCAGTTGGAACCTCCGGGTGCTCCAATTTCATTTTATGAAATGTATGGAGTTTCCTTCTCTACTAGATTTTGTTCCTCTGTTTTCCTTATTGCTCTAAGCGCGAACGTTCTGCATTACCGTTCAAGCTTCAGCCATAGAAACTGTTGATTAGTGCGACCGAGTGCGATATGTGGAAATAAAATGGTCCTGCTAGTGCCTTTTGCCAACACGCATTAAAAACTGGATTTGCAATTTCGAGGACTACGTTCCCCGTTCATTCCGGCCGTTGTTCTTTTACTCGGAGTAGGAGAAGTAATACAGAAATGTGAAGTGCAGGAAATTGCCCGTCGTATGAGGCCGTTTGGAAGACAATGAAAATCCCATTTCAGAAGAGATTGCATCTCCCTTGGTTACTTTAACAAATGGGCTACATAAGTTTGTAGTTTCGTTGGCCGTATTTTTCTCATTTCTGTTAGGGTTCATCCTATTAAAAAAATAAAATAAAAAAAAGGAGGGAGAAAGTCTTGATAGTGATGTGTCTCCACTTTCAACACAAAATTGAAAAATCATAAAAAGATGCTCTCAGGTGTGGATGGAGGTTTGGTCTTTCTTTTTGCCAGGATACAATTAAAGAAGGACGCCTGGCTTTCTTTGAGACAATTATTTATTCTATCTTCGAAGAGCTGACATTTCGTTCCTTCGTGAAAACGATGCTCAGCGCCATAATAAATTCTGGGGCCGCCAATCAAAAAACTAAATCTCAGGAGAAAATAATTTCTCTGGGCTTGATCAACAGATCCCAGATGTCTCTGTTGTTAGGCAGAGATACCTGGCATGGGCATCCTTCAGTCTCAAAAGACTCTGGTATCGTGCTCTGGAAAGAGGTCAAAGCTGGAGGGTCCTCTCCAGAGCATATGATGGGTTCCAGCTGCATCTCAAGAGTTACCAGAACATGGTTGTCCACAGTCACAAACTGCTTCCAGGGCTCCGGATTTTCCCTTGAGGTTGACTCCTGAAGCCTTTTCCAGTAGTGGATAGAGCCACAAGGCAGTGGAGGTTTGTAATCAGAGTTTCCCTTCTCCTAGAAGATGGTTCTGTCGCTTGATCTGCCGTTGGGGCGTAGAGATCTCTTCCGCCTTCCAACTGTTGACCATCTTCTCCTGTAACCCTGGAAAGGGTCCATTCTGAGGTGCTACCAACCGGGCTAGCTGGACCAAGGTTTTTTAAGGAGATGTTGCTCCTCCATCACTCACCCTTTGTCCTGGCTTGTGACAGGCAGAGCCTGGCTTCCCAAACGTTGGGCCCAGGATGGCGAGTTTCAGAGATATCTACTAGAACACAATTGAAACGGAGTAAAACAGAACACAAGAAAATGTAAGATTGGGTTTTTTTCCTTCTTCTTTAAATTTCTTAGCCATGGAATGGACTGCAACTTCCGGTGTTCTTCTCTACTGTTTTTCCTGACAAAGGTTGATGAAAAATTGAGTTTTAGACACATCTGGAAAGGGCATGTGGGATTTCATCAAATTGAGAGCTGCAAGAATGTCGAGATGTCATGTTGAGATCAGCTCTGACAAACCAAAAAAAATATAAAATGAGAACACCAATATAAGAGAGTTTTATATTGAACTGTGCGGTCCTGGCTGCCCCCTGAGGTCTGTTGTTTTCTTGCAGACGTCCCATTGCCTAACTTGGTAATATCATCAGTGCTTAAAGGGAGATAGTTTTGCTACCTGCTAACACGGCAAGCCACTTGCCTATAAATAGAGCAAACCCGACTCTTTTGTAGCTCTGCTAGTTGAAATGAAATATCTACAAGAAAGCAACCAAGCTCAGAGAGCACCAAGGACCCCACAAACTAAGAAGAGGACAACGCATAGCTTAAATGATGGTATATTTTATGATCTAACTAGCTGATCACCCGGTGCTGGCCGGTTATTTACTTATCCCAACCCTCCTTCCATGAATGTTGCCGCAATTTCTAATAGTGAATTTTCCTGCTTACCAGAGAGAGCACCCTTGTGGAGTACTGCGAAGCTGGTACCATGGTAACTCCATGGTGCTGTACAGTCGAAGCCATTTTAAGGCAGTATGGTAGAAGCCATTTTAAGGCACAACAGGCTGTATCTTAACAGAACACACACAGAGAGGGGTGTTAGGGGTGTCTTACACCCACAGTATTTGTGTGTGTGTGTGTTTACATTTGTGCTGATAAATAAATAAACAAGGGAGACTAGTATAGATCTATTTCAAGCTGTAGCTCTCATCAGCTAGCCATACCTTTATATATATATGTATGTGTATGTATATGTATATGTATGTATGTATGTATGTATGTATATGTATATGTATGTATGTATGTATGTATGTATGTATGTATGTATGTATGTATGTATGTATGTATGTATGTATATGAACACACATATCTAAAAAATTACACAACATAATTCTTGGCTTGCTGTCTAGATGGTCTCTGGTGATGAGCCGAAAGGTAGGAAAGGAAACAGTATGTCTCCTCCCTTAATTGGGGCCTAATAACAGGTTGTTGTGAAACAATTACGTCTATATATATATATACATACACACACAAACACATACATACATACATTTACAAATATGACACATATTTCCATCATCATCATCATCTTTTAACAACCCCATGATCTCTTTCGGGGTGGAGTCTGGGCAACTGAATGGAGCTAGCAGAGTGTTTTAATGGCCAGATGCCCTTCCTGTCGCCAATGTGGACTTTTGAAAAGCAAATGTAATCTCAGCGTGCCCAGAGAGAGAGAGAAATAGCTGCCTCTACCTAGGACCGAACCCACAGCATCCTGACTGTGAGGCGAGAAATCCGCCTCCAGACCACCGCACCACTCTGCACAAATTTCCCTCACCCAGGTCCCATAACGTGAGGTGCTCCTTCTGTGTAATTTTATTCCTGTTCTCCGTGGGCTCCATGCAACGCGCTAAATAAATAATAACTTGCTCACAAATCTTTTCCCAGGGAAAAGTCGCTGGAGTTCAAGGATCACATTACCAGACCAACAGTATCAAGTTGTAGTAGCTCCAGGGGAAAAGACACAATCTTGGTAAATTTCAGTAATTGCCTTCTGCCCGAGCTGAATTCTTGTACCCTGGTGTTCAATTTTATCAATTATATTTTTATATTCTTTTCCCCAAGCCACGTCAGTGTCCTGTTGCTGGGACTGAATTTCAGTGATGTAAAAGACTGGTGCCTTCACTTAGCACTTACCAAATGCTTTAGGGATCTTTCAGTTTGAAAGGAACCCTATACTTAAATAGTACTAATAAGTAGGAGCAGTAGGAACGTGTTTGCAAGGTTCTTCTTCTTCTTCTTCTTCTTCTTCTTCTTCTTCTTCTTCTTCTTCTTCTTCTTCTTCTTCTTCTTCTTCTTCTTCTTCTTCTTCTTCTTCTTTTTCTTCTTCTTCTTCTTCTTCTTCTTCTTCTTCTTCTTCTTCTTCTTCTTCTTCTTCTTCTTCTTCTTCTTCTTCTTCTTCTTAATATGGGGTGGTGAAATCTTAATCTATTTTTCCTTTCATCAGCTACAGGGGGGGAAAAATCTCAGATGAAAAGAGAATGTATTTGAATTACATAAAGTTTCAAATATGTTAAAACAAGAACCTATTCATTGTTTTCACAAAAGATTTCAGGGGTTTTCAATAACGAAGCATTTCACTCTCTTCAATTAATGTGTTTTTGCTGAAGATGAGCAGATGGCTTCTAATTTCTTAAAAGCACTAGTAAATGTTGAAATCTCATAGGAACTTGGTGGAAGGGTAGATCCATACAGTTTCTTATTTCCATCTTTTTTTTAAAAAAAAAAAAACCAACAGTTACTCTGTTCCATTTTTAGGTCTGTGAAACGTTATTATCTTTCCGTCGCTTTTAATCCTGATCTGTTTAGATTTCTTTGTTTTCGGGGACCTACATTCAAGGACTGAGTCCATTGGTTCATCTCTAATGCCAATAGAAGAACATCTCTGTAGCTCGGGGCTGAACTGTGGCTTCTTGGGTGATCTCGAAGCTTAGTTGTTTGCTAGCAGACATTTCATTGCCCAACTAGGCAACACAATCATGGCCTGGTCTGCAGTATTTAGCTGCTGTGAGTCATAAAAAAAACTTCAACACCCCCCCCCCCCCTACCACCCACAAGGTGGCCTTTTAATAATCAGAAAGCCAATGTGAAAAGAAGCTTGGAGATGTTTGAGATCTCAGTTTTCAAATTCCCATATGTGTGTGTGTGTGTGTGTGTGTGTGTGTGTGAGAGAGAGAGAGAGAGAGAGAGAGAGAGAGAGAGAGAGAGAGAGAGACATACAGACAGACAGACATGAATTGAGGGAGGGAGGGGGAGAGGGAGGGAGGGAGGGGGCAAAGGGAGGGAGAGACAGATAGACAGGGAGAGAGGGATGAAGGGAGAGAGGGAGAGAGACACACAGAGGGAGAGTGGGAGAGAGAGTGGGATGAAGGGAGGGAGGAAGAGGAAGAGAGACAGACAGACACAGAGGGATGAAGGGAGAGAGGGAGGGAGACAGAGTGAGAGAGAGAAAGACAGAATAAGGGAAGGAGAAAGAGGGAGGAAGAGAGAGAGAGTCAGAGAGACAGACAGTGAGGAGGGACGAAGGAAGAGAGGGAGAGAGACACAGAGGGAGAATGGGATGAAGGGAGGAGAGGAAGAAAGACAGACAGGGAGGGAGAGAGAGAGAATAAGGTAAGGAGAAAGAGGGAGATAGAGAGACAGAATCAGAGAGACAGACAGAGGAGAGGGGAAGGGAGGGGGGAGGGAGGGAGGGAGGGAGGGAGAGGGAGAGAAGAGATTTAAAGCATACTGATGTTTCCTGAGTAAAAAAAAAGGGAGAGAAAAGAAGAAGAAAAAAGAATATCATGCCAAAACTTGTTTGAGGTAGAATAAAAAAGGAAGGAAGGAAGGCAACCATTATGTGTGTGTGTGTGTGTGTGTGTGTGTGTGTGTATTAAAACCAGTGTGTAAGAAGAACAGAAAACCACCTACCAATCAAGCATATACAAATGGCAGTTATGAAAAAAAAAAAAACCTATTGATCCAGGGTTGTCATTTTACCAAAGGAGAAATCACCCTTTTGATAATGCAATTAAGAGGGACGTTTCAAATCTATTGGTTTTTAAGTGTGGAAAGATTATTTGACAGTTGTTCTTTACCTTGTCAGGACAGGTCTGCGGGCAAGAATTAGCCCTTCATGTTGGGACATTGATGGGAGGATGAAGAGAGAGGCTGCATGGCTTTTACGTTTCTTTTCCAATGGTGGTCAATACATTCTGTCATTTGGGATTTTTTTAAAGTAAGCAAGTCAACAGATAAATAAACTCAATCTACGAACAAGGGCAGGGGGAAAAAAAGACTTCCATGAAAAGCACAGGTTTCACATCTGGAAGACCCAAAATCCAGCCTTGAAGACATCTGCAGGGAACATCCTTGTCTGCTACACTTGAGAAATTGATCCTAGTTAGGAGATAACTGAACTAGCTGGACCAGATGTCATTAGATGTCTTTCCGCATTTGATAGCTTTTTATAGCGCCTTCCTACATAAATTATAGATCCTTAATGGATTTCGATGGCTTGGGGGAACATAAAGTTAAGATGCAGTGAGAAAACTAGAGCAAAACAAAATAATAATAATAATAATAATAGTTGCCGTTGTTCACTTTGGTAGAGAAACATGTATTTAATTGGCCAACCAGATTTAAAGTTTTTATTCTATTGTGTGTAATAAATTGGGGTTTCTTTTCATTTCCCCTCTACGATTGATTTATTTATTCTTTATTCATTTTATTTTATTCATTTGATTTGTCAATCATTTGCAAGAGAACAGGTATAAGAATAAGCATGAGTATGAATGAAATGGGTACGAATAAATGGACAGGGACGGTAGGCATGCTGTTGCACTTATGCACACACCCCTTACAGACCTCTTAGGAATGGGGTGAGGTCTACAGTAGACAGAGGTTGAAGCTGTGGGGGTTTGAGGCTGTAACAACGGAGTCAGGTAGAGCATTCCAGGCATTGACCACTCTGTTGCTGAAGTCGTATTTTCTACAATCAAGTTTGGAGTGGTTTACATTGAGTTTGTATCTGTTGTGTGTTCTTGTGTTAATGCAGTTGAAGCTGAAGTAGTCATTGATTGATAGGATGGTGTAGCGGATAATTTTATGTACAACGCTTAAGTCCGACCAGAGGCAGCGTAATTCTAGCTTGTCCAAGCCCAAAATTCCAAGCCTATTGTTGAAGGGTATTCTGTTGCGCGCAGAGGAGTGCAGTACTCTTCTCGTGAAATACTTCTTGGGCTAATTATGGAATAATTCCAGGGATTAAGGCTTAATGTTCATCCAGAGCTCCATGGGCCATTTGTCATTTGGCTATTTCTGTTAGGTTGAGGACTAAGCCCAGATGTCTGGAGAAATTTAAGTCAAAGAAGGTGCTGGGTCAATTACGACCTGGCGTGACCTCTTAGCTCTATTCATCACAAGGTCATGCCATGGTTGGCCAAGTGAATTCAAAGCATCGCGTGTCCCCGAGAAATACAAGGGAACTTAACGCTGAATGACCTTTTTGTCTCATTCATTCCCGCGTAATAGAGTTAAACACCCAAAGTACGTGCTACAGGGACCAGAATTTATCTTCTTGTCTCCATTCCCTGGGAGCTTTTAATGAGAAAACAAAGAAATAGAAATTAATGGGTACGCCACAAACAGGTTTCTCACAAAAAGAGAGTTGTAAAAAACAAAAACGAAAAAAGAAGAAGGATGATGGGTAAGTGGAACAGCTGCATTCCTTGACTTGCCAGCTTCAAAGGAGGTGGAAGGAAAAGGCAATTATTACTGTGAAAAGTAAAGAGAAAGAGAGGGAGTTACTACCAGTCCTCTATTCTGTCTGGAAGCTAGACAAGAGAGATGATTTGTAGAGCTGCATATTGGGCCGCCCAGCTGGAAACCATACAAACATATCAGAGGAGAAAGCAGAGCAATTCTAACAGGGAAACCGAACATTTAGCATTCCGGGACCGTTACGAAGTTCATGGGTTAAAGGCCTTAGAAATAATGGACCAGCCTTCGGATAGCAGCCTCAAGGAATTCAGAGAGGAATGTGGAGAAGATAAATACATGAAATAAATGCCCAACTATGGGATGGGTTTGAAAGTGTAATTTGTGAACGGTCATTCACAACACAGGAACCTCAAGTGCTGTCAGGTGCCAAAAATGAGAGGGTGCCCTTGTGGTAGCCAGCACCAGTGGTGGGTTTCTGCAGGCTCGCACCTACTCGCGAGAGCCGGTTGGTGAAATTTAGAGAACCGGTGAGAGGGGGTTCCACCAGCGTACCTCAAAGTAAATCTGGCCTTCTGCTGCCAGTGACCAAATGGGAAGGAAAGGAAAGGAAGGAAGGAAGGAAAGAAAGAAAGAAAGAAAGAAAGAATTTATCATCACAATTGAGTCCAAAATTTTGGTTGCTAAGCAAGAGCGTTGTTAAATGAGTTTCACCACATTTTAAAAGGTGGCAACTCCCACCCTGTCACATGACTGCCAAGCCACGCCCACAAAATAGGCCACACCTACAGAGTAGGTTCTAAAAAAATTGAAACCCACCACTGGCCAGCACCCATAATGCAAAGCATGTCCCCACATGTGCTGCACACAGAAAAGCCCCTTATGTGCGCCACACTACTCAACTCCAAGCTACGCTTGGTATCTCCTCAAGGGGACGTCATTTTCATCCTCCCCCAAAATGGGCCCAATGAACCAACCGGAAGTTCATTTCTGAACTTCCTGTTGGCCTGTTGGGCCCGTTCTTCTCCCTCCCCAGGTTCCGGGGGCTTTCCTGGAGCCTGGGGAAGGCAAAAACACGCTCCCCCCTGCCCTCTGGAAGGCCGAAAATCAGCTGGCTGGTATGCACATGCATGCTGGAGCTGAAGGCTCGCGTGTCAGCAGATATGGCTCCCTGTGCCATAGGTTCACCATCACAGCTCTAGAAATTTAAACAGTAGCGCTGTGGGAAGAGTGCAGAGAAGAGCAGCAAGGATGTTTAGGAGGCTGGAGGCTCAACGTACGAAGAACGGTTGCAGGAATTGGGAATGTCAAGTTAAATGAAAAGGAGGACTAGGGGTGACATGATAGCAGTCTTCCAATAGTTGAGGGACTCCTGCAAAGACAATGGGATGGGGGGGCGGGTGTCAACATTTTACAGAGCACCAAAAGGCAAGACAGGACCAATGGATGGGAACTAACCAAGGAGAGAAGCAACCTAGAACTAAAGAGACATTTCCTAACGGTGAGAACAATCAACCAATGGAATGGTTTGGCTTCAGAAGTTGTGGGTGTTCCATTACCGGAGGCTTTCAAAAGAGACCGGATAGCCATTTCTCTGAAATGGTATAGGGTCTTCCTGCTCGAGCAGGGGGTTGGATTAGAAGACCTCTAAGGCCCCTTCCAGCTCTGTTCTTCTATGTTTTAAATCCAATAGGCAGTGGAGTCCTTGGTGCTCCCTAAGCTTGGTGGTTTTCTTGAAGACGTTTCATTACCAAACTGGCATCAGAACTGATGGTGTTACCAGTTCAACCCTGTAGTAGAAAGATTCTCACCTATTGGTGCCAATAGGTGATGCTATAAGGCTTGAGATCAGACCAAGAAAGGCCTGATCCCAGTTTGGAACACTGGAACAAGGATTTATAATGAGCCGCGGTGGTGCAGTGGTTACAGTGCAGTACTACTGGCTACTTCTGCTGATTTGGCAGTTCGAATCTCACCAGGCTCAAGGTTGACTCAGCCTTCCATCCTTCCGAGGTGGGTCAAATGAGGACCCAGATTGTTGGGGTCAATATCCTGACTCCGTAAACCACTTAGAGAGGGCTGTAAAAGCACTGTGAAGCGGTATATAAGTCTAAGTGCTATTGCTAAGTGCTATTTAAGCAGCTTATGTCAAAAATATGCCTGCATTTTGTTCTCTGGCAAATCTAACTACCAGTCATATCGCGTAGCATAATACATTCCCAGTTTCTTAAAATGCATCGAACTCTTTAGGAAAATGCTTTGAGTTTAGGAACCACGTAGTGCCATTTGTACTATTTTAATCCCTGCAGGCCTTATTTATAATTTCCCCTTATTTTCTGTTCAGCTTTTTCGCATTCTGCCAGAGGAAGACTTGTAAGAAAACTCTTTGCTTTGCTTTAGTTTTTGTTTCTTCCCCAAGTTGGACCGTTATGAAGATATTGTGCTTTTTCTTGTTAATGAGGATGTTTGCAACTGCTGAATAAAATATATACTTGCTGCTGCTTAATGGAGAAATTGCATAGCTAAGCTTTTGATTATGATTTCCAGGCGAAACAAAATAAACCTCTTTTTTTTAAAGAAAGAAAAGGAAGGAAGGAAGGAAGGAAGGAAGGAAGGAAGGAAGGAAGGAAGGAAAGAGAGAGAAAGGAAGGAGGGAAGGAAAGAGAGAAAGAAAGAAGGAAGGGATAGAAAGAAAGAAAAAGGAAGGAAAGAGGAAGAAAAAGAGAGGAAGGAAGGGAAGGAGAGGGGAAGGAAGGAAGGAGAGAGAGAACGGAAGGAAGGAGAGAGAGAGAGGAAGGAAGGAGTGAAGGAAAGAGAGAGAAAGAAGTATAGAAAAAAATGGAAGAAGAAAAAAGGAGAGAGGAAGAAAGAAAGGAAGAAAGCAGAGAGAAAGGAAGGAAGGGGAAAGAGAAAGGAAGGAAGGAAGGAAGGGAGGGAGGGAGGAGAGAGAAAGAGAAAGAAGGAAAGGAAAAAAGAGAAAAGGAAAACTTTCAAATGTTTGCCACTGTAATAACTTTTTATATAGCTTATGTGCTTCAAATGGACAGACTATGAATACTTGATAAAGAACACTTGCTGTTTATATTATCGTGGGAAACACAAAAGGTAGTGCAATTAAAACCGGAAGAAAAGGAAGTTCCACTTCATGACGCTTTAGGATATGGAATTCAGACTATGCAAATGTGTCAATAAAGTGGAACAGCATATTTGGCCTTATCGAGAAACCTAATTTAATAAAGAATATTTTTCCTAGCGTTGTCAACACGAACATGAGATGGTAGTATTCCATTGGTTGCGTTGACCTGTAATAATTTATTGGGATGCTGCACAACATACTCCGATTGGAGTTTTTTTCTTACCGTTAAGAGCAAAGGAAAAGATTCTTGATCCATGCTAGATTTTTGAATCCAGGATTCTCCATCAACCTAACACCTGTCTTTTAAAGCAGGGGTCCCCAACCTTTGCAACTTTAAGTCTGAAGGACTTCAGCTCCCAGAATTCTCCAGCCAGCAAAGCAAAGCTGGCTGAAATATGGTACTAATTGTGTCTGGCTGGCTGATGAACTTAACTATGGCTTATTCTTGCGGTAGGGCTTATATTACAAGCATCCCGAAAAATCATGCTAGGGTTTATTTTTCCGTTTGGATCTTATTTTTGGGGAAACTAGTAGCAGAAGCCAAAATGAACTAGAAAGGAAAGGCGTGATATATCCTCATCTCCCCCACACTTTTTTCCCTTTTTTTGCCGCATTTGGTACTTGTGACAAGCAATGTAGTTTCTCCCTTGATGGCTCCTTGATGAGACCATTGTCTCTTCCTTGATTGACTGATTGATGTGATGAGGTCCCCTGGGTATCTGGAAGCTGGAGGGACTCAGCATCCCTACCAAGAATGGTAGAGCAAGTTATATATAAAGGGCTAGTAAACTCCACTCTCCCATACATTAGTGATGATGTCACCTAACCTGGACTTCTGCAAAAAAAGATTGTCTGTTAGGACAGGGGTCCCCAACCTTTGCAACTTTAAGTCTGAAGGACTTCAGCTCCCAGAATTCTCCAGCCAGCAAAGCAAAGCTGGCTGGAGAATTCTGGGAGCTGAAGTCCTTCAGACTTAAAGTTGCAAAGGTTGGGGACTCCTGTTTTAAAGCCTTCAGAGATTCCATCAAGGTAAAAAAAAAAATCGGGAAATTCTGCAGGAATAGGACAGAGATAAAAAAAGAAAACCCCAGCCTGTCGAATTCTTTTCCTTGGAGTGCCTCATCTGGACTTATTAAAAAGCATTCATTCTTACCCAAATCTTGCTGTCATCTAAAATACTCCTTCATAGTTCTCGAGGGATTCAGTTGTCAAAGGTCTAGCCTGAAGACAGGCAGTGATAGGAAGAAGAAAAGAAACCATTTGCAAACAAAGGGTGGGGGGAGAGAAAGAGAGATTGAACTTTCTATAGAAAGTTGGTTTTTTCCATTTTTTGCTAGGGTAACAACAGGTTTTCTTTTTAGCTTGTAACTCTCACGTTCCTTGTTTCAATTTCTACACCAAATCCCTTGCATATTAAATGCAAAATACACATTAATTGTCATGTCTGGTTTGGCTCTCTGGGCAACCTCAATTCAGCTGCATGATTAGAGGTGCCTCAAAATGAAAATAATAATAATAACAACAACAACGACAACGACAACAACAACAACAACAACAACAACAACAACAACAACAACAACAATAATAATAATAATAATAATAATAATAATAATAATAATTGAATGAATGAATGAATGAATGAATGAATGAATGAATGAAATTTTTATTGGTATACCGCTCCCTCTCCCCGAAGGGACTCGGGGCGGTGCACAGGGGATTATAAAACATACAAACATACAACAATATAAATATCTAAAATTAAATTAAATGACAATAAGCCTGCGCTAAAACCTAAAAAACCTAAACCCCTAAACCCCTAAAAACCCAATTAAAAATTTAAATATACAGACTGGAGGTGTGAAAGATAGATTAGGCCAGGCCGGCCTGCTGGAAAAAAATACGTTTTGAGCTTTCGGCGGAAGGAGCGGAGGTCCGGAGTTGTTCTGAGGTCGGGGGGTAGGTCGTTCCATAGGATAGGGCCTGCAACAGAGAAGGCCCTTCCTCTGGGTGTCGCCCGCTGGCATTGCCTAGTGGACGGCACCCGGAGAAGTCCCTCTCTGTGCGAGCAAATCGGTCGAAGGGATGTATAGGAATAGGAATAGGAATAGGAAGAAGAAGAAGAAGAAGAAGAAGAAGAAGAAGAAGAAGAAGAAGAAGAAGAAGAAGAAGAAGAAGAAGAAGAAGAAGAAGAAGAAGAAGAAGAAGAAGAAGAAGAAGAAGAAGTAAAGAAGCGGCTTTTACAGATACATCCAGGCCCTTTTAACACATTTTAATTCATCCGAGAGGGGAAAAGAAATGGGAAGAAATCCTTTGGATGGTGTTTGTGTTTGGTTTTGTTCTTCTCTTTCCCATTTCTTCTTAAGGCAGAACCAATGTCTTTTTTTTCTTTTCTGTTTTTTAAAAGCGTCTAGGCAATTCATTAAGCTACCGAAACAAACTGGCGGGATTGAGTAAATGGCGAAACATGTTGCACTTTTAACTCGGAAAATTCCCGGGGGGGGGGGGCTCTGTCATGCTTGTACAGTTCAGGCTGTTCTTTGCCGAGTTTGCATTGGCCAAAATGGATGGCTTTCTTTTGACATTTCACTTTGTGGGAACGTGTGAGGAGAGGGAACGTGAAACAAAGAAGAGTCACAGAGAGCTTCCTCCTGAAGGAGATGGAATCTGAAATGTTCTCAACAACTAACCGGAACACACACACAAACACACACAAACAGACACACACACACACACACACAGCAGTATTCCAATACTCGAGGGGCTGCCACAAAGAAGAGCGGGTCAATTTATTCTCCAAAGCACCAGAGGGCAGGACAAGAAACGAATGGATGGAAACCCATCCAAGAGAAAAGCAGTCTGGAATTAAGGAGAAACTTCCTAACAGTAAGGACAATGAACCATTGGAACACCTTCAGAAATTGTAGGTGGTCCGTCAGTGGATGTTTTTAAAAAGAGTCTAGACAGACACTTATCTGAGATGGTATACCGTATTTTTCAGAGTATAAGAGGGACCTTTTTCCCCTCAAAAAAGCGGGTGAAAATCTGGGTGTGTCTTATAGATGGAATACAGCATTTTTTACCTCCCGAAACCCCGCCCCAATTCACCAAAATGGCCGGGCATTTAGGAGGCTTTCAGAGTGCTCCTGGGGGTTGGGGAGGGCAGAAATGAGCAAAAAAACAGGCTGTTTTTAGGAGGTCTGCAGAATGCAAAACCTTTTTTTTTATTTGCCTCTTCAAAATCTTGGTGCGTCTTATACTCTGAAAAATATGGTAATTTCTCCTGCTTGAGCAAGGGCTGGACTAGAAAGACCTCCAAAGTCTTTTTTAGTTCATTCTATTCACAAAACACACAGAATCTCTTATTCATTCTGTTGTTCAGTCACTAAGTCATGTCTGACTCCATGGACTATAGTATATGCCAGGCCCTCCACTCTCTTCCAGAATTTGCTCAAATTCATGTTCATTGCATCAATGACCCTACTTAGTCTTCTCATCCTTTGTCATCCCCTTCTCCTTTTCTCATCTTTCCCAACATCAGGTCTTTTCCAATGAGTCTTCTTCTTTTTCTCATTAGGTGGCCAAAGTATTTGAGCTTCATCTTCAATATCCCTCATTCATTTTGGGTCATGTCTAAGAGCATGAATCAGGTTAGGTTTTTTTTTTATCTTGGGAGAACCATCTCTTTTAACTCCAGATGTTGTCTATACATTGCTGGCAAACCATTGCTGACAACCACCTTGACAGAATGAGCTGCAAAGACGAGTCAAAGAATATTTGCTTTGTCACTTTGAGATATTGGAAGTTGTACATATTTAGACGATGCAGTTAGAGTTGCATGAATCTTAAAGAGGACACATTTTCATTCATCCTTTTCCCCCAGCTGAAATAGATTCTAAACAAAGAGTTTGGAAAAGAGATTCCACCTTGGCCTTCATTGAAGCTCAGCCTCTGGTGGAAGCAAATCCGAGCTGACCCTTTTAGATCTAATTTAGATCTAAAACGTGACGTGCAGAGACCAAAAGTGGGATGTGCAGAGATCAAAAATATGATGCGCAAAGGTGGCGATGGATGGCGATTTGCTTTGGCAATCCCTGCAGCCTTGAAGGGGTCTGAAATGGAGCATTTGGAGGCTGAAAACGCGAGGCACAGAGGCCAAAAATGCAAGGCACAGATGTGGTAATAGTCTATGGCAATCCCTGCAGTCTGGAACAGCTGATTGGTGATATTTTGGGAGGCCAATCCACCCACCAATCAGCTGCTCGTGCTGAATCAGGCTGCAATAATGTGCTGAAGCTGACCAGGCTGTTTGCTATTTGCTGCAAGGATGCTATGAATACCGATGGATGCTTGTAGGCAGAGGCAGATTTTTTTTCTTGTTTTCCTCCCCAAAAACTAAGGTGCGTCTTATACTCTGAAAAATACAGTAATTATCAGAATCAACACAAATTCTTCCTATAGGTTGGGAGAGAAGGTGAGTCATAAAAAAGGCAACCCATTTAACAATACACACTTAAAAATCCCAATGAAGGAATGAGTGAACAATTATGATTTTGCTCAGTTATTTTTTTCATCGCTGAGTAAGTTCCCAATTTGAAATAGTTTTTTTTCCCAGAAAGATTTGGCTATTAAGATGAATTTACGCTTCCCCAGGCATATTCTTCAGATAAATCTAATTTTGTGCATATATTTTTCTAACACATGTAATTTACAGTTTTTGGGGGAAAAACACATAAGTGTCAACATACCTTATAACTGTTAATGGCTTGCATATAGCTTTGTGGATGGAAATAATGGAAGCTGCAATATTACAATACTAGCTGGATACCCATGCTTTGCGACAAAACTATGTGAGGAGCTATGCAGGAGAAATTCAGTTCACAATCTGTTGGCTCAGTGGTGGTCGATGGTTGAAACACAGAAGGGAATATCACTCCCACCACCTTGAGTTCAGAAGCAGTTCCATGGGTGGAAGGCGTAGACATTTTGGTGAGGTACCAACGTTTGGTACTGTAAGGAGCCTGAGACTGCTCTTGAGTGAAGGAGTGGAATGCCTGCCAGTTTGAACTGAGGGAATGGAATCTGAGGCAACTGGCAGTTGGAACAGAGTTCTTTTCGGATGGGGAGGGGGAGTAGAACTCCTTAGCATCGCAACATGTTAATTACTCTATAAGAAATGCTAATGATCCAATGATCACTTTCTTAGCATACGTGCCCAATTTCAAGTTCATAGGCTTTATGGTTCTGGAGATTTTGTGATGATGCATGAGTGGTATTTCACTTTTATATAGAGAGATTCTGACGATTTGAGGGAATCTGGTTTGGAATCCCTGTTTATAGCAACAGCAATAGCACTTAGACTTATATACCTTATTTATACCTTACATAAATAAAGTATACCTTATATACCTATATTCACATTGCTTTACAGCCCTCTCTAAGTAATTTACAGAGTTAACCTATTGTGCTCAACAATCTGGGTTTCATTTTACCAACTTTGGAAGAATAGAAGGCTGAGCCAATCTTGAACTGATGAAGATCGAACCCCTGGCAATGGGCAGAGTTAGCTTGCGATACTGCATTTCTAACACTGTGCCACCATAGCTCTACGGGAAGTTTGGGGTTTTAAAAGTAGGCACAAAGATTTGAATATCGTCCAGGGATTTGAATTGATTCTAACCTTACAGTTTTATATTGGATTTTTTTCTTTGGGTATAATAATAATAATAATAAATTTAATTTGTAGACTGCTCCCTCTCCCCGGAGGGACTTGGAGCGGTGCACAGGGAAATTAAAAACATATAAACGTAAATACATCATAAATATATATAAAATCAGATTAAACAATTTATCCCTGCGCTAAAAACCCAAAATACTAAAAACTAAACCCCTTAAAAACCCAATTAAAACAATTTAAATGTTCAGACTGAGAGGCTGGAAGGTAGGTTAGGCCAGGCCGGCCAGTTGGAATAGATAAGTCTTGAGCTTTTGTTGGAAGGCGCGGAGGTCCGTGGTTGTCCTGAGGTCAGGGGGTAGGTCGTTCCATAGAGCTGGGCCCGCCACAGAGAAGGCCCTTCCCCTGGGCGTCGCCCGCTGGCATTGCCTAGTGGATGGCACCCGGAGAAGTCCCTCTCTGTGGGAGCGAATCGATCGGAGAGATGTATGGGGTAGGATGCGATCTCGCAGATAGCTAGGTCCCGTGCCATGGAGCGCTTTAAAGATGGTAGTCAGCACCTTGAAGCGCACTCGGAAAACCACAGGCAGCCAGTGCAGCTCGCGCAGGAGTGGTGTTACGTGGGAATGCCTAGGGGCACCCAGAATTGCCCGCGCGGCCGCGTTCTGGACTAGCTGTAGTCTCCGGGTGCACCTCAAGGAAAGCCCCATGTATGATTTCATTGCCCTTGGAAGTCCTGGCGTTGGAGCTGTGACATAAAAAAATCTAGTAAGTAAATGCAATCACCAATATAGAGATCCAAGCTAATAGTCCAACAGGAGGCAGCATCCGCCATGCTCCGAACGACACGCGAAACTGAAAATCAAGAGGATTAGTGGTAGGCTATTAGAATTAAGCCTGTGTAGAAGTGGCACATTCTTTTGCAGCTGAGGCTTCATAAGGCATTGTGAAGTTGAGCCCTTAATTCACCATTATGCAGAAATGAGAACAAGAACAGGAAATGGTACGCTCGCTGTGCACTCGATTTGAAATGGCCTTAAGAGGACGTGAGAAAGAAACCAATGTTAAAATAATTTTTTTTCCCCTTTAACAGCATTAAGCTGTAATCTGGCAATCCAATTTGAGAACGGCACATATCTACCCGTTGTGTTTATTGGGAAATAATGTCATGTTCAGCTTAGCTTCAGTTGTTTTTTCTCCTCCTCTTCTCTCTTGTTCCTTTTAGTGTCACGGTTTCATTGGCAGACGGTTTTATGAATGTATTTATGTGTGAGGAAGAAGGGTAAAGGTCAATTGTTTTGGAAATCTGGAGATGGATCCCTATGCACACTTTATTTAGGTGCCCATACATACACAGATATGGGTATGGTGGTACCAGCTGAAGATCTAAAGAAGGTCCAGCTAAAACTAGAACCAAATGTAACAAGAGCATTGTAGCAAGAGAACCTGTCAATGTAGAATAACCCCTATAGAGGTAGTCCTCGATTTATGGCCACAGTTGAGCCCCAAAATGTAGGTTGCTAAGTGAGAAATTTAGTTGAGTTAGTCTTGCCCCATTTTGAGACTTTTCTTGCAACATTTGTTAAGCGAATAGCTGCAGTTGCTAAATTGGTAACATCTGGATTCCCCATGGATGTTGCTGGTCAGAAAGTGGCAAAAAGGAATCACATAACCTCAGGACATTGCGACCGTCAAAAATATGAACCAGTTGGCAAGCTGCTGAATTTTGATCACATGAACATGGGATGCTTCAAAGGGTGTAAAATTGTGAAAAATTGTATGCAACTTTGAATGACTTCTACACTAACTGTTGTATGTTGAGGGTTATCTGTACTGCCGTAAAGTTGGTTTTTTGGTTTCCAGTGGTCATCTGGGCCCAATTCAACATGTCTTTTAAGCCCATATGATTCAGCTCCAGACAATCTTGTTGCTGCAATTGTCCTCCAGAATCAGCTTCTGTCAAGGTTTGGGGTGCCTCAGCCCTATTAGCCTTTCATGAAGATCTGGTTTTTCTCCTGTGCTTTGGGCCAGGATGGTCATTAATCTTACTCAGTTGGAAGAGTGAGTGTCAGTTAGGTTCAGGCACAGAAAAGTGAGTGAGAGTTATTTTGTCTGTCTGTCTATAAATGAGTGTGTGTGTGTGTGTGTGTGTGTGTATGTTCCAGCATAACTCTGGAACGCCTCGAGCAATTTTAACCAAACTTGGTACACAGATGACTTACTCTCTGGAAACAAATGCTGCGGGAGTAAGAAACCCCTAACATACCTATGGGTGTCTGTTCTGTTAAGGTATAGCCTGTTGTGCCTTAAAATGGCTTCTAGTGTACTGCCGTAAAATGGCTTCTTCTGTACAGCACAGTGGAGTTACCATGGTAACGATTTCACAGTACTCCACATGGGGGCTCCCTCTGGTAAGGGGGACAACATTTCTAATCCAACATTAGAAATTACATTTCATCTGGATATTTTCCCCTTATAAATAAATACCCGGGCAACACTGAGTTGTCACCTAGTCGATTATAAATTGGATGGTCTTATGTATACCTTCCTTACTGTGACTGAATCTATCTATCTGAGCATCTAGAGAGTCCTTCTTCAATGTCCCTCACTCGTGAGATTTTGGGGGTATGAGATTCACGACTTGTCTGGACAACTCCCTTTGAGGTACACACACACACACTGTCCTTACTTTATTAATCTTCAATAAGCAAGTCAAGGTTGTGTTGTTACAATGAGCCTTTGGCCCTAAGAGTTTTATGAGTATGTATTTTTGTTTTATGCAGTGCTGTACAACACCCAGGGTCCTCCAGGACCTGGCAGGATTATAAAACTTGCAAAGAAAGTGAGTAAATAAATAAAGATAGTGACAACTTCTTAAATCTATGAGCTCAAGTCTCCGAAAATTCAAATCTACGGTGAATACTAGATGCCATACCTGAAGAATAAATAACTTGGGGGCAAAGTTATGTATTTGTTGAAAGGGAAAAAAACTGTAGCACACTATTTGTAAGTTGCTTTAAGTCCATGCGAGTTAGTATGCACAATTCTTGAGCTCCTACAACTGAACATATTTGTTGCTGAATCCAGAATTTCTGAGTCAATTACAAATTGGTTTATCAATAGCAACTTGCTTGGATGTATTTGACAATAATGACAATTTTATGTCAGAAGGGAGAACTGCCATTTTCTAGGTTGTGTATTCATTTGTACCTAGGGCTAAATAACATAAGAATAGTGGACTTGATGCACACGCGTTTCACTAATTCACATTAAACCATGATTCCTTTTTTTAAACATGGCAGCGAATGCAAACATGTCTGTACCGACTTCTCAACATTTAAATAAATAACATTCTGTCTAGCCATCATGCTTGATACACATATTATCATGTTTTATCTATTCCTCTGGATTAGAAGTACATTCAAAGAATTGGGAGAAAGAGGTGTAGGTCTGTTGTTGATGGTGGTTTTTCCAATTTATAAAATGCGTTCACTATCCATTGGGCACTTTTATTGCTGGTAGAGGTAAACCGATAATGGTTGATAATGAGATTTTATTTATAGATTTTTCTATTCTGCTGGTTCAGTAATAAAACAGTTCCAAAGCAAGATAAAAATAATGAAAAAACCAAGCAAATGGTTTGCCGTTAAGTTTAAAAAATTCTAAAGTAAAACTTTGCAGCCCTGTTAAAAATGTTTGAAAGGGTTAAAGATGGGTCAGCAATTCCAGAGAAGGTCAGTGGATAGTGTAAGATATGTGGGGAAAAACAGAGGAAGAGACAATGAAAAAGAGAATGGTTAGATAAGGGGTAGCGTAGCCTGCAGTTGGATAGTGGGTGGACCAAGAGGCACAAAAGAAACCCTCCCAAGTTTCTCAAGCTGTAAAGGAGAGGGGGGCATAAAGAGAGGGGCTTTTTCAAATTGGCTTTTTCAAAAGGCAACTGGACTTCGTTTTTCCTTGAAAATGTTTTGCTTCTCATCCAAGAAGCGTCATCAATTCTGAAGTGAAGTGAAACATCTTCAAGAGGAAAACCATGACTGGGATGCTCTTAGTGGTGAGGTTAAAATATTTTTTACTACCGGTTCTGTGGGCATGGCTTAGTGGGCATGGCAGAGGAAGAATTCTGCAAAATCCCCATTCCCTCCCCACTCCAGGAGAAGAAGACTGCAAAATCTCCATTCTCTCCCCACTCCAGGGGAAGGTTACTGCAAAATCCCTATTTCCTCCCCACTCCAGGGGAAGGATACTGCAAAATCTCCATTCTCTCCCAATCAGCTGGGACTCAGGAGGCAGAGAATAGATGGGGACAGGCCCCTCAATAATCTTGGTCCTTATTTTACTGACCTCGGAAGGATGGAAGACTGAGTCAACCTTGAGTCAGTAACGATCGAACTCCTGGCAGCGGGCAGAATTAGCCTGCAGTACTGCATTCTAACCACTGCACCACCACGGCTCTTTATTTATTTTATTTATTTATTTTATTTTATCCCATTTCTATACCGCACCTATCTCCCCAATGGGACTCAGGGCGGTGCACAGAAGAATTAAAAAACACAACAAACAATCAAAATATAAATACAGTCACATCTTAAAATAGAATTAAATTTGGTGTGTCTGTGCTAAAATATGATTAAAACTATTAAAACATATATTATATATATTATACAATACAATACAATACAATACAATACAATACAATACAATACAATACAATACAATACAATACAATACAATACAATAGCAGAGTTGGAAGGGACCTTGTAGGTCTTCTAGTCCAACCCCCTGCGTGGGCAGGAACCTTATACCATTTCAGACAAATGGCTATCTAACATCTTCTTAAAGACTTCCAGGGTTGGGGCATTCACAACTTCTGGAGGCAAGCTGTTCCAGAGGTTAATTGTTCTAACTGTCAGGAAATTTCTCCTTAGTTCTAAGTTGCTTCTCTCCTTGATTAGTTTCCACCCATTATGCACTATAAGAATAGGAAAAACGATGGATTGGCTCAAAAATATTTCTTTCCTACGTAAATTAATTTGAGAAATAATAAGTACGTCCCTGTTAAGTCAAATGAGTCCACTATGGATTGGAGAACATCTGGTTTTGGGACGATTGCGTGACTACACTGGAATAGATCAGGTTGCATTTTCGATAGGGGACATGGTGCTGCAGAAATTCAATCTCAGCAACATAGGCACAGTTTTAAGGATTTTTTTTTCCGTTTGAAAATTATACGTTAGGTATGCTGATCTTTTCTTGCGTGGTGTTTTTTGCGTGCCATGTGGACTGCTTCATCGGTTTAATTGCTGTGGGGAAGTGTCGTTTTGAACGCTGAACGGTGCCATTTTCCTGCCTTACGGATTTTTTATTTTATTTTAGCGGGCTGTAGTTTTTCCATCTAAGTAAATTGGAGTAGATATCTTATCAGCGGGGAGTGCTTCACCTTTTAGCCCCCATGCTTTTTGTCCTCATTCTCCGCATCTGATGCTCGAGCCCAAGGTCTGGCTATTTCCTCACTGCCTGGCTTTGCCCTCTATTTTCTGAGTGTTACTAGTTTATCAGAGGAGTTAATGCAGCATGTGATTATTAAACGGATGGCCGTTCAGGATATCTGAAATATTTTTAGCTCAAATATCTTCCCCGGGCATCAAAGATTGAGGCTATTTGGTGGCCAGGAGACAGTTTGTTGGAAAAATGCAATATAGCTTCTCGTTGGAGCAAACGTTCATTTTGAGGTGCTTAAATTGCCAGGCCCTCTTGATGAGTCAAGGAATATATTTATTGGAGTTTTGTTGCCAATCAAATGAGTTAGAATAATGATTCTGACTTTCCGCTCTGGCTGATTTCTTCTGATTTTACTTGATCCCACCTCTTTCTGGATGAGAATTCAGGAATTTGAGCAACTAAATGTTCACCCTCTCTTATAAGAGAAGGCTAAATTTTCAGCCCGTCCCTCAGTCTGTGGAAAGAATGATAACAAGTCAAAATATTTGGTCTTTTCTTTATGCTCATGTTAGTACCCTGTTTTTCTGAAAATAAGACCTCCCCAGATAATAAGGCCAATTGGGCTTTTGAGCGCATGCGCTAAAATAAGCCCTCCCTGGAAATACTGCAACACAGCAGCAGCCATGAGGTGACCACTCACTGCCTCCTGCACCTCAAAAATAATAAGACCTCCCCTAAAATAAAGCCAGGCACTTATTTCAGGGGTCAAAAGAAAATAAGGCCCTGTCTTACTTTCAGGAAATCAGGGTAGCAGCAAGGAAACTGCTGCAAAATGCTGTCTTCCTATATGTTTAATATCTTTTGAGCCTTGCAGAGCTATGCTGGCTGGGGGATTCTGGGAGTTGAAGTCCACAGGACTTAAAGTCACCAAGGTTGAGGAACACTGGTCTAGCCGACGGCACCATGAGGAGACCCTCTCTATGGGAGCGTACGGGCCGGTGGGAGGCTCTCGGTGGCAGAAGGCGATCTCGTAGGTACCCAGGTCCTAAGCCATGGAGCTCTTTAAAGATGGTAACCAACACCTTGAATTAAATAGTAAGTCGTTGAAAAGTTGTAGATGGAGGCTTCCCATGTTCTGACCCTGCCCTGAATGAAATAAACTCTTCTTTCCTCCATTACTTATTTTTCTTTCTTTCCCCTCGCCCTTCCCTCCCCCCTCCCACATTTCTCTTGATCATTCCACGTGCCTCCTGCCCCTTGTTTTCACTCATCCAAACTGGCAAGCGAGCTGAATAAAACGTGACATTCGAGATGTCGAAGAATGATGTTCATTGTTCACAGGCAAAACCGTTCTGGGGCCCCACCCCACCTTTTGCAAACAGACGAAGCCACCAGACTCCTAATAAATCTTGCGGCTGATGTCCGCGGTATAAATTTGATAACCAGCTGTTACTAGCCATCAGTGAAGTGAAAATAAAAAACAAAGAAGAAGAACGCTCATCACAATTTTTGTTGTGGTTGTTTTCCTTTTTGTTTTTTTGTTTTGGCTTGGAACTGTGCTCTGTCAAGAGCTTGATTTGCGAGGAGGAGGTGTTGTTGAGCTAAGTTGACATTCCTTCTGAGTGCATCTGTCCATCCTACTAGCTCTTGCGGGACATAGATTGCTTGTTGAAAGAGTCCTTTGATTTTGAATTGTGAACTCAAGCAATGTTGGACTTTGGGATGGATCAGCAACAAAAAAATTGGGTTGGAAATAATGATCTCTTGAGTGAGAATGCCTCCGTAATAGGCCTCATGGGAGCTGGTTTCAACTCATAACCCGGTGTTGGAAGAAATATCCATCTGGTCCTGTTCCAAATGGGGAGGGAGACACTGGAAACATGGAGGCTGACTGGAAAGATAGTTTAATGAAGCAGAACCATCAAGCCCATGCTCCTGGTGCAGCTGACCACATGGAGTGGAGAATGAGGATTATCTATATTTATACCCTCTCTGGGTTTGGACTTGAGCTTCCTGTTCCTGTGGCAAGAGCATGCATTCTATTGGTTGCTGTCAGACTCCCATGAAGCTATGCAGGAGTCATAGCTGAGGTTGTCTGAGTTACATTTGGTTGAAACTTGGAGGGTGATGATGTAATGAAGAGGGTTGTGTGTTCTGTGGGCAATTTCTGGTGTGTCTTAATGACTTTGTCCTGGTTTGGCTTGTGAGCGAGGGCTAATCCTAACCTTCTTCCTTTGTTCAAAATCTCCTGTCTTGAATAGATTACCAAATCTGCATTTCTAAAAGCTGGCCTTAGTTTAGTACCTGCTTGGGGAGAGGGAACTGTGGCTCTGAGTTTCTGTCTTTAGAAACAGATTTCTCCTTTAGGGAAAAAAAAATATAACATTCATATAATGAATGAAAATATAATTTCATTCTTCTAAGAATGGTGGATGCTAATCTTCTACACTGGGAACATATAAACTACAAGATGGAATTCTTTTTTTCAGGGCTAAATGTCTATGGAGATTCTCAGTCATCCAGGTCATAGTTACCTCAAAGGTCTTTTTTCCCCTTCTTCTTCAAAAAGCGACTAGGCTATTACTTTTTTCTTTGAGGACAACAAAGACAAAATTTCACTTCTCATCCAAGAGAGCGAGTTCTGATGAGGATGGAAGGATAGGTGCTGACAGTTGAGCCTGGAAGATGGGTGGGTGGAAGGATAGCTTCAGGGTTGGGCTGCTACGGGTTTGCCCAGGTTCGGGAAAACACATAGCTGACGTTATGGCGAGTTCAGAGAACCTCCAAATCCCACAGCTGGCTGGCCCCGTCTGCCCCTCCCCACCCCTCACACCCCTCCCTCCTCCCAGGAGTCTCTGACAGGGTGGAGGCAGAGGTGGTGGTGAATGGAAGTCTGGTATGTCTTTGAAGTCATCTGTTCATTGGCACTCTCCCTGAGAGCTCTTGACACCCCTTGGGAGGTTTATCTGCCCCCTCAGAATCACCTGAATCAGGGTGCAGTTGGTGGTAGAATCTTCTTGGAACAGCTACAAGGACTGCATTGTAAACTGGAGATAACCGGTGTCTTATTCCTCCCCCTTTGTTGAGGAGGGGGTGTTCAATTCTAACACGGATGGCTTCTTTTACACCTCTTTCACCCCTGACCCCATTCCTGGTTGTCTGTTCTAGCTGGTGGATATTTCGCCCTCCCTCTAAATATTGCGTTGTATTTCTGGAGTCCTCGGAGATCTTGAGCATGTTGGAATCTCTGTGGATGTGGGTGGTGTTCCTTTGAGCTACATACAGGTCAACAAATATGCAATACAAAGTCACAGTGGGCTATGCATGATTTCTTATTTGATAGAGCAATATAGCCTAGTGGGATGCATCCTGCTTGACTGGGCCTGCTAGAAAGCCACACGCTCGTCTCATGTCGCCCAACAAATAGCTCTCCTCCACAACAGGTGCCTTAGATGCCACGGAATGCTGGAAAGGTTGAGGAAATAGCAAGGCAAAACTGTGCTTTGCGGGGGTCCAAAGTAAAGAGATTGCTGTTAAAGAAAATGTAATGTTGGAAGAGAACGAAGCATCTGCACGGCTCATGGGGTATTGTTGCTGGCCATTTTTTCCCACTTTGGGGAACTAAGTGCTTATTTTCTACAGTGAACTCTAATGGCAAATATGAAATTGTTTTGTACGGAAGCACCCATAAGCACATGGGGTTGGTGCCTGGAGGTCAATTTTAGACTAATCGTGAAATGGTGGTGAGGTTTTAGAGAGAAAGGGCATTCTACCATTAATCTCAGTCATGTGTGAATTTTACTTTTCAGCATGATCAACAGATTTTATGCTATCTGTTTGACTATCATCCATCCATCTATATCTATGATCTGTCTTTGATCTATCTGTTTATCTGTCCATCCATCCTCTACTATCTGTTTGCCTGTCTAACTATCTGTCTAAGTTCTGTCTATCTATGATCTGTCTATGTGTCTGTCTGTCCATCCATCATCCATCCATCTCTATCGTCTAATATCTATCTGTCTGTCTGTCTGTCTGTCTGTCTGTCTGTCTATCTATCTATCTATCTATCTATCTATCTATCTATCTATCTATCTATCTATCATCTGTCCATCTGTATCTATAGGTCTGTCTGTCTGTCCGTCCGTCCGTCCGTCCGTCCGTCCATCCATCCATCCACCTTCAGTTATTGGGCCTGGGAGGTGAGGAGCAAATTCTACAGCTCCAAATTGCATCCACTTTCAAAGGTTGCTTTAAGATCAACAAATGGATTGTGGAAGGTTGTAGTTATAGTGATTTAACAATAGTTCAAGATTAGAAGCACAAACATCAATGAGTAACTTTGCCAGTAAATAGCACGTATTTGTATGTGTGTGCAGTGTGTGTGTGTGTGCATCTTCGGCAGGGATGGGTTCCTGCCAGTTCTAGCCTCTTCTATAGAAGAGATTCCACAAATCTACAGTGCCATTTAGAACCGGTTCCAGCTCCCTCCCCCCACCCGTCCGCACATCATCAAGATGAAGAGCGAGAGGAGGAATTCTGGGAGTTGAAGTCCACAAGTCTTAAAGCTGTCAAGTTTGAACACCCCTGGGTATTTTTTTCTAAAGGGTTAGGGGTGCAAAGGTCTTGTAACTTGACAGCTTTAAGACTTGCGTGCTTCAAATACCAGAGTTCCTGAGCCAACATTTTGGTTGCTAAGCAAGAGCGTTGTTAAGTGAGTTTCACCACATTTTACAAGTTGGCCACACCTACCCAGTCACATGACTGCCAAACCACTCCTACCCAACCACATGGCTGGCAAGCCACTCCCACAATAATAATAATAATAATAATAATAATAATAATAATAATAATAATAATAATAATAATAATAATAATAATAATAATAATAATAATAATAATAATAATGTCTAATTTATTGACCGCTCCCTCTCCCCACAGGGACTCGGGGCGGTGCACAGGGAAAATAAAAGCAATAAATATACAAAATACATACAAATTTAAAACAGATTAAACTTATTCCTGTGCTAAAACCCCTTAACTAAAAATCCCCATTAAATATAAATATACATTTAAAAACCCATAGAGAGAGAGACAAAGCATGCCACGCCTACAGAAGAGGTTCTAAAAAAATTTGAAACCCACCATTGATCTTCGGTATTTAATCATGCCGGCCACGTGACCAAAGAGACGTCTTCGGACAGCGCTGGCTCTTCGGTTTTGAAACGGAGATGAGCACCGCCCCCTAGAGTCGGGAACGACTAGCACATATGTGCAAGGGGAACCTTACCAGTTTTTTTTCCTAAAGGAAAATTATACCGATATTGGGGGGGAATGGTCTTAAACTTGGTAAAAATTCTTTTTGTTGTGTGTAGACTTTTATTGTGTCTTTATAGATTCACAAGTGGATTGAAGGCAGTAAAAAAAATATACAGAAGGAAAGAGACTGTACTAAGCTTTGTAATCCCAATGCTCGGATGGCAATTAGCCATTTATTTTAATAAGAGCAAACCCGAGCCCTCTCTTGTAAGCCTTCATTCCCTCATTGTTTAATGCTTGTTTTCTTTTATTGTTTGGCTAGCTACAATGCAATCCAATTTTAAAAGAAAAAAAGAGAGAGGAAAATTAATGCTTTATGAACACAGAACAATATTCAAAGAGGAGGGGAAGAGAAAGAGACTGTATTTTTATGGTGTTTAATTCTATCTTGCCGTTTGGCTCAGAGGAAGTATATATTTATTGTATCCCCATGTAAATATAAATCTCCTTCAGTCATTAATCTGGAAAAGTGCTTTGTAGCTATGAATGGATCTAACCTCGCCATAGTTATACACCAATCCCATCCTACCAAGGGCCACACTGGCTGATTCCTGATTTGACAATCTAAGTAATGCTTTTACATATATTAAATCTAATCTAGAATATGCCAATCGTAACACGCACATCACTTAAGCTTTATATGTGATACATGGTTGTCTTGCTTGATGCTTTAAAAACACTACTGAATCAGAGGAAGTGTTAAGAGGAAAACCAAACCAACCAACAGAGATGAAAAATATTTTCGGGGATGAGTTGGGTGCAGTGATTATTTTATTATTTAAATTTCTATACCACCCTTCTCCCTTCAGGGACTCAGGGTGGTGTACAGGCAGCAATAAAATCAATGATAAAAATACATGAAATATATATTTAAAAATGTATTAAATAATACGCCTGTACTAAAACCATTAATAAAACCTACTAGAATGCAGTATTGCAGGCTAACTCTGTCCACAGTCAGGAGTTCGATCCTGACCAGCTCAAGGTTGACTCAGCCTTCCAGCCTTCCAAGGTGGGTAAAATAAGGACCCAGATTGTTGGGGGTAATAGGCTGACTCTGTAAACCACTTAGAGAGGGCTGTATCAGCACTGCAAAATAGTATATTATGTGCTATAGCTACCTCCTTCCCTCCCTCCCTCCCCTATCCATCCATGCCAGCTCAAGGTTGACTCAGCCTTCCAGCCTTTCGAGGCCAGTAAAATAGGGAGCCAGATTGTTGGGGGCAATAGCCTCACTCTGTAAACAGCTTAGAGAGGGGCTATAAAGCAATGTGAAGTGGTATATAAGTCTAAGTGCTATTGCTATTTTATCCTAGATTTCTGAAAGGAAAGTGTTTTTTTTTTAAATGAATGCTCTCATTTGAAATGTATATATATTAAAGATGTTGCATTGAGTTCATTGCACTGAAAAGGAAATAATTGGCTATTTGAATGCTTGGACAGCTTCCTGTGGTGTCCCACAGTAATCCTTAATGTATGGTATGTGATCCTATGGCTGAAGGATCTGACCTCCCTTTTACTACTTGGAGGATCCTGAATAGGTTGAGAGTTAGAGAACCTAAGTGCAAAACCAATATACCTAGTGGGTAACAACAAGAATGTGGAGAAACGCAGAGCCTGGCCCATCTGCTTATATGTTGGCAATTACTAGGAATTGACTGGTAATGACTTGTTTTTGGTCAATGGTGAAACCAAGAAAGTAGCTTCTTTCTGGCAGTTAAAAGTTTAATCGCGACATGGGAGAAGAAGAAAAAAGATCAAGGCAAATATATGTGCCTCAGAATAATGTTGCAGAATCCAATCTGGGCCCGTCACTAGGACCAGAGGTTCAGTCTTCTGAGCTTTGGACTCATGCTGGAGCCCATCTTCAGGGACCTTCTCTCCCGCAGAGTATGTGATAGAGAGACTTTCTGTGAAGATGGTTTCTAGCACGAGTCCAAAAGCTTGGAAAACTAAACCCCTGGTCCTGGTGACTGACTCAGACTGGATCCTGCCAAAAAAAAAAAACCATTTCCCCAAAAATAAGACCTCCCCAGATAATAAGCCCAATCAGACTTTTCAGTGCATGTGCTAAAATAAACCCTCCCCCAACAATATTGCAACACAACAGCAGCCACGAGGTGACCACGCTCGCTGCCTCCTGCACCTCACAAATAATAAGACCTCCTTAAAAATAAGTCCATGTGCTAATTTCAGGCGTCAAAAGAAAACACATATGTGATCCTAAGAATAACAGATTTTAGAAATGATGGGTAGGTTAAATTGGGAAGCCATGAGCAAGGTCAATGTATGGCAAGGATAACTTGTTACAAGCCTGCCATCAGCTATGATCTCTTCTCTAAAGAAGAGTACCATGATGGTACAGTAGATCAATCAATTCTTCAGATGTTTATAAAAACAACACTTGCTATTTCTTTCAACTTTTGGAAGCTCCATTTATTACTTTCAGATGCACGTCATCCGCTCTGGGCTAAATTCTGGCAGATGGGCATCACTCTGATTCACTCTGCCTTGCCACCCTGAGTTTTTCATGTGAGAAAGAAAGACAGGGCTTTCTGTGCTTTTAAGAACCATTGGGAACCACTGCTCTCCTAGAAGTTGGATGGAAGTTAAAACGGGGGAGCGATTGCTTTGTCATTTTTCCTGAATTTTTTTTAAAAAATCTCAAGTCTCCATCAAGCTGTGCTTGATTCCTGACGACCTCCTGAAAACATTCACAATCCCTCTTCACTCCAGGGGAAGATTGCTTTAAAATCCTCATTTCCTCCCAGTCAGCTGGGACTCGGGAGGCAGAGAATAGATGAGGGCATGGCCAGCCAGAGGTGGTATTTACCAGTTCTCCGAACTACTCAAAATTTCCGCTACCGGTTCTCCAGAACTGGTCAGAGCCTGCTGAATAACACCTCTGCTATATTTCCCCACCATCATGGCAATGAACTGGGATTGGATTCCAGATATAGGTGGTTGCTGGGGTGGGGGGGGGATGAGTGAACAGAATTGACTGGATACAGGATTTACCTGGATATGCGTTTTTTGAATCTTTATATTATTATTATTATTATTATTAAATTTATACCCCGCCCTTCTCCTTGTTAGGACCCAGGGCGGCGCACAGGCATTATTTAAAACCACAAAATACAATATATACATCAATTAAAATATATTAAATTAATTAAACCCATGCTAAAACCATGTTAAAACCTTACCAAATTATAATTTATTTTTAAAAAGTCAGAAACAGGGGGCTATCCTAGGCCGGCTTGTTGGAATAAATACGTCTTAAGACGTTGGCGGAAGAGGCGGAGGTCCGGAGTTGTTCTGAGGTCGGGGGGGTAGGTCGTTCCAGAGGGCCGGGCCCGCCACAGAGAAGGCCCTTCCCCTGGGTGTCGCCAACCGGCATTGCCCAGCCGACGGCACCCAGAGAAGACCCTCTCTGTGGGAGCGGATCGGACGAAGGGATGTATGGGGCAGGAGGCGGTCTCGTATATATGCTGGGCAATCCTAAAGGTTATGTTTCTTAGTGTTGTGAATGGGTTCATTTTTTCCCCCTAGCTTTTGTTGAATATATTTGTTCCTTTTCTGCAAGGAATGGAATAGAAGAGAGTTAGAATTAGGACGGGATGGGATGGGATGGAATAGAATAGAATAGAATAGAATAGAATAGTTGGAAAGGACCTTGGAGGTCTTCTAGACCAACCCCCTGCTCAGGCAGGAAGCCCTATACCAAGGTCAAACAAATGGTTATCCAATCTCTTCTTAAAACTTGTTCTAAATGTCAGGAAATTTCTCCTTAGTTCTAGGTTGCTTCTCTCCTTGATTAAGTTCTGTCCATTGCTCCGTCCTTTTCTCAGGTGCTTTCAGGAATAGCTTGACTCCCTCATCTTTGGGGGGGAGAAAAAAAATGATGGAGAAAAAAAATGAGATTAGTGCTCTCTCCTCTTGCATTTTTAATACAACCTTTTCTTTTCCTTCTGTCTCTTTTTCTTTCCAGCTCTGTTTGGTGTTCAGCTGGACAACACCTTAGCTGTTCTGGAGATGGACTTGCTTTCTGGGACTTACCTCTTGGCAGTCTTACTGGTCTGCGTCATCTTTCAGTCGGGGGCTCAGGAGAAGAATTACACCGTGAGGGAGGAGTTACCGGAAAATGTCCTCATTGGCAATTTGCTGAAGGATCTCAACCTGACCCTTGACCCCGATGTGCCCCTTTCGTCCCCGCTTCAGTTCAAGCTGGTGTACAAGACCGGCGATGTCCCCCTCGTCCGCGTTGAGGAGAATACCGGAGAAATATTCACCACGGCCAACCGCATCGATCGGGAAAAGCTTTGCTCTGGCATTTTTAGTGAGAACCGTTGTTTTTATGAGGTGGAAGTCGCAGTCCTTCCTGATGAGGTCTTCAGGCTGGTCAAGATTCGATTCCTGATTGAGGATATAAATGACAACGCTCCTCTTTTCCCATCCACGGTCATCAATATCTCCATCCCTGAGAACACCGCCATCAATTCCCGCTATTCTGTCCCCTCCGCTGTCGATCCCGATATTGGAGTGAATGGCATTCAACATTATGAACTCCTTAAGGTGAATGGTCATCCTTTCGCTGTAAAGAATGCTCAATTTCCCCCCCCCATCTTTTTCTTGCTTTTCTCCCATGCCACCTCCTCCTCCTCCTCCTTCTCCTCCTCCTCCTCCTCCTCCTCCTCCTTCTCCTCCTTTTCCTCCTCCTGCTCCTCCTTTTCCTCCTCCTTCTTTTTCTCTTTCTCCTCCTCCTGCTCCTCCTTCCTCTTCCTCCGCCTCCTTTTCCTTTTACCTGAAGAAGACAACAAAATTTGTTCTCAGATAATCATCAATCATCTGTTTTCTAAGCATTTCTCTTCTTCTGTTACTAGCTGCTAAATGTTTACGGAGATTCTCAGTCATCCAGGTCATTGTTGTCTCAAAAGTGCTTTTTCCAAAAGGCAACCGGACATTGTTTGTTTGTTTTTTCCTTGAAGACGTTTTGCTTCTCAACCAAGGAGCTTCTTCGGTACTCCACCCTTCAGTGGAGAAGCTTCTTGGATGAGAAGCGAAATGCCTTCAAGTAAGCAAAGAAAGTCCGGTTGCCTTTTGGAAAAAGCTACTCTCTGCTCTTCTATGTGGCTGGAAGGCACACGTTTCAAAATGGTGGAATGGGGAAGGGCGTTACTGCTTGTGGGCTGCACCAAAAGTGTTGACAAAAATGTTTGGGTGTGCAATTGTTCCTTCCCATCTGAGTGCACGCTATCAGAATCAATTCTCCATTTTGCATTTAGACCCTTGGTGTGGGCCATCTATTGTGTCGGAGAGTTGCACCCCGGGTCTCTTCGGGGAGAGGGTGCAGTTTATAAATCAAATCAAATAAATAAATAAATAAAAAATAAATTAAAAAAAAAGACTTGACAAAGAGAAGGTAGACAGAAGGGGGGAAAAAACACCATCCACCTGTCCTTGGAATCCCAATTGAGATGGATTGCAGGATACAGCAACTTATCCAGTCTTGCCATCCCATAATTTAAAGAAGTAAGGAAATTACATTTCCAATCTCGCACAGTGACTCTAGTTGAAAGAAAGAAGATCTGTGCGGATTTCAATGAGGAACTTTTAATACTAGTCTGGGGTAAAAGAAGAAGAAGAAGAAGGAGAAGGAGAAGGAGGAGGAGGAGGAGGAGGAGGAGGAGGAGGAGGAGGAGGAGGAGGAGGAGAAGAAGGAGGAGGAGGAGGAGGAGGAGGAGGAGGAGGAGGAAGAGGAAGAGGAGGAGGAGGAGGAGGAGAAGAAGAAGAAGAAGAAGAAGAAGAAGAAGAAGAAGAAGAAGAAGAAGAAGAAGAAGAAGAAGAAGAAGAAAGAAGAAGAAGAAGAAGAAGAAGAAGAAGAAAGCAATGTGAGAAATTTGCCAGACTCATTTATAAAGCATTCATTCGGGTGGAGTTTCTTTGAAAGATGTGAAAAATATTTCTTAGCAGATTTCTAGCCACCTGGGCTGAGCTGGTGGTTGATGGGATTAGCTGCCAATGGACCCCCTTCCTGCCTTGATTGTTCTTGTCCACTCACCCCCTTCATTCTTTTCAATCTCTTCCACATTCAACCAATTTTCACGCCTTCTCCCATTTTGGCACTGCTCAGTGAATGCTAAACGGTCAGCTCCTTGAGAGATGCTTAGATGTGTTTTTTTTTTCCTTCCAGAAACTTGAAGTCTTTTTAAAATTATGATTAATTGCCAGGGAGGAAACTGGATGTAGGGATGATACTTAGTCAACGTGACCAGCAGCTCTTGCTGTGAAGCGTATGAAAACCAACAAGGGAACCCCATGGAATTAGATATGCGGTGAAGCAAATTAACTTTCTCAGGGAAGCAAAGATGAAGCTTTCTAACTGACTGGCTCAGTCAGCATGCTTTGGTAATGCTTGGGTAGATTAACAGAAAAGGAAAAGAAAAAATTGTTCTTGTACACGCAAAGCATCTCTAATTATGTCTTTTCTATTAAAAAGCAGAATAGAATAGAATAGAATAGAATAGAATAGAATAGAATAGAATAGAATAGAGGAGTGGAGTGGAGTGGAGTGGAGTGGAGTGGAGTGGAGTGGAGTGGAGTGGACTTCTTTATTGGCCAAGTGTGATTGGACACACAAGGAATTTGTCTTTGGTGCAGATGCTCTCAGTGTACATAAAAAGGCAAGGTACATTCATCAAGAATCATAAGGTGCAACACTTAATGATAGTCGTAGGGTGCTAATAAGCAATCAGGAAACAATCAATATAAATTGTAAGGATAGAAGCAACAAAGTTACAGTCATGCAGTCATAAGTGGGAGGAGATGGGTGATAGGAATGATGAGAAGACTAATAGTAATAGTAATGCAGCCTTAGTGAAGTTCTGGAGATTTTGTGATGAGTGAGTGGCATTTGGCTTATAGATGGATGGATGGATGGATGGATGGATGGATGGATGGATGGATGGATGGATGGATGGATGGATAAATAAATAAATAAATAAATAAATAAATAAATAAATAAATAATTTAATTTATAACCCGCTCTCTCTCCCCGAAGGGACTCGAGGCGGGGCACAGGGAAATTAAAAATGCATATAAAACCACAAACAATACAGTATTAAAAAAGAATTAAACTAAACTAAATAGAGATAGAGATAGAGATAGAGATAGAGATAGAGATAGAGATAGAGATAGAGATAGAGATAGAGATAGAGATAGAGATAGAGATAGAGATATCTTAGCTTCAGAGTCTGTGAAAACCAAAACAATAATAGCAGACCTGTTGTCTGTGGTCGAACACTATCCAGTTTCACTATCCAGTTTGGTTAAAAATGAGAGGAGATTAATGAAAATTTCAAGGAAATTGATTTTACTCATTTGGTTTGGAGATTTAAAAAAAAAAAATCCCGAGTCTTTATAAATTGTTCAAAATGATGCATGTTTATGCGTCATAGGGTAAAGATTCAATTCCATTGAAGAGATGGAACGAGAAATGAAAACAGCAGGATACTTCTTCTTTAAAAAAAAACAAAAAAAACGTTAGACTTAGTTGCCTTTTGCTTGAAGGGAAAGAAGAAAGTGCTTTTATAACTCAACTGAAAAATGCTTCTAGGGAGGAAGGGGAACCATTTAATAAATGAGAAGATATTAATGAGGGTTTGAAACAGCTGAGTTATTAGATAGCTTTTTAAAAGGAAAGTAAAAGTAAATGGAAGAGCAAAAAAAGAGATCCGATTTTTATCCAGCAGAAGAAAATAAATGGCATATAAATAAATGGCTTTGCCAAGAAATATTTGCCAGCAAATATAGAGGGATAATGGATTTTTTTTATAAAAAAATGTTCATTAAATTTGTTTTGGCGAAGAATACCAGTTCTGTTCAAGTTGTATAGGGTGGACTGCAAAAGTGAGAGAATTGCTTCAGGCAGCATATCTTGAATGGTAGTAAATTTGGAATAAAAATTATGAATGCTACTCATTATGGATTCCATGCAAACTATATATTAACTTTAAAATATATTAACTCATCTTTGAATATGGGGCCCACTATTGTTTTGCTGTAGAACTGAGACCTGATTCAATACCTACACTAGCTGGAATATCATCAGAGGTGGTATTCAGTTACCTTCCTATTTCGTTCGCGAAACAGATGAGGAAACAGGCACGGCTAAAACGAACACGTTTATTAACCAGCTCAATTCAGAACAACAGAACGAACAACGAACGGCCTGACAGCTATTTATATGACAGCTGTCAGGCGCAGAGCCAATCCCCAGGCTGCATTTTGCCGCGCCTGGCTCCGGGCGCGCTGGGACCAATCAGCACGCTTGGTCCCCGTTCTGCCTGGCAGCAGACGTAAGTCCGAGGACTTAACACCTCTTTCCCCCGGATGGTGCACGCGTAGTCGGACAGGTAAGTGGGCCGCCGTCTGGTCCGGCCGGACCTGCGTGGTTCGATGGTGGTCTTTTCCGGAGGAGAGGAAGGGTTGCTGCTGTCATCTGATGGGTGGCGTAGGATTGGCTCGTCGCTGGATAACTCCGCCCGTGGAACGGGGCGGCCCCCCACAGGTGATATACCCGACGAGATCGCTTCGGGCCGGAACGTAGGAGGCGGGTCGGAATGGAGGGATGGTTGCTGGTAGGCGGCGGCAGGTGTCGGGTCAGTGTTCCGTCCGGTGACTAACTGTTGGTCTTCCCCGGAGATGCGCCGCCTCAACTGGTTTATATGGCGCCTCCACTCTCTCCCAGAGTCGGTCCGGACCCTATAGGAACAGGGCCCAGTAATAGCGGTTATGTACCCTGGAAGCCATCTCGGTTCCCCCGTAAAATTCTGTGCAAAAACGGGATCCCCCACACAGAAGTGTCTCGTTACCCCTGGATCCCCCGAAGGGCCCTTAGATGTAAACTCCGGGTGCAGTCTATCAAGAGTAGTTCGGAGTCGGCGGCCCATTAGGAGCTCTGCGGGGCTCTTACCCGAAGTCTGACAAGGTGTGGTGTGCTGGGCAAACAGGAAAGCCGAGAGGCGTGTGTGCCAACTACCCTTGTCCAAACGGCTCAGGGCCTCTTTCACAGAGCGCACAGCCCGTTCGGCTAAGCCATTTCCCTGGGGGTGATAAGGGGCCACAAATACCTGTCTGACCCCCAGAGAGGCCAGAAAGGACTGAAATGTGGCCGACACAAATTGAGGACCATTGTCTGATACAACAGTGTCAGGTAACCCATGGGTGGCAAACAACCTGGTTAAAACCTTAATTGTGGATTCGGCCGTAATAGAAGTAAGGTGGCAAACTTCAATCCACTTGGACAAAGCATCCACCACAACGAGGAGGAAATTGTTCCCCTCCAAGGGGCCTGCAAAGTCCAAATGAATTCGAGACCAGGGGCTTTTCGGAATGTCCCATTCCCTGGGAGGAATGGAGGGAGGCGCGGGCCTGGAGTGTTGGCAATTAGAGCATCTCTGCACCCAAGACGTAATGTCAGCATCCATGTTGGGCCACCAGGCATAGGCGCGTCCTAAAGCTTTCATGCGGACTATGCCCGGATGGCCATCATGGAGGCGAGACAATACCGTGGATTGCAATTCCGTTGGAATGACAACCCTAGTCCCCCATAACAGACAACCCTGCAATTCAGACAATTCCTCACGACGGCGGAGGAAGGGGGTAAACCCCGGGGCAACTGTCCGTTGGGGCCAGCCTCTCCGCACCCAATCTAAAACCTGAGAGAGGACAGTGTCCCGCTTGGAATATTGGGCGATGTCGATGGCAGTGACTGGGAGGGTCACGTCATCCAATTGGAAGATGGTAGAGACAGGAGCAGGGTCAGTCACTAAGAGTGGCAATGGGCACCTGCTGAGGGCATCAGCATGGCCAATCTGTTTACCCGGACGGTAAGTTAAAGAGTAAGAGTAGGAAGACAAAAACTCAGACCAACGTAGCATTCGTGGTGATAAAATTGGAGGAGTGGGACGATCTCCGGCCAAAATACCCAACAATGGTTTATGATCTGTGATCAGGGTGAAAGAACGGCCATAAAGGAAATAATGGAAGCGTTTTACTCCCGCAACGGCAGCCAACGCCTCCTTATCAAGCTGGCTATAATTTCGCTCAGCCTTTGACAAGGTGCGAGAGTAAAACGCGAGAGGAGCTTCCAGGCCATTGGGAAGAGTGTGACTAAGGACAGCGCCCACCCCAAAAGGGGAGGCATCACAAGCCAAAACTAAGGGTAACTTCTCGCTGTATTGGACAAGAACAGCAGAGGAAGTCAGTAATCGTTTGACAGACTGGAAGGCATGCTCCTCCCGAGCAGACCAAGTCCAGGAAGTGGCACTGTCCAACAAACGGTGCAACGGTTCTGCTACCGTGGCTTTATGGGGCAAGAACACAGCATAGAAATTTAAGAGCCCTAGGAAGGCTTGCAAGTCCTCCTTATTTTTCGGAGTTGGGGCAGATAAAATAGAGTCGATTTTGGAAGGGGTGGGGCGAATGCCCTGGCCATCAATCAGATAGCCAAGGAATTCGACCGAAGGAACCCCAAGACGACACTTGGAACGCTTCA
Source organism: Rhabdophis nuchalis (assembly GCA_039707465.1). Lineage (NCBI taxonomy): Eukaryota > Metazoa > Chordata > Lepidosauria > Squamata > Natricidae > Rhabdophis > Rhabdophis nuchalis. The sequence goes on along the minus strand of CM077657.1, from coordinate 19,288,745 downwards.
GTCTAAGTCCAGCAGTCCTGAAGCGCAGGAAAACTTGTCGCAGTTTGGCCCCAAGCTCATGAAGGTTCGGGGCGGCAACTAATATGTCATCAAAATATGGTACTACACCAGCAATCCCATGGAGCATGCGCTCCATGAGACTCTGGAATAACCCAGGTGCCACACTAACTCCAAACTGCAGGCGGCGGCATTTGAATGCCCCGCGATGCGTGACTATAGTTTGTGCGAGCGCGGTGGCTTCGTCTACAGGCAACTGCTGGTAAGCCTGTGCCAGGTCTAATTTGGCAAATACCGAGCCCTGGCCCATGGAGTGCAACACATGCTGCACAACAGGGACAGGGTAGGGATGAGCCTGTAAGGCTTTATTCAATGTGGACTTAAAATCACCACAGATCCTGACAGAACCATCAGGCTTGACCGGGGTGACAATCGGGGTCTCCCAAGGGGCGTGATCTATAGGTTCTAAAACGCCCTGTGAGATCAATTTATCCAATTCAGCGTCCACCCTATGCCGTAATGCTAGGGGAACACGCCGTGCTTTGAGGCGGATTGGGGCTATCTGTGGGTCAATATTCAATGAAATAGGGGTACCTGTATAGGAGCCCAGGGATTCGTCGAACACGTCGGCGAACTCCATGAACAGATCAGAGAAAGAATTAGAATGCGTGGTATGGTGGACCCCCTCAATTTTAAACCCCAGAGCCCTGAACCAATCTAACCCAAGTAAGGAAGGCAACGGATTGGTAACAACAATTAAAGGCAATTTCCCTGTAAACTGGCCATAGCTGACATTAACTTTAGCCCATCCCAAAATCGGAATAGGGTTCCCCTGATAGTCACGTAAGCGACAAGGGCAAGGTTGCAGCTGAGACTTCTGGAAAGATGGGAGGATCTTTGACAGGGTGGCCCAGGAGACGATCGTCTTCGCGGAGCCTGTATCCAATTCCATCTCACACTGACGGCCTTCAATGGAAATGCGGAGATGAATCTTCGCTCTACCTGGGGAAGAGACGGAGGCTGAACTGATAGACCAGTCATCGGAAGGAATGGGGTATTCCCAAAGCTGATCGACCTCCTCGGAAGCCGCAAAAACTCCGTCCCGGCGGCGCGGCTGCGGGCGAGCCATATTGGTTGAGGGGCAAGGCGCAGGAGCCCTGCAAACAGCTGCCAAGTGTCCCTTTTTTCCGCAACGCCGGCAGGTGGCGTCTTTGAATTTACACTGAGAGCGCAAATGTTTCCCGCCACAGCTGAGGCAGAGTCGTCCATTGGTGTTAGGTACTGAGCCTGCCCTGCCGGTGATCTTGAGGCGGCTGACCTCAGAGGAAATATCTGAGGAAAAATCCTCCTCCCCAGTTTGGCAAATTGCGGAGGGAGGTAAAGGGCTAGAGGCGTAGGTTTGCTGAAACTTCTGGAGAACTGAGGTAGTTCTCTCAGCCATCTCCGATGCCCGAGCCTCCTCGATGGCAATAGCGAGAGTCAATTCGGAGCGGACGAGTAAACGCCGCTGTAAACGCCCATCACGCACCCCGTAAATAAATTGTTCTAACAGGGCTTCCTCTAGGTCAGTAAAATTACACTGGACCGCGGAGGCTCTGAGGGCAGCGACATAGTTGTTGACAGACTGACCTTCACGCTGCAGACATTGCCGGAAAGCCTGCCGCTTAGCATAGCGAGAGGGCGCAGGGGCGTAATGGCCCTTTAATTTAGATAAGAGAATGTCCCAGGCAACTGAATGAACAGGAGTAGGAGAGACCAGAGCCCTGGCAGTAGCGAACATTTCTGGTCCACAGGAGCTGAGGAAAATGCCCCTTTTCCTGTCAGAGGAAAGGGAAGCGAGGTCTTGAGCCTGGAGAAAACACTCAAAACGCTCGATAAAAGCGTCCCAGCATTCACGGTCTGGAGAGAACTCAGCGAAAATGCGAGTGGTTAAAAAACCGGCCATCCTCGTCGCCAGTATTTCGTTCGCGAAACAGATGAGGAAACAGGCACGGCTAAAACGAACACGTTTATTAACCAGCTCAATTCAGAACAACAGAACGAACAACGAACGGCCTGACAGCTATTTATATGACAGCTGTCAGGCGCAGAGCCAATCCCCAGGCTGCATTTTGCCGCGCCTGGCTCCGGGCGCGCTGGGACCAATCAGCACGCTTGGTCCCCGTTCTGCCTGGCAGCAGACGTAAGTCCGAGGACTTAACACTTCCCTTTGTTTTTGTTAGTTGCAAAGTCGTGTCCAACACATCACGACCCCATGGACAAGGTTCCTCCAGGCCTCCCTGTCCTCTACCAACCTCTGGAGTCCATTTAAGCTCACGCCGACTGCTTCGGTGACTCCATCCAGCCACCTCATTCTCTGCCGTCCCCTTCTTCTTTTGCCCTCAGTCTTTCCCAGCATGAGGCTCTTCTCCAGGGAGTCCTTCCTTCTCATTAGGTGGCCAAAGTCTTTGAGTTTCCTCTTCAGGATCTGGCTTTCCAAAGAGCAGTCAGGGTTGATCTCCTCTAGGACTGACCGGTTTGATCCCCTTGCAGTCCAAGGGACTCACAGGGATATTCTCCAGCACCAGAGTTCAAAAGCCTCCATTCTTTGGCGCTCAGCCTTCCTTATGGTCCAACTTTCACAGCCATCCATTGCAAATGGGAACACCATAGCCTTGATTAGATGCATTTTTGTTGGCATGGTGATGTCTCTGCTTTTCAGTATGCTGTCTCTATTGGCTCACAAATGTGAGTGTGCACATTTGTGCATGCGCTCAGCCATCCCTTCATGCGTTTTGGCTTTTAAAAAAGCGCCTAAAAGGGATTGCATAGAGCCAGGATGGGTGGGCAACTTGTTGAGACTACTCAATCCTTACTAGGGCATTTATTTTCCTGAGAAGATTGGTTTCTCCTTGCTGCTGATGTTTCTCTGTTACGAGAGAACGTGTTATTTTGGACAGAATCATCGAAGGACAAATAAACCTTACAATGCACATAGAATGACAATAAAGGCTATACTATATACGAGGTGCTAGAAACTATATCTCATCTTTCTTTAGATGAAGCCCTGATTGAAATGGCAGCAGAAAGTAGGAACTATCAAATTCACATCTCAGGATTTAATTGCATCACTATTAAAACTGTGTAGCCCAAGATCCACTGGGATCCACCGGTGTCTCTGTTCTCTACTGGTGAGACTGCTTACACCAGTGATATTGTCATAAACTGTAGCTCTCCAGCCCATTTAGATTCATGCTGCAGCGGGCTTGATTTAAGAGTGAACTTTTCAACTCATTAACATAATCAATGGGTTGCGTTGCCGCCAAGTCTATCCTTAGTCCTCCCCAAGCATTCCAGCCAGGTTTTATTTCCTTGCTTTTAATAAACTTAAGGTGTTTGTCATTGATGGCCGTAGACCAAGTGGTTGAGATGGTACGCTACTATAACAGTAAATGCTGATGTAACAAGAAACTGAAGACCTCACTCAGACCAGTTTCATGGAGACACGGAGGAAGCCCATTGATCAGGTTGTGAACCTGACGTGAACATTTAAAAAAAAAAAACAAAGTAGATGTCCTTGAAAAATGGGAATATATTAAGTCGAAGTCAGATTCTAAATACTTTTAATTGAGCTGTAGGGAGTGGCTGTAGTAAAGGATACACAGAAATCCACTAAAAATATACTTCTGTTTTAATACTCCACAACTGCATAACAGTTTATGGTCCACATGTCACAACGTATGTGTTGAAATATAGCCATTATAAAAAAGAGAGAGAAGCATCATCATAAAGTAGACATTTGACAGATGAGTCAATCTCTTCTCTTTTGAATGACTAAAATGCATGGAATTAATTACACTGTGATGGACCTACTAGCTTAAATCATCACCACCATCTTTAAAGACCCATAATCCCTTGTGAGGTGGAGTCTGGGCAACTGAATGGAGCTAACAGAGGCTGGATGCCCTCCCTATCGCCATAGCCGAGTTTTTTTCAGCAGATATATTCTCGTTGTGCTCAGAAAGAGAAATATCTGCCTCTACCTAGGATCGAACTTACAGGCTCCTGATTGTGAGGTGAGAGCTCCACCTCTAGGCCACCGCACCATTCCACCTACTAGCTTTAATGTACGTGTTTAACTCGTTGAGATAGCAACCAAGAATTGTAATAGAGAGAAGTAATTGTGTATAATGGCAATATACCAAAGGCCAGGGATGAATAAATAAGGGCCACCATTTTCCCCAAACCAACCTTCAAATTGCTGGTTGAATAATGCTGTCTCCATGTATTTATGGCAAGAGTTGGGACATGGATTGTAAACACTGGGGTTGGATTTGGCAAATAGATTGATGTTTTCCTCTTTCCCTTTGTTAAACCTTTTCTCTTTCCTGCTCATTAGTTTATTTTAAAAATTTATAAATAATGTTTTCCCAAGGCAGCTTACAGCAACAAACTCCTATGCGCCAACATATAATGATAATAATCATATATTAATACAGTACTGGAAACGCACACAATAGAAACCTAATAAAACATTAATAAAAGAGCGGCAGTTAAAAATATCACCGCACCGTATTAAAATCCAATTCTGCTATAAGCTAACACTTAAAGTGAAACATTCTCACCCATTCAAAGGGTAGCCTACATAAATCTTTAGGGCCTTATTAAAAGTGGAAGCACAGATCTGACACGCACCCCATATGGTAGACTACTCTAAAAGCTTGGGGGTCTCGGTGGAAAAGGGTCTTTTGGGGGGACGGTTAAATTCAACAAGAACTCTGAAAAGAGGGTGGAAGAGGAGAAATGCCTTTCTCGTGTGAGGAGATTCCTGTTGTTGTTGTTGTTGTCAGTTGTGAAGTCATGTCCGACCCGTCAAAACTTCAAGGACAACGTTCCTCCAGGTCTTCCAGTCCTCTACCATCCTCTGGAGTCCATTTAAGCTCATGCCGACTGCTTTGGTGACTCCATCCAGCCACCTCATTCTCTGTCATCCCCTTCTTCTTCTTCTGCCCTCCATCTTTCCCAGCATTAGGTTCTTCTCCAGGGAGTCCTTCTTTCTCATTAGGTGGCCAAAGTACTTGAGTTTCCTCTTCAGGATCTGGCTTTCCAAAGAGCAGTTGGGGTTGATCTCCTCTAGGACTGACTGGTTGGATCGCCTTGCAGTCCAAGGGAGGAGTCTTCTCCAGCACCATCGTTCAAAGGCCTCCATTCTTTGGCGCTCAGCCTTTCTTACGGTCCAATCTTCAACCTCCATCAATTGCAACTGGGAATACCATAGCATTGACTATGCGCACTTTTGTTGGCAGGGTGATGTCTCTGCTTTTTAGTATGATCTCTAGATTTGCCATTGCTTTTCTCCCCAGGAGCAAGCATCTTTTAATTTCTGGGCTGCAATCCCCATCTGCAGTGATCTCATAGCCCAGGAAAATAAAATGTGTCACTCCCTCCATTTCTTCCCCATCTATTTGCCAGGACGTGAGAGGGCCGAATTGAGATTCCTGTAAGGTCAACTAACTCAATCCCAAATGATTGAGGACACTCTACTTATCAGAATCATTTCAGCCTAACATTACTTTCTGCTCCCTTGTTCCTTCCAAAATAAATACTCATATCACTATGTCGGCCCCTTTATCCATCAAAGAGTGACAAGGAATCCCCAGGGAAGGAAGGAAGATCTTTTATGCGTATTGCCTAAATATGCTACGAGTAAAACATGAATGTTAGATTAACTATAGGCTTGACATCTTTTCTGTTTTTCAAGGGACAGTTCATTGTTTAAGATAAAATGTAAAGGTAAAGGTTCCCCTCGTACATATGTGCCAGTCGTTCCTGACTCTAGGGGGCGGTGCTCATCTCTCTTTCAAAGCCGAAGAGCCAGCGCTGTCCAAAGACGTCTCCGTGGTCATGTGGCTGGCATGACTCAACCCCGAAGGTACACGGAACACTACTACCTTCCCACCAAAGGTGATCCCTATTTTTCTACTTGCATTTTTACGTGCTTTCCAACTGCTAGGTTGACAGAAGCTGGGACAAGTAACGAGAGCTCTCTCCGTTAGGCGGCACTAGGGATTCGAACCGCTGAACTGCCGACTTTCTGATTGACAAGCTCAGCATCTTAGCCACCGAGCCTCTGCGTCTCCCAAGATAAAATGTCATGTAGCGTTAATAAGTAATGTAGGTTGCTCCACCCCTTGGCTTTGGGAAGTTGAATCCAAACTTAAATCTAACCTTGGATTCCCTACAAATCATGTGTGATTCCATGCCATTCAGCTCTGCTCTTCGCTTGCAATATCAGTTGAGAAGAATTTTAAAAAAACAAAAAACCCGAACAGCATGCTCATAAGAAGCACCATTGAATACAATGAAACAATCATGACCCGCTTAAATCTAGCGATCCAATAGGTCTTTGTTACAAGTAATTTAGTCTGAGTGCTTCTCATTCAGCGCAGAACCATGGTAAATAAATTTTAGATGCTACAACCGTTTCACGTTCAATGACATCTGGCGTACACCATTTTATTAAAGCCTTACAAGGTGTTCCATTATCCTGAAAGCACTTCAAGTGGCAAGCTCCTTTAGTTATGATTCAGAATTGCACGAGTCAGTCTTTAGAGCTTTAATCAAGGTCTGAACTGTTGTAGTTCCATACCCTCCATTAAAAAAAAAACCAACATCCTGGAAACTAAGTTATTGTTAACAAGATACTACCCTTTAGGCTGCTTTTCAAGTAGGTTGCAAAGGCGTTGTGAAATCCACGAAGACATTTTCAATAGCTAGAGAGAAGCATGTCGGCAAAACCCAGACTTCTGAGTTCTCATGCAACTCTTGAACTAAATAAAGAGTTGCATGTGAGGCAAATGAAGCTAAATATAGGTGGCCCAGGATAATTGCTCCAACCGAGGCATGAACAAAAATTGTTCCTTGTCCTGACAAAAAAAAACCCTTTTCTTAATTGGCTGTGAATTCTGCTCATTCACATCTAGCGAAGTCTTTCAAGGGAGGATTTACAGTCACAGACCTTATCTGGCTTGAAGAGCTGACAGGCCTATATCTGCAAAACTTGGCAAGGAGTCTTGGAGAGTCACAAACCAATTAAACGAACTAATGGTCTCCTGCAAACTCCACTCCCCTTTCTCTCCTCTTTTATTTCCTCTGGGAGGGGTCATTCATCATCCACCTGCATCCTTACTCCCAAGTCGACCCCTGTTCTTTAGCTGTTCCCTTAATTTGGCAACTCTGTGCATGCGCACTCTGGGAACAGGCTCCAGCTGTTCATCTGCCTGACTGATGCCTGACTCTGAAGGCAGCTGATAACTGGCATACGGCTCTGGCCCCCTCTCTGCCTCGACACAGAGCCCTCATCAGAGCCTTCCTCAGACTCCAGGACTGGCCCAGGTTCCTCCCCAACCTCCTCACTGTCTGAATCTGCTGGTACCTCCACTGGCTGCTGGTGGGCCACAACAATAATGTTGCAGAATCCAATCTGAGATACTGGGACCAAAGGTTTATTCCTGCAAGCTTTTGGCCTCGTGCTGGATCCCATCCTTAAGCAACTTCTCTCTTTAGAGACAGTATATACTATCAGTGTGTGTGTGTGTGTGTGTGTGTGTGTGTGTGTGTGTGTGTGTGTGCAGTTAAGACACTGGACCTGTTGGCTGAAAAGCCAGTCCAGGTTTGAGACCCGAGTGCCATGTGAGGGTTACTCACATGGCTCCCATTCTCATTGCAGTTCCTGTCAACCTAGCAGCTCAAAAGCATGCAAATGCAAGTAGATAAATAGGTACCACTTTGGTGGGGAAGTAGCACTGCTCTGTGACGTCATGCTGGCCCCATGACTACAGAAATGTCTTCGGACAGCACTGGCTCAATGGGCTCGAAACAGAGATGAGCATCACCCCCTATAGCTGACTAGCGGAATAAAATCTGCAGGGACTCCTTTATTTGCATGTAGGGTACCCAATTCATTTCATTTGCAAAGGCTGCATGATGACCATCTGGCCTTGGGAACAGGCCCGTTTGTACGGCCCGTTTCACAACCGTTTCTGCTTTTTGAAACGCAGAGGAAAGAGCCTGCCTGCTTTTAACTTCTCAACAGAGCATCGGAAGGGCAGAGGGTACATCAGAACGTGTTGCCGTTGTGGCACTTTAATTCAATCAGCGGCGTAATTTCCCCATAGGAGGATGCTTCAGATTCAAAACATTCATGGACGGGCATGTCGTGCTGCGATATCAATTCCCCACAATGATCATAACGGCATTTTTCTTAATTTGAAGGTTCTGTGCCTCGGATTTATAGCTTCACTTTATTCATTTTTCCCCCAGTTGTGTTTGTGTTTGTGTGTGTGATTGTTTATTTATGCTTCAGCATGGAAGCCATCTGGGTCATTCTGGGCCACTTGCTCATGCTCAGAACAAGCCTGGAAAAATGTCCATCTACCAAACCATACTGGAAAAGCATGATTGTTTATGGTCGGGGGTTGCCCACCGCAGCTCTAGAGACGCATGCGGCTCTTTCAACCTTCTGCTGCGGCTCCCTGTTGCCAGTCAGTAAAAGGAAAAAAGGATGCCACACTAGGAGGAGACTCTATGGTAGGGGAACCGGGCTTCTGGTCAGCAGAGGAAAAAGGATACTGTGCTAGGAAGAGACTCTATGATGGGGGAACCGGACTTCCAGTCAGCAGAGGAAAATTATGATGCCGCACTAGGAGAAAACTCTATGGTGGGGGAACCAGACTTTCAGTCAGCTCCAGAATTGAACGGAGGGCTTCCGGTTAGAACCTTTGTGGCTCTTTTGAGTATTTAAGGTTGCCAACCCCTGGTTATGGTTATGGTCAGTGAAGAGGTTTTGACCCTGCATTGCTTTGTATATATGCTTGTGTGTATGCAATTGTTTTCTAAAAGAAGGTTATGATTTCGTAAACGTTTATTGCATGCATGCAGTGTGTGTGTGTGTGTTTGTGTGTAACTGCATGTGTAGAGACAGTTTGGTCCAGTGGTTAAGGCAACAGGCTAGAAACCAGGAGACCGTGAGTTCTAATCCCACCTCAGGTACAAAGCCAGTTGGTGACTTTGGACCAGTCACTGTCTGTCAGCCCAAAGAAGGAGGCAATGGCAACACTACTTCTGAAACCTTGCCAAGAAAACTTCAAGGACCATGTCTTCTTCTGTTTCTGCAGATAATTCTCTTTCTTTAAAAGAAGGAAAAGAAGGAGAGAATTTGCATGGAATAAGAGCAATGCACTCTAGTTGAGGAAACCAGTGCATGTAGCACACACTATGATTGTAACAGGTTTGATTGCCATGAAACTGTATTATTTATCCCCATTGACAGAACAGTGTTTGAAGTCTTCTTTATGGCTCAGGTCAGATATAATGATCTCATCCCTATAAACCCAAGAGTTATTGAGCTCTGAATAAGCCTTTGCCCCTCCTGCCTTCATAGCCTTAACCAGATTTATTTAAACGTTAACCTCCCATTACAGTAGAATGGAGTAAATTGTCTTTTTGGAAAGCAGAATACAGTGTGTACAGCTTACTATAGTCTGAAAAGTGGAATTAGTGAGAGAAAATGGCACTTCTAATATATTATCAAGACATGAATTCCTCACCTAAGAAAATGAACAGTCTAAATTTAGATGGTATTTTTCAATCATTGAGTGGCTTTCATTTCTCTCTCTCTTGTGCTTTTTACTCAATGGGTCGCCCTAGTTGGCTATTTTGCTAGCCTTGTGTGTTTCACTTTTGGAGGGAGGGTACCCAAAATTGTCTTTCATAGTTGGATACCAGAATTTCCATTGTGAACTAATTAGCATTTGGAGAATTAAACAGTGGTTTCATTTAGAGACCTGCTTACCCATATGCCTGGTATCCTCCAGTTATTGGACGATAACTTCCACAATGCTTTGCCTTTGCTAACATGAGCTGAATTTATTTGGGTTTGAAGCCCAAACATCTCAAGAAGTACGGATGTTGGACAGCAATCAGGGGGAAGGTTCAAATGAGGAATTAGTCTGGACTCCTTAGGTAAACACAAGAGGGCAAGTTTTGATCCCCAGATGCCTTTAAGCCTTAGCTAGTTCTTCCCAAAGAGGATGCGGTGGCTCAGTGACTAAGACGCTGAGTTTGTCGATCAGAAAGGTCAGCAGTTCGGCAGTTTGAATCCCTAGCATCACATAACGGAGTGAGCTCCCATTCCTTGTCCCAGCTTCTGCCAACCTAGCAGTTTGAAAGCATGTAACAATGCAAGTAGAAAAATAGGAACCACCTTTGGTGGGAAGGTAGCAGCATTCCTTGCACTTTTGACACTGAGTCATGCTGGCCACATGACCACGGACACATCTTCGGAAAGCACTGGCTCTTTGGCTTTGACACGGAGATGAGCACCGCCCCCTAGAGTCAGGAACGACTAACACATACTGTATGTGCGAGGGGAAGCTTTACCTTCACTTTAGTCCTTCCCAAGCATGAGCTGCCAATATGGAGAAATTCTTGTATAATAGGCAGAATAAAATAAAGTAGTGAGCTAGAACTGTATATGTGTAGGTCTGATTACTTGTGCCTGACAACAAGAAGCCTACGCCTGCTAAAGTATTATTCCTGCTCTTTGCTTTTCTACTCATCCTTTTTTTTTCTTACCCTTCATAAGCAAAGCAAAATGTGAAACCGGTATTACAAAAACAAATATAAGCAACTCTTAATCAACTAGATAGTTTTCGATTCGGCCAGGTAGTATCCCTGTGCCCCGCCTCGAGTCCCTTCGGGGAGAGAGAGCGGGTTATAAATAAAAATTATTATTATTATTATTATTATTATTATTATTATTATTATTATTATTATTATTATTATTATTATTATTATTATTATTATTATTATTAACTGCTACAAGAGCATCATTATTGGCTGCATCATTTAAGATGCTGGTCGTCAGCTTCACGAAGCCCAAGCCTTGCTTATCTTCAAGTTACTCTTCTTACTGTTGAATCTGTCTATTCAGTAAGATCTGAAGACAGAAGGAATGTTAAAACTCCCATCTTGGAGGAAGTACAATATATAGTGTGAGTCTTGTTGAGTTTTTTCAGTTAGGTCTTCAAACAACTTCCCCCACCCTTAACACCTTGACCTCCTTCTCCTTTGATGCTTTAGGACAGACACGAAGACATAGATCTTTAGGAGAACCTTTGAAGATGTTGAGATTTAGACTATCTCCAGTCATGGTAAATCAAGTGAATGTTTGTGGTTTGGAGCAGTCTTGCATATTTCCATGGTTAAAATAGTATGCTTGCTGTTGGTGTCTATGGAGATGCTCAGTCATCCAGGTCATGGTTGTCCCAAAGGTGCTTTTTCAAGAGGCAACTAGACTTTCTGTTTTTTTTTCTTTGAGGAGGTTTCGCTTCTTTGTCCAAGAAGCTTTTTCAGCTCTGACTGAATGATGGGGGGATGCTGTTGGTGATAACCAGTGCAAAGCCTTTGAGAACTGAAGAGCACAGAAGTTGCGACAAGTATGTCAGTAAACCAATCCATAGTGTAATCCTTAGTGTTTGCTTGCAGTAGATTCATGCTATTTTTTTCCCCCTGAACATGTTGTTGTCTGGGGATTGGCAGATTTGCATGGAAAACTTTGCATTACCAGCATTTGAAAAGGCGAGCAGAGAACGTAAGCTCGTTTGCGTTTGGGAATGACATAAAACGGTGATTGGTTTTGTGTTTCATACATTGACAAACTAGATAGTCGTAACTGCTGCAATTATGGTTCTGTGAAATCTTAGTTACTGCCACGTACATTGCTGTCTACGGCTTCCCATGCATGGTTCAGTTCAATTGCAGGATAGATTTCAGCTCAGCAATTCTTTGGGTTTCTCCCTTTACAATTTGTTTTCCTAAGCCAGTTTTCTCTGATTTTGAGTTACACCGCATTGTAGGCAGTACGTCCTGTGCTTTTTTCGGCGGCCATCAACGTGCACCACCATGAAACTACACAGACATGATTTGTAAGCAACAGCTGTATGCAGATACGAGGCTGGGATTATTGCCTTTAGCTGGGTTTTGTAGTTAAATCTAACTTTACAACACTTCCGTTATGAAAGAAATCACTGTTTATGAGCCAAGCTAGCAATCCCGATTCAAATTGATTGGGCAATGGAAAATAACAACAGTGGCGGGGAGAGAAGGACATACAAAATTAATTTTTATGGCCTGGAGGATGTGATTTTTCTTCACTTTAGACTATTGCTGCTCAGAGCTACGTCCTGTTAATATCTGAACGAGGCAGGAGAGGAGGAGGCAGACATCCAGACAACGGATGTTGCTGATTCCAACTGCAAATATCACCCCTGTGGCAGATATAACAACCTAATGGAATAACTCCGACTCGAAAATAAATTGAATTCCCATTACAACTGGCCTGATTTATATTTATTTATTTTTCTAGAAGCCGGCCACCCAACTGCTAGCGCGTTGGGCTGCAGATTCTCTGGCTTCCCGTGGAGAAGAGAGCGAACGATTAGCTTTCTTAAGCCCACCTTGGAGGTGAAGCACGACACGTACCTCTCTCGCCGGGCGATTCATACACATGGCTTCTCCGTCCAACGTGCTGTGTGGAGGGGGAGAAAGATAGGAGGACAATGAAGCACTAGGCTGGTCCTTTAAGTAGGTCATGGACTGCCTAGAGTGGTTATTATCAGCAGCCACCTTGTGTGGAAAACAAAACCTGTCAATGTGGAACGCTCTCTACTTGTAAACAAACCTTTATGAAAGCTGGCAGGACTTGCTGAAAAATATGGAGTTTGGCATAAATAGGATTAGGTAACTTCCGACTTCATTACTGCGGGAACACCAAAAGGCTCCTTGTAAATAAATGGCAACCCACTTGTGTCCTTTCTCCTCTTTTATGCACTGTGGAATCTGCCTTGATGAGCTCTGGGTGAGGAAAGAATCTCATCCGTGTCCTGTTGTGACAACAATGGGAAGGACCATCGGCGGGTAGAAATGTTCATTGGGGATATAGAGTACGCTACAAAAACGATGATCAATCTGATGACGTACAAGCAGCCTCACGATCACAATGGAGCCCAACATTTCCGTTGCGAAGTGAGACTTTTGTGAAGTTGGTTTTGCCCCATTTTACAGTTTTCCTTGCCCCAGACGTTAAGTGAGTTACTGCAGTTGATAAGTCAGTAAGACGGCTGTTAAGGGAATCTTGCTTCCCCCGTGACTTTGCTTGTCAGAGATTGGCAAAGGGGGATCAAATGACACCCCTCCCCCGGGACACTGCAACCGTCATACATATGAGTCAGTGGCCACACGTCTGATATTTTGATCACGTAGTCGTGGAGATGCTACAATGGTCCTAAGTCTCACTTTCCCACCCCCACTGCTGTTGTAACTTTGAATGGGCACTAAATGAATTGTTGCAAGTCATTAAGAATCGAGTGGTTAGAATGCAGTAGTTCAGGCTATTTCTGCTGACTGCCAGATGCTTACAACTTGGCAGTTCGAATCTCACCAGGCTCAAGGTTAACTCAGCCTTCCATCCTTCCGAAGTGGGTCAAATGAGGACCCAGATTGTTGGGTGCAAGAGGCTGACTCTGTAAACCACTTAGAGAGGGCTGTAAAGCACTGTGAAGCGGCATGTAAGTCTAAGCGCTATTGCTATTTTACAATAGTTCCAGCATCGAACAAATAATCAAAGCCTCTTTTGTTGACTTGGACATGATTTGAATTTGTAGGCTGAAGAATTTTACTGGAGTTATTTTTTGTTCGTTAGTGTAAGAGATAATAGATTAAAGTGCTTTTTCCAAGAAGATATAATCCTTGTCATAGAGAACAAAGGATGTGTGCATTGCATTTTGCAAGCAACAAATAGAAGAACTGTTAAAGTGCTCGCTTTTTTCTAAGAAATAATTAGGAGGCACAAAGACTGCTATGAAAGATACAATTGGAGCAGGATGTCTATGGAGATTCTCCATCATCCAGGTCACAGTTTCCCCAAAGGTGCTTTTTCAAGAAGCAACTGGACTTTCTGCTTTTTTCTTTGAAGACGGTTTCCTTCTCATCCAAGAAGAAGAAGAAGCTTCTTGGATGTGGAAGCGAAACCTCTTCAAAGAAAAACAAACGCAGAAAATCCAGTTGCTTCTTGAAAAAAGCACCTTTCAGATTGAGCAGGAAGAAGGTGTGATTAACTGGCTAGACGCTATGACTGGTTTACACAACTGTGATGTATGAAACCTGAACAGTCAACTCATTGCTCACGTCCAGTAGCCTGACAGTTCTTGATATTTTCCTGTGAGAGACTTCTAGGGGGGGCATTTCTCCACGATTTGGTGGGAAATAAGATAAATGGAGGCTCAAATGGACTGGCCACCCAGAGCCCTGGCCTCCAGTTGCCCCGCTCGTTCCCAATTTGTGCAGGCCGGTTCTCTAGGTATCCTTCACACTGCCCGCGGATGCCTGCGGGAGCGCCGTGCGTGCGCTGACGGAGTTGAACCCCAGCCTTGTTGCAGCCTTGAGTTTCCATTAACATTCATACTTGTTGGACTCGACGAGTTCAAGTTTTGACAGATCTCATGTAGTGTTTAGACATGAATTTTTAAAAAGGCCATTACTGGCTATTCCCCAGCTTGCTCACTGAGTGCGCTTGAAGCGACTGAACTCGCTCCTGCAAAGAAGCCGGGAGATTTTCTTACTAGGTCTGAAAAATGACACCTGGAAGACAAATGGGAGCTGTCATAGCTAAGCCTCTGAGGAATGCCTTGCAAGCATGGTGGCTTTACATAGCTAAATTTCGGTGTGCCGCTTCAAAAGGTTCTTGCCCTGGAGGTGCTTACGGGGGCTCTTGCTTCCGTCAGGAATCATAGCGACCGTCGATCATAAATTTATTTTAAACATCTTTCTCTCCTTGGGATTTTCAGGGCAGCTCCTCTTGGGTTTATCATTATATACAATCCCCTATATACAGCTCCCTGGAAATGGCTAAGGATCAGCTGTGAGTGGAAGAACATATGGTTGACTTTTGTTGTTGTTGTTCGTTGCAAAGTCTTGTCCGACCCATCACGACCCCATGGACAACGTTCCTCCAGGCCTTCTTGTCCTCCTCAGGAGTCCATTTAAGCTCAAGCCTACTGCTTCGGGGACTCCATCCAGCCACCTCCTTCTCTGCCATCCCCTTCTTCTTTTCCCCTCAATCTTTCCCAACATGAGGCTCTTCTCCAGGGAGTCCTTCCTTCTCATTAGGTGGTCAAAGTCTTTGAGTTTCATCTACAGGATCTGGCCTTCTAAAGAGCAGTCAGGGTGGATCTCCTCTAGGACTGACCAGTTGGATCACCATGCAGTCCAAGGGACTCAGTGCAGGAGTCTTCTCCAGCACCAGAGTTCAAAGGCCTCCATTCTTTGGCGCTCAGTTTCCTCTTCAGGATCTGGCCTTCTAAAGAGCAGTCAGGGTAGATCTCCTGTAAGCATCTTCTCCAGCGAGCATTCTTAGTTTTTTCTAAATATTTCACCTAGTGGTTAGGGCTTGGGTCTCTCCCCCCCCCCCAGGTGTCTGAAAATAGCTGGGCCAAACCTAGTCAAATGCAGATGAAGCTATTTAGGATCAGGTTTAAACCCAAAGTACGTGAGATACAATGCAGAAGATACTTCCCTTATCCGGAGATAGAGGGTCTCGTGATGTTTTCCGTGGTTCCAATGCAAATCTTCCCCTTTCTGACCTGTCTGAAATTATTATAATCTCCCCCCTGCTTTATTATAGTTAAACGTTGTGGGTAATTGAAAACAAAAATCCTCTGCATGTTGGTCAATAACACCATGCCCCTTCGGGGTGTTTTAAGGGATCACAGCAGGGCAATAAATAAATAAAATCACCAACTGTCAAGTTCTATTATGTTAACTTTCCTACAGGGCATTGTCAAAGACAAAGAAGAAGGAAAAAAAAAGTTGCGTTCAGACAGGGAGGTTGGAGAAATTCAGGGCAAGGGGACAAATCAGCATATCCTTCGACTTCTAAGGAAGCGATTTTCTCACTCGCTGTCAGAGGGAAGGAGCGAACAGCTTAGCTTGTCTTTGTGTAGGAGGGATGATAGGCTGAAGCTGGAAGGGACAAAATTGCAATGTGGCAGCTCTCACCTCATCTGTCTTAATGCGGAGCTCGGTCTTTTGCTGATGTCCACAAATGCTCAACGTTCTTCTGGGTATTACAACAGGCTCAAAGAAGAGGAATGGCGGGGCGGGCGGGAGAGACAGGAGCACATCAAACCGGCTTGTAATCAGCACATTTTGCAAACCAGAAGTTTCTGCTGCTTTTCTTTTTTCTTTTCTTTTTTCTCAAAAAAAATAATTTGGATTAAAATGTACATTTCCTCTGCAGGAAAGCAAAACAATCAATAATAGAAGTCTTCAGGCCCACACCTATAAATCACTATGAAAGGCTGAACTGAAAACAAATTGTATGATGCGACAGTATGATAGTGCCATGTGCATAGTGTGTATGTATAGATAGATAGATGATAGATAGATAGATAGATAGATAGATAGATAGATAGATAGATAGATAGATAGATAGATAGATAGATAGATAGATAGATAGATAGATAGATAGATAGATAGATAGATAGATAGATAGATAGATAGATAGATATGTACACGCACAAAATATAGCTGCTGGCTTTTGAATAACAGTCAGAGCTGCTAGACGTGAAGGCAGCCCTCTCACCCTTCTCTCTACCGGATTGATTTTCCATCCAGAGGATTTTCATAACTAATTATTGGTAAGCTTCCTGTGAAGCTTCTAAGCTACAAGAAGGGACGTCTGCAGGAATGAGATGAAAGGCTCGGAGACGGATCAGACGCAAGAAGGATCCTAACCTTAACCCAAATTCAACCAGATTGAACAAGAGGAACGATTGTGGAAAGGGACATGAGGAGGAGGAAAAGATTCAGGATAGTACCACTCTATAATTTTCCAGGATATAGTTATTGCATTAGAAGCTTTAGTCCGGCAAGATTCTGTCTATTAGCTCTAAGCTAATAAACATCTGTGAATCAATGTGTGTTAACTTTTTGCGATTTAGAGCACAGTGAGGGAAAACTCTGCAAAGCAAAGTACAGGTAGCCCTCAGCATACGACCAACAATTGAGCCCAACATTTCTGTTGCTAAGCGAGACATTTGTTAAGTGAGTTTTGCCACATTTTATGACTTTGCTTGCCATAGATGTTAAGTGAATCACTGCAGTCAGTAACAAGGTTGTTAAATGAATCTGGCTTTCTCATTGACTTGTCAGAAGGTTGCAAATGGGGATCATATGACCCTGGGACACGGCAACTGTCATAAATATGTCATATACATGAGCCAGTTGAATTTTGATCCTGAGGATACTTCAATGGTTGTGTGAAAAATGGTTTCAGTGCCATTGTAGCTTTGAATGGTGACTAAGCAAATGGTTGTAAGTTGAAGACACCCTGCACTTTAATGTCATTCTCTTACTTCAGTTCATGTCACATGATCTGGAAGATAAGACTTTGCCTAATTTTGAAGCTGATTTTTGTTGACGAAATACCAGATTGAATTCATGCCCAAATTCCGGCTTACTATAATAGCATTCTGATGGCCTTGCCCAAGGTTTCCCATTTTCCCCTTGCCCAAGGTTTCCCATTTGGGAGAAATATGGCGATCAATAACAATAACGATACTGATGCCTGAAATTCTGTTTGCAAAAGGTTCCTTATATTTAATATGAGATACGCAACCAAGGTTGGTCACCATACT
Organism: Rhabdophis nuchalis; assembly: GCA_039707465.1. Taxonomy (NCBI): domain Eukaryota; kingdom Metazoa; phylum Chordata; class Lepidosauria; order Squamata; family Natricidae; genus Rhabdophis; species Rhabdophis nuchalis. The sequence goes on along the minus strand of CM077657.1, from coordinate 19,271,013 downwards.
ACAAAAAAGACTTTTGAAAAAGTGCAGAGAAGAGTAACTAAGATGGTCAAAGGCATGGAGACTAAAGCGTTTAGAAGAATGGCTGCTGGTTTTGGGTCTCATTAGACTGTCATGCGAATAGAATTATGGGCATAGGCATGCCCGCTTATGATCCCCCCGCCCTGTGCTTTTCTCGCTTTTGGCACACGATGGGAGAAAGGTTAGCCATCGCGGATTGAGCGAGAGAAAGGGCGGTTTAAAGGTCTGCTGAGATGTTCATTCCCTCCAATCCAGCAGCCTTTTAAAAAAGAGGGATATTTTACCTCAGTCACTTGAGGCGGGGCTCTTTCCCGCCACAAAAGCAACGGGTGGTGTTCTGCATCTTCTGAGGTAAATGTTTTGGCGTACTGCCTCAGTGTGCCTCAACAACAAGCAGTGACTAAGTCAAAACTTCTAACCTTACAGTCCTGCTGGATTAGTTTTTTTTTTTTAAAAGAAAGAAAAGTGGGGGTGGGGGTGGGGGGGGAAAAAGGGAGCCCCACAAAGCTAGTTTTACATAAAGCAAGCGAAGCCACTTTTCCCTCACTTTTGGAAGGCAGCCATAATGGTGTAATTATCCACGATGACCTGGAAGACATTTTGCTTGTTTTCCTTGAAAGTAAAATTCAGCCACTGTCTCTCGCCATAAAAGCCGAGGCATAAATTGTAATGGAGTCAGTGAATCAGCCTTAGTGGTATGGCTCCTTTCAGGGCTGTGATTTATTCAAATAGGGTTCGAGCAACTTACAAGAGGCCCTGCCATTATGCCTTACGTTTGGGAGCTGACGGGAGCATTAAGGCGCTGCGGTCCGGGGTGGGGGGGAGAGGATGTAAAAAGCTGAAAACCCTGCTTTTTTTTTTTTCCTTTTACTTCTCTAAACTTTGCATGGCTCAGATGAATTATAGGGGGTTCCTTCCTCTGTAATTGTTGTGCTTTACCAAAATGAATTATTGACATTTCCACCAGTAGCGGCTTTAGTGCGGATTGTGCAGCTCTGAGCAGTTATCTGAGGGGGAGATTTTTTCCCCCTCAGATAACTGCTTAGCTCTTGCTCTCTTTCCCCAGTTTTATCACGGGTGGTGGCCCCATGAATAACTGTGGGATTCAGGTCCTGCCATTGAGGTTATCACTTTTTTCCTTAAAGGACTCCAAAGGACTCTCTGGGGCTCTGACTCTGAAGTATTTATGGCCTTTCCCTTGATAATTGCTGGTCTTGGCTTTCCTTGGAAAAGGATCGCAAACATGAATGACAATGGAAAACTTCTCAAGAGTTTTCTACGTTACTTAGTTAGAACAATTAATCAGTGGAACGACTTGCCTCTAGAAATTGTGGGGGCTCCAATTCCTGGAGGTTCTTAAGAAGAGATTGGACAGCCAGTTGTTTGAAATGGTATAGGTCCATGATGGCAAACCTATGGCACACATGCTAGAAGTGGCATGCAGAGCCATCTCTCCGGGCATGCCAGCCATCACCCGTTGCTCTTCCGGATGCTGCCGTGCACATGTGGGCACCAACCAGCTGGTCTTTGCATGCGTGGGAGCACCAGAAACTGGAAGAGCAACTCCTTGGCATGGATGTACATGCTGGGAAACTAAGCTGGCATGTGCATGTGTGCCAGAAACAAGGAGACCAGGTGACTGGCGCCCATGCTCACGCTGAAGACCAGAAGCTCAGTTTCTTGGCATGTTCATATGAACCGGAGAACTGCTCTTTTAACAGATTAACAGAGTCGGAAGGGACCTTGCGGGTCATCTAGTTCAACCCCCTGCCCAAGCAGAAGACCCTACATGTGCCTCTACCTTGGATCGAACTCACAACCTCCTGCTTGTGAGGCAAGAGCTCTACCTCTAGTTTAGTTTAGTTTATTTACATTTATATCCCGCCCTTCTCCGCAGAGGACCCAGGGCGGCGCACAGGAAATTTAAAAACATACAGAATACAAAATAAATACACAATTTAAAATATAAATTAAACCATCTGATCCTATGCTAAAAACCCAATTTTAAAATACCCGATTTAAAACTATCTAAAAGTCCCCATGGGAGGTTAGGCTAGGCCGGCTTGTTGGAATAGGTATGTCTTTAGACATTGGCGGAAGAGGCGGAGGTCGGTGATGGTGCGGAGTTCGGGGGGGTAGGTCGTTCCAAAGGGCAGGGCCTGCCACATAGAAGGCTCTCCCCCTGGGTGTCGCCAGTCGGCATTGTCTGGCCGACGGCACCCTGAGAAGGCCCTCTCTGTGGGAGCGTATCGGTCTAAGGGATGTATGGGGCAAGAGGCGGTCTCGCAAATAACTAGGCCGCAGCAGCTTCCTCCTTCCTAACCCTGCACACACGGGCGCACTCCTGTTTCGGCACTCAGTGGCGAAAAGGTTTTCCAACACTGTTGTAGGCTTTCCAGCTTGAGCAGGGGGTTGGACTAGAAGACCTCCAAGGTCCCTTCTGACTCTGTTATTCCATTATCCTAAGCAGACCAGATAATTTCTTCATTTGTCATTTCTAAGCCTCCCTTGTTTTCTGCATCCAGAACGTCATTTCTTTCATCTTTTGTCGTTCCTGCCTTGTTGTTTCCTGCTTTCCCCACTGTCAACTTTGGATTATAAACCCTTTGGGGCAGAACAGTATCACTCTGGGTGTTTGTGTGTGTGATTATGCAGCCTGATGACACTTAATTATTCTGCCTGCCTGCTTCCCACAGCAGTTAGAGGGGTTAGTGCTATCATGTTTAATTTGCTTTGGATGAGAGAGTGCAGGGGCACAAAAGATGGCTTGATGGTGACCAGCTTCAGATATGCAATTGGAAAATTGGAGGACGCCGGGCGGTTTCATTATCCCAGAAACAACACCTTCTGCCAACTCAGTTTCTATAAATCTATAAATCTAAATAAATTAATGTCTTCACAATTCCCTCTACATGTGCAGAAACAGACATTAGCGTATATATTTAAGAGAATAACTTGGAAGGGACCTTGGAGGTCTTCTAGTCCAACCCCCTGCTCAGACAGCGAAACCTATGCCATGTCAGTCTAATTTTTCTCATTGTTCTCTTTCTCATTTTTAGCGAGGATATTTCTCTCTCTATTTCTTCCTCTAGTGCAGGGGTGTCAAACTTGATTTCATTGAGGGCTGCATCAGGGTTGTGTTTGACCTCAGGGGCCAGGTGACATCAAGCTTTGTTATATATTGTATGTTTTTAGATGGTTTTTTAATTTTCCTGTACACCGCCCCGAGTCCCTTCGGGGAGAGGGGGCGGTTTATAAATGTAATAAATTATTATTAATTATTAAATTAAGCTGGGCATGGCCAGCTTGGTGTCACTCTCACACGGCCCTCCCAATCTCCATTTTTGCTGACAGGGGCACCATGGGCCGGTCCTTTGATGTTTCCAGGGTGGCCTCACCGGCCAGATCTAACCACCCCGTGGGCCGGACCTGGCCCACGGGCCTAGAGTTTGACACCCCTGCTCTAGTCTTTAATACCGTCCTTCATTCCAATACACTGCCCAATGGGCTTTGGACAGTTGCCAGTGCCTTTAGCTATAACATCCTTTTGTGAAATTTCCTTATTTTAGTTCCCTCTCATTAATTATCGAGCTCCTCCTCATTTGAACATGATGCTTCTCCATATCTTTGAAAGTTTATTGTAATAAATGTGATGGGATGATACAAATTCATCTCTTCCTCTTCCCCCTCTGTCCTTCCATCTTTCCCTCCTTCCATCCAGGGGTGAGTTGCTATTGGCATTATTGCCAGTTTGGCATGCAAAAAGAATGTGTGTGCATGCTCGCTTAGCTCACACGGACATCAAATGTGCACATTTGCAGCTAAAAGGTCTATGCATGTGCAGAACATTAGAAAACGAAAAAAAATATTTTTTTGTAATGAAGATTGTTCTGTGCATGCTCAGAACCAAAAATCAAGATGGCGGCGCCAACAATAGAACTTGTTTGGGGGTGTGGCACGCAGAGTTACTACCTACTCAGCCAAACTGATCAGAACTGCTAGGAACCCACCTCTCCTTCCTTCCTTCCTTCCTTCCTTCCTTCCTTTCTTCCTCCCTTCCTTCCTTCCTTCCTTCCTCCCTTCCCTCCCTCCCCCCCTCCCTCCTTCCTTCCTTCCTTCCTCCCTCTTTGCCTTTCAATAGGCTTGTAGGTAATCCATCGCTTTTAGAATGACTGGATACCACTTCCCTACCAAAAGAAGTTAAGGGTTTCCTATGCAGCTTCACACATCTACAGTATCTCAAAGTAGGAACTCCATCAAAGAAACACTTTTTAAAAAATAATAAGTAAAGTGTCCAGTCTTTGCTTGATTATTTCCCTCATCCTCTGCCTACTCTCTGCTTGTTCCTCAACAGTCCCAAAACTTAATAGCCCTGTTATCACCTCATTAACTTGGCAGAGCTGAAAGAAATATGCCAACTGCATTTGCTCTTCAAGAGATGACATGATTGATGTTTCTCCACAAAGCCAAGGGGGAAAAAAAAAGCAAAACAACTCCCGGTGTTGAACTAACTTGTAATCTCCCTTTCTTACACCACCATTTCCCGACATTAGACCCTACACACCGTTTGCTCTCTTCAAGATTCTCTTAAAAGTACCTGGGAACATAAACGCTTCCTTTTTTGCCTAAGATTTTGAAGGGGGGAAGAAAAGCGACTCAGCAAAAGCAGGGAACGAGGACGATTAATCATGATAATGTGCCCAACTGCACCTAATCCATGAAGAAATCCCACCCATATCTCTTGAACTTTGTCCAGCGTGGGAGAGTAACTCATTAAGAGATTAATTTTTGGATCAGGGCCGTTCTCCTGCTTCATAATTGCTATTGATTCAAGGTCTGATCTCTGAAGCCCGTTGAAGTTGAACACAACCGTTTGGCTTCCTACCAAGATATTTTGAGTTGTAATTATATTTAGGTGTGAGGTTGCTCCTCTTCTCCCCCATCCCAACAACTTTCTGGTATTGTTTTCTTTTGTTCTACTGCCTACAGTTTGCAAAAAAATAAAAGATGGGGGCCGAGGAACTAAACAGGTGGCCTGCTTTATTTTTAACAATAATTCAGAAGGTTGGGCGGGAAGTGGGGGAGTTGCTTTTTAAAAAAAAACCAACATAAATATTGATGCTTTTCTCACAAACTATTGGAGCAGTTTGTAGACTCCTTTGGAAGAAAAATGCTGTAATCAAGATGGAGGAATTGAGGGCTCGGGGTAATCCATCTTGTTTGCATTGTTGCAGAACCGGGCAATGTTTCACTCCAACTTGTTATAGCTTATGGAGGCTGTTTGCAGAATATCAGAAATAAGAGTCCCAGAACTCCAAAGCAGCTGTTGTAAGCAATGATTTTACAATCTTTATGCCTAGCTGCCATTCAGCAATGGCTTCCTGATAAAGAATTGGGCTTGGGTGAAAAAAGTTCCAGGATCGGAGAGCCCTCGTGATATATTCTTGTGGTCTCGGTTTTCTGTTCCCTAGCCAGCTTTCTGCTTATATTGTAAGGACCAGTGGTGGGATTTTTACTACCAGTTCTATGGGCATGTCTTGGTGGGTGTGTCTTGGGGGGTGTGACAGGGGAAGGATACTGCAAAATCCCCATTCCCTCTCCACTCCAGGGAAAGGATACTGCAAAATCTCTATTCCCTCTCCACTCCAGGGGAAGGATACTGCAAAATCTCCATTCCCTCTCCACTCCAGGGGAAGGATACTGCAAAATCCCCATTCCCTCTCCACTCCAGGGGAAGGATACTGCAAAATCTCCATTCCCTTCCCACTCCAGGGGAAGGATACTGCAAAATCTCCATTCCCTCTCCACTCCAGGGGAAGGATACTGCAAAATCCCCATTCCCTCCCCACTCCAGGGGAAGGATACTGCAAAATCTCCATTCCCTTCCCACTCCAGGGGAAGGATACTGCAAAATCTCCATTCCCTCTCCACTCCAGGGGAAGGATACTGCAAAATCTCCATTCCCTCTCCATTCCAGGGGAAGGATACTGCAAAATCTCCATTTCCTCTCCACTCCAGGGGAAGGATACTGCAAAATCCCCATTCCCTCTCCACTCCAGGGAAAGGATACTGCAAAATCTCTATTCCCTCTCCACTCCAGGGGAAGGATACTGCAAAATCTCCATTCCCTCTCCACTCCAGGGGAAGGATACTGCAAAATCCCCATTCCCTCTCCACTCCAGGGGAAGGATACTGCAAAATCCCCATTCCCTCCCCACTCCAGGGGAAGGATACTGCAAAATCTCCATTCCATTCCCACTCCAGGGGAAGGATACTGCAAAATCTCCATTCCCTCTCCACTCCAGGGGAAGGATACTGCAAAATCTCCATTCCCTCTCCATTCCAGGGGAAGGATACTGCAAAATCTCCATTTCCTCTCCACTCCAGGGGAAGGATACTGCAAAATCTCCATTCCCTCTCCACTCCAGGGGAAGGATACTGCAAAATCTCCATTCCCTCTCCACTCCAGGGGAAGGATACTGCAAAATCTCCATTCCCTCTCCACTCCAGGGGAAGGATACTGCAAAATCTCCATTCCCTCTCCACTCCAGGGGAAGGATACTGCAAAATCTCCATTCCCTCTCCACTCCAGGGGAAAGATACTGCAAAATCCCCATTCCCTCCCGATCAGCTGGGACTCGGGAGGCAGAGAATAGATGGGGGCGGGGCCAGTCAGAGGTGGTATTTATTGGTTCTCAGAACCACTCAAAATTTCTGCTACCGGTTCTCCAGAACTGGTCAGAACCTGCTGAATATACCCCCTCTGGTAAGGATTCAGTTCAGTCAGTCAACAATCCTATCGTGGGTGACTCTGTAACATACCTGGTTTAAAATAGTAATGGATTATCGAGTGGGTAGGTGTGTTCTTTGAGGAGGACAACCCAATAGAAGTAACAAGTGAGGATTGTCAAGAAAGGCTAAGGGTGAACCAAGGAAAAAAGAAATTGAATACTGTTCCATCGTGTTAACTCATCTTTATAATGGAATGTGCAGCTGAAGGAAGAGTGGGGAGAAATATCAGAGGTGGCTTCTCAGGAAGGACCCCCATATTCCAGAGAAGGCCCCAGGACAAGAGACTGCATCGACCTGAACTGGATGGTAGGAGGAGGAAAAAATTCAGGATAGCCAGACCTTAGAATCTCCCAGGGTATATTTATTACATTAGAAGGTAATAGCTTTAGTCTGGCAAGATTCTGTCTGTTAGTTTTGAGCTAATAAAGGTCTGGAGCTAAGTGGATCTTACTGCATCATCTCTAGATTTGGACCTTAAAGTACAATATATTTTATCAAGAATGATGTGTAATTTTGGAGATGGTTGGTGTCATGAGGTGTCCTCTCCACCTTTTTTTTAAATGCTGTAATCCCTATCTGTTTTTACTTGGTTTTTGATGTTGTTCTTACTTATGCTTTTATAGTATGATTTTTTTTAATTGTAGGACACCCAGAGTCACTTAAGTGAGATAGATGGTGTAGAAATGGGAAGGAAGGAAGGAAGGAAGGAAGGAAGGAAGGAAGGAAGGAAGGAAGGAAGGAAGGAAGGAAGGAAGAAAGGATGGAAAGTTACAGGAACCAAACAGAAGTATCTATTGATATAATTTCATCTGGAATTAGCTGCCATAGTGTGAGGTAATGACCAATGGTTTAGAGGGCCTTGAAAAGAGAATGCACCTTATCAAGAAGCAGTTCAGAGTTAGGATGTTCCTGATCCACCTCCATCAACCCATATTTAGTCTACATAGTTTCACATGTTTTAAGTTGGAGTTCATTCTGTCAAAGATCTGACTCATCCTGTAGTTAAACAAAGGGATGATAGTATTAAAAAAAACGGGGTTGGTTTTTTTTTTGGGGGGGGGGTTTACATTCAACTTGTCAAACTCTTTGGAATTTTGATGCAAGATATATTTGAGATTAAACTTAGTGATTGCCAGTGCCCTGACATCTTCTGTTTTTGAAGATCCTGCATCTCTCCTGGGGAGAACAGAGGATGGGAAGGGAAATTGATTTCTTTACCTCTCTCCTAGCAGTTTCTGGATTGGAATAACAAGAGGGAACTATTGTCTTTCTATTCTCTTTTGCTCCAGAAAATATCCACTTGCCCAGAAATAGGACTATTTTGTTGAGGAGGCTTTTTTTTTTTTAAATTCTGCAGACTTCCCATGCTTACGGGAAACAGGTTCCGCTCCTATAATGTGGAATGTTGAGCTCATTTTATTTTTGTGCCTTTCCCTTGTTATAGTCTTATATGTGCTGACCTGTTTGCACAAGCTGTAATAGGTGAATTGTGCAACCTGATTGCATAAAGCTCAGTTGGAGGCCATGGTTTGAATTGTACTTGTCGTGACCGACGGAGGACAAATTGTGGCTTGCAGGAAGCTGTGGACCAAGAAAAACATGATTTTCACAACGTGCTTCAGAATTAAACGTACACTAATTGCGCAAATAGCAAATTGTTTCGATATGGTCAAATGACTAAATCCATAATGTTCCTATTCTGCTCAGGAGTAAAATTGTTTTACTCCTTTATTTTTAAATCAGTGCATTTGAAATGAGAAGAAAATTCAATGCCTAGTGCTTTTTAAAAAACAAAACAAAAAACTTAGGCATCTCCAAAGCTGCTACTTGGCTGTGTCTTTTGGGAAAGAAGGAAGTTGTGTAGGTCAACCAACGCAAATATAATTGCACGCTGTAGAGAAAGATGCATTTTCCATGTTCAAGGTACTGGCTAGATTTAAGTACTGTGAATTCTCTACAGGGTAGATTTGATTTAAATCAAGTTGATTAAAATCATGATTTAAATCACTAGTAAAAATTTAACTAGTAAAAATTTACTGGTGATTTAAATCATGATTTAGTGATTTAAATCATGATTTCAATCAACTAGATTTAAATCAAATCCACCCTGTAGAGAATTCACAGTACTTAAATCTAGCCATTACTTTGAACATAGTAATTTTTTACTAGTAAATAAAAAGAGCAACTGTCATCTCTGTCTCACAACAGCTCTTCCTCTGACCAACTCTTGATTCACCAACAGTCCCAATATTGCAGAATATACTGCCTCATGCTACATAACTAAGCTCCATTTCATGCTGAATAAACTAAACTATTAATGTCTCTCAAATAGAAAACTATCTTGGGATAGAGTGTCGTCTTTCGGGTGCGCTTTAAGGTGTTGGTTATCATCTTCAAAGCGCTCCATGGCACGGGACCTAGCTATCTGCGGGATCGCATCCTGCCCCATACATCCCTGCGGCTGATTTGCTCCCACAGAGAGGGACTTCTCCGGGTGCCGTCCACTAGGCTATGCCAGCGGGCGACGCCCAGGGGAAGGGCCTTCTCTGTGGCGGGCCCAACCCTCTGGAACGACCTTCCCCCCAAAATTAGAACAACCACGGACCTCCGCTCCTTCCGTCAAAAACTAAAAACTAATTTCTTCTGCCTGGCCGGTTTGGAGTAATCGAATTGTTTTATTAGGGACTTTTTGGGGTCCAGTTTTAGTCAGTTTGGGATTTTAGCACAGGGTCTAGTTTAATTTATTTTAATTGTATTTATGCTTGTTGGTTTTATGTAAGTATTTTTAAATTCCCTGTGCACCGCCTCGAGTCCCTTCGGGGAGAGAGAGCGGTTTTATAAATTAAAATTATTATTATTGTTGTTGTTGTTGTTGTTGTTGTTGTTATTATTATTATTGTTATTATTATTATTATTATTACTCCAAAAGAACTTTATTAAAATAAATCCGATAAAAATAAAAATAAAAACTGATTTAATTTTTTTTTTAAAAAATCCAATTTAAATTTGAAATAATCTGGGTTTTAAAAAAAAAAAAAATCATTGATTTTTATCCAACCTGGTTTGCTAAGATGGCCCGTAGCGCACGGTAATGTAAAAGTAAGACGCTCTTAACAATTCTCCATTTTTAGAACCACGCTGGGCATAAATTCTACTTGGGAATATTCCGATAGAAGAGGTGTATTGAACAGCCCTTATTCTGCTGCCTTTGAGAGTGTAAGAGAGTAGTATTGGTCTGCCAGGAATTCCTGCAACAGTGTTGGTATTTTTCAGTTTGGCTTTATGTGAAGCACAGAGTCAATGCATTTGTGGACAAGGCGTGCGCGTGTGAGTGGAATTTTAATGATGCTAACCCATTTCAGAAATAGGCCATTTGTTTCGGTTAAACAGTACTATCTACTTCCAATTAGACTGTGTTAGAGTGATCAAAGATTTTATCTGTCTTGTGTGTGTTATACAACCCCCTTCAGTGTTCAACTTTTCATCTGCATTAATGATAGGGAGACTCCCATTACTGGTAATCTATTTTTATTTATTTTTATTTTCTTTCCTTCAGGAAACATAGAATAAACAGGAAGAGGAAAAATAAGAAAGAAGTCAGGAATTTTATCCTGGAGATACTTAGGGTGTTGTTGTTTTTTGCCATTCGGAAGAACCGATGTCCTTAGTCAAACATTGGGCTGATGATTACCTAGCATAAAAAGGGAAGCATTTGGTACATGCTATAGAATGAGGGAAGGAACACGGTGGCTCAGTGACTAAGATGTTGAGCTTGTCAATCAGAAAAGTCAGCAGTTTGGTGGTTCAAATCCCTAGCGCTGCATAATGGAGCGAGCTCTTGTTACTTGTCCCAGCTTCTGCCAACCTAGCAGTTGAAAAGCACGTAAGAATGCAAGTAGAAAAAAAGGAACCACCTTTGGTGGGAAAGTAACAGCATTCTGTGCACCTTTGGCATTTAGTCATGCTGGCCACATGACCACAGAGATGTCTTCGGACAACGCTGGCTCTTCAGCTTTGAAACGGAGATGAGCACCACCCCCTAGAGTCAGGAATGACTAGTACATATGTGCAAGAAGAACCTTTACCGTTATAGAATGAGGGATGAAAATACATTTTAAAGTTCTCCATAGAATTTGTGGGCAGAAAAATTGGGTGAACATTTCAAAAAAATTCTAGGGTAAGGAGACAAGGAGATTTCACAATTCTGAATTTCCGATCATTTTATCAGGAAAAGCAGGATTTGTTATACTTGCCTTGGTCACTGTGAAGGTGTGCAGAAATCAATAGGGAAACATAAACGTAGCCCAGGAAGAGAGGAAGGGATGAGAAAGAATCTCAAGATTACCCCATCTTAACATCCTTTGGTATAAGAAGAAGGGAGAGGAACAGGCTTACAAGATTATTTTATTATATTGTTTAACACTAAAGTGGAATTCTAATATTTCCTGTGGTGGCTGATCCGGGACCTCAAATGGTTGACTCTTGCAACTAAGTTTGTACAAGAATACAACAGTAGCTGTGAAATTTTGTTGATTTTTATTTCTTTCAAAGAACTAGAAATCTGTAGAGTTTCTCAGTCATCCAGGTCATGGTTGTCCCATAGATGCTTTTACAGGAGGGAACTGGACTTTCTTGTTGTTGTTGTTTTCTTTGAAGATGTTTCGCTTCTCACTCAAGAACCTTCTTCAGTTCTTCCCTACTATTTTGTCAGAGCTAAAGAAACTTCTTGGATGAGAAGCCAAACGTCTTCAAAGGATAAAAAACAACAAGAAAGTCCAGTTGCTTCCTGTAAAAGCACCTTTGAAAACACAACTAAATCAACTTCTCTTTCATAAATTGAATGGGAACTTTTAATGAAAAGAAACCAGGTGCCTTCTAGGTGTATTTTCTTTGGTTCCTGCCAATTTAAGCGATAAGCCACACAGGGAGAAAAGCAACAATATAAGAAGGCTTTGACGATTGCCACCTTCCATCTCGCACACTATAGACTTTGGCAATTATTAGATCTGATCTAATCTGATCGCTGATCCCAAAGCTCTTGTCTTACTCTAAATCCCATCCTTCTGATGCCCATCCCTTCATAAATTGCATCCTTTGCTTTTCAGCTGTTAACAGAGTAATAATTGTATGCAGTAGTTTTTCATCTACCAACAGTACCAACTAGCATTTTAAGAAAAGCAGGGATGGTAGTAATATAATAGTCTACCACTTCTACCAACCTTATTTTACAATAGCTCCGTGCTTGCATGCTAGAAATTTTCAGTCTTTGTCTCTCTTCCATACAATGTTATGTTCTTTCTATACAATGCTAAGTCAGGTAGTGTGTTACAACACAACGGCTAAGTTATACTCAGCGTACACAACACAATTTAGGTCAGGAAAGGTTGCCTAAAAGGAATTTGAGCCAGTTGGAGCCCTGGGAGAAATGACAATAGTTGTCTATTAGTTAATTTCCTGATTTTTGTCTCTCAGCAAGATTTAGGCTTTGAAGTGATCGGGGAGCTTTCTTGAGAATGGAATGATCTTTGCCCTTTCCCCCGTCTACAAAGTAAATGATGGTGCTTTCTTAAATGTTGAAATGTTCTGAATTAGTGAGTTCCTTTTCTCTGACTTTGAATATATTCAGGTCTAGTGATCATCACCATCCTTAATCTTTGCTAGAAGGAGGGCTTGTCATTTTCTTCTGAACCCAATGCTGCCCTTGACCTGCAAAACATTTGTCAGAGAAGAATGGGGACTGTTGAAATCCTGCAGTCCTGCTGGGAGGTCCCAGAATTGAGTAACAAACCTGGGAAATTATCCGTACCAAAAGCATTCTCAACTTGTTTAGAAGAAGGAACATAATTCTTTTTCAGACCAAGAGCTGCTCTAGACTACAGAGCTGTGCAGGGCCAAACAAAGACTACATTTGATTTATTTATTCAGCTTTTATTCTGCCTCAGCCTGGTGACTCTCAGTAGTTACAAGGTCAGACTACAGCTAGGATTGTATTGGCACAGGACTGGAAAAGTGAAGAGATTCCTATGGACGAGAAGGTGATTAGCAAAAATATTAGAATGTGCAGAAATGAATAGGTTAACACTTGCCATTAAAGAGAAGGAACAAGCTGAATATTATACTATATGGGAACTATTCTACAGATGGCTAGCAAATAGGTAAATATGAAAGTTAGAAATGAAAGTAGATTAGTGAAATATAGAAAATATATCAATAGAATTAAATAAGAAGAGGATTGTTATAGTATTAGAAAGTTAAGAGTAAATAAATAATGAATATGGATGTCAATTCAAATTGTTATTGCACAAGATATTTGTACCCAGACAACACACTGTTTAATGGAAAATGGATTGTTTGTATTAAAATTAAATTTAAAAAATGGGGGGGGGAAGGCCAGGGGAAACACAAGAGCAGGATTAAAACAACATAGAAGTCAAACCGCACCCCCCCCCAAAAAAAAAATCTTGGAGAGAACAATAGTGAGAATAATAAGAGGTCTGCGTGATGCTGTTGACGTTTATTTTATTTTTGTGGCAATTTTCCATTTTTAAGGGCTTTCTAAAAACTACAGAAAAACTGCAGTCTGTTCTCAGTAGGGAGTCCTTGGTGTGGAGAACTAGCATGTTTTAGCTTTGGCTCCTCTGATATCCTATAAATGCAGGAAAACAAGAAGTCCCTACCTCCATGATCCAACACACTGAGTCAAATCCAGTTGAAGATCCCAAATTTCAAAACAGGAGTTTATACCTGCACTTTCAATCTGTACTTGGAATTGAATCTGATGTATGGTGGGGGCCACAGGATAGGTAAAACGTTGTCAGGCACATACAACTGAAACCCTCGTGAGTAGATTTCCAACCAGCCACTTTGTTGCTCTCTGCCAGTAATGCAGGAATCTTCCCAGACTGGCAGCATTCACCAGATAAGGCTCAAAGGCATTCAAGGGGATAATCAGACCTTACCCTCTTGCATTTTTGTAATGAGTCCAGATTAATACTCAAATCAAATCAAATCAAATCAAATTTTATTTGTATACCGCTCCCTCTCCCCAAAGGGACTCGGGGCGGTGCACAGGGAATTATAAAATATAAAAACATGCAACAATATAAATATCTAAAATCAAATTAAACTACAGTCACCCTGCGCTAAAACCTAAGATCCTAAAATACTAAAAAACCCTAAAAACCCTAAAAACCCAATTCAAAATTTAAATATACAGACTGGAGGCAGGAAAGATAGATTAGGCCAGGCCGGCCTGTTGGAAGAAATACGTTTTGAGCTTTCGGCGGAAGGAGTGGAGGTCCGGAGTTGTTCTGAGGTTGGGGGGTAGGCCGTTCCATAGGATAGGGCCTGTGACAGAGAAAGCCCTTTCCCTGGGAGTCGCCCGCTGGCATTGCCTAGTGGATGGCACCCGGAGAAGTCCCTCTCTGTGCGAGCGAGAAGTCCCTCTCCATGTAAACCCTCTTTCCAAGGTTAGGAGCCAATTAAGACAAGGGTCATCTCATTCTGAACTAACTGTAATTTCCAAGTTCTCTTTAAAGTTAGCTTCATGTAAGCTGTAATTCAGTAGTGTATGTGTGTGTGTGTGAGAGAGAGAGAGTGAATGAGAGAGAGAGAGAGAGAGAGAGAGAGAGAGAGAGAGAGAGAGAGAGAGAGAGAGAGAGAGAGAGAGAGAGAGAGAGAGAGAGACTAGCCTCAATTTAAGGTCAGTAGCTTTTCTGCATCAGGTAAGGAGGCAACTGTTACAGGGGTGAAATCCAGCAGGTTCTGACAGGTTCTGGAGAACCAGTAGCAGAATTTTGAGTAATTCAGAGAACCGGTAGCAGAAATTTTGCATAGTTCACAGAACCAGCAAATGTCACCTCTGGCTGGCCCCAGAGACGGGAGGGAATGGAGATTTTGCAGTATCCTTCCCCTGCCACGGCCAACAAGTCAAGCCCACAGAACTGGTAGTAAAAAAATTTTTGAATTTCACCATGGTGTCTGATTGGCTAAAGAGAATATGTAGCAATAAATTGATTAATTACAGTTCAATATGACCACAACCTAATTTTAAAGTAACGTGTACCATTTTTGGTGGAACTCTTGGTGGCATTCGGTTTTTTTTTTTTTTTTTTGGAACTATGCAGTTCTGTTGTTTATTTCCTGTTTCGCATCTTCCATCATCTTACTTCATCTAGAACATTGCAGGCTGGTACATGACAATGTACCTAAAACATTTCACACAAATGTAGAAGTGCAATATGGTAAAAGGACAAAAAATATAGAAAACTGCTACAGCTTACGTAAGTTAACACAATAATGGGAGGTGGGGGAGAGAAACAAGCTAACAGTCTAAAGACATCATGACTTCCATAAAGTGCTTAGTAAAGTAAGATAGTTTATGTTCTCAACTAGAATTGTTAAGGCATGGATAATTCATAGGACATTTGCATTTGTATTTATTAGTTTGTCAAATGTTTATAAGATAGCAGGCATAAATATAAACATGGGCATGATCAAAAGAAAGGAATACAAATAAATGGGGACAGTAGGACAGGGATGGAAGGCACGCTGGTGCACTTATGTACCCCCCCTTTACGGACCTCTTAGGAATGGGGTGAGGTCCACGGTAGACAGTTTGAGGTTGAAGCTGTGGAGGGTTTGAGGATGTAACAACGGAGTCAGGTAGAGCATTCCAGGCGTTGACCACTCTGTGGCTGAAGTCGTATTTTTTGCAATCGAGTTTGAAACGGTTTACTTGGGAGTTTGTGTCGATTGTTTGATCATGTAGTATTGAGATTGAAGCTGAAGAAGTCATTGACTGGTAGGACGTTGTAACAGACCATTTTGTGTACTGTGCTTAGATCATACCGCAGGCGGCACAGTTCCAGATTGTCCAAACCCAAAATTTCAAGCCTGGTGGCACAGGGAATTCTATGGTGAGTAGAAGAGTGGAGTCCTCTTCTCGTGAAATACCTCTGGACCTGCTAAGTCGTATTAATGTTCAGATATACAGTGTGGATTCCAACCCAAAAACAAGCATGCATGCGCCAGCCAGCTGGTCTTCTGGTTTCCAGTACTCCGGCGCCCACACATGCACACACATGTACACATGTTCCAGTTTGGGCACCCAGTGCCAAAAAGGTTCGCTATCACTGACCTACCTTGTGTAAGATTAAACATTGAACACTTTTTAATTCCTCTGTTGTCCATCATTACTTCCATCTATCTCCATGGCTCATGTGGAGAAGCCGAGCTCCTTCAGAACTACACCACTGCTCTGCGCCAGGCTGAAGCATGTTGATGATGAATGGATGAGCAAAATCTGTTCTCTAGAATTATCATCAAAAGCAGGCAATAATAAAAAAACACTAAGCATAGACATCAGAGGGAGAGGCATTCATCAATGCAAGAACAGGTTTTCTCCTTTTAATTTAATCTCAGGAAGGGCCTTTGGAAGCCACGGTTTAGGTATAAACCAATTAATTTCGACAATATTATTTTTCCTCTCCAACTTAGGATCTTTAATAGCAAGTATATTATAGGCTAAAAATTGCAAATGGATATATATTGTTTAGGATCAAATGCGGAAATAATAAATCCACATAACAGCTGTCTGCAACTTGACATCTAGTGGTGATGTTGATTCATATCTCCCATATGTAGATATTGCAGGAATTGCAATTCAATAGGTTTGGAAGTATTCAAGTCCATAACTTTTGCACGTAAGGATAACTATAGCTGGTTTTAAAACAGAATATCGGATCCCAGGGCTCAAAGGATCTTGGAGGTCTTTAAGTTCAACCTTCTGCCCAAGGCAGGAAAACATATACCATCCTGGACAAATGGTTGTCCAATCTATTTTTAAATATTTTTCCAGTGATGGAGCACCCACAACTCCGGGAGGCAAGCTCTTCCATTGATTAACTACTTGCATTGTTAGAAAATTTATCCTTACTTCTAAGTTGGATCTCTTATTAACAAGCTTCCATCCATTACTTCTGATCCTGGTTTGGTACTTTGGAGAGAAAAAAAAGTCATTCCCTTCTTTCCTGTGACAGACTCTTAACTACAGGAAGACAGTGAACAGAATAACAGAGTTGGAAGGGACCTTGGAGATCTTCTAATCCAACCTCTTGCTCAAGCAGGAGGTCCTACAACTTTCCAAAGGAATGGTGGTCCAATCTCTTCTTAAAAACCTCCAGGGTTGGAGCTCCTAAAGCCTCTGGAGGCAAGTCATTCCACTGATTAATAAAGTCATTCTGACCGTCAGAAAAGTACTCCTTAGTTCTAGGTTGGAATGAAGAGATCGTGTTCTCCCCAATCTTTCTCTCCTCTTCCATCTAGCTCCTTCAACCATTCATATAATTTAGCCTACAGACCCCTTATCTCCTTTCTTGCTCTTCTCTGCACACTTTCTGGGACAGTGACGGCAAATCTTTTTTTCCTCGGGTGCCGAAAGTGTGTGGGCTTGCTTACATCCATAATGCAATGCTGACACACACATACACATGTCCCCCCCCCCCCCAAGCATGCTAGCAGGCCTCCCTGAAGCTTCCTGGGATCAAAAAAAGGGCACAGGGGGCTGCCGCATCCCTCCATCCTCTGCCCGTGTGTGTGTGCCCCCCCCACCCCTGCAGATGTGCGCACGTCTCCCAGCAGATACCCCAAAAACCCCTGGCTGGCAGGAGGTGCAGGCGCATGTGTAGTCGAGGTGATCTGGGTGACAACTCGTGTGCCCGCAGAGATGGCTCCGGGTGCCACCTGTGGCACGCGTGCCATAGTTTTGCCATCACAGTTCTAGGATCTCGTTATCTGTTTTTGTATTATGGTGAACAGAATTGGATGTGGCCTTTCAATACAATACAATAGCAGAGTTGGAAGGGACCTTGGAGGTCTTCTAGTCCAACCCCCTGCCTAGGCAGGAAATCCTGTACTATTTCAGACAAATGTCTATCCAACATCTTCTTAAAAACTTCCAGTCCTCTTCTCTTCTCTATTCTTTCTTCTCTTCCCTTCTTTCTTCTCTTCTCTATTCTCCCCTCTTCTCTTCCCTTCCCTTCTCCCTTCTCTTCTCTTCTCTATTCTCATCTTCTGTCAACACAATACAATAGCAGAGTTAGAAGGGATCTTGGAGGTCTTCTAGCCTCCAGTCCCCTAATCATCTTTGTTGCTCTTCTCTGCACTCTTTCGAGAGTCTCCACATCTTTTCTACATCGTGGCGACCAAAACTGAATGCAGGATTCCAAGTGTAGGCTTACCAAGGCCTTATAAAGTGGTATTAACCCTTCACGTGATCTTGATTCTCCCTCTTGCAGTATAAAGCAGCATTATCCCTTTGCAATTCCGTACTTCTTTTATCAATGTCTATGGTCCGGTTCTGTGAAATAGATGACCTCGGTGATAGCTGGCACGAGTGAATTAAAAGATGAATCGAAATCTTCCCAAACTCAGTCTGGCCATTCTCTCTGCTTTCCAATTCTGTCTAACTCTAAGGAAGGCCCATCAAAGAAATCACAATGTGTTTCTCATCAGTCAAGTGACCATTCAGCACCAGCTCTTGTTATAAACTACAGTGAGATTCTAGTAGATGATTGCATAATAAAAGAACTAAGAAAAAAGGACTATGGAAATATATATATATATCAAGTTCCAGACTTTTCAAAGTCTCCCCCAATTGAAAAAAAAAGAAGAAGAATGAAATTGTCTCAATTTATAGTCTGTCAGAATTGTCTTTTTCTACTTCCAAGGTGTATTAGACTCCCGATTCTCCCAATTTAGCAATTATATTATTATGGTAAGACAGATAAAATTGCTTTCGAAAATCCTTCCCACTCTCTTAATTCCCTTGGCATTTTCCGAAGGGAGTTTTTGTCATACCGTGGATTTCCTTGGGTGACTTGGAGGCTTCTCATTTTCTCCTCCCTCCCCCAGTTATCAAACCGTTGTACAACAACCCACTCCACTTTGAGTTCATTCATTTTTGCTGAAAATACAGAACGGGAATTGACAGTTGGAAATGATGGTATCAAGACGTGGGTGGGGTTTTTGCACATTAAAAAGTTTGCTGTTGTTAGTTGCGAAGTTGCGTCCAACCCATCGCGACCCCATTGACAATGTTCCTCCAGGCCTTCCTGTCCTCCACCATCCTCTGGAGTCCATTGAAGCTCAAGCCGACTGCTTTGGTGACTCCATCCAACCGCCTCCTTCTCTGCCATCCCCTTCTTCTTCTTTTGCCCTCTATCTTTCCCAGCATGAGGCTCTTTTCCAGGGAGTCCCCCTTTCTCATTAGGTGGCCAAAGTCTTTGAGTTTCCTCTTCAGGATCTGGCCTTCTAAAGAGCAGTCAGGATTGATCTCCTCTAGGACCGACCGGTTGGATGGCCTTGCAGTCCAAGGGACTCGCAGGAGTCTTCTCCAGCACCAGAGTTCAAAGGCCTCCATTCTTTGGCGCTCAGCCTTTCTTATGGTCCAACTTTCACAGCCATCCATCGCAACTGGGAAAATCAGAGCCTTGACTATATGCACTTTTGTTAACAGGATGATGTCTCTGCTTTTTATTATACTATCTAGATTTGCCATAGCTTTCCTGCACAGGAGCAAGCGTCTTTTAATTTCTTGGCTACAGTCCCCCATCTGCGGTGACCTTGGAGCCCAGGAAAATAAAATCTGTCACTACCTCCCTTTCTTCCCCATCTATTTGCCAGGAATTGAGAGGGCCGGATGCCATGATCTTAGTTTTCTTAATGTTGACTTTCAAGCCAACTTTTTGCACTTTCCTTCTTCACCCGCAACAAGAGCTCATTGAAAAGTAACCAGTGCTAATATATTACTTGAGATGAACATTATCCTTTGAGTTGACAGTCTATTTTTCCCCCTATCGTAAATATCTATCACTGTTCTCCCATACAAATATGTGTCTCACCTTCCTTTCAGCCAACAGATGGTATTCAATGAAAAATGGCAATGAAGTTAAAAAGCACAATTAATGAGGTAATTAGGAGCAAATTAAAACGCAACCACAGGAAGAGGAAACATTTCTCCTACCTCGTTTAGACAATATGGACTGGTTAGATAGATAGATAGATAGATAGATAGATAGATAGATAGATAGATAGATAGATAGATAGATAGATAGATAGATAGATAGATAGATAGATAGATAGATAGATAGAGATAGAGAGATAGAGAGATAGAGATAGATAGATAGATAGATAGATAGATAGATAGATAGATAGATAGATAGATAGATAGAGAGAGATAGAGAGAGAGAGAGAGATAGAGAGATAGAGATAGAGAGATAGATAGAGATAGAGAGATAGAGATAGAGAGATAGAGAGATAGAGAGATAGATAGATAGATAGATAGATAGAGATAGAGATAGAGAGATAGAGAGATAGAGATAGATAGATAGATAGATAGATAGATAGATAGATAGATAGAGATAGAGAGATAGAGATAGAGAGATAGAGAGATAGAGAGATAGAGAGATAGATAGATAGATAGATAGATAGATAGATAGATAGATAGATAGATAGATAGATAGATAGATAGATAGATAGATAGATAGATAGATAGATAGATGATAGAGTGGTGGGAAGTAATGGTAGGTAGATAAGGATCAGATATTCTGCCAGATGTTGCTGGGCTTCAATTCCCATCATTGCGGACAATCATGATTAGTGGTTAGATTACATGAGTTGGAGTCCAGGAATACCTTTGCAATTATCCTCGCTCACCAATGAAGCAAATAAGATGTGAAGGCTGTAAATATATAAATAAAGATGCAACAATGTAACATCGCTTACCTGGGAAGCATCTCTCTGTGGGTTTCCATTTTAATCGAAAATGGAATGAGATGATGAAACATGAGATATTCAGAATCGAGCCAAGTTATACTTTGTGACTTGCACTTTGATTTTTTTTTTTTTTTTTTGCGTGTCTCATATTTCATTGTTCTGACCGAGGCTTCCTTAACGAGCATGAGGCAGAGTCTGGGTCCTGGCAAAACCTCTTTCATTTACACAACTGTGAATTCCTTTCATTCACAGTCAGCCAGGCTTGGCAAACAGTCTTTCAGAGGAGTATTTATCAGCACGAAACTTATCTCGCTTGGGGAGCTGCCAGATAACTAGTTTCCAAAAGCAGGGCAAGGCAAAATTTGGCACAAGGTCTCTTATAGTCACAAACAGAACTTTCCACTCTTGAAATGACCGAAGGAACACATTGTTTCCTGCAAAAGCCCCCCTCCCCATTCGTTCCTCTTTGTATCCTATGGGAGGGGCCAATCACCTCCAAGGTATGGCTTTACTCTTAAGACAACACTGCTTCCTTGGTTGTTCTTGTCTTCTGGCAGCTGTGCGAATGCACACACTGGGAACAGGCTCCAGCTGTTGCTCTGCCTCACTGCTGTCTAGCTCCTTCTCTGCCTCTGATGCAAAGCCCTCGTCTGAGCTTTCCTCAATCCCCAGGACTGGCCCATCTTCCTCCCCAACCTCCTCACTGTCCGACTCTGCGGCCAGCTCTGCTGGCTGCCGGTGGGCCACAACATTCATTTTGTTTACATTCCTTTAACAAAAATAATGTTCAATTCTATTTTGATCATGTGACCATGGGGATGTATGTAAGGGTTGTGTGAAAAACGGTCATAAGTCACTTTTTTCACTGTCCTTGTAGCTTCGAACGGTCACTAAATAAGCTGTTATAAGTTGAGGACAACCTGCAATATTGTTACAGTACTTTAAGCAATCATATTTTTAAAGAATGACAGGCAATACCCTTCCTGCTTCACGAATCAAATGCTGGAAGGTTTTTTCTTTAATAATATTTTTTAAATTTTTTTTAACATAAACACCAATAATACAAACTTCACAGAGAAAAAAAAGAAAGAAAGACCATCAAAAAAGCCATTTCCCATAATAGGTTATCAATTTTTAAGAACGTATCAATTCATCACAGGTTTCTATAAGTTTCTTCCAATGTTATCACTTATTTTTCCCTTCCTGCTTCACGAATCAAATGCTGGAAGATTGAAGGAATGAATCTGTGTGAGTTGTTAACTCTTATTAAGTTTAAACCCGAGACTTTGCTGATGCTCTTTATCCATTCTTTAGAACTCTGGGCTTTGTTTGTCCAATTTAGTCAGATCTCTTACGTGTTTGATGTGGTGTAGCTAACTTCCAATATGCAGGCAGGGGCATTTTCCAAGGAATATGTGTGTGTGTATATCTATCTCGGTGCTTTTAACAATTCTGACTTGAAACCACTTTGAACAGAAAAAACAACCACAAAGAAATAAGTAAAATGGAAGTGATCCTCTAAGGATGAAGGATTTCAACATGTTTCTTGTGTTTGCGTTTCAATTTCTGCAAGGAACAAAGACTTCATGTCTACTGCAGCTCCCAACAGCCATTATTAAAAACATGACAGGGCAGGGAGGGAATTACCATCTACAAATATAAATCCTTAAATGGATTTTCCATTCTCAAGTTGGACACTTTCTATATTCTGTGCACCTTGCAAGTTTGCAGCCTTCGTTTACCCAAATTGGTAGGAAAAGAAAAAAGAGTGTTATAATATAGGAAAAAGTAATCTGCTGGTATATATTAAATAATGCCCCAACGGGAGAAGAACAGATCTTGACTTTTTGATTGTTTATCGTTTGGAGGGCCTTTCCTTTTTCGAAACACGAAAGACTTGTTCCTAGAAGAAAATGTTGATGAAACGATAAATGCTGTTTCTTGGTAGTCTATATAGACAATTTTTAACATCCCCTTACAAACATACATATAGAAAGAGAAATTTGGGGGGGGGGGAAATGTGTGTTTTTTTGCTTTTCTTTTATTTGCATCCCTGTTATAAGACATATTGCGTTCAGAATGATGCAAATTACCATTGCGTCCTAGGGAGAGCCAAGCAAATGGATTTGTTCTCCACCATATAACAATCTGGAGCCCTGATGGCAAATCTATCGCACGCGTGCCACAGGCGGCATGGGTAGCCCTCTCTTCTGGCACGCAAGCCATCATCCACCTCAGCTATACCACGCAAGCATTCGCGCCTCCTGCTGGCCAGCTGATTTTCAGGTCTATGCCATGCATTCAGGAGACCTGCACGCATGCGTATGGTGGTGTCACACATGCATGTGTGGCGATGGGGGAGCGTGGGGGTTGCGGCGCTCCCATGCACCCCGTTTTTTGTTTCAGGAGGTTGCAGGGAGGCCTGCTAGGCCCAAAACGGGCTGTGGGGTGTCTGCACTACCCCACCAGTGCCCCCTTTGTGATCGCAGGGGGCTTCAGGGAGGCTTGCTAGGCTCAAAACAGGCTGCGGGGTGTCTGTGCACTGCCCCATTTGTGCCCCATTTTTGATTGCAGGGGACTACAGGGAGGCCTACTAGGCCCAAAATGGGCTGCAAGGGGGGGGTTGCACACATGTGTGGAGAGGGCAGGGAGTTGTGCGCATGCGCAGGGAGTACAGGGGATTGTGCACATGCAGAGGAAGCGCACATGTGTGGGGAAGGAAGGAGGAGTGGGGTTTTTTGTGCACTGAAATGGCAGTAATCCTGGCAGCAAACCACCCCAACATTACAGACTCCTAAATGTTATAAATCTACCACTACGCCAAGATTTTGTTCTTCAAATATTTTTGATGTTGCCTTCAATTTCTTTGGAAAGTCTTTATGTAGGAATTCGAGGCATCCAGAGTCAGATGTATGGAATTGCCTTGGAGTAGTTGTGTTTAGGATGGAAATTTTCCAAGATGGAAGAGTAGAAAAGAGGTTTTCCAACATTTTCTCTTCTCTTTGCTTCCAGGTTTAACCCGTAGTCCAAGAATGCCATAATAAGTCTCCCATCCAAATACTAAACACATTACACCCACCTTAGCTCCTCAGAGTAGCTTTGAGTAGCTACGAATATCAGCTCTTCAGAGCTAAAAATGCAGCAAGGTGAAATTACCTTTCTCTTTCTCGAACTCTTTGGGCATTTTCAATCTCACACGGTGTATTTTGACTTACTCTTTACTAATTAAGAGATGGAGTTATTTATGGTCATAATAGCTGGGCAACATTGACATTTAGAATCCAAATATGTTCATTTGTGTTCATGTGTGGGAATCTAGAAGTACTGCTTCTACTACGTGATGAAGGTTATGTTCAAATTTAGGCCAATCACTGTCAGAAGTTATGAATATAAAATGAAGCAGAAATACCATAGAGATAAAGAATTTCTCTCCCTCTCCCACTTTCATACACACACACACACACGCATACACAAACACACAGAAACCACAAACACACACACACACACCTTTCTTTGATCTCTTGGGGAAAACCTAGGATAAAAACGAACTACAGTAAATAACACAAGAACAGATGGTATTTGAAGATTAATCAGCAGCTATGTAAGAATATTCATTTCCCTGAATATTGTTGTCCTTGTTAGATAGGCTGTTGTACCTCCTGATAGCAATGCCAAGCCTGTGGTATAGACTCTCCATTTATGGCTTAAAATTGGCATGCAAGGAGAAAGTTCTCTCATTGGTCCATTTCTCAAAAACTGTACTCAGGTATTTATTTAATATTATTAGCTTTGGATTTAGACCCCCTCAATATAACACTTGCTGAGAGAGCACCTAATCAGATATCAAACCACCCCATTACTTATACCAAGGGTGGAGAGGTGGTATTCAACTGCTTCGAACCAGTTGCCCGAACCGGTAGCGTAAATCATGGGTGAACCTGGGTATTTTTGAGCAAAGCACATGAGTGGAAGGATGGGCCCATGTGTGGAAGGGGTGCGGGTGCGACAAACCACTGGTAACAAAATGTGAAACCCACAGCTGCAGAGGTGTCAAATTTGATTTCATTGAGGGCTGCATCAAGGTTGTGCTGGACCTCAGGGGGGGATGGCTGGGATGGGCATGGTCAGGGTGAGCTTGACCAGCTCAACATCACTCCCATCGGGGGTGCCTTTGGTGGCCCGAGTGCTCTGGCAGAGAAAACGGGCTCACAAGCTCCATTTTTCGCTGGCAGAGGCACTGCGGCTGGTCATTCGTGCTTTCCAGAGTGGACCCCATGGGCCAGATCTAAGCACCCTGTGGGCCAGATCCAGCCCCCTGGGCCTTAAATTTGACACTGTTAGGGGTAAAATAAAACCATTGGGGGAAAAAACAGGCGGAATAGTGCAATACACCGGACAGCAAGAGATACGTTGCTTAAACCACACAAGAACTCTCAAACACTGATAGTAGAAAAATAAATAGTCTTTACTCTTGATGTAACTAAAATACAGTGATACTAACTCCTCCAACAATAAACAGTCCTTCATCAAAACACAGTTTTATTTTTTTTATTTATTTATTTATTTATTTATTTATTTATTTATTTATTTATTTATTTATTTATTTATTTAATTTTTATACCGCCCTTCTCCCTTCCGGGACCCTTCTCCCTTACGCTATCTTACAGTCAGTCAAAACAATGATTCTTCTTCCATCTTCACTTTCAGCTCCGTCCTCAGTAGCAATCAAGAAGCAAGGAAAGCAAAAAAGGGGGATGAACTGTGTTTCCTCCTGCTTTTTATGATTAAGCTGGGAAGCACAGTCAATCAGATTCCACATAGTCTTTAAAGATACATATACCTTTTAATAATCCTGGCATATATATATATATAATTGTTTCCACAACACCCTGTTAGGGCCCCAATTAAGGGAGGAAGCATACTGAAGCATATTGATCAGCTCAAAAACGTATATATATGCTTTCGTAGATTTTCACGGGTGTAGGTATGCTGGCATTGCTTGCTTCGGGTATTTTCCCGTGTATAAGGTTTATACACGGGAAAATACCCGAAGCAAGCAATGCCAGCATATATATATATATATTCAACCCAACATCAGGATAATTATCCTAACAGACACCCCGGACTAAGACCATCCTGCCTTTCTTTACATGAAAATCACCAACTGAGACACTGATTAAATAATAATAATCAGAACTTTGGCTGCAGGATCAACAATCTTGAGATGAAATTTAATGTGCTAATAGCACTTCACTGCTATGGCTGTAGGCTGAGTATGTTATATAACAGAAAATACTTTTCCTGTTAGCTTTTATCACAAAGGCAATAGAAAAGGGGAAAATGCACCCCACTCTCACCCACAAAAGTTGATGTTTCTGGAATCTTCCTTCAGGCTGGAGAGAAACGACCGTATTTAGAGCAAAGTGCAGTCATAACGGATATTCGAATCTGCCTTTCAAACGTAGAATCGGTCTCCTGCTTTCCGTGGTTTGTATAAATGCGTCTCCACGGAGCTAATGGACTTTGATAGGAAGAAGAATTAGCTTCTCGTTCTTCATCCCTTTTTCCATTTTTTAGTTCCTCTGACTTTGTGTGAAGTGGATCACGCAGAGACCAAGAAGGGACCTCTGCAGATTTTGAGTGTTGTCCTCCATAATTACTTAATAACAGAGAAAATGGTTAATAGATGTTAGTTCCTTGTTAAGAAGAAGCCAACCTCATTTAGTATTATGGATCTTTTTTTTTTCAGATACCCCATTACCTGTGTTCCTGATGTGGTAGGTTATGGTATGACCTTATGTTGGAAATCTGACTACTTACTAAATACATTGCAGAAAATGGTGGATCTGGGCCCTGCTTTTGACAGATGACTGTGCTTTAAAACATTAGAACCATTAATTTCTTTTTGCTATTTATGGATCCAAAGTCATTCTTAAAAGCATGTGGATGTTGGGTCCCGCCGGCATCCAGTGGAGCTGGCAGCAGAGTTGGACAGTGAGGAGGTTGTGGAGGAACATGGGCCCGTCCTGGGAGCTGAGGAAAGCTCAGATGAGGACTCTGCATCAGAGGCAGAGAGGGAACTAGACAGCAGTGAGGAAGAGGAACAGCTGGAGCCTGTTCCCACTGTGCGCATGCACAGAGCTGCCAGAAGACAAGAACAATTAAGAAAGCAGGGTTGACCTGGGAGTAAAGCTACACCTTGGAGGTGATTGGCCCCTTCCTATAGGAAACGAAATAGGAGTGAATGGGGAGTGGGATTTTGCAGGAAACAATTAGTTCCTTCGGTTGTTTCAAGAGTGAAAAGTTCTATTTGTGACTATAAGAGACTGTGCCAAGTGTTGTCCTATATCACTCTCATAGAACCAGTAGGAAAACATTTGGAATCCCACCACTGATCGTATCATACCAAAGTCGTTTCGTGATAGTTTGGGCTTAGCCTGCTACATAAATGCAGTTATGGTGTGCAAACCATGGTTTTCGGCAGTGTGCAAAGCCAGTCTATGGATGCAAAGTCACCTATGCCTCATGTATAATGTGGTAAGTTTTCAGCGTGTTTAGCTGAAAAGATTGATGGGACTTACTCAAACTCCTCGGCTTGCCGACTTAATGACATTATCAGAGAAAGATCTTGTTCTCCATCCAACGCAGTGTATAAAGTGCTTAAGCTGATTAAAATCAATGTCTGAAGGCCACTTCACAGGATTTCCACTACTGAGCGTTACCGTTTGCATGAGAGTTTGGTGCAGCCTACCAGCTAGTCCAAACTTGGCAGGAGGCCAGGCTGTTTGACAACTGATGTCTTTGCCCACTTAGAATTGAAGGTCTCTAAATTCTGCACAAGTGATCGCAAAATATTGCAGCTCCATTCTGTGATCTCTGCACATCCTACCTTCCTCTAGTTGATTGCAGGCTAATGTGACTTTTGATCGTGCTTTGAAATCAGAGCTGGTATTCAGCAGGTTCTAGAGAAAGCACTAGCGGAAATTTTGAGTAGTTCAGAGAACCGGTAAATTACCACCTCTGACTGGTGCCACCTCCATCTATTTTCTGACTCCTGAGTGTCAGCTGATTGGGAAGGCATGAGGATTTTGCAGTATCCTTCCCCTGCCATGCCCACTGAGCCACGCCCACCAAGCCGCACCACGCCCACCAAGCCACGCCCACAGAACCAGAAGTAAAAGAAAAAATTGAATCCCGCCACTGAAATGTACGATCAAACGCTTTGAAATTGTAGCCAAAGTATGCAACGCTTAGATTTGTAGCTCAAGAAATATTGCACACTATATCCCATGGTCATTGTTTTCATTACACACACACATACACACACCGCTATATACTGATTGAATAATTGCACGCATAAGAGCTCGGTTTGCTTCAATATCTCTAATGGTCCATCCAATCTAGTAGAACTACTGTAATATTTTTTTATGCAGGACTTGACAATATTAAGCTGCTTACATACAACAATCTGGATATAACCAGCCATTTGAATTGTTCTTCCCCTTGAATTAAAACTGAGTTTCTCCTTTCAGCCATCCTTATATTCTTTTGTGTTTACACTTTGCTGTTATGATCCTGCCACATGAATGAATAGCCGATACGTTACTTAAAGAATTCTACACGGTTTTGCATCTGGAAAAAAAATATGAGTTAATGTTAGAAGTAAGTTAGAGGCGTGGGAGCTTTCGAACAAGAGGTCTGGTTCTCCCTCTTTCCCTCTTTCCATTCCAACGCTGATATTATTTTCTGCTTCGGCAGCCCAACCAACATTTTGTATTGTTTGCAAAAATAGGGAAGTTGTAGGAACTTGCGGATTTGCAATTCACCCAGTTGCAAACAAGCGATTGCAAGGTAATTGGCTAATATCCAAGAAAAAGTCCTTATTTGTGTTCTGCGGGGAAGTTCGAATCTAAGAGGTGGGAATTTATTTATTTTATTTACAGGTAGTCCTTGACTTACGACCACAATTGATCCCAGATTTTTTGTTGCTAAGTGATACATTTGTAAATGTTCCCCTGTTTTAGGACCTTTCTTGCCACCAGTTCTTAAGTGAATTGCTGTGGTTGTTAAGTGAATCTGGCTTCCCCAGTGTCTTTGCTTGTCAGAAGGCTGCAAAAGCTAAGGCCGGCACACTACAACAGTCATAAATATGAGTCAGTTGCCAAGCCTTCTGAATTTTTATCATGTGACCATGGGAAGGCCCATGGTCACATGATCCGGTTGTAAAAACACCCCTAAGTCACTTTTTTCAGTGCTGTTGTAACTTTAAAATTGTCACTAACTGTTGTAAGTCGAGAACTACCTGTATTTATTTCTCATATTTAGGTAATGCCCATCTCACTCACAGATTCCAGTACAAAGAAAATGAGCATCGGAATATATCTATCTTGCATGTTCGGATTGGCTTTCTTGTTGAAAGCCTATGTAATTTTTTAAAATCCCACTTTTGCCCAGGTATTTATTTATACTGTGAGGCCATTACCATGGCAACGCTACTGCGCTGTACAGTAGAAGCCATTTTACGGCAGTATAGTGAAAGCCATTGTAAGGCACAAAAGGCTGTATCTTAACAGAACATACACCCAGAGGTGTGTTAGCGGTGTCTTGTCCCCACAGTATTTGTTTCTAGAGACTAAGTTATCTGTGTAGCAAGTTTAGTTAAAATTGCTTGAGGCGTTCCAGAGTTATGCTGCAACACACAAACACACACACAAACACATACACACAGCGATAGGTAGATAGATAGATAGATAGATGGATGGATGGATGGATGGATGGATGGATGGATGGATGGATGGATGGATGGACGGACGGACAGTCAGACAGACAGATTTCAAGATCTTGCATTGTTCTGCTACCACACTTGCATATGTCTCTGCAGAAGAGAGATGCTAAATATTGAAGGTTTTCTTGTGCATTTCAGCAGCCTAGTTGCATAGGAATGGAGGAGTAACTTTTAAAATGTTTTATTTGAATTGAAACTGTTTTTTATCCTTAAAAGAAACCTGGTTCCTTTTGAAACATTTAAAGAGATACTTTCTCATTTTTGTATTTACATGGCAGCCCAAAACAGCTCCGAAAAGGACTTTTGGATCCATTACAAACGAACAGGTAATTACATACCCACACTCAGATATTCACTCCCCCCTCCTTTTTGATTCTTTAAATGTGGCCAAAATAACAGTTCTTTTGAAAGGGACACTGGTCGGGTTTTTTTTCCAAAATGCTAAAACGGGTGTTGAAACAGGACTGAAATGTACCTATAAATTTGCAATTGTGAAGGTAAGTGCATATTTCAATACGTCAATGTGTATTATACTATCTTGAATCTCCCTATTTAATTAAGTTTTATTTGTTTATTTATTTCATTTTTATACCGCTCCTATCTCCCGGAAGGGACTCAGGGCGGTGCACAGGAAAATTAAAAATGAAGATATACAAACATACAAATAAATACAACTACAAATGTTAAAATATAATTAAATTTGAAAATAGCCTGTGCTAAAATACCACTAAAATAATAAAAGTTACCAAAGGTTAAAAGTCATTAAAACTCAGTCTGTAAAAATGGTCATGGGGTTCTGCATGACATCTAACATTAGAGCTTTGTGATTGCTGCATGCTCATTCCTAAATGTCACCTGAAAACCCATCATTTGATGGCTGGAGTAGGTCCTAAGTGAAAATAATTACAATTTGGGTGATGTGATGCCTCTGTGATATGGTGCCTCCTTCATCTCGACGGGTTGTTGCTTTCTGTCACAGTCATCGAATTATCATTATATATTATTCTGATCATGAGGATTGCCACACATAAGTTGACTGTTGCCATATCAAGCTTGTAGAATTTGTGTTTAGTGATATCCATTGTTGTCTTTTCACATCTTCGGTTATTCAGGCGGTACTTTTTCTTCTTCTTAAATGAAATCTAAATGAAATATCGGAACAATCTGATGATGGAATGTATGTTTTGGAGGAAAAAGAAGGAAAAAGCACGACAGCTCGCAGTTAAAATTATTTTTCTTCACCTGCCCTTTTGCACGTTTGCCATTACACATTAACACACATTTACTGTCCAATTCCTGTGTGTATATGTGTATATATGCATAGATATGCATAGATATATGTGTGCGAGTAGGTGTATAAAGTAAAAATAGAGCTAATTACAGGTGGGAGGCGGGTAGATGGGCCTATCACATGTGCAATGGCCAAATTGATTAATGATGTATAAAGGCAGATATCTCTTCAATAGTAGTTTTTACATTCTGACGAGGTTAACGAAAGCTAAGTGGGTAATATATTTTAAATTCCAGAGATTGCAATGTCTGTCTCTTCTTTGATATGTATATGTATATGTATATGTATATGTATATGTATATGTATATGTATATGTATATGTATATGTATATGTATATGTATATGTATATGTATATGTATATGTATATGTATATGTATATGTATATGTATATGTATGTACAAGCAAAGTCAATGGGGAAGCTGGATTCACTTAACAACTCTCTAAACTAATTTAAGAATCACAGTGATCAACTTAACAGCCTTGGCAAAAAAAGTCGTAAAATAGGGCAAAACTTGCTTCGCAACAGAAATTTGGGGCTGAGGTTTGGTCGTCAATCCACATAGGCACTTAAAAAATTCCCCCCTGTTTTAAAACTTATTTCTCTCTCTCTCCTGCTTCCTCTACAAGTATTTTAAAATCTCAACAAGAGGGGTGGGGAGGGAATTGCATCACAACTTTCCTGCCCTAGCCGAGAATTACACTGCTAGAATAGACACAGGACAAGCCTCTTGCTTTTACCTTTTTTTAAAGGTAAAATAAATGAGGGCTCTGAACATCTGTGTTTATTGGAAGAACAAAATGGAGAGCCTCTGCCTGAATTTTTTTATAAAAAATCTCTGGGTTGTAGCTGCAGCGCCAAAGACAGAACAATCAATGTGTGATCGTCAGATTGCGTACAAATAAAGGAGCGTATGGAAGCGATCCCTCCCACTCCTGCGAGGTTACTTTCTTTTCTTTTCTTCTCGATTTTTCAAACAAAAGAAAACAAAGCAAAACATCGCCACTCATAACTCAGGAGCTTTGCAAGCAAATAATAACAACAATTAAAAAACCCACACACCAAGAAAAATAAAATGTGCCTACAATTCTCAAAGTGTGTGTTCGTTGTTGTTGTTGTTGTCTGAGAACTCATGTCCAACCCATCGCGACCGGTGGTGGGATTCAAATAATTTAACAACCGGTTCTCTGCCCTAATGACCAGCTGGGTAGGCATGGCTCAGTGGTCATGTGACTGAGTGGGCGTGGCCAATGCAACATCACTCACGTCGATTGGTGCCTTGTCTTAGGTGTTACAATGTCATAAGGGTTAACCGGAGAGGCAGTTTCTTTAAGCAGGACAATAAAGATTAAGCTAGAAACAACACCAGAATGTTTCCTTCCTGCCTTCCTTACAGGATACCCTGTAAAGAGGGGAAAAGACAAAAGGAGATTTCTTCCAATAATCGGTTCTCCGGACTGCTTAGGAAGTTAACAACCGGTTCTCCCAAATAGGTGCGAACCTGCTGAATCCCACCACTGAAGCAGGGCAATAAAAATGAGGCTAGAAACAGCACCAGAATGTTTCCTTCCTGCCTTCCTTACAGGATTAGCCCTGTAAAGTGAAAGAAACAAAAGAAGATTTCTTCCAACAACCGATTCTCCCAACTGCTTAGAAAGTTAAGAACTGGTTCTCCCAAATAGGTACGGACTGGCTGAATCCCACCAGTGTCCCAGCACGCAAAACCATACACTCCTCTCTGATCCGTGGGAAAAACTTTTTCCATAGAACTGATTCCTGGTGCTCAAAAGTTTTGGGGGGGGGCTCTGTTGTAGACTACAAAACCTTGGGCCTCTCTGGTCTGGATTTGCAAGGTTGCATTACACCAGGAAACGACAGCCAGGAAGAGCGGAGAAAGAACGAGATGCCCTTCGAGCCTTCTTTCGTGATTTCACCTCTGTCCTTGGTGTTTCTCCATGATTGCTCTCTCTCCTTTGTTTGTTAGCGGCCATGTTCCTTTTTGGTGCCTGTCAGCACCATTTTCCATCCTTCACAGAGATGCTACTGATGAATACTAATCACCTCTTCCTCCTTAGGGGAAAAGCCTTTTGCTAGGGTTTCTTTCCCCCCCCTCTCTCCTTTCCTTTAAAAGGAAAACAAAAATGAGGAGAGGGATTCAACTTTCCCAGTTTGATACGTCCCATCCGGAAGTGAAAAAAACCTTTTATTTCCCCCATTCATTCTACCCCAGGGGTCTGCAATCGTAAACACTCAAAGAGCCACAAAGATCCTAACTGGAAGCCCCTCCCTCCTTGTTCAATTCTGGAGCCAACCAGAAGTCCAGTTTCCCCATCATAGAGTCTCCTCCTAGCACAGCATCCTTTTTCCTCTTCCTGTCCTAACCGAAAGCCCTATCCATTGTGGAGCTGACTGGAAAACCCGTCCCTTGCCATAGAGTCTCCTCCTGCTGCAGCCCTGCTTCCCCCACCTAACCGGAAGCTCATCTCAAAATGGTGGTGCCTTCTGGCGACAGGGAGCCGCAGCAGAGGGATGAAAGAACATGGAAAAACCACATGTGGCTCCAGAGCCACAGATTGTTGACCCCCTTCCCAAACCTTATTCTTTTATACTACACGCAGCATTTATTTCTATTCCTAGGTATTGGTTTTCATATGACAAGGGGAGACCCCATGCCCTGACCCCCAAGACCTATGTCTGGTTCCTTATCACTCATCATGCATTTATAATGATTGCATTATTTGTAATATCTGGAATGCTGATTTTTACTGCAGCCCTGAAAGGCATGCCGATTTAAAAAAAATGCTTAACTGACTTTATCTTGATTTGCTTGCAACATTCTTACACAATTCAATTGCAATTTTGGCCATTTCTGTTCCATACCAAAAGTTGTTGGCAATTTGTACTTTAAAAAAAAAATAGGGCAACCCACGAATATGGCAAATATTTAATGACAAAGAATATTCAATGACTGGGGGAATCATGTACAGAAAATAGCTGGCAGTCAGATGTTAGATATGCAAAGCAGCTGTACAGTGTGACTGAGGACAGCTGTATTGCCTGGAGTCTCATATTCATCCATCCACAAGTTCTCCCAACTTAAAGGATGTGTCACATCATTAGGCTTTTTGGAGTTGGCTAAGAGTTAGGGAACATTTAAAAAGTTGAAAAGTGCTGCAGAAGCTGCTTTGGGGGAGATGAGAACATTTCAAACTCTATTTACGAAGCTTAAGGACACGATTAAAAAAAAGGTTCAAAAGATAAAACCTCCCTCAAGTCAAGCTTGACTCTTGGTGACCTTATGGATCTGACCTGGGTTTTTTCTTTCTTTCTTTCTTGGCAACGCTACAAAATTATTGCTTTTGTTCTTCTCTACTGGCTTGTCTAGCCTACAGCCTTGGTATCTTCTGGTAGGCAGTCATCCAAAAAGAGCTTGTGTCTGATTCTGCTTAGCTTTTTTTTAACGTCAGCCAAGTTTAGTTCAGTTTTGCCATGTGGTGGCTCAGTGACTCAAACGCTGAGCTTGTCAATCAGAAAGGTCAGCAGTTCAGCAGTTCGAATCCCTACCACCGCGTAATGGAGTGAGCTCCCGTTTCTTGTCCCAGCTTCGGACAACGCTAGCTCTTTGGCTTTGAAATGGAGATGAGCATCGCCCCTTAGGGTTGGGAACAACTAGCACATATGCACAAGAGGAGCCAGCTGGGTTGCTAGAAGGCCAGTTTGGGTGCATTGAATCCTGGGCTAACATTTTGAAGCTTTTTGTTATACAGGGACAAAGATAAAACCTTTAAATAAAAGGGGACATCTATCCCAGAAAATTGCCATGAATAAATAAATAAATAAACAAACAAACACACAATCACACACACACACACACATACACACACACTATTTCAATGAAGTGGTCATTGTTCTCTGTTATCATATAATATTTCCATGATTCTTGTTAAATACCACTATTTCTTCTTTAGCAAAGATGGAAGTTACATGTCCAAGGTGCAAACAGGAAGAACCCATCACTCCAAAGATATGTAGTTCATGCTTGGAGGACATGATAGACATAGCTTATGGTTAGTTGTGAACATGATTGATAGCGAACAGCTGTCTCGTTTAATGCTTTTCAACTTCCAGCTACCACCAATGAAAGAAACAAAACCAAGGAAACAGCTGATTACTTTAATGTCAGTCCTGGGTTAGTGAAGGTAGTAATCAGGGTTTGTTGATGCAGGAAGTCTTTAAGAAGTCTACAACAGATGCTTGCTGTATCATGTTTTTATCTATAATTAACCATCCAAAGTCATTGTACTGAGATGGGTAACTCCATAAATTTCAAGAAATAGCTTGTTGATAAGCCCGTCAGATAACTGGAAGGAATTACATGGCAGGTAGAAACCACAAGTTATGCTTGTCATGTTGTCAACACATGTGTGCCAATGAATGCAGATATGTGCGATTTTGCATTTCTACCAAAAACCTCCATAAAAAATCTTTCTAAATTGCTTTCTCCTTCATACCCCCTCTTGATGAATATAGTTTAAAGCAGTGGTTCTCAACCATTACCACATACCTTTTGTGGCACCGACCATGGCCACTGGCCACCAAAACTCAAGATTTAAATCATAGCACTTTTTTCAAGCCTTCTCGGACCCCCTGTGATGACATTGTAGCCCCCCTCAAGGGCCCATGGACCACAGATTGGGAACCACTGGTTTAAAATCTTTCTGTACCTTATTTCCAGAATTGTCTATATTCAACAGACCAGGAGTCCCCAACCTGTAGGCCTCGGCCCAATACTGGTCCATAGCAGAGGTGGATTCCTACCAGTTCAGACTGGTTTGGCTGAGAAATAGTAACTTGGCTGGCCACCTCCCCGAACCAGTTCTATTGGTGTCACCGTAGGCATTGCCATCATGTTTTTTACTACTGTGCATGTGTGTGTAGCATGTCTCTGAGCAAACCGGTAGTAACAGAAGCCAGAATCCACCCCTGGTCCATAGCCTATTCGCAACCATGCCGTGTGAGTGGCTGGCTGGTGCATGCATGCAGTCCCACTCACATGGGCATCCCAGGGGCTCATGGCCCCACTCACGTACATGTGCTCACATACACATGCATGTGCCTGCCCTTCCCACAAAACCACCCCCTCTTTCCCTGCCACAGCTCCAGACCATCAACACAGAAAGGCTGAGGAACTCCGCAGTAGACAATTGTCTTGTGGATATATTATTAATCAAAAACATCCTATTAGCTATTATTGCCACTTTTGTAAGCATGTTGATTCTCAATTATCACCACTTCCTAAGCTTTTGAAAATGCTAGATGGTCCTTTGGAAAAATTACTGATGAATGTCAGTCCATTAGATGGGATAGATGATGGAGGGGGTATGGATGAGCTTCCTGTTTCCCCTGACATTCCTTAAGAGGGATAATCACAGAACTTCAAGCCCATACATGACTCATAGATGAATACCAGTTTAAATAACTGATGCCAAATTATCCTTGGATATTTTGAAAGCTAAGGATATATTTAATTCAATGCATAACAGCCTCTAATTACAGGTAGGATCAATTCTGAGTCATAGTTCAGATGACCCATGGAATTAAGATGGATTTGTTCCCAAGGTCACCAGTCTTTAGACTTTCATCTTCTTTGGCATTACAACAAAGCATAAACATATGTGGGGAAATTCAGATTGATACATTTAAGAGAAAAAGCATATTGTATGTCAGAGTTTGTTGCATAAATTCAAATCCAGAAAGCACACACAGAAAATTGATTCAGGATTCAATAACGTCTTTATATACATAAAGTATAGATGAATAAATGTACAATACCAACAGATGATTCTTTCAAGTAAACACAAGGCAGGAGAGTTATAGGCAGACAAGCCCAGACAGACTGTTAGTTTATTTCTCAGAGCAGAGCTTACTGCAGCTAAGCCACCCCCAGACTGCTTACTTAACTTTCTGTTTCAATTCTCTGCACAGACTCAGATCTGTTTAAGTGCCAATTGGCTGACTTAGTTGTATGTCTATTCATTGGCTGACCTTGTTCCCATGTCTCTCCCAGTCACAAATATTTTAACATTGTATATATAACAGATTTCCATAGTAATATATTCCTTTCTCTCTTTCTGTGACTTCTAGGGTCAAAATGTATTTGGACTGGATATAATTGAAACACCCGAAGGAGACAAGTGGCCCCAGTTGATAGTGCAACAAATTCTTGATAGAGAGCAGAAGGACACCTATGTGATGAAGATTAAAGTGGAGGATGGTGGAAACCCTCCAAGATCCAGCACGGCCATTCTCCAAGTCACCGTCACTGATGTGAATGACAATCGTCCAGTCTTCAAGGAGAACGACATTGAAGTCAGCGTTCCTGAAAATGCACCTGTGGGCACTTCCGTTTCTCAACTTCATGCCACTGATGCCGACTTGGGATCCAACGCCCAGATTCACTTTTATTTTAGCAGCCAGATCTCCAGCTTGGCCAAAAGGCTGTTTGCCATCGATAACATCACTGGTCTCATCACAGTCAAGGAGCCCTTGGACCGGGAGGAATCCCCAGTACACAAATTAACAGTTTTGGCAAGCGATGGCAGTTCCACACCCTCCAGAGCTACCGTAACAGTGAACGTCACCGACATTAACGATAACATTCCCTCCATAGACACGAGGTACATTATCAATCCAGTCAACGGGACCGTGTTACTCTCCGAGAAAGCACCACTCAATACTAAGATTGCCCTGATCACCGTAATGGATAAGGATGCAGATCTTAATGGCAAAGTTACTTGCTTCACAGACCACGATGTCCCGTTCAGGTTAAAGCCGGTGTTTGATAATCAGTTTCTCCTTGAAACAGCTACTTTCTTAGACTACGAGGCCACCAGAGAATATGCCATCAAAATCGTGGCCTCGGATTCAGGGAAGCCACCCTTGAACCAATCTGCGATGCTACTGATCAAAATCAAGGATGAGAACGACAACACCCCGGTGTTCACGCAACCCGTGATCGGGCTCTCCATTCCTGAGAATAACGCTCCCGGGACCCAGCTGACCAAGATAAGTGCTAACGATGCTGACAGCGGCCGCAATGCTGAAATCAGCTACATGCTGGGATTGGATGCTCCCCCTATTTTCAACCTGGATCGCCGTACAGGCATTCTGACAGCCGTGAGGAAGCTGGATAGAGAAAAACAAGATCGCTACTCGTTCACAGTGCTGGCGAAAGATAACGGCATGCCGCCTTTGCAAACCAACGCCACCGTGACAGTTTCTGTCTTGGACCAAAACGACAACAGCCCTGCTTTCACACACAACGAATACAACTTCTACGTGCCAGAAAATCTACCCATGTATGGCACGGTTGGACTGATCACTGTGACTGATGCAGACTCTGGAGAAAATGCAATCGTGACCTTGTCTATATTAAACGGCAAAGATAATTTCATTATCGATCCTCTCACTGGAGTCATAAGGCCGAATATTACTTTTGACAGGGAGCAGCAAGGATCTTACACTTTTCAGGTGAAAGCGGTGGATGGGGGCAGGCTACCGCGCACCTCCACAGCTAAAGTGACTATCAATGTTGTCGATGTGAACGACAACAGGCCCGTTTTCGTCATGCCTTCCACCAATTACTCCTACGACTTGGTTCCGATGTCCGCCAGTCCTGGCTCCGTCGTGACGAAAGTGTTTGCTGTGGACAACGACACTGGGATGAACGCCGAGCTGCGTTATAGCATCATTGGTGGGAATTCGCGAGGGTTGTTTACGATCGATCAGTTAACGGGCAACGTCACTCTGAAGGAAAAAGTCATCTCAGCAGATCATGGGTTGCACAGACTGGTCATCAAAGTCAACGATTTAGGGCAGCCCGAATCTTTATACACCATAGCACTAGTGCATTTATTTGTGAATGAAACAGTCACCAACGGATCCTACGTCCAAGAGTTGGTGCGCCGAAACATGGAAACACCGGTTGGCCAAAACGTCGGGGATGGAGACATTACCCCACAAACCAACGACTATGTCAAAATCATCATTGCCATTATCGCAGGCACCATGACGGTGATACTGGTCATTTTTGTGACAGCTCTGGTGCGTTGTCGCCAAACACCTAGGCACAAAGTGGTCCAGAAAAGCAAGCAGAGCGGCGAGTGGGTTTCCCCAAATCAAGAAAACCGTCAGATCAAGAAGAAGAAGAAAAAGAAGAAGCGTTCTCCCAAAAGCCTTCTTCTAAACTTTGTGACCATTGAAGAATCTAAGCCTGATGATCCCGGCCATGAACACATCAATGGCACCTTGGACATTCCTGTAGAGCTAGAAGAACAGACTATGGGAAAATATAACTGGGCCACGACACCAACCACTTTTAAACCTGACAGCCCAGATTTAGCAAAGCACTACAAGTCTGCCACTCCGCAGCCCACGTTTCAGATTAAACCTGAGACTCCAGTACCACCGAAGAAACACCACGTCATACAGGAACTGCCTCTGGATAACACATTTGTGGTGGGTTGTGATTCCCTCTCCAAGTGTTCTTCCAGTAGCTCGGACCCATACAGTGTCTCTGAATGCAGCTGTCAAGGAGGGTTCAAGGCTCCTGGCTCTGTCCACACCAGACAGGTAAGGACAAACTTTTGCTCTACATCTTTTTCTTTGCTTTGTCAACCCCCTCCTTTCTGATTTAGTTTCTTCCTCGCGTTAAACTCTGCCCTTAGAATGTGAATAATTGATAGATGATGATAGATAGACAGAAAGATAGAAAAAAGAAAGAAAGATGGATAGATAGATAGATAGATAGATAGATAGATAGATGATAGACAGACAGACAGAGATACAGACAGACAGACAACATAGTATGTATGTATGTATGTATGTATGTATGTATGTATGTATGTATGTATGTATGTACGTACGTACGTAGTTACGTACGTACGTACGTACGTACGTACATACTGTGTTTCCCTGAAAATAAGACAGGGTCTTATTTTCTTTTGACCCCAAAAATAAGTACTTGGCCATATTTTTGGGGAGGTCTCATTATTTTTGAGGTACAGGAGGTGGTGAGCATGGTCACCCCATGGTTGTAGCTGTGTTGCAATATTATTGGGGAGGGCTAATTTTAGTGCATATGCTCAAAAGCCCGATTAGGCTTATTATCTGCGGAAGTCTTATTTTCAGTGAAACACGATAGATAGATAGATAGATAGATAGATAGATAGATAGATAGATAGATAGATAGATAGATAGATAGATAGATAGATAGATAGATAGATAGATAGATGGAAAATTAAACAGTTTGTGATTCATCAGTACTAAAAGGGAAAAAATGTATTCACTTTTAGCTACAAGTAAAATGTGATTGCTGAATTTACGTGTTAGGGGGTAGCTCTTGTCTGCAGATGGCAGTGTGGCACTTCTTCCTTTGCATGCATAAGAGCAGATCTGCAAAACAAAAGGGAGGTTACAGTTTAGTCCAGCTAGCAAGGTATGCTTGGGAATCTAAGAAATCTGGACCAGGTGGAACTTATGAAAGCTCTTCAGGATCTCATAAATTGTTCTTAATGCTAATGGAGTCTGGAATTGGCAATTCATTTCATTGACTTGGATCGGTTCCTCCAAGTTTCTCCGAAGCAAACCCAATTTTATTGCCCCTTCCCTGCATTATAACTCTTAGGAGTTGAGTGTCATTTTCAAGAATAGACATTTACGCTGCTGTCTGGAGCCCTAAAAACTAGGTGCATGACACAATCAACAGAAGGAAACAATCCTAAAATTAATCTTGAGTGGGCGTAATCACAAATCCAGCTTTTGGAAATGAGCACAGCTGTCCATTCCTACTTTTGTCTATGAATGAGTTAAAATTGCAGCTCTGATATGCAAGCTAGGATAAGGAAGATGTTTGTTACTTGGTAAAGATAATGCTTTTTGGTAAAGATAATGAAATAGAAGTACAGTTCTAAATTGTCATTGTAGAAACTAAAACTGAGTTAAAAACATATGGACGTGCATCATTGCAGGGAGATTTCAAAAGAGCCAGAATCTCATTTTTATGAGGTGTAAATTCATTGCTGGGGATTGCAATTTGGTCATTCGTGGGAGGAGTAGTTTCTTACCTAAAACTGCTCCAGCTAGGAATTAAGTTTTTTTGAAATTTGCTTACCTTTTGGGTTGCTTCTATCCAAGGTACCAAATGTTGAAGGAAGTTACAACGATGGTCTTCTGAACTTTTAGAATAGGATGACTGTACTTTCACACAACTAAAGTTACAATCTCAGGACCAAAGTAATGTTATAAAAGGGGTCGGTTTGTATTTGTAATGCAAATGGCCGCAAACCAGCATTCTAATTACATGGCTAAAACTTTGCTTATGCTATAGAGTAGACATCAACGTTTAAGATGTCTCCTTTAATTTGGCAACCAGGAAAATCCTAGTCCTCTACATTTTACTCTGTTTCCCTGAAAATAAGACCTCCCCGGATAATAAGCTCAATCAGGCTTTTGAGCGCATGCACTAAAATAAGCCCTCCCTGAAAATAAGCCCTCCCCAAAAATATTGCAACACAGCAGCAGCCATGAGGTGACCACACTCGCCGCCTCCTGCACCTCAAAAATAATAAGACCTCCCCAAAAATAAAGCTAAGTGCTTATTTTGGGGGAGGTCAAAATTAAATAAAATCCTGTCTTATTTTTGGGGAAACATGGTATAGAGCTGTGCTGTCCATTTTAGTTCTTGGTAGCAAAAATATACCGTATAAACTCCCCCTGCTGTTTGAAGAAAACTGTGCTTCTCTTACACATATTTTTCATCATTCTTGACTGTTGCATTTTCCCGTAAAGCTACAACAATTGAACCAGGAATCTTTAAGTTGATTCCATTGTTTTTCTTTCTACCCTTTCTCTGCACACAATCCCCTCTTTCCCCAGGCTTTATGTCTCAATAGAAGTAGTTTAGAAAAATACTCAAGAGGTTGAAGCGCTGTCATGTTGGTGGTAATAACTTCACTTATAAAGACATACATGCTTTCCAGGTTTCTTGACTTTAGAGAAGTTCAATACAACCAAAGGCTCAGAGAAGACATCCCTTGGGGAGGGGGGGGGGGCGTATCTTATAATGATGTGAAAATTGTATTTACCAAAACGTTGAACCTACTGTACTTCGTACGGCAGAGTGTAATGCAATAGACTGACTTATGATAAGGAAAGTAGATCTCCGGGGAAGTATATGTAGAATGAACCGATATTGGAGATGTGGTTTGTTAGGAAAAGTAATTTATTTCGCTGGTCATTGCTTTTCCCAATGAATTCTGGGAATCTGAACTATTAAGTAGAAGATGCACCAAGTGCAATATTTTCAAAACATCCTAGGAGGAAAAATAATGGGTGTTGAGGTTTGTGGTATACCTAATATCCTGCTAGGGCAGTTTCCGTGAATAATTGTTCTCTTTGAGGGGAAACTTCTGAATCCCCCGTGAATGTTCAATGCTATCTTTCAGCGATAGGAGCACAACTGCTTTCCTCTATAGTTGCTCAATTGATTTGCTATTTATTTGATAACAAATAGTAACTGTGTTAAAGATTATTGCTGCATGTCCACACACCGTTTTCATTTGTTTTGATTTTAAGTGCACGACAACCAGTTATATTTTCATGCATAGTTGATGAGGTTCTTCAACGGATCTCATTTGTGGGGCTACTATGGGGTGTATTATGGGAGTTTAATTGTTTATGCAACAGTAGGCAGTTCCCTGATCTTCTGATACCCTAGTAAATTGCCAGGGAAAAGTCATGACAAAACATGTCCAAAATTAGTGAGGGAAGGATATCATCATCATCATCATCATCATCATCCCACCAGGTATCACATCCCAAAATTGTTAATAATAAATTTATTTAATAATAAATTTTATTTATAACCCTCTCTTTCTCCCCAAAGGGACTCGAGGTTGCAACTATTTTAATATTTTGAGAGTTAGATAGAAAAGTAAAAACATAATCTTGCGTAGAACTAAAACTTTGAGGGATTTGGTAGATACCAAACTATTGATATCGAGTATTGATATTGAGTATTGATAGAGTATTGATAGATACCAAACTATCCCCAACCTCTAATGTATTCTGACCAATATTTAGATTTAGAAGGTGCCCCAGGGGTGAAATTCAACAGGTTCTGGAGAACCGGTAGTGGAAATTTTGAGTCATTCAGACAATCAGCAAATAGCACCTCTGGCTGGCCCCACCCCCATCTATTCTTTGCCTCCCGAGTCCCAGCTGATCGGGAGGGAATGGGGATTTTGCAGCACCCTCCTCTGGAGTGGGGAGGGAATGGGGATTTTGCAGTATCCTTCCCCTGCCATGCCCACCAAGCCACACCCTGAAAGTAATTTTTTTTTGAATTTCAGCACTGAGGTGCCCCCCACCCCCAAAAAGAATTTCAGACCAGGAAATAAGAGAATGCACAGTGTGCTAATTCAGCTAAACGAAGTGAACGAAATAAGGCAGAATTTGAGATTGTAAGCCATCGACAATGAGCGATTTGTGTTCATTGCATTGGTAATTGCCCAGGGCAGATAGCTCACTCTACCTAACTGTAGGACCAGGTCTCTTGGCAGCTGATATTCCCTAAGCCAATATTTAAAATGATGAGGGGAGATGGGTTGGTTAAGGCCAAGGCTATTCTCATGCTCTTTCTCTGTTTGCCAGCTCTGAACGTCTTCGCATCAACTGTTAAGTACCGAAGTCGTACACACAATGATGTTAAGCCAGCAAACATGGAAAATATGGGCATAGCACGAGAAAAGCCCTTTGTCTTCCCTCCCTGATTGCTGAAGAATGTTATCGTCTGATCTCCAGAGGGTTTTCGAAGTGGCGTTGAACTGTTCAAGCGGCCCTGCTCAAAGGTATTCAGGGCCAGGACACTTAACAATTGGAAGGAATGCAAAGGAAAAGAAAGGGGGGGAAAAAACACTAAAGAAAAGACCAAGAGACTGTAGAACATTGTTCCATAATGTTGTTTTTATGCTGAAAGAAAAGGGAGGGTGGGGGAGAGAAGTGATGCTGACCACTACTCCATGTGAATGGTAGTGAACTATGAGATGCACCTTTCATTCTCTTCGGTTGCTTCCAGCCGCATTCTCTTTAATTGAACCATTCCCTTGAATTTATTTACGTTCACGATATCTGTGGTCCGTTCCTCCCATTCCTTATTCATTATTGAAGAAAGATTTTTTTTTTTTTTTAAAAGGAGCAATAACAAGTTATGCATATAAACTTGAAACAGACGGTGGTCCAATTCTT
Organism: Rhabdophis nuchalis; assembly: GCA_039707465.1. Classification (NCBI taxonomy): domain Eukaryota; kingdom Metazoa; phylum Chordata; class Lepidosauria; order Squamata; family Natricidae; genus Rhabdophis; species Rhabdophis nuchalis. The sequence goes on along the minus strand of CM077657.1, from coordinate 19,227,047 downwards.
TATACTCCTTGCCTTTCTCGGTAAAAATGGATGGCTTTGGGTTGCTTCACACTGAGTGGGGAGAAAAATGTTATTTATTTTTGGAATATTTTGTAGGAAGACAAAACGGTCGCTGTTCAGAGTAGCCAAATCCATTCTTTTGTTCTTTTGTTTTTGATTTGCAAACTTTAGTCTATGTGAGTTCATTTCAATACTGGCGATCTTCTTGGCATGATGAGAGAGCACTTGCCCACCCATTCGACCCATAGTGTATGAGAGGGAAAATAGACGTTTCCAATTAAAAGTTTCCAGTTAAAAGTTAATACAAGCCAAACTTTTAAGAAGAGACATTTACAATGTCGTCCACCTCCACCCACAATCAGGAAGAGTCTGGTAGCACCTTTGAATGGGTGTATAAATAAGACACAGCCCTGAAGAGCATATTGATGCTTCTGAGCTTTCATAAACACATTGGAGACCTTGATAGGATTCGTGACCTGGGGATGGTGGGGGTCAGGAAATTCATTGGCCTGTTGATTTTGTGCGTCTCAGTTTAAGAACCAGTTTACCATCCTTCTGAGGTTGGTAAAATGAGGACCCAGATTTTTGGGGGCCATAGGCTGACTCCGTAAACCTCTTAGGGAGGGCTGTAAAGCATTGTGAAGTGGTATATAAGTCTAAGTGCTAGTGCTATTGCCCTTCCTTCCTTCCTTCCTTCCTTCCTTCCTTCCTTCCTTCCTTCCTTCCATCGTTCCCTCCCTCCCCATGGTTAGAATGCAGTATTGCAGACTAACTCTGCCCAGAACCTGGTGTTCGATCCTGACTGGCTCAAGGTCAACGCAGCCTTCCATCCGAGGTAGGTCAAATGAGGACCCAGATTGTTGGGGGCCATAGACTGACTCTGTAAACCACTTAGAGAGGGCTTTAAAAGCACTGTGAAGTGGTATATAAGTCTAAGTGCTAGTGCTATTGCCCTCCCTCCCTCCCTCCCATCCATCCTTCCATCCTTCCATCTTTCCCTCCCTCCCCGTGGTTAGAATGCAGTAGAGCAGGCTAACTCTGCCCACCACCAGGAGTTCGATTCTGACCGGCTCAGGGTCGACTCAGCCTTCCATCCTCCTGAGGTCAGTAAAATGGGGGACCCAGATTGTTAGGGGCGGTATGCTGACTCTGAAAACCACTTAGAGAGGGCTGTATCCTCGGTATTTGCTTTTTAAAAAAAAAGGTTTTAATCCATTATTAACCCCTTTGAATTCATTCAAAAGATGGACAGGTGTAGACATCAATGTAAGAAATAAATAAATAATAGCTTTTGTGAGTTGCTGCTCTCATCATGTGAAACTCCTCTGAAGGTACCATCCAATTCCTTCTGATTTTTGGATAAAATGGCCACTGTTCCTCCTACAAGCACAGAAAAGATAAGACATGGGAGGAACGCGATAATACGAACTAGACCAATGTGCATACCAAGCAGGCTATCTACCTGACGTGTATTGTTAATTAGTTAAGGTGACGTTAATATTTTAAAGAGAACCGACATTGGTACAACATATGCTGAATTCCAGTTCTCAAATATTTATATATATATATATAAAAATATACATCTCTTTTAATGCGATGTAAGGCTGTTAACAATGGAGGAAAAATGACGGTGAGAATTGCAAAATTACAGTATGTATTTCTGCCTAATGTTAAAATTCTATCTCAGTCAATTCTGAAGAAAACAATCCTACTTAATCTGCCCTTGTTGGCATAAGATGCAACAATTTCATTCTTGGTTGGTGTTTAACATATATTGAAAATGTGCACTGCTATGCCTGGTGCAGTTGTGTTAGTATGTTTCCTCGTCCCATCTTTCAGGCAATAAGAAATAGAATATTGTATACATTATCTAACAAATCTTGCCTTTCTTATACAATTTAACGGGCAAACATGGGGGGGAAAAACCACCCATGAGAAACAGAACTTCTGCTTAAACAGAACTGATGTTCTTCCTGTAGGATTTATTGGACAGAAATTCCACAAACTTGTTCTTGTTTTCCTTTAAAACTAAAAAGAAAACTTTCCTTTTCTTTAAAGGGTGGGAAAGGGACTATAAGGCTATTTTTATTTAAAACAACAACAATAAATCTATTGCAGCTAGTCCTCAACTTATGACCACGGTTGAACCCAAAATTGATGCCGCTAAGAGGACTTTGCCCTGCTTTGCGACTTTACTGGCCACGTTTGTGTTAAGCAAATTGCTGCAGTTGTTAAGTTAGTAACCCAGTTGTTAAGTAAATCTGGTTTGACTTTGCTTGTCAAGTATATTGTCAACTAGACCAGGGGTCCCCCAACCTTTGCAACTTTAAGTCTGAAGGACTTCAGCTCCCAGAATTCTCCAGCCAGCTTTGCGAAGCTGGCTGGAGAAGTCTGGGAGCTGAAGTCCTTCAGACTTAAAGTTGCAAAGGTTGGGGACCCCTGAATTAGACTACAGTGCAAATTCCCAGCCGATATTGACTATTGCGTTCTTCTGATGGGAAATGGTTACTTCGCTGTCTGATTTGTAAACTATAATCAATTCTAGTTTGCAAAAGGAATCGTAGGATTCGCTGTGTCCATCATAAACGTGAGCTAGTCGTCAGGATCCGAATGTAAATCACGTGATTAATGGGGATGATGCCACGGTCCGAAACAATGGTCATAAGTCACTTTTTTTCCAGTGCCGTTGTAGCTTTGAACGGTCACAGAGTGAACAGTTGTAAGTCGAGGACTACCTGTGTTCTTGGGGTGCTATTGGAAAAAGAAACCATTACATGGGGGAAAAGAGGACTGCCCCCCCCCAACTGAATTCTTTGTATTTGACTGCCACAAAAGGAAGCCTGTTTTGCACATTTTGTTGCCGTATGTGTACCAGCAAAGCAGAAACACACGCACACACAACACACACAACACACACAACACAAACGCAGACAGAGTTTTTTATTACATGTATCCTCCATGTCTTCGTCTGGAGTTATTAGGAACTTCATGGAAGCTTCAGACAATGTATAGTGAGCGCTGTCTACTCTGTCAAATCCCTTTTCTTTTCCAACCCCCACTGTTAAGAGTGCCTATCTTAAGCTTAATGCAGTCGATGTAGAGATGCTTCCTCAAGATCAGTTCTTCCTTAAAAAGAAATAAAATCAGCTGGAAGTCCATGATGAGCATAAGAGCTTCGGATGCCCACTGGAATTCAGTACACCAGTGGTTCTCAACCTTGGTCCCCGGATCTCCAGCAGGGGACATGATATCATGTCCCCGCCTCGAGTCCCCTTGGGGAGAGAGAGCGGGATATAAATTAAAATTATTATTATTATTATCATCCCAGGGGTTTCGCAAAAACTGGAAGAAATTTTATGATTTCATTTGGGGGGGGGGCATGGCCATGGTCTATGGCCACAAAAGGTATTTAAAGGGGGGGGGATCAATGGGAAAGAAAAGGTTGAGAATCACTTCCGTACACCGTTTTCAAGGAGGATCGTGAGCTTTGGTATGTCTGAATAATAATTTAAAAAAAAATACTTGCACGCAATAGCCTTTATATTTAATTGAAAACTCAATATCTAATGTAACCACACTTTGAAGCCGATTTGCTGTACTCCACTTCCTCTCCTGTCCAACAGTATATTGTAAACTAGACTTTAGCGCAAATTCCCACCCAATATTGACTATTGAATTCTACTGATGAGAAATGGTTACTTTGGCTCTCTGGTTTGTAAACTATAATAAATTATACAAAGGATACATATATATTGTCATTTATCATATCGCGCAACATATATTTAGAGGGGGCTATTGGGGGGAGGGGAAGAAGCAGGTGGGTTGTTTAACCCGTTACGAGGAATCACATCTCTTTGGTTTCACTAGGGGTGATTTTCTCTGTAATTACCATTTGTGTCTTCGTATTGAACATAGGATCCTAACTGGAAGAAACATCTGGTTGTAAGGACACTCCTTTTCCCATGCATACAGAAGAAAGAAGCAACAATTTGTCTCTCTCTCCTAATTCAATGTAGATCTTTGGTTCAGATACTTGCTGTTTGATACAACAATGACCTTTGCCCAGCCTGTCTAACCTCCAGATGTGAGCATTTCAACTCATAGAATTACCAGCCATGCCCAGTTGATCTCCACACATCTGGATAATGCCCAGATTGGACCAGGTTCCAAAAGAGGCAGACAAATGTGTCATTCTCTGGAGTGATCACATGTTTTCAAGTACCAGGGAATTCCGTTCCATTTTCAAATCTGTTAGCAATGTGTTGTTTTCGCCAATGTGCTGCATGAAAATTGATGCACATTTTATTTCCAAAGTATTCTGTTGCAAAGCCTTTCCCCACATGTACACAGTTTTCTTTAATTCACACCTGTAGTTTCCCTCCCTCCCCCGCTTAACATGCACATTTTCTGATGGTTTTTAACTGTAGAACCGCAACACGCAATTAGTGTGAAAACTGAAGGATAATTATCTTACATTATTGCTTTGGAATGTGTAAATGAGCTGAGCTTATATTAAAAATGTAAAGTAAATGAAATTCACCCCCATGAGGATCAGGTGATGGGATGCAGTCCAGATGGGCAAGACAACAGAATATAGTACATGCTTAAAACTTTAATTTAATTACTATGATTTTGGGAAGTGGGTACAAACAATAAGATAGGGCAACTGGTAGGGAGGGGGAAGCACCCTCCCAATGAAGAAGAGCTATAGGGTGGGAAACAAGTCCTATGACTCAACTATCATTTGTTTGGACTGTTGAAGTAGGTACGCTGTAGAGTGTATGAATATAGGTACATTGTACAGTTCTGTCAGGCATGAAAAGTTCAAGTTAAGGTTGTTCCCAACTTTAGAGGGAGGTGCTCATATCTGTTTCCTAGCTGAGAAAGCCAGCATGGTCTGAAGATGCTTCCGTGGTCATGTGGCCACCATGACTATACACCGAAACACACGGAATGCTGTTACCTTCCCACTAAAGTGGTACCTCTGTATCTATTCACATTTGCAAGCTTTTGAACTGCTAGGTGGGCAGGAGCTGGAGCAAGTAACGGGAGCTCATCCCATCACATGGCCTTCGGGTCTCAAACCTGAGCTATTGGCCTTCCAGTTGACCTGCTCAGCATCCTTAATCCATTCCCCTCCCCCATCAAATTGACTACATTATTGCAATTCTGTCTATAATACAGGAATCCCAGTTCACACACATATACACACCATCCTATTCTATGCATTTGATGTTTTTGGTCTAAGGGAAAAGCTTTGCTTTAGTCTCTATCACGTTTCTTTGTGTCATTTTTAGCATATGTTTTTTTTCCCCCAGTCTTCGAAAATGATTGCTTCTCTCTTCTAGGATGTTATCAATCTTCCTGTCCTTGGGAAACAACACATTCTTTTGTTCTGCATCTTTCTTCAATATGTTCATGCAAAAGTTGAAAACCAGGCCCTGGACCTTACCTTGTGGTACCCTAATCAGTTCAAACCACAGTTTGATTCAGGCTGATATTTGTAAGCAAAGCACAGTAGCTTATTTCACAAGTTATGTTGGTTTTTTAAAAAAAAAATGGGGAAAAAAATCCAGGATTTGTATTATGTGTCTGCTGAGCCTATATTTCATATCACTTCAAGCAGCTAATGCTTCTTGGTGATCCAGGTGATGAACCTCTGTATTCTACCTGCCTTTGAAGAAGATTGAGTTCAAAAAAGCTATCTTTCCAGCATTCGGCATTGCCTTGGTATTAAATCTGCGCCTTTCCTTGTTGACTTGAGGATGAGAATATCACTAGAAATTTAGCTATTGGTTCTGGAACTTAAGTAGTGGTGTGGAGAAGCAGACGATATATAAATCTGTGGCTAAAAATACATCCTGTCTGAAATAAATAAAACGTTGAATAGATGTACATCATTTTTTTAAAAAGAAGTAAGGAAGTTTGCAGTGATAGACAGACCAAGAGAATGTATCTAATATTTTTCACCATGTATATTCCCTATATATCATCTATCACTTTGTCAATTATTAGGTGAAGATACACACCTTAAGTATTGCTATACGTTTTTGTCATATTTACTGACTTGGTTCTAATCAGTTGGTCTTCCCAAGAGGATTTATCAAACCAACAAGCTACTCTTTTGTACTAAGGCACAGTTCACTGAGGCAGTGAAGATGCACATAGGTCAAGAGGAATATAGATTACTTTTTTTTTTTATCATGCAGCTATCAGTCAGCGCATGTGGCATCGTGGCATCCCGCAAAGTGTTCGCTTCCTAAAGCTTTTTTGTACGTTTGTGAATCGCAAAGAAAATCAACATTTTTCTTCCTTTGTGTAAGGCTTGGATTGGATGGGCCTAAAAATATTGTTGGGGATCTTTTGAGGGGATAAGGGAGGGCAGAGTTATTTTAATTGCTTTAATGAAAACCTTAATGGATTGTGTTAGGAGTAGAATACTGGTGTTGGGTTGGCAATATATATAAGCCATGATTGTAATTAGTCTCTGTACTTTTAACTGAGGCAGTGTAATGTGATTGGCTGCTGCTTCCTCAATTAGCAATAAGAGGGAGCCAGTAGTACTGTTAGAGGCTGATCTTTTGCATGGAGACTCTGGATGTCAGGTTAGATCAGTGAAAGGCGAAGAAGCAAGAAGGATTGTGGATTGAGCAACTGTAAGCCAAACTGTTTGAGTTATTATTAGACTGAATATTGATTCAAGACTAACTATCACTTGTTTGTGAAGAAGTAGTTTACTTTATCTTTCCACCACAAGTAAAAGTCTGCTTGTTTTTACCATCGTTGTCTGGGGCTGATAGTGTGACTTCCTAGCAACATATCTCTGGCTGCAACTCCATTGCACAACTCTCTGTCTCCTAATGGAGATATCCTCAACAAATTGCTTTGTTAGCTTGGGGAGTTAAGGCTGAGATTTCCTGATCGTTAGAACAATGGATCAGTAGAACAACTTGCCCCCTTGAACCTGTGCGTGCTCCAACACTGGAGATTTTTAAGAGGAGATTGGACAACCACATGTCTAAAATGGTATATAAGGCTTCCTGCTTGAACAGGGCGTTGGACTAGAAGACCTCCAAGGTCCCTTCCAACTCTGTGATTCTTTTTCTAGTATTGGCAGATCTTTCCTGGTATTAGTTCTTCACCATTAGGTATTAAACTTCCAGGGACTGAGTGCCATGATCAAACACGGATTCAGTGTGTCACTTGGCAGCCAGAAATGGAGTAATATCCCACACTTCAGTGTCTTCAGAAGTTTATTTTATTTTATTTTATTTTATTAAATTTATACCCCGCCCTTCTCCTAAAAAAGGACCCAGGGCGGCGCACAGGCATCATTAAAATCATACAAAATACAAAAGTATTAAAAACTTAGCAGGTGGTTTAATGTCTGTCCATTGAGTATCTGTCTATTCAATACCCCTAGGTGGGAGCAGGAGGGCATATAGATCATAGGCAGCTGGACTTCATGAAGTGTTTCCTCTTCTGGAGGCACCTGGTGCCATATCTCTAAGATGTCTCACACCAAATGTAGCATTATGCCTTGACTTTTTTAGTTGAGATGGAACCCATTTCCCTCAGTAGGCAGTTCTAGCTGTGCAAACTGTAATTTCTGTCAATACACTGTGCAGGAGATGGAGTTACTCTCCCTGACTGGGAGTGGAACATCGCTTCATTTCAGAAAAGCATTTTGAAGGGGTGGCTCAGTCAAAAAAAAAAAGAAAGAAAACTTGTACACTGAAGCATTCCTTTGAAGATTTTTAATAACCCTAGTAAACAGCTCATCCTATCTTCTCAGAGTGGACCTTGGAGAAATGCAATTTTCTGTTTTAAACAAGGATTCGGTTTGATGCAACAGCATTCATTTTCAGAGAACTTAGCAGATGTGGATAACTCTCTTCTGTTCTTGGGTATGGAATATTAGCAATATATGGGCATTATAGAACAGAACAGAACAGAACAGAACAGAACAGAACAGAATAGAAGAATTGGAAGGGACCGTGGATGTCTTCTAATTCAACTCCCTGCTTAGGCAGGAAACCCTACACCACTTCAGACAAATGGTTATCCAACATCTTCTTAAAAATTTCTAGTGTTGGAGCATTCACAACTTCTGGAGGCACGTTGTTCCACTGATTAATTGTTCTAACTGTCAGGAAATTTCTCCATAGTTCTAAGTTGCTTCTCTCCTTGATTAGTTTCCACCCAATGCTTCGTGTTCTGCCCTCAGGTGCTTTGGAGAATAGTTTGACTCCCTCTTCTTTGTGGCAGCCCCTGAGATATTGGAAGGCTGCTATTATGTCACCCATAATCCTTCTTTTCTTTAAACTAGTCAAGCCCAGTTCCAGCAACTGTTCTTTAGATGTTTTAGCCTCCGGTCCCCTAATCCTCTTTGTTGCTGTTCTCTGCACTCTTTCTAGAGTCTCCACATCCTTTTTTTACATTGTGGCGATCAAAACTGAATGCCGTATTCCAAGTGTGGCCTTACCAAGGCCTTATAAAGTGGTACTTCACGTGATCTTGATTCTATCCCTCTGTTTATGCCTATTGTATTTTGGTATCATTTGGAAGAGCAGTCTCCACTAGTTCAGCAAGAAGCTTTTAAGAGCTAAACAAAGGGGCTTGCTCCACTTTTTAAGCAATGCTTTTCATCCAGATCCTGAAAAAAAAAAAGATCACCAATTTTGCTGATGTGGGCAAATATAGCAGGCCTTATCATTAAGCATGGGGAGCCATTCGGCTCAGATACCTAGTTTTTTCCCCCCAGTGGTATTCATGACATGAATGAATTGTACTCTCTTTCCCTTAATCATTAGACAGCACTGTGGGTCAGCAACACACAGCCAGGATTTGCTGAGTCCTTGTTGTGGCAATGATTTTTGTTTTTTACTCTTTTCCATCTTGAGAGGGCCCAATTTTTATAGGATCGATGTGGATCTTCCTCTTGATCACCAGAGAGGATAGTCCTACATCAATGACATTGTTGATCTGGTTTTCATGATGCAGTGTATACATTGATCTCAGTGGTGGGTTTCTGCAGGCTCGCACCTACTCGCAAGAGCCGGTTGGTGAAATTTAGAGAACTGGTGAGAGGGGGTTCCACCGGCGTACTGGAAGTAAATCTGGCCCGCCGTTGCCAGTGACCCCACGGGAAGGAAAGGAAAGGAAAGGAAGGAAAGGAAAGAAAGAAAGAAAGAAAGAAAGAAAGAAAGAAAGAAAGAAAGAAAGAAAGAAAGAATTTATCATCACAATTGAGTCCAAAATTTTGGTTGCTAAGCAAGAGCGTTGTTAAATGAGTTTCACCACATTTTAAAAGGTGGCCACTCCCACCCTGTCACATGACTGCCAAGCCACACCCATAAAATAGGCCACACCTACAGAGTAGGTTCTAAAAAATTTGAAAGCCACCACTGATTGATCTTCACTTTGAGACTAAAAGGGCATGGAGGTCTTCAAATCTGCGGCAACGGACTTTCTCAGAAACAGCAAGGCAGATGACTATGAAAAACAGGTGGAAAATTTGCTTATGTCCTACGAAGCTCTTATGTCGTATATGCAAATAGGTGCAAATACAGCATTGAAGATTTGCTTCTTACACTCACATTTGGACAATTTGCCTTGGAGTGATTTTGATGAGCATGGAGAGATACTCCAACTATCGCTCTTCCTCTTTCCTTATCCCTTTTCTCTGGTTTTTCAACACTGAAGTCTCAAAATGGCCTCAGGCAGGCCAGCTTCAGGGTTGACATGCTTATCTGAAAGAGTATAGATTCCCCTGCTTGTCCAGGGGGCTGGACCAGAAGACCTCCAAGGTCCCTTCCAGCTCTATTCTATTCTAATTTTGCATTCTAGAAGGAAATTCGGGAATTGCAGCCAAGTGAGGATTGCACCAAGGATGCTTAGATATTGGTTGTTGTTCTTTTTTCAAAAGGGAGGCTTAGTTATGGAACCACTGAAGCAAAAATCATAACACAGTGGACGTCAACATATAAAAGAGTTTTCCTTGGATATACGGCAGGAAATGTGCACACAAATCCTCTCAAATGTTATGTCTATCATATATGGCAGCCCAATTATTAAAAAGCATTTAGCAATGAAGAATGATAGATTGGTTACAGTTATTTGGCTTTAAAACACTAACTTGGCAAAGATGAATATGTGCTTAGTTGTTTACGAAATTCCAGCATCTGTCCTTACAATCCTCTTACAAGAAGAGGAGGAGGGGGGAAATCGGTTCAGAATTAACAAATGGCAACATGGATTTTGAAAAGGAGGTGGAATCCAGGAGATTATCCACTAGGGAAAGATTTGGCTTTGTTGTTTTTGTTTTTTCCTCTGCTAACTGCTTTTAACCTTTGTGTTAAACTGGATTCATCCTCTGCAATGTTTTAAATGCTACCGACGCTTTGGTAGCAGGAAACATTTTAAAAGGCATTGGAGAGCTTGAAGAAAAGCTAAGGATATTTTGAACTGAATTTGCAAGACAATCATGTGCAATATTCGAAAAAAGTGTGTGCACACATACATACATATATACACATATACACATATAGACACACAGATGTGTGTGTATATGCATATACACACATGTATACACACATGCATTATAAACACATATACATACATACATACATACATACATACATACATACATACATACATACATACATACATATACACCAGTGGTAGGTTTCAATTTTTTTTAGAACCTACTCTGTAGGTGTGGCCTATTTTGTGGGCATGGCTTGGCAGTCATGTGACAGAGTGGGAGTGACCACCTTTTAAAATGTGGTGAAACTCATTTAACAACGCTCTTGCTTAGCAACCAAAATTTTGAACTCAATTGTGATGATAAATTCTTTCTTTCTTTCTTTCTTTCTTTCTTTCTTTCTTTCTTTCTTTCTTTCTTTCTTTCTTTCTTTCTTTCTTTCTTTCTTTCCTTCCTTTCTTCCTTTCTTCCTTCATTTCCTTTCCTTTCTTCCTTCATTTCCTTTCCTTCCCGTTGGGTCACTGGCAGCGGCGGGCCAGAGTTACTTCCAGGTACACCGGTGGAACCCCCTCTCACCGGTTCTCTAAATTTTACCAACCGGCTCTCGCGAGTAGGTGCGAGCCTGCAGAAACCCACCACTGATACACACACATATACACATACATACACACATATATATCTATATACACACACATATGCATACACACCTTTACACACAAGAGAGAGAGTGGGGGGTTATATGTCCTGTTTTAAGTAAATAAAATTCCTTACAATTTCTGGTAAACCTTATTTTAAAATTTATTTATTTGGACATTCCTGGGTTGGGTGATCAAAAATTATCAGCTATGACTGTGTGAAGAGATGTTTTATTCCTTTGAAAATATTTCACTTCTCATCCAAGAAGCTGCCTCAGTTCTTCAGATGGACATTGGAGGTCCATTCTTCATTCATGGACAGTCATTCAAAGAAGATGAGAAGTGAAACATCTTTAAAGAAAAACCAGAAAGTCCAGCTGCCTCTTGAAAAAACAACTTTAGGATAACTGTAGCCTGGATGACTCCATAATCTCCATAGACAAAATGCTGTGCTGCACCCCATCTCTCTAAGGCCGAAGAGCTTAGACATGCTAAGATGCCAAGGAAGATGTTGGACTTTTGATTTGACTTGATTCCTCATACTTCCTCACAGCCGATTCGCTCCCACAGAGAGGGACTTCTCCGGGTGCCGTCCACTAGACTCTGTCAGCGGGCGACGCCCAGGGGAAGGGCTCTCTCTGTGGCGGGCCCAGCCCTCTGGAACGACCTTCCCCCCGACATCAGAACAACCACAGACTTCCGCTCCTTCCGTCTGAAACTAAAAACTCATCTTTTCCGTTTGGCCGGCCTTGGGTAGCCTCTCTCTACAGGGTTTAGCTGTTTTAATTGGGTATTTTAGCAGGTTAAGGGGATTTTAGCACAGGCCCAGATTTAATTTGTTTTTAATTGTATTTGTATATTTATTGTATTGTGGTTTTAGTTTTCCCTGTGCACCGCTCCGAGTCCCTACGGGGAGAGGAGCGGTCTATAAATTAAATCATTATTATTATTATTATTATTATTGATTCATTGCCACATTTATTCACGACTTTGACATTGCAAGAAGATCTCAAGACTATTTTTCCTCTCGTAATATTTCTACTTCAGAGGATCTGATGCAGACTTCTTGCTGGATTTCCTGGGTCTGAGTGAAGTTTGAATGATTGTGTTCCCCATCAAGAGCTGCACCTGTTCACCTTTGGCCCGTTTTCGATCTAGGATTACTATATGGCATTTAAAGCTGTCCTCTCTAGGAGCTGATTCAATAAACACGTATCAACAATGGTGCCTCTGTGCATTTGTGCATACAAATATTTTTAAAACTGTCCATTGCTTCCTCATAGGCAGAATCCAAAGATAATTACAATGCATCAATAAAGAAAAATGGTTTTGACTTGAGTGCCTTTATAGTCTCTGAATTGCAGTTCACACCTCTCTAGCAGTGCAAGCAATTTTTCCATTTCTTCTAATGCCTCAAAAATTATAGTCTTTTTCTCAACAATAAATCTAAATTACCATCTTCCTCGTGCCTCTGTCTTGTGCCTCCATCCTACACATGCCTCATAAAAATCACTTCTGGAAATTTCCAGACTCATTCAACAATGACCAGCGTAAAAGCTACAGCAAATGTTGGACCTCGCTAAGGAGTTCCTGCGTACACTTTGTGCTGCACAAAGTCACATCGATAAAGTATAGAGGGTTGGGAAAAAGCATCTTTTAAGAAAGAAGCGAACGGGTCATCTTGGTGAACTTGTAAAAATAGCCAGAGACTTCTGAATTCAAATACGTACAATGACACAAAGGTCAACGTTCAGTTGAAACCACAACTTTTCTTACTAGGCTTAATGGACTGTTGTGGCCCACCAGCGGCCAGCAGAGCTGGTGGCAGACTCAGACAGTGAGGAGGTTGGGGAGGAACATGGGCCAGTTCTGGAGTCTGGGGAAGGCTCTGATGAGTGCTTTGCATCGGAGGCAGAGAGGGGGCCAGGGCCGTATGCCAGTTATCAGCTGCCTTCGGAGTCAGTGAGGCAGAGGAACAGCAGGAGCTTGTTCCCAGTGTGCACATGCACAGAGTTGCCAGACGAAGGGAACAGCTAAGGAACAAGAGTCAACTTGGGAGTAAGGCCAAACGTGGACAGTGAATGGCCCCTCCCAGAGGGGCGAACGAAAGGGGAGTGGAGTTTGCAGGAGACATTTAGTTCCTTCCTGCATTCTTGCCAAGTATTGCGGTGTCTGAAAGATATCGGCCTGGCCACTCTCCAAGCCTGATCAACGTTGGTAATTGTGAACTATCTTGAAAGACTGTGAGTCAGGACTTCACTGGAGAGGAATTAACTGTAAATTAAATAAAAGGGGTTTAGAACATGGTCAGAACATGGACAACCAACTGTGGGGATGCTATGATGGGCATAAGTACAAGGACCGTTTTCATAAGGCACTATTTTTTCCACATTGTCACTTTGAATGGTCACTAAATGAATGCTTGTAAACCAAGGACTGCCTGTATCCAATCCTCTTTCTCACTTTGGAACAATTTCAAAGCAACGCCCTTCCTCAAATGGAATGAGAGAAGTTCTCGTCTACCGAAAAAGCCAGATGCTTTATTTTATTTTCCCTCCCAGAGCAAAAGGCAGCTTGAAGCTGTACCAAATTAAGAGAGAGGTTCCTCTTCCTGATTTATGATATTTTTTAATCTGCCTAATAACTTGACTGTGTCTGTCCAATGTCTTTCCGAGGCCAGCTTGCATGTCATCTTCCAGATTGATCGTGCATTTAGCTTAGGTTTCAAGGGGATGACATTCACAGCCGTTGGCAGAGTTAGGGGGCAGGGGGAAGAGGTAACCAATCCTCCCATCATGGTGATGTACTTTGTAGGAGATAAAAACTCATTAAAATGTCTCATTTTTGTCTAACAGGATAACTTTCCTGCCAGTGACACTGGGCAGATTTTAATAAGAACTGATGGATGGTTTCCTTGGTGAAGTTAGCTATAATTAGAAGTTGGGTAACATTATTATATGTTGTGTTGGACACTTACAATTATTGTACTGTGATTTCTCCCAGCGTCACTTGTTTAGTTGTAGAGTCAACTAAACAATAATTCTGTTTAGTTGTATTCACATGCAAATGTGAATGTGTCCATTCCCCGAGGAGGAAAGCGTCTTTAGGAAAACAAAATTTAAATACAGGTTGCCCAGTTTGTTTAGTGACAGTTCAAAGTTTCAACTGCACTAAAAAAAGTGACTTGTGACCGTTGTTCACAGCTCTGACCTTTTAACATCCCCATGATTATATTTGGCAATTGACTCATACCTATGACCGTTGCTTTGTCCCAAGTTCATGGGATCACCTTTTGTGATCTTTTGACAAGCCGAGCAGTGGTGGGATTTTCTGGTTCTACTGGTTCTGTGGGCATGGCTTGGTGGGCATGGCAGGAGAATGATACTATAAAATTTCCATTCCCTCCCCACTCCAGAGAAAGTATATTGTAAAATCTCCATTCCCTCCCCACTCCAGGGGAAGGATACTGCAAAATCTCCATTCTCTCCCCACTCCAGGGGAAGGATACTGCAAAATCCCCATTCCCTCCCCACTCCAGGGGAAGGATACTGTAAAATGGCCTTTCCCTCCCCACTCCAGGGGAAGGATACTGCAAAATCCCCATTCCCTCCCCACTCCAGGGGAAGGATACTGTAAAATCTCCATTCCCTCCGCACTCCAGGGGAAGGATACTGTAAAATCCCCATTTCTCTCCCCACTCCAGGGGAAGGATACTGTAAAATCCCCATTTCCTTCCCATCCCACTAACCTGCTTTCCAGTTCCATTCTCCTGCGCAGGGCAACAAAAGAAGACCCAGCTGATCAGCTGGGACTCTGATCAGCTGGAACTCAGGAGGCAGTAAATAGATCAGGGGTAGGGACAGCCAGAGGTGGTATTGGCTGGTTCTTCGAACTACTCAAAATTCCCGCTACCGGTTCGGCAAAACCATTCAGAACCGGCTGAATACCACCTCTGAAGTCAAGTCAACAGGGAAACCAGATTCACTTAAGTAACTGGATTACTAACTTATCAGCCCCTCGAGGCAGGAAAGGTTATAAAATGAGACAAAATCCACTTAATGTCTTACTTAACAACAGAAATTTTGAACTCAATTGTGATCGTAAGTTGAGAACAATCTGTAACCTGGACTGGGGTTACTCTAGTGTGATTAACCGTAAGGAAAAGATGAGACTTGATCTCTTGTAAAAAGAAACAACTCTGATGGATTGGAAGTATTTTGTTGTGTTTTCCATCTTCTTAAATCAATTGCATTTTCTCTCTGGGCAAGCGGAGTGGCGGATTGAGAATAATCCCAAATAAATCAAAGTTATGCTATAAATGTCTGTAAGGATGAATGTCCAGCACCTTTGTTTTTGTCTTATTAAGATGAAGAGTTACTGTCAAAGTTTGATGAAGTTCGAAGTGCCAAGATTGTAACAAAACGCCACATAGATCAAGTACATCTGGCCAAGGGGGGGGGGGGAGAAAGAAAGAAAGAAAGAAAGGAAAAGGAGGGAAAACGGTTTTATTAAGATGAAACCCTGATGAAAAAAAATGCCATTTAGCTTTGATTTTTTTTCCCTAGCAAGCAAGTCCTGAGAGTATAAACATCAAGGCGGTAAATTATATTTAATGGAGTTCATTTGTGTAGACTGAACTCTGAAGAATCAATCACCCCGTGTGGTTTTTTTTTTTTAATATGAGGAAAGCAGGTTGGCTGACCTTGGTGACAGGAAAAATAGAAAAATGTCACCCGACTTTGTGTAGCTGCGCGTGGCATTACCAATGTTCGGATTCCGGATTCTTTATTTAGCACACGGGGGCTTAAATGTGATGATCCATGGTTCAAGTTAAGGATGAGCTGAATGCTCTCTGGGGACATTTAATTCAAACTCAGGGCTGGGAAGCTGGCATAAAAGGCTTCCTCAAATGGTAAATAGCATTTTCCCCAGAAGAGCCTACGTGTAATGTTATATATCAGGGGTCTCCAACCTTTGCAACTTTAAGTCTGAAGGACTTCAGGTCCCAGAATTCTCCAGCCAGCTTTGCTGGCTGGAGAATTCTGGGAGCTGAAGTCCTTCAGACTTAAAGTTGCAAAGGTTGGAGACCCCTGTTATATATGATAATATGGCATCAGTCATAGGGCATTTCTGGTGGGGAGGAAAAGAGTGTTTATTTATTCCGATGAACGTCACTGGGTATCCAGCCTCCCATTTCTCTAGTACACTAGTTGGCGGGGTGTGTGTGTGTGTGGAGATCGGCGATGGATCAAAGCAATGGTACACATTTCAAAACGGATGAATAAACAATGAACGATAAGAGATTTCGAGCCGGTTATGGCAAATTCTTAGCGAGCCCACCATTTCCCAGTGACGGATGTGAACGAAACCCAAATGTATTGTATTTATTTTTTCTTTTCCTAAAGGGAAACGGCATGATTTACTCGAGAGAAGTCCGTGGCGGCATAGATAACTATAATCGTGAAGTCCATTACTGTTTAGAAGCGGCACACCTATATATTATGGTGGAAAGTCACATATAAATGTAAATAGAGACACCGGAATAATTGCGTAAATCATAGAATCAGCCGGCATTATATTATGCTAAACAAGCAAAGGGGAGGAAAAATATGGAAGGGGTTATGCAGATTTCCTTTCTTTAAAAGAAACAAAACAAATGTAACATTGATGGAACATATTACCATACGAATATATTTGCAGGAATAAGGACTATTCTTGAACTTTGATAATCATATTCATTTGGGTGGTGGATTTAGCCCCTAAAACAAGGGTGTCAAACTCGATTTCATTGAGGGCCACACCAGGGTTGTGTTTGACCTCAGGGGAGCCACGTGGGTGAGGCCAGGCTGGGCATGGTGAGCTTGATGTCACTTGTTTTGGGGGCATCTGTGGTGGCCTGAGCACTCTGCCAGTCAAAACAGAGCTCTGGAGGGCCACACACAACACTCCCAAGCTCTGTATTGACTGGCAGGGGCTTTCAGGAGGCCATTGCAGCTGTTGTGTCCCTCCAGCTGCCCTAAAACAACAATGCCAATAGTAGCTTTTGAAGGGCCCTCAAAGCTACTTCTACAAACCCCCTTTGGTTTGACCTTCAGATTCTCCATAGGTTCTTCCTAGCAGTCGGTGGGGGATTCCCGTAGCTTGTTTGTCCTGATTGAGGTTCAAGACTGAAATTTCTAGCCTTGGTAGTACAGGTTGCTCTCAACGTGCGACCACAACTGAGTCCAAAAGTTCCGTTGCTAAGCAAGACAGCTGTTAATTGAGTTTTATGACCTTTCTTGCCACAGTTGTTAAGTGAATCCCTCCAGTTTTTGGTAACACGATTGCCATGGGAATCTGGCTCCCCATTGGCTTTGCTTGTCAGAAGGTGATCTGATGACCCTGGGACACCGCAAACATCCTAAGTATGAACCAGTTGCATCCCAATTTTGATCGCACGACCATGGAATGGCCTCAATGGTCGCAAGTGTGAAAAACATCATCAGTCCTTTGTGGTAACTTCAAACAGTGACCGAATGAATAGTTGCAAGTCAAGGACTACTTGTTTTAGATCTATCCTCAAGCTGTTGTGGTATTGATGGCTGTAAGTTTTTTTTTTTAATGTACCGTATTTTTCAGAGTATAAGATGCTCTGGAGTATAGGACACACCTTAGTTTTTGGGGAGCGAAATAAGAAGGAAAAAAACCCTGCCTCTGCCTACCAGCATCCATGGTATTCAGCTGGCTAGCTTCCTGACTTGGAGCACATGGTAACAAGGTCAGCCAATGAATAGGCATAACAACCAAGTCAGCCAGTGCCGGCTATTTGGACTCTGAAACAGTACAATAATACAATAGCAGAGTTGGAAGGGACCTTGTAGGTCTTTTAGTCCAACCCCCTGCATGGGCAGGAACCTTATACCATTTCAGACAAATGGCTATCTAACATCTTTTTAAAGACTTCCAGGGTTGGGGCATTCACAACTTCTGGAGGCAAGCTGTTCCAGAGGTTAATTGTTCTAAGTGTCAGGAAATTTCTCCTTAGTTCTAAGTTGCTTCTCTCCTTGATTAGTTTCCACCCATTGCTTCTTGTCCTGCCCTCCGGTGCCTTGGAGAATAGTTTGACTCCCTCTTCTTTGTGGCACCCTCTGAGATATCGGAACACTGCTATCATGTCTCCCCTGGTCCTTCTCTTCATCAAACTAGACCTACCCAGTTCCTGCAACCGTTCTTCGTATGTTTTAGTCTCCAGTCCCCTAATCATCTTGGTTGCTCTTCTCTGCACTCTTTCCAGAGTCTCCGCGTCTTTTCCACATCGTGGCGACCAAAACTGTATGCAGTATTCCAAGTGTGGCCTTACCAAGGCACTATACAGTGGCATTAACACTTCACGTGATCTAGATTCTATCCCTCTGTTTATGCAGCCTAGAACTGTGTTGGCTTTTTTGGCAGCTGCTGCACGCTGCTGGCTCATATTTAAATGGTTGTCCACTAGGATTCCAAGATCCCTCTCACAGTTGCTACTATTGTGCTAATACTGCCATGTGGCTCACATGGCAGTATTTGCCATGTGAGCCACAAGGAGACAGGAAGGAACCTGGCTTAGCTGAGAACTGAAAGTGAAGCTGCTTTTGTTTTGCTTGTATTTACTGCTACCTTGGAAAACCTGCTTTTGGTATTGTATTGTATATTATTATTATTTTGAATCCTCCTTACTTGTGTGTGCTTTCTGAACGGGAATGCTGCTGCAAACTCTGACCAGCCAGATCAGCTTCAGCACTTTTTGCATCGTGATTCAGCACAGCTGTTTGGAGGGTGGATCGGACTACCAGAATACCTCCAATCAGCTGTTCCAGCTGCAGGGATTGCCACAGTCCATTGCTGCCTCCACGCCTCGCGTTTTTGGCCTCTGGTGGGGGTGGGTGGGGCTACATTCGGTGTATAAGATGCACCCAAATCTTCAGCCTCTTTTTTGGGGGGGAAAGATATGCCTTATACTCCGAAAAATATGGCATTTGGATATCACCATAGGGCAGGGGTCTGCAAAGTCGGCTCTTTTAAGACTGGTGGACTTCAACTTCCAGAATTCCCCAGCCAGCTATGCTGGCTGGGGAACTCTGGGAGTTGAAGTCCACCAGTCTTAAAAGAGCCGACTTTGCAGACCCCTGCCATAGGGCATTTCCCACCTCTATTGTTTGAAGGAGTTGACGTTGATGGACAATAATGTCCCAGTCTATATTTAACCTGATCCACTCATCTCCAATTGAATCCAAGACACTCTTGAATCCAAGTCTCATTTGGAATGAGACGGTGCTAAAATTTCAAATTCAACAGCTTCACCGCAGAGTCTCATTTGAAATAATTCTGTTCTTGTCACCGTGGAAGCATAGCAATTTCCAAGATTGTTACATGCAGACTGTGCAGAATAAATGTGGTCTTTTATTCGTTTATCTCCGCCCCCTGTCTGAGGGTTTGCTGCTTGCAATGTCTGGCTTGTGTTGTGTATAAACAATGCAATTTAGCAAAGGAAGTTTACCTTGCCATATTATGGAGCCGGGTGAGTTTAGGATCCTGTTAAAAGGTATCACAGCTCCCAGGGAAAAAAACAAAGATATAGAACAGACTTGATATCAAAGTTTAGACGTCTATGGAGATTGTCAGTCATCCAAGGTCATGGTTGTCCCAAAGATGCTTTTTTCAAGAGGCAACTGGGCTTTCTGGTTTTTCTTTGAAGGAGTTTCGCTTCTCATTCAAGAAGCTTCTTTGGTTCTGAAAAAGTCTTCAAAGAAAAACCAGAAAGTTTAGTTTAGTTTAGTTTATTTACATTTATATCCCGCCCTTCTCTGCAAAGGACCCAGGGCGGCGCACAGGAAATTTAAAAAACATACAGAGTACAAAAATAAATACACAATTTAAAATATAAATTAAACCGTCTTGTCCTATGCTAAAAACCCAATTTTAAAATACCCAATAAAACTATCTAAAAGTCCCCATGGGAGGTCCAGTTGCCTCTTGAAAAAGCACCTTTGGGATTACCAAAGTTTAGGTTAGTTTTGAGATTGCTACGACTTTGGATGGCCTGATGGTTAAGGCACCAGTCTAAAAACTGGGAGACTGGGAGTTCTAGCCCCATCTGAGGCACCAAGTCATCCGAGGCACCAAATCACCAAGGCCCTAAAAAGGAAGAATGGGAAAAACCACTTCTGAAATCTTGCCAAGAAAACACACACACACACACACACACACACACACACACACACACACACAGAGAGAGAAAGGTTCTTTAGTTGACATTGTTAGTAATGAACTCTTGCTTCTGGTTAGAAGTGCCCTTCAAGAAGTATAAGCTGACCCAGGGGTTGCCAACTTTAAACACTCAAAGAGCCACAAAGGTCCTAACTGGATGGCCCCTGTTCAATTCTGGAGTCAACTAGAAGTCTGGTTCCCCTACCATAGAGTCTCCTCCTAGCACAACATCCTTTTTCCTTTGCCAACAGAAGTCTGGTTTCCCCACCAGAGTCTCCTCCTAGCATGACGACCTTTTTCCTTTTACCAACTGGCAACAGGGAGCCTCAGCAGAGGGTTGAAAGAGCCACATGTGGCTCCAGAGCCGCAAGCTGCCGACCCCTGAGCTGGCCAATCAAAAATTAGAAAGGAAAAGCATAGCACGTGCAGAGAACCACCCCTATGATTATGGGAAGTGTAGCCCTCAAAAGAGAAGCAAAGTCGAGCAATTTGGGTGCTTTGCTTCCCTCTCAGAAACGTGGGGGGGCTGTGTTGTTTCTTGAAGCTGCTTTGAAGAACTGCTTCCCTCCGTCAGAGTGAAATGGCCTTTTGAAGATTGGCACAGCCCTAATATTCATGAAGGGATAAGTGATGGTGGAGAGAAGAGAGAAATAGCATTTCCCCTTATCCTCTGCCAGTCTCATTAGAGCTCGGCAGATTAGCGAGAGTCCTTTGACAGGGAATGTTGAAAAAGACCTCTCCTTTTTCTGCTGGTGGGATTGAAGGGGCCATCTGTCACCCTCAAAAGCTTTCTTACATTTTCAACCACATCGTATCTGTCACCTTTTCATAATTAAGATGAAGTTGAAGAGTTCTGATTTAATGGAGAGGTATTCTCGCCCTGTTTCAGGTTTCTTCTCCTGGCTTTTAAAATCTGGATGATGGATAGATCTGATGCATGAATCTGTAATAGCTGCACTGTGACAGCTAAATAGATGTGCTCCAGTCTTTTGTTTCCTTTTTGTGAAGGAAAGCCATTGCTAGCATATGTAATGCTCCTGAATATCAAATTTAGAGAGGACTCTGAAAGACTTGGAATTAGCGGCTACAATTTAGGAGGAGGCCTACAAAAAAACACCCTCACAAAGTAGAAGAGAAACTT
Source organism: Rhabdophis nuchalis (assembly GCA_039707465.1). Taxonomy (NCBI): domain Eukaryota; kingdom Metazoa; phylum Chordata; class Lepidosauria; order Squamata; family Natricidae; genus Rhabdophis; species Rhabdophis nuchalis. Next base: position 19,205,560 of record CM077657.1, on the reverse strand, counting down.
CTGTTAGCAACTCTGGGTTCAGAACCAGTGTGACAACTCTGGTCCTGTAACCAGTGTTAGGGGTAACAAACACCCCCATTTGAAAATAGTGTAATACACCGGACAGTAAAGAGATACGTTGCTTTAACCACACACAAACTCTAAAACAGTGATAGTAAGTTATCTTACAGTGATGCAAAACAAATACTTCCTCTTTCTTCAGCCTTCAGCGGCAAACAGTAAGTTCAGGAATCAAAGGGAATCGAAAAGGGAATGGACTGTGTTTCTGAGCTTCCTTATATGGTAGAGCTGAGAAGCACAGCCAATCAGAATTCAACATAGTTCTTAAAGCTACATATACTCTTTAAGAATACTGGCTTATATATATTATCAACCCAACATAAGGATGAATATCCTAACAACCTCAAAACTTTAGGGCTGTCTTCTCTCTGGAGTATTTCCTCTGGCCCTGCCTGCACGTCTATGTGGCACGCAACACTCTTATTCTGCCAGATCACATGCAGAGCCCAAGATTTCTGTTGCTAAGTGAGACCGTTGTTCGGTGAGGTTTGCCCCATTTTACAACCTTTCTTGCCACAGTCAAGAATGGGCTGCTACGGTGCTTCGCCTAGGTTTTGGAGAACCCATAGCTAATGTTATGGCTGGTTCAGAAAACCTCCAAATCCCACTACTGGCTGGCCATGCCCACCCTGCACCTCCACTCCCCTCCCACTGCTCATTTTGGATGTGAGGTAAGTGCACAGCCCACGCCATGGCTCAGGGAGGGGGTGGAAAACGGGCTTCCTGGAAGTTCGAGAAGGCCAGAAATGGACCCATTTCCAGCCTCCAGACGGTCTCCAGAGGCTGGGGAAGCAGTTTTCGCCCTCCCAGGGGCTTGAGGAAAACCTCCGGGGTCTGGGGAAGACAAAAACGGCCCCCTGGCCATGGTGCAGGAGGCCAACTAGGCCCAACATGGCCACACCCACCCAGCATCCAGGCAGAGAACCCATTGCTGGCCTCCAAGCCCACTGGCAAAAATCACATTTTAGGCCGTTATGAAAAGATAGGCGGGTTGGGGGCCAACCTCACATCATCAACTCAGTTCCCGGAAGGCTGAGAAGACCACTTCTGAGGATCTGCAGAACGTTTTTCATTCCGTTTCTTTAGTGGAGAGTCGGTGTAAATGGGCAGAGTGTGTGGATGAGAGCTTAGGAATTGATACAAAAGAATACTTCGAACTCACGGTTGACGTGTTGAACTGATTAGGAATTGTAAGGTGCCATGCCAATAGTGGGTCTCTACCGGTTTGGTAGTGGTTTGGCGGTCTGGGTCGCTGGAACTGGCAGTGACCCAGACCTGCCACACCCCCAAACCGGTTCTCTGGGTTTTTTCTTGCTTTTTGCTTCTGTGCATGCACAGAACAATTTTTATTGCATTGCACCTGCAACAAGCAAACCAGCAGTAGTGCCAGCCAGCCCCTGTGCCATGCATGCCTCTAGGTCAGAGGGGAAAGGCGTTATCCATTTTTCTTTTACTTCCTGTTTGGTTTGGGCTCTTGTGTATTGTACGTAAACAATAATAAAACTTTTAAAAAGCATTGGCATTGACAAAATTACCATCAGTCAATTGCAGAGGGCAGCTTTACTTTTGAACAGCTTACAACCTGAAATAGTAACTTTTAACACCCTCAGAAAAACGGCAACTGTATATACCAGGACCTTGAGAAGGATTCAATAGGTGATTAAAAAATGCCAATCGAAACATCTGTCTGGCTGTGCAGTCAACCATAATAAGCAGCAGCAAACAGCAATAATAAAGTTTGAAATGTAAAGGAAACTACCGTACCTGTTTAATCTGCTCTGTGGCTGGAGGACAAATTATGGAAAACCGAATCACATTTATTTGTCAGTTATATTTATCTCCTGCCTTTTCTGCAGAAGCGCGAGACAATTTGCATAAGAATCTGCTCTCATTTTATCCCCAGCAAAATAATTCTCGGAGGTAGCTCGGACAGAGAGAAATTGATTTATCAACCCAATCTTTCACGGCCAAGACTAGATTTAAACCTGTGTCTTCAACCCGGTATAGATACTAACTCTTACGCCGTAATAATTCTCCATTTGTGTGTATTGAACAATATGATCTTATGTATTCGTTTAATTAAAAGGCCGCTTTCCAGTTAGGGAAGCTTCTCCGCCATTAGATATGTAGTTTCTAAGATAGTCTTGCTCTTTCCAGAAAACAACAAATCACCCAGAAGTCAAATGCAATCGGAATAAAACAAGATTTATTAAAAAACCAGAGTCCGCTACAGGCTATATTAATTTGGGGTCAAGCGCTCGCCAAAGCCGAAGAGACGAGAAGTGTCGCTATTTTTCAGAAACCAGAAGTGGCCCAACAGACCGGGACTTAACGGAGAGAACCTTGCCCTTTAAAACTCCACTTTATCTTCACAAAGGAAGAGAAGGAAATTAAGCTGTGGTGGTGTCAGTGCGATAACAAATCAAAATAAATACATTTCAAGGATGCGCTTCATTAAGCTGCAAATTCTTTGGGTGAGAAAATGAAGGAAAGAAGGGAAATGGGAGAAAAATCTATTGTTATTCTATTAATGGTGTTCTTCTCATGTTATTAAAGAGAGAGGGGGGAAGCCTTGGAAAAAACAAACAAATGATATTTCGGTCCAGTAACTGTCATTTAACGGAAAGAATATGTCAAGTGCCACCCTCCCTTCAGGCAGAATCCAGATGACACATCTCAGTAACTGGAGGGAAGATTTTCTTGTTATCCGTATTCCCCACAGCTCTCTCTGTCTCTCTCTCTCCCTCTTATTTTTTTTTCTTTATTGTATATTTGCTCCTTATTTTAGTTAATAATTTGTCTCAAGTGAGATTCATTTTCTCTTCTGGAATCTTCTCTGACAGGGCCATGATTACAGAAACATCCTATTACCTTTGCAATTGGAGATTGGGTGGGAGGAAATAATTAAAGTAGAAAAAAGGAGTGTTTTGTTTAGCGCGGTAAGTCATAGCCTTCTGAAATGCTGGCAGGGTTTGCAAATTGTTATCTGCTGATTTTTATTTTATATTATTTTTCTCTTAAGGCAGATTCCTCTACCTATAAAATACCCCCTAAAATTCTGTTCGGTGATCAGCATGAAGGCTATCCAATGCTTCCTTTGCAACATGGGTTCTATTTCCCCCCCACCCTAACAAGGCAAAATGATGCTTTATACAGTGTAGTTTTCTGTCATTCGTTTCCTGCTGAGAAGTGATGGTGACGTTATGCTTTGAAAAATTCTAGTCTTGGTCACAGTCCTATCAATCTAGTGAACTAAAGTTCAGCACTAAATTGGTCAAGATAATAATCAATGGAATTCAAGAGAAGTTGGATTTAGACCATTTGTGGGAACATAATGGATAGGGGATGTGGTGGCTCAGTGGCAAAGACGCTGAGCTTGTCGATGAGAAAGGTCGGCAGTTTGGCGGTTCGAATCCCTAGCGCCGCCTAACGGAGTGAGCTCCTGTTACTTGTCCCAGCTTTTGCTAACGTAGCAGTTCGAAAGCACATTAAAAAATGCAAGTAGAAAAATAGGAACTACCTTTGGTGGGAAGGTTACTGCATTCCGTACGCCTTCGGCATTTAGTCATGCCAGCCACATGACCATGGAGACGTCTTTAGACAGCGCTGGCTCTTTGGCTTAGAAATGGAGATAAACCCTCCCCTCTAGAGTCAGGAATGACTAGCAGGCATATGTGTGAGAGGAACCTTTACCTTTACTGATTCTAGGCTGATGACGCATTTAACTCCCCCTTCCAGCTTTGCCTGACCTACTGCTACATCTATCTCCCTCCACTTCCCCATTACAATTCTAGAACTCAGTATGCTTTATGGCAGGGATGTCCAAACTTGGGAACTTTAAGACTTGTGGACTTCAACTCCCAGAATTCCTGGCTGGGGAATTCTGGGAGTTGAAGTCCACAAGTCTTAAAGTAGCTGGCTGGGGAATTCTGGGAGTTGAAGTCCGCAAGTCTTAAAGTTCCCAAGTTTGGACATCCCTGCTTTATGGAATCCACCACCATCCACCACCAACATTTTTCACCTTTCCCTGAACTTTCTCATCTCCTAATTTGGGTATCAGTTTGTGTTAGATTTAGGTCCTCATACAATCTCCAAGCTAGTTGGGAACAGAAAGAAATCTATCTTGGATTAAACGTTGAAGGGTGGTGTACATTCAGTTGTAACAGGTGATTCATCTAATCAAACTGAACTAGTTGGAAGCTTTGATTATATAAAAGATGTAATGTACAAAGGTCTAACCAAACTTCATATTATCTTGGAGGCATCTGATTTGATTCTGCGTCTCAACTTGATTCGAGGAGGCAATTCAACGAAATAACCTTTGTATCTTACTCCTAGTTTTACATAAACATAATATTAGATAAGGAGTTCTCCCTTCCCTTCTTTCCACTATTATTATTGCTACTACCATTATTATTATTATTTGTTAACAGACACCCATTCTACATTTTCTGTTTCTTTGAAGGTAGGTCATGTACATGGTTGTACAGTGTAAAAATATCACACTGAAAACCGCACAAGTCTTTTCAAAAGTTAGGAGTTCACTCAAAAACAATCATTCTGTCTACATTTGTGTCTACGTCTAATTGTTCCCCCACAACTGTGGATCCTCATATCTGTCAGAAAGGTTAAAACCATTTTCTAGCCACGAAAAAAAAAAACCCTAACCTTGCCCATCTTTGTTTCAGCTTTCTGATGAAAATCATCCTTAAGAATATGGATAAATCATTCTTTTCTTAAGAAAATTGTCTCTCTAGAATTTGACCTCATTGGTAATTGTGAGTTAAGGCCCGTCCCATTGCGAATAGACCAGAGGTCTGGAAACCTTTAGAAATGATATATTGCTTTGTTGAATCTTACCAGCTTATCAGGTGTTTTTAAAAAATGTGAATGAGTTTTATGGGATTTTTGTAAGATGAGATTTCATAATACTGAATATATCTTCTTAGAGCTACCCGTGAAAACATTTTCCTCTCTAATTCTACTTGTCAGGTTCCAAAAGTGAGGTATAAATCCTTGAAATCTAAAAGGGAAACTTTGGGTGAGTCATTGGCACCCTTCCCTGACAGCAAACCGTAGTTAGAAGGAAGAATTCCAACCTGAAAGAGGTGGGGGGAAAGATATTTTTGCAATCTTAAAGGGTCATGTAAGGTGAAAATACTCAGGCAGGTATTTTCTCTCTTATTTTCTCTTCTGATTAAGTTTTCTATAGTGACATCTGAGTCCTGGACGGGGTGAGCTATCTTATACCCAACATTTGTTTGCATTTTTTGCTTCCTCCTTAAATCACTTCATTGTGTTATTGGATGTCACACGGAGTCAACTGGCTTGGGATGGGTGGCTATAGGAAAGGAAAAGAAAGGAAAAGAAAAGAAAGAAGAAGAAAAGAAAAGGAAGAAAAAGAAAGGAAGGAAGGAAGGAAAAGAGAAAGAGAGATAGAGGGAAAGGAAGAAGGCAGGCAGGAAGGGAGGAAGGGAAGAAAGAAGGAAGGAAGGAAAAAGAAGGAAAGAAAGAAGGGAAAAAAGTAAGAAAGAGAATGAGAGAGAGAGGGAAAGGAAGAAGGCAGGCAGGAAGGGAGGAAGGGAAGAAAGAAGGAAGGAAGGAAAAAGAAGGAAAGAAAGAAGGGAAAAAAGTAAGAAAGAGAATGAGAGAGAGAGAAAGAAGGCAGGCAGGAAGGGAGGGAGGAAAGAAGGAAGGAAAAAGGAAGGAAGGAGGAAAAGAAGGAAAGAAGGAAAAAAGAATGAAGGAAAAGAAAATAAGTAAGAAAAAGTGAAGAAGAGAAAGGAAAAAGAAAGTAAGAAAAAAGGGAAAGAAAGAGAGAGAGAGAAAGAAAGAAAGAATCAATCAATCAGTCATTTAATCAATCAATCAATCTTGGAATCCTTTTCAAAGAAGTAAACCTGGTTCTCCATTTGTTTGCAATTCGATTTACCTTGAGAGGCACACAACGTAGCCTCATAACCTCACCCAGCCATTGTTGAAAACTAGAACACTTGTTATGAGACTTGGGTGGCTCTATGAGTTGCTGGTAGAGAAATGACCTTGAAAGGAATTACACTCAATCTCTCTCTCTTTTTTTTTCTTTTTGGACAATTCCGGGGAGACAGAATGAATAACGAAAAGGATGTTAATAAACGGGAACATAGATGTTGTTACATGACTAGATTTCTTTTTTTTTTTAAATAAAAAAATGACCTTGGTGTTTAAGAAAAAAAGAAAGAGAAACTGTAGAAAGCTACAGTTGCTTATTTACAGGGCAAAGAGATGAGGTACTTAAGGTTCAGGAACACACCATCGAAAGTTTCATTGTGTTGGGCTTGCCATGTAGTGTGAACCCTCTCTCTGTTGTGCTGCGTAAACAACAGTTCAGTCGGTTTAAGGTGGCAGCACTAGACATCCTACAAAACAAGGATGATCTTCCTGTTCTGATCCATTTAGGCAGATTCGGGAAACAATGATTCAGGTGACAGAGCAAATGAGTAGCAAATTAGTTGCTCGTGGTGGTTTAATATATGCATAATTAGTGATTAGTCTATGGGTAACAGGTTAACTCTTCTGGCTCATTCTAAAGTAATTAGTCTTAATTTCCTAATTGGGGTTTGTTGGTTTGTTGGCCAGTTCACCCAAATAATACCAGAGAGCTGAAATGTAATCATCTCAATTAATTGTCCCAGGGACTCCTTGGTGGTTGAGGAATAAGACCTGAGCCATAATTTAATCCTTTAAGCACAATATCAGGAGTTTCCTAATGTTCGCCACAATGCCTGCGTTGTCTCACGCGTCATCTGTTTATCGAAACACAAAGAGACTCGCAAAAGGATGTAATGACACCTCGGAAAGGGTCCATTGGGACATCTAATAGCAGGAGACAAATATTTGAAATGTAGTTTGGGTGGTTTGAGATCATCCACCCAACCGAGGCAGATGGAGAAGCGACATTTTTCTGGGTTAACGAATGCTCCCATGTTGACTGTATAAATAAATCATCCGGCAATATAAATAACAAAGCTTTTATGAGTAAATCTATCAACTCACCACGGATTGTTTAAATGTCAGAACTGCCCAGAACAGTGGTTATTTCCTTGATGGCAAGACTGCTTTCCTTTCACTTAGTCATAATCAATCAATGGAGTTTGAAACCTGCCCAAAAGATGATCTACTCTCACAGGCATTTCCCTCCCTCCCCACCTTTCCTGGTTTATTTTTGACCATAGTCATAACGACTTGAGAAAAGGCTAGTCTTCAGCATGTTTCTTCATTCAATTGATTTCTGTGGAGTTTGATCTCTACAGAATTAGTAGAGAATGGAATGGAGTGGAGTTGAATGGGATAGAACAGAGTAGAGTAGAGTAGAGTAGAGTAGAGTAGAGTAGAGTAGAGTAGAGTAGAGTAGAGTAGAGTAGAGTAGAGTAGAGTAGAACAGAACAGAACAGAACACAACAGAACAGAACACAACAGAGCAGCATTCTTTGTTGCCCAAGTGTGATTGGACACACAAGGATTTTGTCTTTTAACAGATTAACAGATTAACAGAGTTGGAAGGGACCTTGCAGGTCATCTAGTCCAACCCCTTGCCCAAACAGGAGACCCTACATCTGCCTCTACCTAGGTTTGTTTGATGCATAAGCTCTCAGTGTACAAAAAAGCGAAAAAAAATACATTTGTCAAGAATTTGTCAAGAAAATTAAGAATTTTGCAACTTAATTTTAGTCATAGGGTACAAATAAGCAATCAAATCATATTAGGAAACAATCAATATAAATCGTAAGGATACAAGCAACAAAGTTACAGTCCTACAGTCATAAGTGACTGTAAGGAGATGGGTGATAATTATTGAGAAGCAATGCTTCCTGCTCTAAACTTCTTTTACCTCTTCAAAGTGAGGTCCAAGGAGCAGGTTTTTTTCTAGCAGATGTAACAATTGGATCCTATTCTGGTTGAAGAAGCAGTCCTGTAGTGGCAAGCCATAAGGAGCTTTTTAGGTCAAGAGGAACTAAAAGGACCATTGTACCACTGCACTTTGCCAATTACAAATTGCATTAAAATTACTACTTTGGATCTCTTGAACCCCTGATACTCATTGATATCCTCCTGACCCTCACTTAAACAAGCAGACAAACATATATGTCTCGGTTATCTATGGAGATTCTCAGTCATCTAAATCAGGGGTCTCCAACCTTTGCAACTTTAAGTCTGAAGGACTTCAGCTCCCAGAATTCTCCAGCCAGCAAAGCTTCAGCAAAGTCCTTCAGCAAAGCTGGCTGGAGAAGTTTGGGAGCTGAAGTCCTTCAGACTTAAAGTTGCAAAGGTTGGAGACCCCTGATCTAAGTCATAGTTGTCCCAAAGGTGTTATTTTTCAAGAGGCAACTTTCAAGAGGCTTTTTCCTTTGAAGACTTTTTGCTTCTCATCCAAGAAGCATCTTCAGCTAAAAGGATGCAAATGTCCAGCTGTCTGCAAGGAGTATAAATCCTTCCATTCCCCATCATCCAGTCAGAGCTGAAGAAGCTTCTTGGATGAAAAGCAAAAAAGTCTTCAAAGGAAAAAGCAGAAAGTCCAGTTGCCTCTTGATAAAAATCACCTTTGGGATATCTCTCTGTTTTTCTTAAGGTAGTGCCAAGTTTAATATTCTTAAATACTTACTCCTATTTTATTTTTCTTTCTGCACAAATTCTTCATCCCCATCTTTCTAACCAAAAGAGCCAGAATGAGGCCTGCAGAGAGAAAGAAAGAAAATATTCACCAGTTGTTGATTTTTGTAGAAAATGAAAAAAAATAGCTTTTATGCAAAAGGAAATGCAAACTTGCTACAACGAACCTCATCTGGTCTTAAAGCACTTTCTGACAGCCACCAGCAAAAGTTTAGAGTGACTTCTAAACCAAGACTCAGATGATGGAAGTTTTTCTTTTTTTTCTTTTTTTCTTTTCAACTGCAGTAATAGGTCATTCGGGTTCTTTTCATCCTTTGCAAAATAAGTGTAAAAGTAACACTAATTAAAAGCGTTTCCTACTGAATAATCTCATGCGTATCTCCCTCCGAACATTTAGCTTAGAGGGCCTCGCAATGACAAAGCGCCACCGCTCACCCAAACCCATTCCATTCCTTTTAAGTTAATTTCATTAGTTGGACTTCTCTTCGACTGGATGGGACTGCTCTGATTTTCCTCCAGAGTACATTAGAGCACAGAACGATTAACAGAGCATTAGCAGTAACCACAGCTTGGGAACAATGCGATGAAGCCTCAGGGCATTGCACAAGTTCCAGGGTAATTTGGAGATGTTGAGTGCAGTGGAGGATAAAATCGAGATGGTCTGCTTTGAACCGGAGGCATTTTCTTGGAGGTCCCAGCCAAATCTTGGATATGCGACACAATTCGAGCTGATTGTTTGCCTTTTATGCGCATTAACAGAACAACAGAGTTGGAAGGGGCCTTGGAGGTCTTCTAGTCTGACCCCCTGCTCAAGCAAGAGACTTTGTACCATTTCAGACAAAAGATTGTCCAATCTCTTCTTAAACCCTCCAGAGATGGAGCACTCACAATTTCTGAAGGCAAGCCATTCTACTGATGAATTTTTCTCGTTGCCAGCAAACTTCTCTTTATTTCTAGGTATTTTTCCCTTTGATTAGTTTCTAGCCATTGCTTCTTTATATCTGGTTAGAATAACAGAGTTGGAAGGGATTTTGGAAGTCTTCTAGTTCAACTCCCTGCTTAGGCAGGAAACCCTACACCACTTCAGACAAATGGTTGTCCAATCTCTTCTTAAAAACTTCCAGTGTTGGAGAATTCATCACTTCTGGAGGGAAGCAGTTCCACTGGTTAATTGTTCTCACTGTCAGGAAATTTCTCCTTAGTTCTAAGTTGCTTCTCTCCTTCATTAGTTTCCACCCATTGCTTCTTGTCCTGCCCTCAGGTGCTTTGGAGAATAGGTTGAGCCCCTCTTCTTTGTGGCAGCCCCTGAGATATTGGAACACTGCTTTCATGTCTCCCCTAGCCCTTCTTTTCATTAAACTAGACATATCCAGTTCCAGAAACTGTTGCTCATATGTTTTAGCCTCCAGTCCCCTAATTCTCTTTGTTGCTCTTCTCTGCACTCTTTCTAGAGTCTCCACACCTTTTTTGCATCATGGTAACCAAAACTGAATGCAGTGTTCCAAGTGTGGCCTTCCCAAGGCATTATAAAATGGTATTAACACTTCATGTGATCTTGATTCTATCCCTCTGTTTATGTAGCCTAGAATTGTGTTGGCTTTTTTGGCAGCTGTAGCACACTGAGTGAAGTACTGGAATGCCTGCAGGTTCAAACTGAGGTAACGGAATGTGAGGCAACTGGCAGTTGGAATAGAGTTATTTTTAGGTGGGGAGGGGGAGTAGAACACCTTAGCATCAAAGCGTGTTAATTACTGTATAGAAAATACTAATGATCTGATGGTCATTTTTTAAAAAATCCTTTCTTAGCAAGCACCTAAAAGCTAAGAGGAACATACGTGCCAAATTTCAAGTTTGTGTGTGTGTGTATATATAAAAAGAATCTTAGCCAGGAAAAAAAATGGAGAATGAAGAAAGAAAAGACTGCCAGACACTGATTAAAATAACTCCTCCATGTACCCTCTGGGGGTGGGAAACATCCACCTAGAATAAAAAGAATTTGATTAGATGTATCATGTGTTAAGGTAGCCAGCAGGCAGATTTCACACTATTAAGGAACTATTTAGCAAGACGTAGGTTTGTGTGTGAGTACATGTGTGCATATGTTTAAAATGTTCATCTATATCTTTTCCTCTCCTTTTTTGAACTGGGACTCCCTCCCCTCCCTTTTTAGTGTCTGTTCTGCATCGTTTACACATATAGGACAAATATGTTCAAACTTTTTAACCAATTTCATTGTATACATGATGTAAAGTGACAATATTACTTTGCCATTTGTATTGAAAAGTTACAGCTCTCCGTTTCTTAATTATTTCTACACACTAACTTCTATGCAGATAGTCCTCAACTTATAATAGCTTGTTCAGTTCAAAGTTGCAATGGCACTCCAAAGCACCTGAAGGCCAGACAAGCAACAAGGGATGGAAATTGATCAAGGAAAGATTCAACTTAGAAAGAAGGAGACATTTTCTGTCAGTGAGAACAATCAACCCATGGAACAGAAGTTGCCTTCGAAAGTTGTGGGAGCTTCACCCCTGGAAGTTTCAAGAAGAGACTGAGCTGCCATCTGTCAGAAATGGTGTAGGGTCTCCTGCTTGGGCAGGGGGTTGGATTAGATGGCCTACAAGGTCCCTTCCAACTTCGTTAATCTGTAATCTGTAAAACACTTAATGACCATTGCAGAACCTCCATGGTCACATGGTCAAAATTCAGACGTTTGTCAACTGATTCTCATTTATGAAAGCTGCAGTGCCCCGGGGTTATGTGATTCCCTTTTATGACCTTCTGTCAAGCAAAGGTAGTGGGGAATCCAGATTCTCTTAACAACTGTATTACTAAATGAACAACTGCAGTGATTCACTTAACAATGATGGTAAGAAAGGTCGTAGAAAGAGGCAAAAGTCACTTGACAACTGTCTCACTTAGCAACGGAAATTTGGGGGCTCCATTTGGGTCGTAAGTGGAGGACTCCCTGTCTTGGTGTCTGATCCTGCATCCCTGATTTTGAGGGTCCTTGATCCTTTTCCTCCCAAAGTATGTCCCGCTCCTATCCAGGCGAAGTCAGAAGCATGATGGCCTCTGCTCGTTCTGATTCGAAATCTGGCAGAGAGAAGTGGGGAAAAAAAGAGAGAGATCAGGAGGATGTGTAACTGTCATTTGCTCCAAGTAGCAATAGATTTATAAGAGCCATGGTGGCGCAGTGGTTAGAGTGCAGTACTACAGGCTACTTCTGCTGCCTGCCGGCTGCCTGCAATTTGGCAGTTCAGATCTCACCAGGCTCAAGGTTGACTCAGCCTTCCATCCTTCTGAGGTGGGTCAAATGAGGACCCAAATTGTTGACGGCAAAAGGCTGATTCTGTAAACCACTTAGAGAGGGCTCTAAAGCACTGTGAAGTGGTATATAAGTCTACATGCTATTGCTATATACTGCTCCATCATGATTTACAGCCCTCTCTAAGCAGTTTACAGAGTCAGCCTCTTGCCCCCAACAATCTGGGTCCTCATTTTACTGACCTTAATAGGATGGAAGGCTGAGTACGGTGATTACTAAGATTGTCAACTTTTTGCATTTTTACTTTTGCAGACAATCGAGGGTGAAATTGATGGAATTGGTGATCTTTAGCCATGTGTTTTCATCTCCCTCCACCACCATCCTCTCTCACAGAACAATTTGCATACTGACAGATATCTATCAGTTGATTGTTTAATAAATATATCTCAGTCAGTTTCTTCTTTTCAGAGACATGAAATAGCCCAATCAGAACATCCTCTCATATGCAAAAATCCAACTCGCTTATGGTTCACGCTGAAGTCCTCGTATTTTTCTCCTTCTAGGCATTATCGTTGCTAGTATTATAATTTTCTTCTATCAAAGAGTGTTTTAATTAAATTATAATTAGGAAGCAAATGCATACGATGCATTTTTTTTCCTAAAAGGAAATATGAAAGACCCAGATGTTGTTGATTTTTTTAATGAATACAGGGAAGTTTTAATTTCCCCATACTTAGAAGAGATCATTTGATTTATGATTTATGATTCCTTAATTGATGGGCTCTGTTTCTAAAGCTGTACCTGCGAGAAGAGAGATTCACAGAAATATGTATCTCAAACTCTTCCTTTTGAATTTTAATTTCTAAAAATGAAATATTCTGGTCTTTAATTAGTGAAGATATGATGCTCCCCAATATTCGGTGTAAGCTGTTGCCATGGCATGTGGAAACAATCTTGGGAAACAAGAGGAAGAGATATTACTTAGGGAACAAAGAGGGGCACACATGGATGGATGGTTGAATGGATGGGTGGGTTCCTACCTGATTGCCTCTCTGCTTCCCTGCCAGCCACAGTGCCTTTCAGCCTGCTTGATATTTGGATGATTGGATGGATGTTTGGTTGGGTGGGTTGGTGGGTGAGTGGATGGATGGCTGCCTATCTCTTTGTCTGCCTACCTGGATGATAGGATGGATGATAGGATGGGTGGCTGGGTGACTGGCTATCTCTTTGTCTGCCTACCTACCTGGATGCTTGATGCCTGCATAATTGGATGATTGGATGGATGGTAAGATGGCTGTGTGGCTGGCTAGCTTCCTTACCACCTGCCTGCCTGCCTGCCTGCCTGCATCCTTGGATGATTGTATAATTGGATGGATGATAGGATGGATGTTTGAATGGATGTGTTGCTGCCTCCCTGCCAGCCAGCCTTCCTTCCAGCCTCCTCGAGTTTGGATGATTGAATGGATAATTGAATGGGTGGATTGGTGGGTGAGTGGATGGATGGCTGCCTATCTGTTTGTCTGCCTGCCTGGATGATAGGATGGATGAAGAGAACTGGCTGAATGCCCACCTCTGATTCAGCCTTGTTGTTGTTAGTTGGGAAGTCGTGTCCGACCCATCGTGGCCCCACGGACGATGTTCCTCCTTCCTATCCTCTACCATCCTCTGGAGTCCATTTAACCTCACGCCGACTGCTTCGGTGACTCCATCCAGCCACCTCCTTCTCTGTCGTCCCCTTCTTCTTTTGCCCTCAATCGTTCCCAGCATGAGGCTCTTCTCCAGGGAGTCCTTCCTTCTCATTCGGTGGCCAAAGTCTTTGAGTTTCCTCTTCAGGATCTGGCCTTCTAAAGAGCAGTCAGGGTTGATCTCTTCCAGGACTGACCGGTTGGATCACCTTGCAGTCCAAGGGACTCAGTGCAGGAGTCTTATCCGGCACCAGAGTTCAAAAGCCTCCATTCTTTGGCACACAGCCTTTCTTATGGTCCAACTTTCACAGCCATACGGCAGGGCAAGTAACAATGGAAAGAAACTAATCAAGGAGAGAAGCAACCTGGAATTAAGGAGAGTTTTGCTAACAGTGAGGACAACTAATCAGAGGGACAGTTTGCCTTCAGAAGTTGTGGCTGCTTCATCAGTGGTCCCCCCCCTTTTTTTTTTAATAAGAGAGAGTTGTCTGGAATGGTATAGGGTCTCCTTGAGCCAGGGGTTGGACTAGAAGACCTCCAAGTTCCCTTCAAGCTCTATTCTGATTGATTGATATTTTCCTCTTCATTTCCTCTTCAGCCAGTTTGGGGAGCGGATTGGAGTTATGGAGTTTTATTTTATTTTCCCTCCTGATGAGAAAGGAAGAGAAAATACCCTTTCAAAGAGTGAAATCAATGCTGCCAACCCTGTATATAGGATTTAGTTCACTTTTAAGTTAAAATATTGGGTGTGGGGGGAGATTACTATCTCAATCAATCAATATACCCCCAGCCCCAGATTTTGCCCTTTGCTTTAAACAGCAAAACCTTTTAGACTAGCTCAGATAACTAGAGTTGATGCTAGGGCAAAATGATTACCTTGAATGGGTAAGCAGCCACCTATATTAGCAGCGTATCAAAACCATTAAAAAAAACTTTAATGAAATTAATTAACAGAAGAGCCCCAAATGTTGATGGGGAGATACTGACCCTCTTTCCCCCCTCCTCTAAGTTTACAAGACAAATGGAAGCTACTCTCCACGCGAGAGTTAAATGTTTAATCTTCCAGTTTAAAAGTAGCTTTGAAAAGGGTTTAAGTAAATATATATATGTCTCTTTTGAGAGCATTTAATGCGCCTTTCCTCATTCATTAACTCCCAATCTATAACCTCGGTAAAGAAGAAAAGCAGATATTTAAATGTGAATATTTCCAGAAGAGTTAGGGTTCCCCCCCCCCCCTCCACTTCAGATTTGACAGTGGCATTTCAGATACTGATTGAAAGATGGATTTATTTTCAGAATCCTTCCCCATCCCCCATGTTGTCTCTTAAAGAAGATTTCCTTAGCCAAATCTACTATCCTTTCCTTTGTCCCCTAAAATCTATACTTGTTTAGAAATCACAAATGCTTCCACTGACATCTTAATTACTACAATCCAGGCTGAAAACCTTAATTTACTTGCCAAACAAAAGATTGTAAAAACAAAGAGGAAAAAATAAATAAAATAAATAACAATAATGTGCCCCAGTCGTGTTGTACCTTATGGGATCTTGAAAATAAAGGAGCGTCAGTAAAATTGTATTTCTTCCCTTGCAGAAAAAAAAAGGGTGGGAGTGCTACCCTTTAACATTTTAGAAAGAAAGAAAGAAAGAAAGAAAGAAAGAAAGAAAGAAAGAAAGAAAGAAAGAAAGAAAGAAAGAAAGAAAGAAAGAACTAAAGAAAGAAAGAAAGAAAGAAAGATAGAAAGAAAGAAAGATAGAAAGAAAGATAGATAGAAAGAAAGAAAGAAAGATAGAAAGAAAGAAAGAACTAAAGAAAGAAAGAAAGAAAGATAGAAAGAAAGAACTTAAGAAAGAAAGAAAGAGAGATAGAAAGAAAGATAGAAAGATAGAAAGCAAGCAAGATAGAAAGAAAGAAAGAACTAAAGAAAGAAAGATAGAAAGAAAGAAAGATAGAAAGAAAGAAATAACTAAAGAAAGAAAGAAAGAAAGAAAGATAGAAAGATAGAAAGAAAGAAAGAAAGAAAGAAAGAAAGAAAGATAGAAAGAAAGAAAGATAGAAAGAAAGAAAGAAAGAACTAAAGAAAGAAAGAAAGAAAGATAGTTAGAAAGAAAGAACTTAAGAAAGAAAGAAAGAGAGATAAAAAGAAAGAAAGAAACTAAGAAAGAAAGAAAGAAAGAAAGAAAGAAAGAAAGAAAGAAAGAAAGAAAGAAAGAAAGAAAGAAAGAAAGAAAGAAGATGGAACAAAACAAAGCAAGGAAAAACAGATGGCAGAAGATGGTGGCATTATAGTTTTCTGCTTATCTCATGAGAATAAAAAAAAGAACAGTTGATTATAATCAACATTGTTTATTTCGCTGCTTGACTTCCTAAATACCAGCGGCTGGATTATGAGCTTGTCTGGGGATAATCAGTGAGGGACTAGAATTGTTCCCATTTTCACAATCCTTTCCAACCAGTTGGAGCAGGAATCTCTCTCCCTGCTTTGCAAAACTGAAGCCCGCTTTTAATTCCTGATTAGTGCTATTTGAAAAGCTGAAGAAATTAACCGGGCAGACTGTAATCAGAAATCACAAAGGGAAACAGGGAAGGGAGATTTTAGCAAGATATTCTCTCTTAGTTATTAGCCTGATCAAAAACCCCGGTGTGCTTCTCTCCCTCCGCCCCAAAGATTTTAAGTGTTAAAAAAAACAAACCACCAGAAATCCTGACAGCTTGCATTACTTGCTTTTTTGGTTTTGTTTGTTCGCACTAAATGTTTTTTTTAAAAATTTAAAGGTAAAGGTTCCTTTTGCACATACATGTGCTAGTTGTTCCCTACTCTACGGGACGGTGCCCATCTCCGTTTCAAAGCCAAAGAGCCAGCGCTGTCCGAAGATGTCTTCATGGTCATGTGGCTAAATGCCGAAGGCACACAGAAGGCTGTTACCTTCCTACCAAAGTGGTCCCTATTTTTCTACCTGCATTTTCTACGTGCTTTCAAACTGCTCAGTTGGCAGAAGCTGGGACAAGGAACGGGAGCTCACTCCGTTATGCAGCGCTAGGGATTCGAACCGCCCAACTGCTGACTTTTCTGATTGACAAGCTCAGCATCTTAGCCACTGAGCCACTGCATCTACTTTTAAATTTACATTTTAAAATACCACCCCAAATTGTTAACAGCGGCATTGGTGAGATTTTAATACAATGCTAATAATTCATGCTAACAATATGAACAGTAGTAAACAAGGACATGTTGAAATTTAAGCTGGGTTCCCTCTGAGCATCTTTACCTACAGGAAATAGTTTGAGATAAGTTCCATAAACATGCAGCAGTTCAATTAAATGCTGCCTGATTCACAGCAAATATATCTTTGAAGAGTGCTTCCAAAGGTAGTTCTTGACTTACGAACATAACTGAAACCAGAATTTCTGTTGCTAAGTGACTGGAACCCAAGCCGGTGAAATTGCACCAATCAGGAGATGGTGAGTTCTAGTTCCATTTTAGGCAAGAATGCCAGCTGGGTAGCTTTGGGCCAATCACCAGGAGACAGTGAATTCTAGTCGCACCATAGACATGAAAGCCAGTTGGGTAACACCAGGAGACAGTGAGTTCTAGTCCCATTTTAGGCATGAAAGCCAGCTGGATGACTTTGGGCCAATCACTAGGAGACAGTGAGTTCTAGTCCCACCTTAGGCATGAAAGCCAGTTGGGTAACTCTGGGCCAAACACCAGGAGACAGTGAGTTCTAATCCCACTTAGCCATGAAAACCAGCTTGGTAACTTTGGGCCAATCACCAGGAGAGAGTGAGTTCTAGTCTATTTATTTTTATTTATTTTATTAAATTTATATCCCGCCCTTCTCCTTATTAGGACCCAGGGCGGCGCACAGGGATGTTAAAATACATACAAAATATAAAATATATGAAATTTAAAATACTTATTTTAATAAATAAACCCTGCGCTAAAACCAAATTAAAATCCCAAGTTTAAAAACTATCTAATGGTCAGTGTGGAGGTTACGCTAGGCCGGCTAGGTGAAATAGGTGTGTCTTCAGACACTTGCGGAAGAGGCGGAGGTCGGAGATGGTGCGGAGTTCAGGGGGTAAGTCGTTCCAGAGGACTGGGCCCGCCACAGAGAAGGCTCTCCCCCTGGGTGTCGCTAGTCGGCATTGTCCAGCCGACGGCACCCTGAGGAGGCCCTCTCTGTGGGAGCGTATCGGTCTAAGAGATGTATGGGGCAGGAGGCGGTCTCGCATATAACTAGGCCCCGAGCCATGGAGCGCTTTAAAGATGGTCGTTAAAACCTTGAAGCGCAGTCTAGCCTTAGCCATGAAAGCCAGTTGGGTAACTCTGGGCCAATCACCAGGAGAGTGTGAGTTCTAGTCTAGCCTTAGCCATGAAAGCCAGTTGGGTAACTCTGGGCCAATCACCAGGAGAGTGTGAGTTCTAGTCTAGCCTTAGCCATGAAAGCCAGTTGGGTAACTCTGGGCCAATCACCAGGAGAGAGTGAGTTCTAGTCTAGCCTTAGCCATGAAAGCCAATTGGATGAGCTTGGGCCAGTCATTCTCTCTAAGGCCAGCTCGCCACACAAGGTTCTTGTTATAGGGAGAAATAAGTAGGAGGAAGGAGTATTATATATGTTTACTGCCTTGAGTTACTTATGAAATAGTAAAAGTAGGATAAAAACCTAATAGATATTTTTTTAAAAAAAAAGCATGCAGAAAGAAGTGGGTGGCTTCCAGTCTCAAAGGATTCCATAGTAAACATTCCCAGTGGTCTTTGTTTTTTTTATTCTTTCTGCCTTATGGTAATAGAAGAAACCAATGAAATCCATGTCCCTTCCTCTCTCCCTCCCCCCAATCCAAGATCCAATGGGACTGATCTATGCAATACCGGCCCATCTCATTTCCCCCAAATAAAGTAGAATTTTTAAAGAGGGGTGCCAGGGGCTTGGCAAGTACTGTTATAATGAATAAATGTAAAATAACCAGAATAATTTATCTTCGTTCTATATTTGGGGGATGACTTGGAAAAGAGAATATTTATTTATCTGAAGCCAATTTGATGAGAAGCGTTTTGGAAAGTCACATACTAATATAATGCAAGAAACCCAGTTGAATAGATACTAGAAAGCTGAAAAGCGAGCAAGAGAGGATCATTTGCAATGTATGCTGATTAATTCAAATCAAGAAGCAAAAATAACAGTGTGAGTGTATGAGCATGTATAAGTTTATATCTATCGATAAAGGGGAATATTTATAGCTCAGGGTTGAAATGAGGGGTCTCTGAGCTCGGTTGTTTTCTTGCAAACGTTTCATTATGGGCAAGTTAGTTGAGGCTTAATTATTATATTTTCCATTCGTTTCAGTTGTTTTCCTTCATTTCTTTTTGGCATATGTGGGTTGGGGAATATGGGTGCATGAGAATAATACATATTGCAGAGGTCAGGTAAAACAAAACTTTTCTGAGTTTTGAATAAGATTTCTTTTCTTTTTGGTGCAAATGGCAAGGAGCATCACTTCATGGTGGGACGAAGGAACGGCAATGTTCTGCCTGATATATACCAGTAGGGTAAACTATAAATCATGCTGAAAGATATATATGTAAATTGAAGAATAGCTCGCTTCTTTGGTAGTATGGTAGGGTAGCTAAGAATAAGAGGATGTTGTTGGAAAAAATAAAAGGTCCCATTTGGAAGATAGTTGGGGATGGTTTGGACTGGTTTCCAAAAAAGATTGAAGCAGTTCATGAAATTTGTAGGGTTCAATGGCCATTAGGATTGATGACAGTGAGGCTGCCTCTGAAAACCATCATCTGGAAGACTTGTAGCATTCTCTGTGCAGATAGTTGGCCACTGTAAGAACAGAGAGTTGAACTACATGGCCCCAGGGTCCAATTCAGCAGGGCACTGCATCTGTTCTTAGGAAGGATTTTAAGTCTTGCACATTAAGATTATAATATAAAACAGTCAGGGAGTAAATACCTAAGGAAGCAAAACAGAGATCTAGAAATCGCAAGTGCCTTTTTTTTTATTACTGTGATGGAATGTGGTCTGGATTCCCAGGATGGAAGAACTGCTTCCCAAAGGACAGAGAGACAGTGGAGCTTGGGAAGTTTGGTCAGCAGAAAGAGGGTTAAAGTGGCTCCTCCATAACTTTTCCTAAAACATGTCTGTAGCTGTGCAAACAGTTGCTTTAGTCTGGCAAGAGTCCATCCATAGGTGAAGAACAATTAAAGAAATTACTCTTAAGCCACTCTACACATCGTTCTTGATTCTTAGGGCCTGGCAATTACCCTGATTAAAAAACTTTTTCTTCTGAATATTAGCTTCCTTTATCGTTCTTCTTATGTTTCAATTGAAGAAGTCCTGAATTCTCTTCTAACTTTGGAATGTTGGTTATATTTTTATAGCAAATGATGTCATTTAACACACTTTCAGTATACTATACTCTTCAAGGTACCTTGAATTTAACCCACACTTGTCCTGTTTTCGAATTAAAATGCTAACAGACACAGTTTTCATCCCAAAAATAATGGAAAGCAACAGTATGATTTAGTCTGCATCATTAATTTAATCATCTATTGCATTCCCATCATAGCAATAAATGTTACAGGAAACCTCCCTTCCATTTCTTATACTTCCCAGTTCTACATAGAGCCAGTTTTGTCAATTATTTGACAATATTATGTCCAGGTCAGATCATTTTTTCCTCCCCTACCTTTATTTTCTCATGCAAATATGACCTTTCTCTCTGTCTATTGAATTGCATTTCATTAAGGCCACTTGTCTAGTTTAGGAATGACTTAGAGCAGAGAAATGATCTCAGCTAGATGTCTGACCGATGGAGTTGTTCTAACAAATCTAAGTATCTGGGAAGAAGAGGGGAAATTTTAAAAAAATCCTACAATTCTACAGCTCATCTCAAAAATAGTAGTCCTCCACAACAGAACAGAAAAGAGCAACAAAGTTGGAAGGGATCTTGGAGATCTTCTTCTCCAATTTTGAAGAAAGCAACATTTCCTGTCCCAGGCTCCACAACGTAATTATTATATTGGATGTGGGCATAATCATTATGATATTTCACCCCAAATAATTCCCTTCCTCCCAAACTCTGAAACAGTAGATATTTCAAATGACTCGGAGAGGGTAAATTCGCTGAGAAGATGAGACAGATTTTTCCGTGTCTTAATATTCCTTTTTTTTAAAAAAGGAAATCTCATCTGCAGACATTGTCTCTGCTTGGGCTGAGTAGGAATAGGCACATTTCAATAGTGGGCATAGTCTTTTATCAAAATATTGGTCTCAGATACCATAATGCATGATGGCTGATGAAAGAGATGATAGATGGATGATAGATATACTTATGAGAAAGAGATGATGATAGACTGATAGAGAAGAAGAGAAAGATGATAGATGATAGATAGATAGATGATAGATAGATACTGCAGATAGATAGACAGACAGATAATAGATAGTTAGATAAATAGATAGATAGATAGATAGATAGATAGATAGATAGATAGATAGATAGATAGATGGATGGATGGATGGATGGATGGATGGATGGATGGATGGATGGATGGATGGATGGATGGATGGATTGAAATAGTGATAGATAGATAGATAGATAGATAGATAGATAGATAGATAGATAGATAGATAGATAGATGAGAGAGAGAGAGAGAGAGAGAGATGAAAGATAGATAGATAGATAGATAGATAGATAGATAGATAGATAGATAGATAGATAGATGGATGGATGGATGGATGGATGGATGGATGGATGGATGGATGGATGGATGGATGGATGGATGGATGGATGGATGGATGGATGGATGGATGGACGGAGAGACAGACAGAGAGACAGACAGAGAGAGAAGTAGAGAGAGTGTGATCAATACATAGAGATTGAGATGATAGAAATAGGTAGGTAAATAGACAGACAGATACACCAACAAATAGAATTCCCCTTTACTACAAATAACAAATAAATTGTTCCATATGTGCATTCTCTGGCAAGCCCCATGAGTTTTGCCATTTACAGGCAGAGCAATAGGTTCTTTATGCCATGTTGTCAATGATTCCATTTAGTAATATTCCCTCTAATGGGTCTGCAGATATAATCCAGTAGCAACAGACGCTATTAAGTGCCAATATAAAAACATCTCAGTTGTGTAATTTAGATTCCTGGAATATAGTTCTGGGCTAGATGGGGGGGGGGGGGGAAGAAAACCTATTTTCTCTTTCTCACCATCATTAATATATATTAATATGCTTGCTTTACTTATATTTCATTCTTCTGCCATTTGTAAAGCCATTCCTAAACTAGGCAGATCATTAGAAAGATGGTGAAGTTTCAGATTAAAAATGCTTTGTTTCAAATGCCAAATGCTTCCCAGGAAATAAGAATAGCACTAAAAACACTTCCTACGTGACTGAAATGTTTTATATACGGCTAATCATCATCATGAAAAGGGTTATGAAAATAACATTTGAAAGCCTAAAAGGATTACTTAGGACAGATTTGTTTAAAAAGGTGAAACAATTTTATCACTGGATTAAGACAAGTGGCTTTCTTAGTTCTTAGTTTATTAGCTATGGTTTTCCCACTTGCAATGTATGGGTGTGAAGGTTGGACCATAAGAAAGGCTGAGTGCCAAAGAATGGAGACCTTTGAACTCTGGTGCTGGACAAGACTCCCATGGACTGCAAGGCGATCAAACCGGTCAGTCCTAGAGGAGATCAACCCCAACTGCTCTTCAAAAGGCCAGATCCTGAAGAGGAAACTCAAATACTTTGGCCACCTAATGAGAAGGAAGGACTCACTGGAGAAGAGCGCCCGGAGGCTCCAGTTGGTGCAGAATGCAGCCGTGCAGGGGATTCTGGGAGCCTCAAGATGCTCCCACGTGGCACCTCTCCTGCATGAGCTGCACTGGCTGCCTATGGCTTTCCAGGTGCGCTTCAAGATGTTGGTAACCACCTTTAAAGCGCTCCATGGCATGGGGCCTGGTTACTTGCAGGACCGCATCCTGCTACCGAATACCTCCCACCGACCAGTCCACTCCCACAGGCAGGCCTCCTCAGGGTACCGTCGGCCAAACAATGTCGGCTGGCGACCCCCAGGGGGAGAGCCTTCTCTGTGGCAGCCCCTGCCCTCTGGAACGATCTGCCCCCCGACCTTCGTACGATCACTGACCTGCGCCTCTTCCGTTGGGCCCTGAAAACGCACCTATTTCATGTGGCCGGCCTGGTATAGTTTTCTTTTAATCGATTGTAATTTTTTAATTGATTTTAGTTGATTTTATTAACTGTTTTTATATGGTTATCTGGTTTTTAGAACGGGCCCTTAAATTTAATTAGTTTTAATGTATTTTAATGTATTTTTGTATCGGATGTTTTACTGTTTTATTACGCCTGTTCATTGCCCTAGGTCCCGCAAGGGAGAAGGGCGGTATACAAATTTAATAAAAGTAAAAGTAAAGTAAACTCATGCTGGGAAAGATTGAAGGCAAAGGAGGAAAGGGACAATAGAGAATGAGGTGGCTGGATGGAGTCACCAAAGCAATCGGCGTGAGCTTAAATGGACTCCAGAGGATGGTAGAGGATAGGAAGGCATGGAGGAATGTTGTCCATGGGGTCACAATAGGTCGGACACTAACAACTAACAACAAGAAGAAAAGTGGATAGGTTTGAAAGAACATTATCCAAGTGAACCTACAGTGATCTAATAAAAATAACACATTTCTTCTGTCTATTGAATATTGAATGCATGTCATAAAACACACTAAATTGAAAGTATCTTATATCCTGAACATGGCCCCTGGGATTAATTTGAGGCAAAAATACTGGTCAATATAGGTATATGCCATTTTTTGGTGGAAATATTCATTCCAAGGTCATTTAGAAGAAAGATGGGAAGACCTGCAATATTTGTTGAATTCATTGTTGCTCATGAATATATGGAGATTTTCTTGCCTTGATTTCCTGCCCCTGTTTTAAGTCATTAAACCAAGATATCAGGATAACCAGTGACCAATGGAATGTTAGCCTCAGTCCTTGAATGCTGTACAGCTCTGTAACCTCATTATAAAGTACCACCTACTTATATAAAGATAGATAGATAGATAGATAGATGGATGGATGGATGGATGGTAGATAGATGATAGATGATAGATGATAGATGACATGGTAGGTGATGGTTGGATGGATGGACAGATAAATAGATCACATACTGTATATACGTGTGTGTATGTGTGTTATACATATAATCTATTTATCTGTCCATCCATCCATCATCTGTCTAACTATCTTTCTATCTAGCTAGCTAGCTAGCTAGCTTTCATCTATCTCCCCCTCTCCCTCTATCATTCATCCTTGCCCCATCCATCCATCCATCCATCCATCCATCCATCCATCCATCCATCCATCCATCCATATCTATCTATCTATCTATCTATCTATCTATCTATCTATCTATCTATCTATCTATCTATCTATCTATCTATCTATCTATCTATCTATCTATCTATCATTTACTGTGTATATTTATGACTGGGTGTGTATGAAAATATGGGATATTTGGGATAGCTAAGTTAATACTGACTTCCGCTGAGCTAATCCCACTTTTTTCTTAATTACTCTGGTTCTCATGATGCAATGTTTTCTAAGATAATGGTCAGTTTCCTAAACTTATTACCTTCCTTGCGGAAAAACGAGTGCATTCACCCTTCTCAGGATGATGTCATGGTTCCGAGCAATGAACCCAATTGAATCTGGACGTATAAACATGTCTCTGTGTTGGGAAGAAAGAACAAAGCCTAACAGGCAGAGATTTTAAAGTATTCTTGGGCCTCCTTTGAGGCACATTAGAAACACTGCAGGCTGCAATTAGTTGGGTTCAACAGCCTAGGTCAATGTGTTGACCTACAACACATTATCAAATAAGTTCATGCCCTGAGACCTGATTTTCTAAGATCTTTTTTTTTCCCCAGCTCTGGTTTTCCAAGGTCTTCCTTTGACACATACTAGCTCAGGAAAAAAAAATGATTAAAATCAGATTTGTCATTGAAATGGCTTGCTTGCACAGCAGCTACATTGTGTATCACCCCCATGACAGTTGGCTGAATCATCTACGTTGTGAATAGTCTTGCAATATATGACTCTTTTGTGGCAATACTAATCACTATCCCAAGATCTGTAGATCCGGGGAGAATTAATCTCCTGCAGGTTGGTTGAAGGGGGAAAGAATGTAAGACAGATGGCAAAATGAAATAATGTGTGAAGTTTTATTTTATAAACTGTGATTAATTCTATTTTCATTTCCGAACCCTAGGGTCCAAAGCTTTCCCCCCCCCTCTTTTAATCCCCAAACCTTATGTGAGTAAATATGGTAGCACTTATAAAAAGAAAATCCAGACTAGATCACAACATTAGCTGATTGTATTTATATTAGTGCATGTAGATATTCAGCTTCAGTCGGGAGATAACAACTTGCACCTGAATGCCCAGGTAGATTTTGAAAAAAACAGCAATAACAAAGGTCCTCAGATAATTACAACTATTGCTAAACAAAATCTCTAATTTGGAGGCAGATTGGAACAAAATAATCGTTAATAGTATTGATCAAATGAGCATGGTTTTTTTTTTTAAATTGTCAAGCTATTCTCTGAAACACCTGAAGGCAGGACAAGAAACAGGCAGGGTGGAAACTAATCAAGGAGAGAAGCAACTTAGAACTAAGGAGAAATTTCTTGACAGTGAGAACAATTAATCAGTGGAATTTACCTGCAGAAGTTGTAAGTGCTCCAACACTGGAAGTTTTTAAGAAGAGATTGGATAACCATTTGTCCAGTGGTGGGTTTCAAATTTTTTAGAACCTACTCTGTGGGCGTGGCTTGGCAGTCATGTGACAGGGTGGGAGTGGCCACCTTTTAAAATGTGGTGAAACTCATTTAACAACGCTCTTGCTTAGCAACCAAAATTTTGGACTCAATTGTGATAATTCTTTCTTTCTTTCTTTCTTTCTTTCTTTCTTTCTTTCTTTCTTTCTTTCTTTCTTTCTTTCTTTCTTTCTTTCTTTCTTTCTTTCTTTCTTTCTTTCTTTCTTTCTTTCTTTCTTTCTTTCTTTCTTTCCTTTCCTTTCCTTTCCTTTCTTCCTTCCTTTCCTTTCCTTCCCGTTGGGTCACTGGCAGCGGCGGGCCAGATTTACCTCCAGGTACGCCGGTGGAACCCCCTCTCACCGGTTCTCTAAATTTCACCAACCGGCTCTCGCGAGTAGGTGCGAGCCTGCAGAAACCCACCACTGCATTTGTCTGAAGTGGTTGTAGGGCTTCCTGCCTAAGCAGCGGATTGGATTAAAAGACCTCCAAGGTCCCTTCCAACTCTGCTATTTTATCCTGTCCTGTCCTGTCCTGTCCTATCCTATCCTATCCTATCCTATCCTATCCTATCCTATCCTATCCAATCCTATCCTATCCTATCCTATCCTATCCTATCCTACCCTACCCTACCCTACCCTACCCTACCCTACTCTACTCTACTCTAAATTGAAACAGAGGGTGAACATCTTATTTGTTGTATTTGTGATCACTGGTATACTTAAAATAACCATAATTTATGCCTTCTGACTTTTAGGTATACAACCAGAATAGAGCTGGAAGGGACCTTGGAGGTCTTCTTTTCCAACCCCATGCTCAAGTAGAATACCATTTCAGACAGATGACTGTCCAGTCTTTTTAAAAAAAAAAATCTGCAGTGATGAAGCACCACAGCTTCTGAAGACAAACTGTTTCACTGGTTAATTGTCTTCATTGTTAAGGACGTTTCTCCTTAATTCCAGGTTGCTTCTCTCCTTGAGATCCATTGTTTCTTGTTTGCCTTCTGGTGCCTTGGAAAATAAGTGGATCCCCTTGCCTTTGTGGCAGCCTCTCAAATACTGGCGCACTGCCATCATGTCACCCCTGGTCCTTCTTATCTCCTCTTTTACCATCTTAAAAGGGGAGACAAGGATTCTCAGTTAAAAATTTGCACTCCAAGAATAAGCAAGTCTTATTGATGACCCACCTGTGTTGTATCAACATATACTCTGAAAAGCAATTTATACTTTTGAAACGGACACGGTAATAAATCACCCAACTTTTCATTACAATAAAAAAAAAAACCAGGGCACAGAAACAGAAATGTTTTAATTCATCTCTTTCTAATCCTGTTCATTTTTCAAAGTAGGTTCCGTAATGCTTCCACGATTGCAGTGACATCATATGAGAAATGGAAAGCCAACAAGGCTTTATTTTTTTAAAAAAACAACCTTATATCAGTTGACCAGTAATAGGATATCAGAGAATACTGAGAACACGAGGATCAGGTTGAAGCTCAGAGATGACCCAGTGAAATCCAATCCAGTTCAATCCTTCATTTGCTTAACCTAATGGACAGAATCAGAGGTGAGATTCAGCCAATTTGGGCCAGTTCGGGCGAACCGGATGCTAATTTTTCGCCTGGTTTGTTTAACTGGTTGTTGCAAAGACTAGTTGGCCCCAACTGCCCTGTCCTGCCCTGCCTCTCCCAGGAGTCTCTACGCGGCCTGTTCATCATGACAGGTAAGTTCAGGGCCCATGTGGAACCTCTGGGAGGGTGAAAAATGGGCCTACCAGAAGTTCCAGAAATCCGAAAACAGGCATGTTTCCAGCTTCCCGAGGCCTCCGGAGCCCACAGGAGGCTGTTTTTGCCCTCTGAGAGGCTCGGCAAAAGCCTCCGGAGCACGGGGAGGGTGTAAACGCACCCCCTCCCTCCACCATGATGCAGGAGGCTGAGATGGCCATGCCCCCCCTGTGGCCGTGTCCACCCAGCAACTGGGCAAAGAACCAGTTGCGAAAATGTTTCAGTCCCACCTCTGGATAGATTCTTTCCAAGCTAAAGTACAAACTTTCTCTTAGAGAGCAACAGTCCCAGTCAAGAGGACCATTTAAGTGGGGAATTAGCTTGGACTCATTACATAAACACAAGAGGGCAAGGTCTGACATGCCTCCCCCCACCCCCACCCCCCCAATGCCTTTGTCTTTTCTAGCCTTCCCCGGGCGAAGCTTGCTGATCTGGGGAGATTTTGGTGACATGGGCATGCAACAATAAAGTAGTTAATTTGAACTCTACATTTGGAGGTTAGTTTGTTTGCGATTGGCATTTTCTAACCTGCTAGATAGGTCCTGAGAAATTCTAGGAGGTGGCTGCTCTGAACCTCTTCTCCCTACCCCATCCAGCTCAGAACTTCATAGACTCTTAATCCAATCTCTTTTTAGGGAAGTTCTGTGTTGCCAACACTCTTCCTCACTGTTCCAGTGAGTGCACATTCCTCCCCAATGAGGAGCTGCTGTTTGAGTGAAATTAAGCATGGAACTCAACCCTGCAGGTTCATGAGTTTCATTGCGCTTATTCACACTTTACAATTTAAACATGTCCAACTCCAAAACAATAGCACTTAGACTTACATACTCAATAGGTATACCCTATGATGCTTTCACACATAACTGACGTTGCTGTTAAAGGCTATAAGAGCTCTGGTGGCACAGTGGTTAGAAGGCAGTATTGCAGGCTAACTCTGCCCCACAGTCTTAGGGCTTTGAATACTGTCTGGGCAGTTTACAACATCAGCATATCGCCCCCCAACAATCTGAGTACTTATTTTTCTGACCTCAGAAGGGATGGAAGGCTGCGTCAACCTTTAGCCTTCAGGATCGAACTGCAGACCGTGGGCAGAGTTAGCCTGCAATACTGCCTTCTAACCACTGCGCCACCAGAGCTCTTATAGCCTTCTACAGCAACGCCAGTTATGTGTGAAAGCATCATAGGGTATACCTATTGAGTTGGTTGATGCCTTTTTTTTTTTTTTTTTTGGCAGACAAACCTAGCTCATTCTTTGCGTCAGAGAGCAAATTGTCTGGAATGTTACTTTATAATGTTGCACACCGGAAAAGAAGGGGGAAAATATTCTTAGTCCTGTCAGTATGCTTTCTGTACATTAATGGCGTTGAAGCCAGATGTTATGCGCCCCATTCTCTCCTTTAGCAGTGCTTCCAAAACAATAAAAGGATGATGAGTTGGAAGGCATATTGAGTTTAACTATCTGTAGGGTCTTCTGCGTCAGCTGATCATGGGCTTCAAACTTCTCTCCTTGTGTTAAGCTGTCTCGTGATACGTATAAAAGGCTGCATGTTTTTTTGTGACTTTGTGTTGAGCTCAAAGAGAGCCTTTTAAGGGGAGTTGATGTGTGTGTGTTTGTGTTTGTGTTTTTTTTTTAAACAATCAAATCGACAACCCAGGAAAAGCTGTCGAAGGCCATTGGAGGCTTGTGGTTTTGTTGCTAAGCTTCAAAGATAACTTTACGTTGTTAATCATATAAATCTCTTAAATAATTAGCATTTGCTATTCGCTGGGGCCAAGCATTTACCAGGTTTTAGCAGGAATTAATTTTGGGGCTTTTCCCAAATGTTCTCTCTGCTTCCTTCCTAATAGCACTCGAGGAAGATGAATTTTCAAATTTTCGCACTGTTTCACACAGGGCGAGCCATGGAGTTTGCTCATCTGTTGTTATCTCTTTCCCAGCGTTCAGGCTCCCAAGCGACTAACAATGCAAGTGATAGTTGCTATAGGTCGTCACAGTTCCCCTTCAGAATGCCTTTGCTTAAATGTAAGTAGAATTGCTCTTGTTCTATTCCGGAATTAACCTTAAGTCAATAAAGTTCCCTTTCCTTCCCCCCTCCCCTTCTCAATTTTATTTCTGTGGGGTTTTTATTTTTTTTCAAAGGATCCAGCTGGTTGTGAGTCGTTTCGGAAAAATGAAGCAAGAATATTCTCTACTTTTTTCTAAGCTTCAGTGAGAGAATACACTTTTTTCTATTTGAAAATGTAGTTAGCTGAATGCTTATTGTATTATAGTTTCAGGGGAAAATATTTCTGAGGTACTTTTGCCAAACCTCCAGATCTAAATGGTGGATAGCAGTAGGAAGTATCTCTCTCTTTCTCCCTCCCTCCCTCCCTATGTCAGGCGTGAAAGCCAGCTATATACGAGACCGCCTCCTGCCCCATACATCCCTTCATCCGCTCCGCTCCCACAGAGAGGGTCTTCTTCGGGTGCCGTCGACGGGGCAATGCCGGTTGGCGACACCCAGGGGAAGGGCCTTCTCTGTGGCGGGCCCGGCCCTCTGGAACGACTACCCCCCGACCTTCGCACTATCTCGGACCTCCGCCTCTTCCGCCAACGTCTTAAGACGTATTTATTCCAACAAGCCAGCCTAGGATAGCCCCCCGTTTCTGACTTTTTAAGAAAAATTTATAATCTGGTAAGGGTTTTAACATTGGGTTTTAGCACGGGTTTATTAATTTAATACATTTAATTGATATTTATTGTATTTTGTGTCTTTTAAATAATGCCTGTGCACCGCCCTGGGTCCTAACAAGGAGAAGGGCAGGGTATAAATTTAATAAAATAAAATAAAATAATCTTTTGCATTGGGCCTTCATTTAATGCTGTGGGAAATTGGGAGGGGGGATTATAAGGAGGGTAATAGATATAATTTTTACAATGACAATAAAGATTATTATTATTATTATATAGTCGAAATAACATTCTTTTCTCAGAGACTCAAGGACATCTTGCCCTGCAGCTGCAATGATGTAACTGGGAGGTATCTCTAGTGTTGGATGGTGCCGGATTGGATCATGTGATGGACGTGTGGGTGCTGGGCAGGGACTTGAACTTTTGTTTGGGTGGGGAAAACCTGGAAACTTTCAGATTCGGGTTTTCCCAGATGTGCCAATAGGACATCTCTAATAAAATGGAACTTTGAGGAAACTCAAGAACTTGGCGTCTTCTTTCATTGGGGGGTGTTACTTGGAATCCTGACACCCTCTCTCCCTCACCCTCTCTCTTTCTCCCTCCTGCAGAATATTTGTCATGTTCTATAAATGGAAGACAGAACAGGTTTCTGAGGATGGATGGGAAAGCAGAAGGAAAGGAATTAATTTCTTGTCAAGCCGTGGGTGGTGTAATGGTTAGAATAGAGTATTGCAGGCAAATTCTGCCTACAGTGTGGAATTCTGTCCTGATGGGGCTTGAGATTGACTCAGCCTTCCATTCTTCTGAGGTCAGTAAAACCAGGAGCCAGTTTTTGGCGGCAATGTGTTGACATTGCAAACTGGCCAAAGAGTGCTGTAAAACAGTATATAAGTGCTATTGCTATTCTTGGAAATAGTGGTGATAGTATTGGTGAAGTTGGATGGAAGTTAAGTGAGGGATTGATTGTTGTTTTGTGAAATCATGTCCGACCCATCGTGACCCCATGGACAATGTTCCTTCAGGCCTTCCTGTCCTCTACCATCTTCTGAGCCCATGTAAGTTCACTCTGACTGCTTCAGTGACTCCATCCAGCCATCTCATTCTCTGTTATCCTCTTCTTCTTTTGCTCTCCAGCTTTCCCAGAATGAGGCTCTTTTCCAGGGAGTCCTTCCTTCTCATTAGGTGGCCAAAGTCTTTGAGTTTCCTCTTCAGGATCTGGCCTTTGAAAGAGCAGTCAGGGTTGATCTCCTCTAAGACTGACCAGTTTGATCACCTTGCATTCCATGGGACTCACTTGGCACATTCATCTTGACTTATGGGTAGATATATTTTTTAAGCAGTCCACTTTCCCCTGAGCTTATGTACTTTGAACTATGCAGATTAATTTTCTTTCGTAAAGGAAAAAAAGAAAGAGAGATAGACATTGAAGGTTGAAGCGGTGGTTGGTTGGTTTTTACTAGGGGTCTTCTAAAATTTTCCTTTCTGCCCTACTAGAAAACGACTACTTGGGGATTAAAATACCCAGCACTCTTTAAACAGTGTGTTTTCTGCTTCTACAATGTCAAGCTTTTTTTATTTCTTTTCCTAGACAAGGTGTGTGATTTTATGTTAGCCATGCTTGAGATGCACAGCTGTAGGCAGCATATCATGGCTCTCATGAATATTACAATTTCTGCCTGCATTTCCCCCCCATCTCTTAGAATTCAATATTAGTTCTACTTCATTTCACCTAAGGCTGGCCTACTTGAAGATTTCTTGATTTTGGGTTTTTTAAGTATTTTACCTGTTAATTCTACACTTAAAAGCGTCTTCTCCTCTAGTGCCTATCTAGAGGTGGGTTGCAGCCTTTTACTTGATCACTTGATCAAAATAATTGGTGAGAAGAATAACTAGTATATTACCTTTAAAAAATGCAAAAAAAAACAACCCACCAAATTGAGGGTTTTAGCAATACTTAGATAACTGGGGGGGGGGGAGTTATTTCCCAGGATATTGTAATATGACTCCAGTATATGAAGTTCTCCTGAATGCCTCTGCTAGGTGTTATTGTGAATATATGTGTGAAAAGCCTAGGGAAAGTGTTTGGTATTTAATAAGCGTTATTACAAAAAAAAATAATATTTTGTCTCAAAAAGAAAAAAAAAAGGAAAAAAAACATGGAACTGTGTGAAGGCAGAAGTTCCTGCTCTGGCCTGTCCCATGCATCTTGCAAAAAAAAGAAAACAAATTCAGAATTTTCATGTCAGGCCTGGAAGCCATCTTTTGCATTGGGCCTTCTGGCACATTCACTGCTGTGGGAAACTGGGTGGGGGGAATTATATGCCATATGGGAGATGCACCAAGGACAAATTCCTTCTGTGTCCAATCACACTTGGCCAATAAAGAATTCTATTCTATTCTATTCTATTCTATTCTATTCTATTCTATTCTATTCTATTCTATTCTGAGATCACATGCACCAAAGACAAATTCCTTGGGTGTCCAATCACACTTGGCCAATAAAGAATTCTATTCTATTCTATTCTATTCTATTCTATTCTATTCGACTCGACTCGACTCGACTCGACTCGATACTACATATAGTCAAAATAACATTCC
This sequence comes from Rhabdophis nuchalis, assembly GCA_039707465.1. Classification (NCBI taxonomy): domain Eukaryota; kingdom Metazoa; phylum Chordata; class Lepidosauria; order Squamata; family Natricidae; genus Rhabdophis; species Rhabdophis nuchalis. Next base: position 19,172,989 of record CM077657.1, on the reverse strand, counting down.
TTTCTCAGAGCGTCAAGGACGTCTTGCCCTGAACCTGGAAGGGTGTGACTAGAAGGCATTTCCAGTTGGGATGATGACTGATTAGACCATGTGATGGACATGCGAGTGTTGGGCAGGGACCTGCACTTTTGTTTGGGTGGGGAAAACCCAGAAACATTCATATTCAGGTTTTCCCAGGTGTGCCAATATGACATCTCTAATAAGATGGAACTTTGAGGAACTTCTAGCCTTGGAGTCTTCTTGCCTTGGGGGTGTTACTTGGATCCCTGACATTTCATTTGTTTGATCTGTCTGTGCTGGTATGATAATTATTTATTTATTTATTTGTTTGTTTGTTTATTACATTTGATACCCATCTCCCCTATAAGATGATGAATAGAATAGAGAAATGGGATGGGATGGGATGGGATGGGATGGGACGGGAAGGGATGGGATGGAATGGAATGGAATGGAATAGAATAGAATAGAATAGAATAGAATAGAATAGAATGCAGAATGGAATGCAGAATAGAATGCAGAATAGAATGCAGAATAGAATAGAAGGTGCCTGCAGGTTATAGAACACATAGAGAAAATAATTAAGCTTTATTAAAATATTAAAAATGGCAGATTAATACCCACCCACCCCACACACACCTCAAAACTAAGTGACGAATAGCATGGGATGAGGCCTTCTTAGCCTGCCCACCACCTCCATTTTACTTAAAGCTCTTATTTAATTCCTTCTAATTAGGGAGGTGGTCTGCATCTCCATTAAGAAAACCCGAGGCTGTCAGGGATAACAGAATAGAAGAGGGTGAATGGAATATGAGAGGGTGAATAAATTAGCACTGGCGGTCTCCTTCCCTTTCTTGTCCTTTCGTTATATAATCTTTCTGCAAGTAACAACAGTACAAGAAGTAATTGGTTTTTTTGCTGTTGAAAACATGGTAGGATGTTAATATCAGGAAGAAGATGGGGGATGGGGAAATGTGTGTATGTGCATTCTAAGAATAGCACTTTACAATACAATACAATACAATACAATACAATAGCAGAGTCGGAAGGGACCTTGTAGGTCTTCTAGTCCAACCCCCTGCGTGGGCAGGAACCTTATACCATTTCAGACAAATGGCTATCTAACATCTTCTTAAAGACTTCCAGGGTTGGGGCATTCACAACTTCTGGAGGCAAGCTGTTCCAGAGGTTAATTGTTCTGACTGTCAGGAAATTTCTCCTTAGTTCTAAGTTGCTTCTCTCCTTGATTAGTTTCCACCCATTGCTTCTTGTCCTGCCCTTTGAAGTTGTGTGGAATACAGGAAGGCGTGTGCTCATGGGGAGAGAGATTAATTAGCATTCCCATATTTTGGGGATCGGTGTCTTAAGATTCCAAACGTCCGAATGCCAGAAGAAGAATAAAGGCGACATATTGACCAATGGGCTTCTGCAAGGATCTATCGAGGGAGTGAAAGAAGGGTTAAATGCTTTTTTTTAAAATAGTAGTGCTGTGAACTGGACCTTCATATTCCATGGAGGGTGACGTAGAAGCCAGGAAATTGTAGACCACTGTAGAGTTGACAATCTGATGAAAAGTACCCCCATAAAACCTATCCAGTCTCTAAATGTAACAACTGTGCATCTCATCCATGTGGATTATACTGGCTTTCATTCTGGAAGTGAAAGGAGACTGAATCCCAAAAGAAAAGCCACATTTGGAATTGTGTTGGAATTGACTTTTTGGATTGGAGATACTTCCCTTTGAAGATTTATCCCTGAGTGGCCAAATCCAGAAAGCTTAACATGTGGATTACATGTTCCCTGATCCGCCCTAATGTTTAAACAGTGGTGGGATTCAGCCAGTTCACACCTATTCGGGAGAACCAGTTGTTAAGTTTCTAAGCAGTTCAGAGAACCAGTTATTGGAAGAAATCTCCTTTCCCACTTTCCAGGGCTAATCCTGTAAGGAAGGCAGGAAGGAACCATTCTGGTGTTGCTTCTAGCATCATCTTTATCGCCCTGCTTACAGAAACTGCCTCTCTGGTTAAGCCTTATGACATTGTCACAGCTAAGGCGAAGCACCCATCAACATGAGTGATGTTGAGTTGGCCATGCCCACCCAGTCGCATGACCACCGAGCCCTGCCTATCCAGCTGGTCATTAGGACAGAAAAACAGTTGTTAAATTATTTGAATCCCACCACTGTGTTTAAGGTTGTTGCTTGGAAGAGACTTTAGTTCACTCCACTCTCCTATTTTTAGCGCAGGAATTTGCGCTGACACCTATAAGACACCCAAAATTAATGTTGATGCTGTTATCTGCATGAATGGCAGCAATAAATTAACTTCCCAGTGCAGCAAACATTAACTTTACTATTCATCTTGACAGAAATGTTGATTCTATTAATACGGATGACTAGAATGAATTACAGGAAGAGTAACACTTTGTTCATAATGACATTGTTTTCAAGAGAGACGCTTAATACATATTTATTCGTTCCGTTATTGATGTCTGCCTCCACTCTGTCTTAATAGGATTCATTGCATCGAATGCATGCATTTAAAATTAAAAAAAAAAAGATAGTTAAAACAAGGGTTATTTGAAAGAAATGGAGAACATAGTGTATTTAATTTCAGTTTTGCCAGCATGCTTTGAGAGTGCTTATGAAGCCATCAAAACTCCTGTTTTGTTTTTTTCTAAAATGCTACTTGATAGATATGACAAGACTACGGTGCAAACTTTAATCATGAAAAAAATTACTTCCTAAGCGATAGTAATTTGATTGTCTGTTTGAATTAAATACCTTTGCGTGATTTTCATGCTCTTCCTTCTATTCTTTCTTATTACGCTTAATAAGAAGAAAAATGAGGGTGTGTTTTTTTAAAGGTATATTATAGGTTGGGTTTTTGTTGCCTGCATATTTTTCTCCCTTTTGACAAGCCTCCCTCACATTGTACAAAAGCAGCTAAAAACCCAGGGTTTGTAAAAGCTTGTTTAATTTAAATGGTGCTGAATATTGCTAGATTTTATGGGTCAGTGAATATATTCATCCAGTCAGCTTCGGTTTTTTCCTCCAGCCGTCTTTGAATATAAGATAGATAACTAAACCTGAAACAGCCTGGAAACCCTTTGAACGTTATTTCGTTTATTTATTTATTTATTTTGAAAACGCAGCCCAATTTAATTTGGTTTGAGGACTTGTAGCACAACACTTTTTATGGACGTGTGGTGTTTAACTGAGTAGGAGGCAACAGACAAAAGGATTTTGCTTTTAAACAATTCCCTCTGGCAGGCATAATAAGAAGTTAGCAATTAGGAAAATAAAACAAAGCAATCTTGAATGTTTACTGCAGTGGATTGGCAAGCTGTATTAAAATGGACATAGTGTAAGACCGTGAGGGCGAACCTATGGCACGTGTGCCGGAAGCAACATGCAGAGCCATCTCTCCGAGCACATGAGCCATCACCTGTTGCTCTTCCGGGTTCCGGCACACCAGCCAACTGGTCATAAGGCTGGCGGGAGCACCAGAAACTGGAAGAACACCCACCCGGTGTGCATGCGCACTCTGGGAAGATGATCTTCCAATTTCTGGTGTGTGCATGCGCACCGGCCAGCTGGTCTTCACATGGGCATGCGTGCCAGAAACCAAAAGATTAGGTGGCTGGTGCACATGTCGGAAACTAGATGAGCACCTTCCGGGCATGCGCATGCACACCGGGCGACTGCTCCTCCAGTTTCTGGCATGTGCGTGCTCCCATTTCAGCAACCCGTGCCGAAAAGGTTTTCCAACACTGGTGTAGGAGAAGAGGCATAGCTTGGAGGTGGAGTCAAGAGAGGAATCAGCCTGGAGTCATTCCATTCCCACAAATAATCTAAGTTCAGTCATTTATTATTATTATTATTATTATTATTATTATTATTATTATTATTATTATTATTATTATTATTATTATTATTATTATTATTATTATTATTATACTTTATTCATTAAACATGAAACTCAGCCAACTGAACATTCAAAAATGCGTTACAAATACCATTGACTGGTGCTAATGGTTGATACGGGTTGCTGCCAGCGTCCATTATTGTACCTTACATTCCCAGTTTTGCAACCACAGTGTACTGACTGTGTTGAGTCCTTTTTAAGATATACGTAGTATTATACACCCTGATTATAACCATTGTTCTCATAATCATACAGTGTAGTCTCTTTAAAATATATAACATTGTATGTCATAGTTATAACCATTATTTTCATAGGTGTACCGTAACATTCTATACAATTGTCACTCTATATGTTTTAATCTATAGTCACGTACAGTCTAGTAGTAATATTCCTTACAGTATATATCTATATAGCTGTATTTCTATTTTGTTGATCACCTCACGCTTAGGCGGCTGAGTGCAATCCTAAGCAGCAGCAGATGCTTCTCTATCTGAGGAAATATCTGCTGTGAACTCCACATAGGCATCAGGAAGGGAATCTGGCCAGCAAACATTCAGCTCCATTTTGTCTCCCGCAACTCTACCGGGATAAAAGGGATTACATTTTAAAAAAGATCTTTATTATTTTATTTGTTCTATAGTCCTATATTCATTCTGTATTTTTGTCTATAACTATTCTCTCTCTCTCTCTCTCTCTCTCTCTCTCTCTCTCTCTCTCTCTCTCTCTCTCTCTCTCTCTCTCTCTCTCTCTCTCTCTCTCTCTCTCTCTCTCTTTCTCTCTCCACACACACTCCCCTACCTATGAGATAGTATGAGAAATGAATCTTTATGACACCCTGTACGGAAAGCACTAATGTTGATTGATATCCCTACCAAATTATTGCTTCAGAAAATTATCCAACTGCTGTACAATTGGCTGACTTTAAATCTATTACAACATACACACTTAAGGATATTTTAGCAGGTGTATAGTGAATTCTGTATGTCTCAGATATCAGATCTATTAAAATTAATGGGATTTATTCTCAGGTATGGTTATATAGGATAGCGGACTTAATTTCCAAGGATGTTGGAACTTCAACGGCATACCTTTATTATCTGACATTACATGCACCTGAATTTGCATGAATTTACACCGGTGCCAATAAACATTTCATCCCCTTCTAATTTGACTTTTACATCTGGAAGAGCTGAATGCAAAACAGGGTAAATCCCTTGGAGTTTTGATAGGAGGTGATCCTTTTGCGTCATCTCCCTAAAATGATGAGGATGAGCAGGGGATTAGTAACTAAGATTTATGAAGACAGAATGAAGGAATGGGGTATATTTAATCTTGAAAAGAGACATTGGAATGGTACCTGAAAGGATGTCACAGGCAGGAAGGTCAAAAAAAAAGCCAAAAAGATCCATCTTTTGTCATTCTAGAGGTCAGAATAAGGAAACATCCATCCTTTGTACTTCTAGAGGTCAGAATAAGCAATTTGATACAATAAGAGTTGCGGTGGTAGAATGCAGTACTGCAGGCTATTTCTGCTGACTGCCGGCTGCCTGCAATTTGGCTGTTCGACTCTCACCAGGCTCAAGGTTGACTCAGCCTTCCATCCTTCCGAGGTGGGTCAAATGAGGACCCAGATTGTTGGGGGCCAATACGCTGACTCTGTAAACTGCTTAGAGAGGGCTGTAAAAGCACTGTGAAGTGGTATATAAGCCTAAGTGGTATTGTTATAAGCATTGAATTGTATCCAAGCAGATTTCAGGCGAATGTTAGTGCCTAACTTTTTAACTGTGGCACCCATTCCTACAGATGGTAGATTCTCTTTCCTTGGATCTGTTCAGGCAGAGACCAGACAGCCGTGTGCCACGCGTGGTTTAATTTCCATTGAGCAAGATGTCGAGTTCAGCAATCAAAATACACCCTTGCAATTTTAGCATCGTCTTCTAGACGATGCAATTCCTGTGTTGGAAAACATGCATGAATAATATAGTGCCCTGCAATGCAGTTTCCCATTTTGTACACTGCAGATGCTGATCATCTCGTAGGATAATTGCGTCCTGCTTTTTCCTCCCCCCCCCTATCCTCAGTGAAAGAACCTCCGTAGGTCCTAGGACTCCTGTTGAAGACCCAAATATTGCAGCCAGTGAGAAAATTAAGAGCTTCAGCCACGTGTAATTGGGGACAGGGCAGGATTCACAGACACTTTGATTTGTAACCACCCTTTTAGCCAGCAACAAATGTTGGAAGAGGTGAGCACCAGTGAAACACCTGCTATTATTATTATTGTCGCTGAATACGCTTAGTAATAGCAATGTGGGATCTGTGAACTCCTTAAGTTCCCTTTGTTTTGTCACTATTTGAAGCAAAATAACAATATGTGGAATTCCACAAATGCTTTGGAGATATGCACAATCATTGTTATTTTTTTGTTGTTTGTTTTTTTCAAATATGGTGGTGTTGATAGTCTCTGCTACTACTCTTTTCTCCTTCTACAGACATAATCTGGGCAGTAGCAGAGAGCGATGTACATATCAATAATGCTACTTAGTAAGCAAGCATCTCCCTGTTCCTATGCAGTCTGCAGTGTGAATTGTCATGCTGTTTCCTTCGATGCTACCACCAACAGGCAGATGGGTTACAACTGATACCAGCTGTCTAGTGCCATTAGGCACTAAAGGGAAGTGTATGGTACATCTCACATGCAAGACAATGAAGGATGACATGGGGGCCTGGAGGAGGACTTAATGTTAATGGAAAGGGTGCAATTCTATATGCATTTTCCCCCGAGGTGCTTGCCATTCACACACTGAGACGGTACAACAGATTTGTCCCTATGAATGTGGTTGTAGACGTTTCTTAAAAGGACTGGGTTGATTTGTATTTATGTAAATATCTGGAGCACATTACTGTATTAAGTTGGTAATTGGGAGCAGAGCAAAAGCAAGGGTATTATCTTCATTGACTTTTAGCATTAAATATCCCTCTAAAGAAACAGCAGGACAAAACATGCCTTTCCAATAAATTCAAAGAGACTTTCTTTTCTGTCTGATTATTTCTTTCCCCCCCACCTAGGGAACATTGCTTCATCTCCCCTTCAAAGGTTGCTGAGACTTCATTTACAATAGCCCGAGGTTATGGTAGCAAAACAAAGGCTTTCAGTGTTGTATCCTTGAAAGTTTTATATATTTAGTTTAAGAAGCCACCCCACCAAAATCATCCCAAAGAGAATCTTCTTTGGCTTGATCTTTCTTGGATGGAAACCAAGGCTGGGGGGAAGGCTGAAAAAGTTCTGAGTTGGAAAGAATTGAATGTGCAAAAATCGGGATCTGAATAACAGCATAACAAAATAACAGAGTTGGAAGGGATCTTGGAGGACTTCTAGTCCAACCCACTACTCAGGCAGGAAACCCTACACCACTTCAGACAAAGGGTTAGCCAACATCTTCTTAAGAACTTCCAGTGTTGGAGCATTCACAACTTCTGGAAGCAAGTTGTTCCACTGATTCATTGTTCTAACTGTCAGGAAAGTTCTTCTTAGTTCTAAGTTGCTTGTCTCCTTGATTAGTTTCCACCTATTCTCCTCAGGTGCTTTGGAGAATAGGTTGACTCCCTTTTCTTCTTTGGGGCAGCCCCTGAGATATTGGCAGACTACTGTCATGTCTACCCTGGTCCTTCTTTTCATTAAACTAGACATACCCAGTTCCTGCAACCATTCTTCACATGTTTTAGCCTCCAGTCCTGATTCTCTTGGTTGCTCTTCTCTGCACTCTTTCTAGAGTCTCCACATCTTTTCTACATTGTGGTGACCAAAACTGGATGCAGTGTTCCAAGTGTGGTCTTACCAAGGCATTATAAAGTGGTTTTAACACTTCACCTGATCTTGATTCTATCCCTCTGTTTATGCAGCCTAGGACTGTGTTGGCATTTTTGGCAGCTGCAGCACACTGCTGGCTCCTATTTAAGTGATTGTCCATTAGGACTCCAAGATCCCTCTCACAGTTCCTACTATTGAAGAAGACAGAGAGCGGTTGGGAAGGAAAATAAAATCTTGGCGCTAAAGATGAGAAAGGAACACCAGAAAGAAAACTACGGGTTGGCTCACGTTTTAAGAAGCAAGGAGTGAAGCTCACAGCTACAGAAGACTTGTCAGTTACAAGGATAATGAATCCAACTGGAAGATAAATGCTTCATCCAGAAGAAGCTGGCTGAAATTTCGATACACGAGGCTGTATGTTCATGAAAGCTTTGTCTGTAATGATAACACAGCTGTTACTTCTCAAAAAAAAAAAATCCCAACAACCCTGAGCTACCTCACCTTTAGTAAGCAATTTGTCTTCTTGACTCAATGCATTATCCTTTTAAGTGACATTTTTTAGGGAGTGGGGGCCTGATCTGCAGGTTGGCTTGCAGAAATTTGACAACAAACTGCAAACGACTGACTAAAATGGTCTTAAGTGCTGTTAAAAAAAAAAGATGGGATGAACCAGAGGCCCATACATGCATGCACCCTGACACATGAACACATATTCACACACCAAGATGTAGTGGCATGGGTAGATTGTGCTTTAGCGTAAACTGAGGATATGAATGCAAATTTGTCTTTTTTTTCCTGGAGGTGAAAGAAGATAACAAGAAGAAGAAGAAGAAGAAGTCAACATCTTTCCAAGCCACAAATAAACAATTGCAAAATTGGCTCTCAGTTTGATGGCCCCTTGGAGATGTATTCCTGGGTGGATCTAATCATAGATTAGTCGGACAAATCTAATTTCATTCTATTGTGCCCCTTTCTCTCTTCCTACCCTCCCTTCAAGCTTCTTCATTGGTCCCCATGGAAATGGGTCTGCATGTTTGTGCTTATTTCTCCTAATAGACACATTCTATATGCATTTTCTTCAACATGCATTTTTTCTGTTCCCAACAAGCAATATTTCACAATACAGGGCTTTTTAATATTATTAACCGATACAACATTGCTTGGTGTGCAGTTGCCTCTGTTGTCTGCATCTAGTAAGCATGTAATTGGCATTTCCGCATTTGGAGAGAGAGAGAGAGAGGGAGGGGGAAAAGGATAATTATCACATAGCTGTGTTTCAAAGCTCATGTTGGTTTGAAAGTGCAAATGAGGTAAGGCTGAATCATAGGCTGAGCCTTTATAGGGTTTTCCTTCGGGAATAGCCATTATCCCTCTTCACAAAACAGCACAACTGGTCAGGATGAACAATAAGATGGGTCCAACATAATTCAGGAACTGTCTCATCCCAATGGAATTGGCCGGCCCCACCCCTGCCAGCAGAGGACGTACGTGGGTCTCATCAGTCAGCTGGTGGGATCCAAGATAAGAGCCTTCTCTGCCATCACTCCTGCTTTTTGGGACACCCCCCCCCCTCAGAGTAAGGTCAGCTCCCATCCTCCTGACCTTCTGCAACAGCTTAAAGATGTCACTCTACCCGTTGGCTTGGGGCTCCAACAAAGGGGTTTTACATTGTGTGTGTGTGTGTGTGTGGAGGGGGGTGTTGATGGATTAACAACAGATCCTGCATCCCCCATTTCTCACCAAGGTGGCGCCTACCTCCCCACCTTTTAGTTAGGGCTATTTATATTTTTATAGTATTTTATTCATATTATAGGCAGCTTTTGTATAGTTTTACCCTTTTTAACATTGCAAACTGCCCAGAATGGCCCTGTGATACGATGGTCAGCCAATACATTTGATAATATATAGATAGCAATAGAAAGAGAGGGCGGGGAGAGAGAGGGAGGGAGAGGGAGATGGTAGACAGACCTCCCAGAATTACCCTTTATGGGCCGCCCATAAATTTTAGATAGATAGATAGATAGATAGATAGATAGATAGATAGATAGATAGATAGATAGATAGATAGATAGATAGATAGATAGATAGATAGATAGATAGATGATAGACAGACAGACAGACAGACAGACAGACAGACGATAGATAGGTGATAGGTGATAGATAGATGATAGTAGATAGATAGATAGATAGATAGATAGATAGATAGATAGATAGATAGATAGATAGATAGATAGATAGATAGATAGATAGATCCAAGTAGAGAGGACTTGGTTTAAGACTACCCTCAACCATGGCCTGGATGACTTTGGGATGGAAACTTCCTGGATGACTTTGGGCCTATCACTCTCTTTCCTCCAACCCTGCTTGCCAGAGGGGCTGTTCTGGGGAAAATATTTTACAAATGTTACACACCTTGCACTGAGACCTTGGAGAAAAAGCTGGGTGAATAAAATGAATGCAAAGCAGAACTGCACACCTGGAGATCAACGAATGCACCCCCAGGAGAACTCCAGAAATGGTTCCTGAAATGTAACTTTTGACATGATTGATGACGGATGATGCATCATTAAATTGGTGTTGACTCTTAGTGATCAAATAGACAGATTTACTCCAGGGTGCACATTTTTGACACAAGGGGAGGAAATGTATTAAATGGAGATTAAAATGTAATGGGGTGGAGGAATAACCTTGAGGAATAAGAGGAAGAAGCACAACCAAGATAGCCATCAGATGAAAAATAAATAAATCGGAATCCAAAGCAGAAATGTAATTTGAGAACATGTCTTAGGGTTGAAGGGTTGTTCCCCCCCCCCCCCAGTGAGACTAGTCTATCAAAGCAACCTGGTCTACCCAAATATGTGGCAGAGCCAGAGGTGGTATTCAGCAGGTTCTGACCAGTTCTGGAGAACTGGTAGCAGAAATTTGAGTAGTTCGGAGAACCGGTAAATATCACCTCTGACTGCCCCCCCCCCCACTCATCTATTCTCTGCCCCCTCCCCACGTTCCCAGCTGATCAGGAAAGAATGGAGATTTTGCAAGATCCTTCCCCTGGAGTGGGGTGGGAATGGAGATTTTGCAGTATCCTTCCTCTGGAGTGGGGAGAGAATGGAGATTTTGCAGTATCCTTCCCCTGGAGTAGGGAGAGAATGGAGATCTTACATTATCCTTCCCCTGGAGTGGAGAGAGAATGGAGATTTTATAGTATCCTTCCTCTGGAGTGGAGAGAGAATGGAGATTTTGCAGTATCCTTCCCCTGGAGTGGAGAGAGAATGGAGATTTTATAGAATCCTTCCTCTAGAGTGGGGAGAGAATGGAGATTTTGCAGTATCCTTCCCCTGGAGTGGGGAGAGAATGGAGATTTTGCAGTATCCTTCCCCTGGAGTGGGGAGAGAATGGAGATTTTATACTATCCTTCCCCTGGAGTGGGGAGGGAATGGAGATTTTGCAGTATCCTTCCCCTGGAGTGGGGAGAGAATGGAGATTTTATAGTATCCTTCCCCTGGAGTGGGTGGGAATGGATATTTCGCCTTGCAGCCCAAATCCAGGAACCTTCACAGACAGTCACTTTTGCGACCAACGTGGTAAATATAAACTCAACACAGTCTTAGGGTTGACCGTCCTTTATTCTCTTGGGAATAAAATCTGAGGCGGTGGGGCAGGAAGAGGCACTTTGCAAGACTGATGTCAGCTCTTTGAGTTATGCTAGACTTCGAAACCAAAGTTGTGGATACTAAGACTCCCTTTACTGCAAGGTTAGGTTAATAGATTCTTGGATGCCTGAAAACGCCCACCCATCGCCCTTCCAAAAACCTGTTTTTTAGTTGAATGAAAACACTTGATGCATTTTATTAAGGACGTGTCTTTGTTAATTAAGGAAAGCTCTCAAAAATGCTTGTGTACAGGCTGTCTTAATCAATGCATCACAAAGCTTCAGATATGAGCTCGCATCGAAGATTATTCTATTCTGTGCTCCCTATTTTGTTACTAATTAACAAACTCACAGCTTAAATGTCTAATCAATTTTGATTTGGGGAAGAGCCTGCAAGAATATATCATGATTAGGTCAGAACAAGGGCTGATTATTAGGCGTGGGTGGAACACCTTCATCAGAACCATGTCAGAACCACATGTTATATTTCCCTTTTGCCTTTCCCCTTTCCCCTTCTTCCTTCCTTCCTTCCTTCCTTCCTTCCTTCCTTCCTTCCTTCCTTCCTTCCTTCCTTCCTTATAATGATTAATAATAATAATAATTTTAATTTATAACCCGCTCTCTCTCCCCGAAGGGACTCCAGGCGGGGCACAGGGAATGTAAAATACTTATAAAATCACAGACATAGTACAATATTAAAATGAAATTAAACTAACCCTGCGCTAAAATCCCATATTAAAACTAAAAATAAGTCACTAAAAATCCTAAAACCAATTGATTACCCCAGGCCGGCCAAGCAGAAAAAGTGTGTTTTTAATTTTTGACGGAAGGAGCGGAGGTCCGTAGTTGTTCTAATTTCAGGGGGAAGGTCGTTCCAGAGGGTCGGGCCCGCCACAGAGAAGGCCCTTCCCCTGGACGTCGCCCGCTGGCACAGCCTAGTGGACGGCACCCAGAGAAGTCCCTCTCTGTGGGAGCGAATCGGCTGCAGGGATGTATGGGGCAGGATGCGATCCCTTCCTTCCTTCCTTCCTTCCTTCCTTCCTTCCTTCCTTCCTTCCTTCATTCATTCATTCATTCATTCATTCATTCATTCATTCTCTCCCTCCCTTCCTTTCTGTGCCACTGAATTTATGATTTTCCAAACTTTCTTAATTAAGTTTAAAAAAGAAAAGCAAGCAAAATGAACAGGACATTGTTTCTTCATTCCCTTCCCCCTGCGTAGGTCTGAACACATTTTTTTAAGTCCACTATTTTTATAAAGCAATGGAAACATTTGACATATTAAACTAAACATACTTTCATGCAGAAGGGCTGTTTCCTACTATCCATTTTTTTTTCTCCCAAAAAAAAAAAAAAAACAATTCCCCATAAACATATTTCATCAGTAAAGTGGCAGCTGAAGAGATGCAGATGGTAAGATTATAGATACAGATATAATATTTGTTCTGGTTGAGATTAAATACATTTTTCACAAGAGGATTTAAAATCAGAGCGGGAAAGAACAGATGAGGAGAGGCTAAGAGCTGACACCACTCCAGAAACTCAAAACGGTAATTCTAAATTTTGCTTCTGTCATTTTGACGAAGTTTGAGCAGGCATATCGGTTGGAAGGAGGCACACTCACATTTACAGTAAAATGCCAAATGTATTGTCAGTTAGAGAATACTGCAACAAACTGTTTATCACTTATTATAAAAATACATATATCCAATAGTTCTTCAGAAATAGATCAGATAAATTTTCTTCTGGTAGCTTTGCTCTAAATGAATCCATTCCATCCATCCGTCCGTCCATCCATCCATCCATCCATCCATCCATCCATCCATCCATCCATCCATCCATCCATCCATCCATCCATCTATCTATCTATCTATCTATCTATCTATCTATCTATCTATCTATCACTATTTCTATCTATCTATCTATCTATCTATCTATCTGTCTGTCTGTCTGTCTATCTATCTATCACTATTTCTATCTATCCATCCATCCATCCATCCATCCATCCATCCAACCATCCATCCATCCATCCATCCATCCATCCATCCATCCATCCATCCATCCATCCATCCATCCATCCATCCATCCATCCATCCATCTATCTATCTATCTATCTATCTATCTATCTATCTATCTATCACTATTTCTATCCATCCATCCATCCATCCATCCATCCATCCATCCATCCATCCATCCATCCATCCATCTATCTATCTATCTATCTATCTATCTATCTATCTATCTATCTATCTATCTATCTATCTATCACTATTTCTATCTATCTATCTATCACTATATCTATCTATCTATCTATTTATCTATCGCTATTTCTATCTATCTATCTATCTATCTATCTATCTATCTATCTATCTATCACTATTTCTATCTATCTATCTATCTATCTATCTATCTATCTATCTATCTATCTATCACTATTTCTATTATCTATCTATCTATCTATCACTATTTCTATCTATCTATCTATCTATCTATCTATCTATCTATCTATCTATCACTATATCTATCTATCTATCTATCTATCTATCTATCTATCTATCTATCTATCTATCACTATTTCTATCTCTCTCTCTCTCTCTCTCTATCTCTATCACTATTTCTATCTATCTATCTATCTATCTATCTATCTATCTATCTATCTATCTATCTATCTATCTATCTATCTATCTATCTATCTATCTATCTATCTATCACTATTTCTATCTATCTATCACTATTTCTATCTATCTATCTATCTATCTATCTATCTATCTATCTATCTATCTATCTATCTATCTATCTATCTATCTATCTATCTATCTATCTGGCTCTCTGTGGTTGTGTGTGTGTGTGTGTTCCAACATAACTCTAAACCCTTCGAACAATTTCAACCAAACTTGGTACACAGATTTCAAGCCTGGTGGTATAAGATATTCTGTTGCGAGCAGAGGAGTGGAGGACTCTTCTCGTGAAATATCAGGGAAAAAAGAAAAACCAGGCACAAGAAATGGCTTTCTCAACTCACCTTAAAACACTCCAGAGATACAAAACCTACAGCTTCCCATAATCTAATAATCTCTCCTCGAAGTTATGCAAGAAGAATCAAGGCACATATTATCGTAGACAGAAAGTGTTCTCTAAGGTTTCTTTAAATAAGCCAGCCTCGGTGTAATGTGTGATAAGTAGCTAGCTTTGAAAAGTGTTTGAGCTGCTCTATGATCATATTTGACAAGACATCATGGCATCTGAATTTGAGACTGCTCGTGTCAAGGATTTTTGCTTTGAATTAAGTCTTAAGTTTTATTGGGCTCCCTCCGCCTTCCACCGAGGAGGAAGATCAAGATTGGAAAATGCTGATGTTTGGTATGAAAGCAGTGCCTTTGAAGGAGGACTAGCATAGGACATGCCTTTCAGTTTGCGAAATTTGCACATTCATTAAAATAATGAGCTCCTCGAAATAAGGTAGCTCTCTCTCTCTCGCTCAACAGCAATGTTAACAAATAGCAGAAAATGGGATCCTCTTATCTTTAGCTGTATTATTGTAAGAATCATTTTAAGTTATTAAACTAAAGAGAACATAGTTCAGATAATTCTGCCTGCTTGTGTGCCTGTGATAAGCTAGTTGGATCTATGATATTTTACATAGTTTTTTGCATCACAGTCTATTCCCCAAATTAGAGTACAGCTATACCTTGGTACTCATTGTTAATTGGTTCCGGGAGGTGCAGTGACTACCAAAAATGATGATTACCAAACAAAATTTTCCCCATAAGAAATAATGTGGTGAGTCAACGAGCACTGACAAGTTCTAGCTTGTGCATTAAGTACCAAACAAACAATGAGTACCTGGGCAAAATGTTCTCTTCAAAATGCATCGAGTACCAAATTCGATAGATTTCAAAGCAGTTGAGTACCAAAGTTTTACTGTACATGTAATCTGTAAGAGAGCGAGGTTTGCTGTTGTCATTTGATAAAACCACAACTTCCAAATGAACAAAACCATAACTCTCAAATCAATATAGATTGTGCAAACAATATTTTAAAAAAGACTTCTGTTTCTTCTGCAGAAATTATAGGTCTGGGCTTGTGATGACAGATTTACCAGGAATAAACTGGTATAGTGCTATGGATAGACAAAGAAAGCATCAAATGCATGGTGTCAAACTCACTGTGTCATTTTGCCATCATGTGACATTTCGTGACATGTTTCCCATTCGTGGTGCTGGGGTGGGTGTGGCCTGTGTGTGACACATCTGGCTTGCGGGCTGCAGTTTCACAGCCCTGATAGAATGGAAGCGCACTTGCCATCAAATCCAATCTGGAATACAATTTATTAAGACATCGGTAGGAATTTTGTTTTGATTGATAAAATAGTTCTTGGGCTGTTGACAAATCAACTGTCTCATAAAAAAAAAGAACCAAAGAAAATAAAGAAAACATATTGGAAGACTTAGGTCACGTGCACCAGCCCACTGCTCACACAAGTCAAGTTGTGTGTGTGCGCGCACATGTGTGCTGGCCTCCGTCTCATGTGGCCTGATTGTGAATAGACTACGGCCTGGTGGTTGGGGACCCCTACACTAGAAGATCTGGAAATTGATATTTTGAGTGTCTGAAGCTGCTTCGGATATATCACCCTTTAAGGATCTATACCTGGTGCCTATAAATCAGTTTTTCTCACTCTTCGCAACTTTAAGATATGTGGTCTTCAATTCCTAGAATTCCCTGGCTAGGATGCTGGCCAGAGAATTCTGAGAGTTGAAGTCCGTACTTTTTGTAAATGCCAAACTGCCAACTGTCTCTGCTATAGACAGTTGTTGGAAAAATTTCAAGAGGCCTGTCTAAGGAACGATGTTTCCAGATTAATGACTTCTTGCCATTTTTAACATGAGCAACAATGCAGTGACAGTGCTACTCTTTCTCCAAGAGTTGAATCCTAGACACAAGCTTTTTCCTTATCTATATCTCTATATCTCTATCTATCTATCTATCTATCTATCTATCTATCTATCTATCTATCTATCTATCTATCTATCTATCTATCTATCTATCTATCTATCTATCTATCTATCTATCTATCTATCTATCTATCTATCTATCTATTTATCTATCTATCTATCTATCTATAAGCCAAATACCACTCACTCATCATGAAATCTCCAGAACCGTAAAACATACAAACTTGAAATTTGGCACGTATGTTCCTCTTGGCTTCTAGGTGCTCGCTAAGAAAGGATTTTTCAAAATGACCATCAGATCATTAGTATTTCTTATACAGTAATTAACACACTTTGATGCTAAGGAGTTAGATATTATACCCCCACCTCCCTACCTGAAAAGAACTCTGTTCCAACTGCCAGTTGCCTCACATTCCATTACCTTGGTTCAAACTGGCAGATGTTCCGCTCCTTCACTCAGGAGCGGTCTGGGGCTCCTTACTGTACTAAACGTTGGTACCTCACCAAAATGTCTACGCCTTCCACCTATGGAACTGCTTCCGGACTCAAGGCGGCAGGAGTGATATTCCCTTATATGTTTCAACACTGACCACCACTGAGCCAACAGATTGTGAACTGAATTTCTCCTGCCTAGCCCGATCACATAGTTTCGTTGCAAAGCACGGGTATCCAGCTAGTACTAAATAACAAGGAAAGATTATCAAGCGAACCTACATAATCACAGCACAAAGGTTCAATTGAAATGGTGCTTCACTAAACAAAGTGCAACAACTTGCCAATGATTCTTAGATCATAAAATCATAACAGACAATCCAATTTGCAATTCATTCCCAAAGGGTCATGGCTCCAAAAACGGATGCAACAGAGGATTTAATTCAAACAACCTGGGATTTTGCAACACAGCTGTTTCCTTGCTTTCTGTGGGGATTTATATCACTTACAGTAAGGACTGCAGATGCCTCTTTGCTGGCTTCAGTCCTGAAGTCTGTGTTTCCATCAAAGCTTTCAGTGCTTTGCTCAAATTAGCTTATTTCAGAAATGTTAGCCTCAGCATCTCCATTAAAGCCTTTTAGCAGAAGATTTCCTTTGAGTAAGACAGGAAAAGATTGAGTCTGAAGGAGCCAAGGTCCCTCGGGGGAATTCAGAAAAGGAAGCGCAGGATTCACTAGCCATTCTTGCAGGAGAAAGAAGGAACTAGAGAGGAAACCATTCTAAGTGAAGGAAAAGATCAAACAACGAAACAAGAAGACAAAGGACATGTCAAGTTGACATGAAGTGGTCTCCACATGGGTCAGGAGATAGGTGTGAAATGGAATTGGAATAAGAAGAAGTCTTTACTCAGGATAATTCCAAGCTACTTATATATTTATGGAGGGTACAGAGTTTACTGTTAATATATAGATCATGTCCTACTGATAGATACTGATAGCAACATGCAATTTTGGGCGTCTTTAATGGAATTAAGTAAACATGGAGGGCGTAGCTTAGTGATAGAATGATATCTTCTAGTGGTAGAAATTATACCTGATTTTTCCAAATATGGCTGAGTGAGGGGAGCTGAATGTCAACTCACAAAGCATCCATGGACTACTCTTGAGTTGCCATAGGCAGGAGGGGGGGGTAACCTGACGGAGCAGCATGGCAGCCACAACCATTTCATGCATACCTTTCTCGAGGTTGTATCCCAGGATACCTGCAACAGCCAGAGGAGCATAATTTCTACAGGTCCATTGGAGAATGTGATTTATACATACCCTGGGAGGAGAGGGAAACAGAGTCATAATTGGGCCGTAAATTACATAGGGGCAGAGCTGGCTTCACTTGGGTATGTGCTGACATGTTGCTCCTAATAAATAACTGGATTTCTTTTGAAGCTTGGCTCAAGACTCATGACTTAATTAGGGCATCTGTCGGAACCCTGACACCTAGCACACATTCTGGTAAGAGAGGGGTTCCCTGAAGATGAGCTCCAGCATGAGTCCAAAAGCTATATTGATCATGAGGTCGATCGACCGACCGACCGACCTGCTCAGATTGGATCCTGCAACATTATCCTGAGATACATATATTTGGCTTTGTTCATGACTGAGAATGATGTGCATTTTATGCCATCAACCAGGGACATGCAACCAGGGACAAATCTCCATAGGAGATGCAGATGGTATTGTTTACATGGGAGAGAAGTGACTTCATTTGAAGGGGAAAAAATGATGCCCCTCTAGTTTCTGGAAGGCTGAATTTGATGTTTCTGTCCTTAGCAAGGAGAAGTGTCATATGCATCTTGGTCAGGAAGTGATAGAATGTAGATCACGATGCAAAAAATCTCTGCATTTTTGTATTTGCACCAGACATTAGCAAGCAAATACGTGAAGGTGGCATTTACGTGAGAAAAGCCACTGTGCCTGGCCCTCATTTTGATCTTGATTAACTACGTACACTCATGTAAACATCGGCAAATACGTGGTGATGGTGATTGTAAATGCAAATGTGATTGTGGTTGTACAATCTAATCTGCACATTTGTCTCTGGTTTGACGTACTGTGAAACCTTGACAATATAAACCAAAAAACACGAAATAACCCTGCATGATTTATTTTAAAAGCTAGATTTTATAACTCAGTTCTCCCAATACATATTGCTTGTTTTATGTGGTTCTCTTTCTTTTATATGAGACAGTTGATTTGTCCCCTTCACTTCTACCTCCCACATACAAATAATCCAACTTAATTATTGTAATCAGTGTACATGCTGTAATCACATTAGTGGAGATGATTGTAATATATAGACATCACCTGGACTTGTGTTTGTTTTAATAGGGGAGGAAATCAATTCTCCAGTGAATGCAACCGTGCGCCGATTATGTATTCAAATGATCAGATATTAGGTTGCCTTTGATTAAATTAACCGTTTGGGGGTTGATTTTCTTTAGGTTAATAACAGCCCATTGCAGTTAGTAGAGTTGCAGATTATAAGCCTCGTCCTTCTCCCCCAGATGCATTGGGATGGCTAGTTCTTACATTCTGGGAATTGACATTGTTTGGATCTCTTGGGTGAAAGTTCATGTTCTTAGCTAGGAAGGCTCCCCGGTGAAGCTTTTAGCATCCAAGATAAATCCTGCCTCACCAGGGTCTCCAAAATTAATATTGATGTAGGAGCAAGCACTTTGGTTCCCCAGGACAGATTCAAACTCTGCAACTCCAGCAGAAAACTTAACTCTGTCAGAAAGAAAGCATTCATTCTCTCTAGAGGAACGAACCTTAGAGAGCGAGTTTCTTCAACTCCGTTACTTCAATAGTACTAGGTGTTCTAACCCATCAGGTCCAGTTTGTGTGACATGTTGAAACTTGGATTGAAAATGTATTTCCCTGCTTTTATTCCTTTGCTTGGTTGTTCTTTTTCCCTATAAAAGGAATGGAGTTAGAGTGATGAGAAATCGCTACCCTTGCTTTGATTTAGAGGCTGGCCCAGATGACACCAAGCTGTTGCAGATGGGACCCATGGGGAAAACAGAGGCAAGGATTGTAATAAGGCAAGATAGAGCAGAAGGCAGTATCTGGAGAATCAGGTCCTTAACAAAGATGCTCCAAAGCTCAATTAAAAAAAAAAACTTTAGGATTTTGGAAGTCTGGTTTCTGTGTCCTCCATAATCCATAATCTTGTATGGCCAAAGAACAGGATAAAATGGTGAGGACAGTGGTCTCCAAAATAACTTGTCTCAAGATAGACCAGATCAGGAAACCAACTACTAAATACTAAAGTTGCCTATTATTATTGGTACTATCTTTGCTTTCTTTTTTTGCAGTCAATCATCATCATCATCATCATCATCATCATCATCATCATCATCATCATCATCTATTTTTATTTATTTATTTAATTTGTCAGCCATGTACAAGATATCAGGAATAAGAATAAGCATGAATAAGAACACAGGAAATGGGTACAAATAAATGGGGACATTAGGACAGGGACGGTAAGGCATGCTGGTGCACTTACGCACCCCCCCTTTATGGACCTCTTAGGAATGGGGTGAAGTCAACAGTAGGCAGTTTAAGGTTAAAGTTATGGGGGTTTGAGGATGTAACAACAAAGTCAAGTAGTGCATTCCAGGCGTTGATCACTCTCTTGCTGGTCGTATTTTCTGCAATCGAGTTTGGCGCGGCTTACCTTGACTTTGTATCTATTGTTTGCCTGTGTATTATTGAGGTCGAAGTTGAAGTAGTCATGGGCAGATAGGACATTGTAGCAGATAATTTTGGGTACTACGTTTAGGTCAGACTGTAGGCAGTGTAACTCTATGCTGTCCAAGCTCAAAATTTCAAGCCTGGTGGCCTGAGGTATTCTGTTGGGAGCAAAGTAGTGGAGAATTCTTCTCATGAAACCTCTCTGGACATCATCATCATCTTAAGGCTTAGAAGTGTAAGGAAGTAGTTAGTTGACCAGATTTCAATATAAATTACCTTTTTGAAGAATATAGGCTCCAAGAACAGGACCGTAACACAGTGTTGAAGTTGCTTTGGTGCGTTTATTTGTGTGCGTACACGAGGGATGATGAAGTGGCTTGCTATTAATAATGATTTTTTAAAGATCCCAGTGGGAATACAGGGTTGATCTAACTGTGATTTTATTAAGTGGTAAATTACTTAACAAAAAGTAATGAACACAGTCTATCAAATAATCAATTCATGCCATAAAAATGATTGGAAGTACAATAGTTGTCTGTCCAACTCCTGAGATAATTAAATCACAAATGCAATATACGTGCAAAATTAGATTGTGTATGCAAATCAGATTAATTTGTTTGGATTATACAGGCTCAGAGTTCTTTAGTAAAGCAATACACACCCCACCTTTACATAACATTTACTTACCTCTGCTTTCAAAGCAAATAGATAATATTATTTGGTTTTTTAATTAGAGAATGTGTGTGTGTGTGTGTGTGTGCGCGCACATACATATATGCAAGAATAATATTAATCTTAAGAAGAGATTGGACAACCATTTGTCTGAAATTATATAGCGTTTCCTGCCTGAGCTAGTGTTTGGGCCAGAAGACCTCCAAGGTCCCTTCCAGCTCTGTTATTGTGTTATCTCTTTTCTTCTTGTTCTTCATTCCTAGACAAAGTAATAGCAACAAAGAAGCTAAAGTGTTCTGGGACTTTAGCATTCAAATATTTATTTATTTATTGAATTTATACCCCGCCCTTCTCCAAACGGACCCAAGTACTTGTCACGGACTTAACAATTGTGGATAAAAAGGAGTCTAGATAGTAAATATGGAAGCACATGGAGACAGCAGAAGAGAAGAGAAGAGAAAGAAATGTAGTAAATCAAAACATACATCTATTGTCAAAAGAAGTAGAATGACTGTGGCAGAAGAAAGCAAAGGAGGAACCAATAGGTGCTTTGGTTGAAATCTCAAAACATCATTTGAACACCATTGTCATTGACAAAACCACCATTAGTCAATTGCAACAGGCAGCTTTACTGGGAAGCTTACTTTCTGTGCTCCTGCATTTAATATTATTAAACAACCACATCTGCCTATCCCTGGTCCTTGGTAAGGACTCAACTGGGGGGGGGGGAATAAGAATTCCAAATGCAATCTAAACATCTGGATTATTGTGTGGCCAACCATAATGTATATGCTGCACAACTCTTCTTTGACTATGGGTGGGTAATTGTTAAAAGTTGCATTGTATACTGACTCTACAGGTAAAAATGGTGTGAATGTTTTAATTCATGCATAAACCATAGATCCTTGCAATACTTTGCCAAGCCAGTAACTTCAGAGCTTGTCTCTAAGGTGCTTGATCAGAAGACACCTGGACTGTTTTTCCTTGAGAAGGAAGAAGATGATGGGAACATCAACAACTGAACTGGGAAATAACATTCCAGTTGACTTTTCAAACACCAACTTTGAGACAACCATGATCTGGATGACTGAGAGTCTCCATGAACTTCATATCTTCTTTTCTTAAACAGAATCCTTACGCTTCGAAGCGTTTAGTTCCCAAAGTGGAATCAATATTAGAATTGTCTTATTTTTACCGATAAAATTGCTTGCCTTTGAGAAGGTTTTGAACCAATAGTGGCATGTGCTCAATTTTGTGTAAATGAGAAGGCCTCGTTTGTTTATTTTATTGACTCAATTTCAATAGCCACCCATCTCACCCGAGTGACTTTGCGCGATGAAACAGTCATAAGGCCATTAAAAACAATTACAAACTACAATATCTTGTAGATTTAAGAAAACAGCACACCAAAAAAGTAGTCGATGTAATTTAATTACACTTCATCTCCCACTTAATTTAATTGTAGCTTTCATTACAGAACATTGAGGATGGAATTTCTCAAAGAGGAACCTTGGCTGTCAACAAGTGATGTCAGATATCATTTTCAGATGGAAAGACAGGATATAAATCCAATAAATAATTAAGTAAATGCATATACCATACAAAATTTACACGCTGCCCCGGCTAACCTCGTATATAATTTATAGTGAGCTTTTCAACTTCGCTAGGAACTTTCTCATTCATCCTTGCTCTGAAATTCTGCCCTTGATTCTCAACCTTGATTTCAATTTCCCTGAAAATATTCTTGGGGGATAGTTGTGTGAACTTAAAGCAAAGCAAAATTTTACTGCATCTAATAGAAGAATGGTGGAAAATGACAAATTATTCTTCCTTCAAATGCCCATGCTTATCACCTTGATATTTATTAGTGAAGTGAATCTTCCAGCATTAATCTTCCCCTACTCAGATACACACACACACACACACACACACACACACACACACACACACACACTTAGGCATATATGATTGGGAAGGGTTAGGAAATTGAGAATCATTAGTCAGAGAGTGAAATAAACAAAGAGTCCAATGTTTGCTTAAGATATTTTTCCCCCGTTCAATTTTTATTCTAATTCATCCTAGCATCTGAAATATAAATATGTGTGTTCCATATGTTTGCAAACTTGGAAGATTTCCCAGTGATTAAGATACTCAACCTTTAACACACGTTAAGCATTACAATAATAATTGTCAGTAGAATTTAGTGACATGCTGAATAATAAAGAGTTAGCGTAATGAACACGAAGCAAAGACATCGCTAGAATTTGGACTTCTCTGCATAATAAGCGTTCATTTGTAAATGGATGGATTTGTTTTTAAGAAAAATATATTCTTGGTTGTTTTTGTTACGCCAGTTTACGCAGTGTAGTAGGGGATTACTGAGCAATAAAGGGTCAGTTGTATTGTGAGGAGAGAGTGATACATTTCTGCAAAATGTATTTTGGGAGGTTTCGGTGTTCTCTGAGCGCAGTTGTTTTCTTGCAGATCTTCTTCTTGCAGATGTAAGCAAACATCCAACTACAGGGAGCATCTAGGATTCCACCATTCAACCTGAGCTACTGTTGGAACATATGGTTACAAGTACTTCTTTATCACATTTCTACCCCACCTGTCTCACCTATGTGACTCTGGGTGGTTCGTAATAACAACACAACAAGTCATATAAAAACATAAAAGAGCAGAGTTAAAACAGAGTTAAGAACAAAGTTAAAATGAAGATGATGTAAGTTAAAGAGGGAGCACTTTCAAGCTACTAGCTATCCCCAGGGTTGCCAACTCTTAATACTCTAATAGCAATAGCACTTAGACTTATATACCGCTTCACAGTGCTTCACAGTGCCCTCTCTAAGCAGTTTACAGAGTCAGCCTATTGCCCCCAACAATCCGGGTCCTCATTTTACCCAACTCTCTACATGGGGCTCCCCTTGAGGTTCACCCGAAGACTACAGCTAGTTCAGAATGCAGCCGCACGGGCAATATTGGGTACCTCCAGGTATTCCCATGTAACACCGCTCCTGCGCGAGCTGCACTGGCTGCCTGTGGTCTTTCGGGTGCGCTTCAAGGTACTGGTTACCATCTTCAAAGCGCTCCATGGCACGGGACCTAGTTATCTGTGGGATCGCATCCTACTCCATACATCCCTTCGGCCGATTCACTCCCACAGAGAGGGACTTCTCCGGGTGCCATCCACTAGGCAATGCCAGCGGGTGACGCCCAGGGGAAGGGCCTTCTCTGTGGCGGGCCCTACCCTCTGGAACGACCTACCCCCCAAACTTAGATTCATCACGGACCTCTGCTCTTTCCGCCAGCAATTAAAAACTTACCTTTTCCAACAGGCCGGCCTGGCCTAACCTACTGTACTTAGCCTTAGTTAGTAGAGAAATGTTTATATTGGGTTTTACGGTAATTTTAACGGGGAGATCTTAGCACAGGGTGTTAGTTTAATATAGTTTTAAATATTTATGTATTTATTGTGATATATTGTGTTTTTATATTTCCTGTGCACTGCCCCGAGTCCCTTCGGGGAGAGGGGGCGGTTAATAAGTCGAATTAAAGTAAAGTAAGTAAAGTAACTCGGATGGGTGGAAGGCTGAGTCAACCTTGAGCCTGGTGAGATTCGATCTGCCAAACTGCTGGGAGTCAGTGATCAGCAGAAGTAGCCTGTAGTCTGCATTCTAACCACTGCATCACTGCAGCTCAGTGCGCCACCACAGCTTAGTAGGCCAGGAGAGTAAGACCTGCCTCACCTTTGGGAGTTAAGAAGTTCCAAAGAGTGGGGGCAATAGCAAAAAAAAAAAAAAAAAGGACTCTCTTGCTGCATACGGCCAGTCAAGTGAGGGACCCACAACATACCTTCTTTGTTTGACCCAGGAGGGATGGGATGACGTGATGGGAATGAGATGGTTCCTCAAATGATCTCATCCCCAATTGTACTAGATGAGTAAGTGGGAAGTTAGCACACAGGCATGCAGCACTAATCCCTAAAACATCCATTGCTGTGCAAAACAGCAGAAGATTACTAAGGCAGTCAACAATAAAATTTCTGTCTCTTTCCACATGGGAATTGCCTTGTTCTCTTATCTTGTCCTCTTCCTTCATTTCACATGCCTCTCATAATATTGATTGTCCAAGCTTGACTGGTAGCAGCTTTGCTCCCACTTATTTAACTCTGTCGACAAATCTGCCTTTGCTATGAGTAGCCTCATACTGCTAATTACACATTAATTGCTACCAACCACTAAGCTAATGCATAATGGGTTATGAATCTCGTGCTACTTGAGATGTAAGCCGCACTGCCAAAAGCTGGAGTCTCCTATTTATTACTTCTCTGGGTTGCACCTGTGATCTACACCCGCTTTTTTCAACATTTGCAGAAACCCAACTCCTTAGAGCAGGATTTCATTGAGGGCCACATCACGGTTGTCTTTTACTCTGAGAAGTGGAGGGGCATGGGTGGGATGGTCAGTTTGACATCACTCATTTTGCGGGCACCTGTGGTGGCTAACGTCTAAGGCAGAAGTTCCTTCAGTCTGTTGTTGGATGACCATCTGACGGCTGTGGCCAGGGGGGCCTTTTATCAGGTTCACCTGATATGCCAGTTGCGCCCCTTTCTAGATCGTGATGCCCTACGCACAGTCACTCAAGCCCTCATCACCTCCCGCCTAGACTACTGTAACACTCTCTACATGGGGCTCCCCCTGAGGTGCATCCGGAGGCTCCAGCTAGTCTAGAACGCAGCCGCGCGGGGGATTTGGGGAGTGTCGAGATACTCCCATATAACACCTCTCCTGCCAAAGCTGCACTGGCTGCTTGTGGCCTTCCGGGTGCGCTTCAAGGTGTTAGTGA
Organism: Rhabdophis nuchalis; assembly: GCA_039707465.1. Classification (NCBI taxonomy): domain Eukaryota; kingdom Metazoa; phylum Chordata; class Lepidosauria; order Squamata; family Natricidae; genus Rhabdophis; species Rhabdophis nuchalis. The sequence goes on along the minus strand of CM077657.1, from coordinate 19,146,953 downwards.
CCACCTTCAAAGTGCTCCATGGCATGGGACCTGGAATCCCTACATCACTTCAGACAATTGGTTATCCAATCTCTTCTTAAAAACTCCCAGTGTTGCAGCATTCACAACTTCTGGAGGCAAGCTGTTCCAGAGGTCAATTGTTCTAACTGTCAGGAAATTTCTCCTTAGGTCTAAGTTGCTTCTCTCCTTGATTAGTTTCCACCCATTGCTTCTTGTCCTGTCCTCAGGTGCCTTGAAGAATAGCTTGACACCCTCTTCTTTGTGGCAGCCCTTGAGATATGAATGGCAAATGCATTTGTGTGACATATCTTCCTTTTGTTGTTGCTCAGTTGTATCTCTCTTCACGTCCCCATGGACCATAAAACACCAGCCCTCCTGTCCTCTGCTGTCCCCCAGAGTATGCTCAAATTCATGTTCATTGCTTCAATGACACTATCTAACCATCTCATCTTCTACCTTCCCCTTCTCCTCTTGCCTCCTTTCCCAACATCGGGGTCTTTTTTGTACCCCCAAACTCCAAATAAAACTGATGATTGTGGGCACATCAAGAACAATATCAAAACTTGTGCTTTGCTCTCTAATTTCATCATGCAAGAAGTGAATTTTTTTTTTAGTGCAGTCTGGCTTTATCTGTACACCTCTGATCATTTTTATAAAAAAAATATTTTGCACACTCTTTTTTTTTTGGTACCACACTGCAGCTCTCTCGGGATCACTACCCAGAGTTTGATAATCCCTGTTGTACACTAATCCAGGACAAAAAGCCTCGATGTAAGAGGGATTATGGAAATAAAAGGATCATAATTTTAGGCTCCTATGATGCAGTTTCTCTTAAATAAAGGACGTAGTGAAATAAATTATGCACAGATGTGAAGAGTTTGTTTTGGTTGGAGAAACATGTTAAGCTGGCCATGAGTTCATAACCTCCAAGCAGATGGAACATATATCTGATTTAACTAACACTTCATGGATTTTTTTTTTATCCCGGTGTTTAATGGTTGGGTTACCTAAAGTGATCAAAGAAAGATGTTGCGTTTGCCTTCACTGTGTCATTGATACTGTATGTGTTGATAGGCTATCAACACAATATAAACAGTAGAGTCCTTCACGTTTCTAGGTTCTATCATATCTCAAGACTTAAAATGGACACCCAACATCAAAAACGCACAACAAAGAATGTTCTTTCTGCACCAACTCAGAAAGCTCAAACTGCCCACAGAGCCGCTGATTCAGTTCTACAGAGGAATGATTGAGTCTGTCATCTGCACCTCCATAACTGTCTGGTTTGGTTCTGCAACCCAACAAGACAGACACGGACTTCAGAGGATAATTAGAACTGCAGAAAAAACAATTACTACCAACCTGCCTTCCATTGAGGACCTGTATATTGCATGAGTCAAAAAGAGGGCTGTGAAAATATCTACAGACCCCTCTCATGCTGGACATAATTTTTTCAATTTATACCCTCAAAACGACACCAGAACAACTAGACACAAGAACAGTTTTTTCTCCGAATGCCGTCACTCTGCTTAAAAACTAATTCCCACAACACTGTTAATAATTTACTAAGACTGTATTACTATTATTCTTCTCTTCCTTCCTAGTATCTATCTCTCTCCACTTATTACTATAACCATGTTGCTTGTATCTTTCAACTTAAATTGTTTTTGTTTCCAAGTACAATTTGATAGCTTATTAGTAACCTAGACTATCACTAAGAGTTGTATCTTATGACTCTTTATGAATGTGTTTTATTTTTCTTTATGTACACTGAGAGCATGTATGTACATTACTCTACTAATTCTTATTCTATTCTATTCCTTCATTCCAATATCTATTCTATTCTATTCTATTCTATTCTATTCCACTAATTCTTATTCTATTCTATTCCTTCATTCCAATATCTATTCTATTCTATTCTATTCTGTTCTGTTCTGTTCTGTTCTGTTCTATTCTATTCTATTCTATTCTATTCTATTCTATTCTATTCTATTCCACTTATTCTATTCTATTTCTTCATTCCAATATCTATTCCATTCCATTCCATTCCGTTCCATTCCACTAATTCTTATTCTATTCTATTCCTTCATTCCAATATCTATTCTATTCTATTCTATTCTATTCTATTCTATTCTATTCTATTCTATTTCATTCCATTCCATTCCATTCCACTTATTCTATTCTATTCCTTCATTCCAATATCTATTCTATTCTATTCCATTCCATTCCATTCCATTCCACTTATTCTATTCCTTCATTCCAATATCTATTCTATTCTATTCTATTCTATTCTATTCTATTCTATTCCATTCCATTCCATTCCATTCCATTCCATTCCATTCCATTCTATTCTATTCCATTCCATTCCACTTATTCTATTCTATTCCTTCATTCCAATATCTATTCCATTCCATTCCATTCCATTCCATTCCATTCTATTCTATTCCATTCCATTCCACTTATTCTATTCTATTCCTTCATTCCAATATCTATTCTATTCTATTCTATTCTATTCCATTCCATTCCATTCCATTCCATTCCATTCTATTCTATTCCATTCCATTCCACTTATTCTATTCTATTCCTTCATTCCAATATCTATCCCATTCCATTCCATTCCATTCCCTGCTGCAAGAGTTAGTATGGTTCTTTTCCCAAGTCATCACATGCCACACAAGGCTGTGGCTTAGTTTCGAAAACCATTTTTTCCCCTTCAAATGTATCCGCCCCTCTTCCCACAGCTACTGCCCATGGCTAAGACATATTTCAACCTGCTGTTATGTTCATTTACTTTGCAACAACATCGCCTCTATTGATTTAAAAGCTAAGTGGGCATTTGTTCTTTTGGTCAGAGGTATCCTAGAGAAACATAATTGTCCTAAATAGCTTGTCAGCAGTGCGTAATTGATCACACCAGATGGAACACAGGAAACTGCAGGCTGCGTCCTGCCATTCAGGCATCCTAGGGAAGCTCAGGATACATTTCTAATTTTTTACCTAATGCAACTTAATGTTTAGATACTCGAGCGAGGAGAGTAGTTGAAATCTAAAAGAGAGAACCACGCTGCTTCTCTTCAAAGGTTCTCCCCTGTCTCCTTGTAAAACTGTGTTATCTTATGGGACCTAAGAGATGAGGCTTTCCAGTGTATCTTTTCAAGATTTTTGTCCTCCCTCCTCCAACTCTGTAGGTCATTTACAAAAAACAAAACAAAACAATGATCATTTGTCTCTTTCCTCAGACACTTGAATCTGGAAAATTAGTGCTAGGGAACAATTTTAAATTTGATATGTATTGATTTTAATTCTATTTATCCAAAGTTTAGCACAGATTTAATAATTTAATTGTCTTTTATATTTTGCATATTGTTGGGTTTTTATCTTTCTGTGCACCGCCCTGAGTCCCTTTTTAGGTGAAATAGAGCGGTATATAAATCGAATAAAAGGAAAATGAAAATGAAATAGTGCAACTGCCTGGAAGAGTGTTAGCAAACCTGGGGGGGGGGGGGGGGGGGCTAATAATTGTTTACATTTGTTTTTAGCTGGTGTTGCTTAATTTGTTTTTGACACATTTTTATTGGTTTGTTGTATGCTATGCAGAGTTACATTTTTCACATCGGACAGCCTTACGAATGTTTTGAACAGATGAACGCAAACATATATCTCAAGAAGGCTGTAAAAGAGAATATTAAAGTCAGATCAGCCTTTGAGTAGTGTGTATGTTAATTTATATCCCCCCCCCTTTTTTTTTTAAATTCGGTGGATCAAATTGTTAGGATGCTGGCTGGGTTGGAGGTTAGCAAGCCATCGTTCGAGACCCTGCTGTGGGGCCAGGCGAGCTCTCATCCTTCATTGCAGCTCCTGCCAGGGACATGACATACATCCCTGCGGCCGATTCGCTCCCACAGAGAGGGACTTCTCCGGGTGCCGTCCACCAGGCTGTGCCAGTGGGCGACGCCCAGGGAAAGGGCCTTCTCTGTGGCGGGCCCAGCCCTCTGGAATGACCTTCCCCCCGAAATTAGAACAACTACGCACCTCCGCTCCTTCCGTCAAAAACTGAAAACACACTTTTTCTGCTTGGCCGGCCTAGGTTAGTCTTCCGTCTTTTAATAGGGTTTAGGGGATTTTAGTAATTTTAAAATTGGGGATTTTAGCACAGGGATAATCTTTGTTTAATTTGTCTTTTATCTATTCTATTTATGTATATTTATTAGTATTTTTAAATTTCCCTGTGCACCGCTCCGAGTCCCTTTGGGGAGAGGATGCGGTCTATAAATAAAATTATTCTATTCTATTCTATGGAAGAACCTGCCAACTGGGCATCCCGTAGGCAATATATATGTCACCAGCTAATCCTTTCAACCTGAAAGAGCCTCAGCACTTTTTGACGTGATTGCAATGCATGATCAAGTTGCAAAGGGCCCCCCAATTTTGGCTAATAGATCAAGTACTTTCCTATGAATTTTAGAACAACCGTTTAACCAATTTCATTGTAATTTTAGTACAATGACAATCAAGATTATTATTATTATACTTTTTTGGACAAAAGCTCCATAAATTGCAGTATTTTCTCCTTTCAGCCCATTTAAGGAGTAAAAGATTACAAAGGGTCCCTTATAAAGGAACAACTGTATTTACATGAGCTGCTGTCAGAACAAAAAAAACTAATTATTGGTCCTTGCTAATGTTATTTAGTTATTTTGCTGGCTGGGAAAAAAACGAAAGAGGGAAAACAGCGTTATTGATTTCTCTACAGTAACTTATTAATTGGTGTCAATGTGACCTAGCAAAGAAGCAGCTTGCCACAATTAAAACAATGAAGAAAGAAGAACGTTGGGATTTCAGAGGGAAGTTCGCACTCCTGCTGCATCATTTAGTCTCCGTTAAATTCTCATCCCCCAGGAAATACGCCCAGAATTCCTTTTAAAGTTTGAAAATAAGGGCCCTTCAAATATATAATATCAAAGACATGACCCAAGAGGAAAAGATGTTGGGATCCAGGAAGAGAGAAGCAAACTCGGATAGTACGTTTTCACAATGAAATCAATTCAAGGCAAAGAGAAGTGAAGAAATGTTAGTGAGCCAACATATTGGCCCATCGTTCTTTCCTAATCTGCTATAATACCTTTATTGTTTATTGTTTAAATTTCTATACCGCCCTTCTCCCTTCCGGGACTCAGGGCGGTGTACAGGCAACAATAAAATCGCAAGTAAAAAACATAGAAACCTTTAAAAATACACTAAATGATAAATAGCCTGTCTTAAAACCTTGTTAAAATCCCTGCTAAAAAAACCATTCAAAACTATACCATTTAAAACTATGCCAGTTAAAAACTATGCCAGGCCGGACGCACGATATAAATAAGTCTTCAAGGCCCGACGGAAAAGGTGCAGATCTGTGGTTGTCCATAGGTCAGGGGTAGTGGTGGGTTTCAAATTTTTTTAGAACCTACTCTCTAGGTGTGGCCTATTTTGTGGGCGTGGCTTGGCAGTCATGTGACAGGGTGGGAGTGGCCAACTTGTAAAATGTGGTGAAACTCATTTAACAACGCTCTTGCTTAGCAACCAAAATTTTGGACTCAATTGTGATGATAAATTCTTTCTTTCTTTCTTTCTTTCTTTCTTTCTTTCTTTCTTTCTTTCTTTCTTTCTTTCTTTCTTTCTTTCTTTCTTTCTTTCTTTCTTTCTTCCCTTTCATTTCCTTTCCTTCCCGTTGGGTCACTGGCAGTGGTGGGCCAGATTTACTTCCAGGTACGCCGGTGGAACCCCCTCTCACCGGTTCTCTAAATTTCACCAACCGGCTCTCGCGAGTAGGTGCGAGCCTGCAGAAACCCACCACTGGTCAGGGGGTAGGTCATTCCAGAGGGCAGGAGCTGCCACCATGATAGTTGGAGGACAAAGCTAAGATGAAGCTGCCATTTCCCCAAAGCTGAGGTTGTTTATAGCAATAGCACTTAGACTTACCATATTTTCCGGAGTATAAGACACTCAAAAGTATAAGGCGCACCTAGATTTTGGGGAGGAAAACAAGGGAAAAATATCTGCCTCCTTGCAACAAACAGTACGGACAATATACGCTGTTTGTCGTGTTATATTTCAGACTATCCTTGTACAGATGCTGTTAAAATTGATGTGCTTTCTGGAAGTATAGTTATTCTCTGCTATTTAAAAGAATCACACTTTTAAATAGCACTGGGCCTCTTCAGATCAAGCATTTCGTTTAAAAAGCTTCTTCCTTTTATATAAGTTGTCTAGCATAATAATAAAACAGTCTTTTTAAAAAAATAAGTCTAATAATTTGAACATTCTATAGGCATTTATAATTGTTGACTTGCCTCCTTGCAGGAAACAGCCTGATTAACACAAGAAAAAAAAATCTGCCTCCCAGCAATTTGCCACGTGGAGCAAACCACAAGTTTCACTTTCAATTTCTCCCGATCATCAGCTGTTACACGCTGCAGGGATTGCTATAGCTTATTGAAGCCTCTGCAAGCCCCCGTTGGCTGCAAAGAATTAAATTGCTGGGAGGCAGAGGCAAAAGAGTTGGGGCCAGTGGGTGGGGCTACATTCAATGTCTAAGACATACCGAAACTTTCACCCTCTTATACTCCGAAAAAGATGGTATATATTCACAATGCTTTACAGCCCTTCCTCTTCAGTTTCCTCTTCCTCTTCTCCTTTGTTTGCTTGTTTCTAGTCCATATGATGGCAAAAGCGCATTAAATAACTGGATAAGATTGTAATTGATTGGGAATTTTATTATGCTTGCTTAATGCCTCCTGCGACTCACAAGCCTGCAATAATTTGTTGCAGAATAAATAGCACCCATTTAAGATCCATTTGTGAGATGGATATAGACTAAATTGTGTATTACCTGAATAGTTCCGTTTTCATTTCAGCCGTGAATTCGATCCATTTAGTTCTCTTGTTAAGGTTTTTTTCCCCCTGCTTTTGTGGCCTCTTAAATCTAATTGACAATATCTGTGCATTTTCTCCCTTGCATATATTTATATTAGCTTTTTCTTTAAAGAACACATTTTTAGCAGAAGATTTTCCCTAATGTGCTGTGATATGTGCATCTCCTAGCATATACATTTTGTGCCATTTCCCCCCTAATATAAGCAATTTTCTTTGCATATAGATATGAGCTATGTTACAAAATTCAGCAAAGTGCAGATTTTACTGTATAATTCTGTTTGGATATGCATTCATGTTTGGAAAATACGAGTTGATAAGTTTGCCTTAAAATTCTAACCAAATGAAAGTGAGATATAGATAGCTAAATATCCTGGGGACTTGTTAAAAACAGATATATTTTCTAACTGGGTTTTTTTTGGTGTGATTTATAAATATAAAGTAAGTTATGATTTATAAGAACGATGCACACTTTCTTAGAGAAGAATAAAACTGAGGCATGGCCCCAAAATTTCTCTTAATGTGTATTTTTGCTGTCATGATATAGAAACCAATATAGCTAACTCTACTTATGGGAATGTGAAAGGGACACGGTGGCTCAGTGGCTAAGACGCTGAGCTTGTCAATCAGAAAGGTCGGCGGTTCGGCGGTTCGAATCCCTAGCACCGCGTAACAGAGTGAGCTCCCGTGACTTGTCCCAGTTTCTGCCAACCTAGCAGTTCGAAAGCAGGTAAAAATGCAAGTAGAAAAATAGGAACCACCTTTGGTGGGAAGGGAACGGTGTTCCATGCACCTTTGGTGGCCACATGACAGCAAACACGTCTTGGGACAGCGCTGGCTCTTTGGCTTGGAAAAGGAGATGAGCACTGCCCCTCTGCGTCTGGAACAACCAGCACATATGTGCAAAGGGAACCTTTCCTTCTACCTTTTACTGGAATGGCCACATCCTTTGATAGGGTGGCGTGCCAAAGAGCCTTTTTAAAAAAAAAAAAAATGTATTCCATTTGATCTTCCTTTTCCTCCACAGCGCAGTAATGGATGATGCCACTTTTAGAAGCTGACAGTTAGCTAGGCTTTTCGTGTGTCCTGCAAAAAAAAAAATGATGAAAGCTTAATGAAAGTTATTTTCTCCTAATAGTTCCAAATTGGTTCTCGTCTCCGAGCAGAGCAGGCTATGGATTGGGGGGTGAACTTTCGCCCTGCTTTGGATCATCCAGAAGTGGTCGTGGTAAATGCGGAAAGCATTAGAAACGTGAAGCTTTGTGAAAACACAGGAGATGGTTTTGGGGTGATGCTTATGTTGTGCCATTCCTGCAGGGAAAGAGAGCAGGATTTCAATAAGGAAAGGAAGGGCTGGCATTATGAATAGCAAACTGGTTTGGGGTTTTTTTGTCGTCAAAAGGTGAGAGGTTCACAACAACAACACAAAGCACAATGGTGGGATTAAAAAAAAATTACTACTGGTTCCGTGAGCGTGGTTTGGTGGGTGTGCCAGGGAAGGATACTGCAAATTCTCTATTCCCTCCCCATTGCAGGGGAAGGATACTGCAAAATCCCCATTCCCTCTCCACTCCAGAGGAAGGATATTGCAAAATCCCCATTCCCTCTCCACTCCAGGGGAAGGAGACTGCAAAATCTCCATTCCCTCCCCACTCCAGGGGAAGGATATTGCAAAATCCCCATTCCCTCTCCACTCCAGGGGAAGGATACTGCAAAATCTCCATTCCCTCCCCACTCCAGGGGAAGGATATTGCAAAATCCCCATTCCCTCTCCACTCCAGAGGAAGGATACTGCAAAATCCCCATTCCCTCTCCACTCCAGAGGAAGGATACTGCAAAATCCCCATTCCCTCCACTCCAGGGGAAGGATATTGCAAAATCCCCATTCCCTCTCCACTCCAGGGGAAGGATACTGCAAAATCTCCATTCCCTCTCCACTCCAGGGGAAGGAGATTGCAAAATCCCCATTCCCTCCACTCCAGGGGAAGGATATTGCAAAATCCCCATTCCCTCTCCACTCCAGGGGAAGGATACTGCAAAATCCCCATTCCCTCTCCACTCCAGGGCAAGGAGACTGCAAAATCCCCATTCCCTCCACTCCAGGGGAAGGATATTGCAAAATCCCCATTCCCTCTCCACTCCAGAGGAAGGATACTGCAAAATCCCCATTCCCTCTCCACTCCAGGGGAAGGATATTGCAAAATCCCCATTCCCTCTCCACTCCAGAGGAAGGATACTGCAAAATCCCCATTTCCTCCTGATCAGTTGGGACTTGGGAGGTAGAGAATAGATGGAGGTGTGGCCGGTCAGAGATGGTATTTACTGGTTCTCTGAACTATTCAAACTGTCCACTACTAGTTCTCCAGAACTGATCAGAACCTGCTGAATACCACCTCTGACAAAGCAGTGAAAAATCACATGGAATCTAGGATGTAAACTCTAGTCCCCTTCACCACCCAAACAAAGATATCAACTAAACCCTTGAATTAGGAACTCATCGGTAATGTAGCAAGGTGCCTAGTCAGGTTGGCATTAAAGCAGAGATGTGGTGGTGAAGAGGGCTCATAAACATCTTATCTGGCAGAAAAGTTAAGGGTAATAATTAATAGACCACTTTATAGTTCAGAGTTCAGGGATTTATGGCTCCATCCCATTCTTCATTATAGACGGCATCATAAAAAGACAATGGGATGTATTCACACCTTGATGCACCCACATGAATTTCATTAGCGCAGGGAGAAGTTATGCATATAAAAGTCTTCACTAGATTTGGAACACTGAATAATGCAGAAAGAAAGGCAGCATAGAAGGAGGGAGGGAGGGAAGGAGGGATGGGATTTCTTTCTGTCTAAGATGCTGTGTTTGATATTGAGATAGAATAAAGGCTACCCAAGAGGGCTGTAGCAATTTGAACAATCCCAAAGTGGCAATTTGAGAGAACTTCCTTCCTTCCTTCTTTCCTTCCTTCCTTCCTCCCTCCCTCCCTCCCTCCCTCCCTCCCTCCCTCCCACCTTCCCTCTTTTCTTTCCTTCCTTCCTTCCTTCCTTCATCCCTCCCTCCCTCCTGTCTGCCTTCCCCCTTTTCCTTCCTTCCTTCCTTCCTTCCTTCCTTCCTTCCTCCGTCCCTCCGTCCCTCCCTCCCACCTTCCCTCTTTTCCTTCCCTCCCTCCCTCCTTCCCTCTTTTCTTTCCTTCCTTCTTCCCTCCCTCCCTCCTGTCTGCCTTCCCCCTTTTCCTTCCTCCCTCCCTCCCTCCCACCTTCCCTCTTTTCTTTTCTTCCTTCCTTTCCTCCTTCCTTCCTTCTTCCCTCCCTCCCTCCCTCCTTCTTCCCTCCCTCCCTCCTTCCCCTTTTTCCTTCCTTCCTCCCTCCCTCCCTCCCTCCCACCTTCCCTCTTTTCTTTCCTTCCTTCCTTTCTTCCTTCCTTCCTTCCTCCCTCCCTCCCACCCACCTTCCCTCTTTTCTTTCCTTCCTTCATCCCTCCCTCCCTCCTGTCTGCCTTCCCCCTTTTCCTTCCTTCCTTCCTTCCTTCCTTCCTTCCTTCCTTCCTTCCTCCCTCCCTCCCTCCCTCCCTCCTTCCTTGATACCACCTGGCATTCAACAATTGATGAATGGACAGATGTATGCATGTATGGATGAATGGATAGATTGCAATAAACAAATACATATCAGAAAGAAATAGGGGCTTATCAAAAATTGTCCCAGTGTCAGTATGTCAGGACTCAGGATGTAAACAAGTTTCTACTCCTTCTCCAGTTCTGATAGTGGTGAGAATGATGATGCTGGAGTAAACTGTCCCAGCTCAAACAGAGTTTAGTAAATTCCAGTCTAACTTGGGAAACTCTTATGAAGATGCATTTTATTACAGAACAATTATTTCTGCTTTGGGTCCATATGGTTGGCTGAACTCTTGAAACAAAATAGGTAGGGCAAGAATGCACAGAAAGTGTGGGTTACAAATCTTATAGGAAAATCCAACTCATGTCACAGCATAGATCTTTCTCTTCGTACTGTTGTACAGGCGTCTCCAACCTTTGCAACTTTAAGTCTGAAGGACTTCAGCTCCCAGAGTTCTCCAGCCAGCTTTGCTGGCTGGAGAATTCTGGGAGCTGAAGTCCTTCAGACTTAAAGTTGCAAAGGTTGGAGACCCCTGCTGTTGTAGATTCATTGCTGGAGCAGGCTAAAGCAGGATGCGTGTTAATTCCAGCTAGGGAAAAAAGAATGCTTACGGATTGCAAAAACAAACTTTGCTTCATGTAAATCTGGACTTCTCATTCACTTGGAAACTTCCTTTAAGATTTAGTATGCCAGCAGCTCCTTATAATTCTTCATTTGGAAATGATGAATAGGTTGAACAAAGAGGCAGCTGCTAAAACCAACATATCCCCCACTATATGATTTGTTCAATACGGCAATATAAATAAAATATATCATTAAGAAATACAGCCGTCTTCTCACATTTTCTTCAGGACCGATAGGTAGTGGGGGGAAAATAATCATTTAATGTTCTGTGAACATAGGAAGCAGTGGTGGGTTTCAAATTTTTTAGAACCTGCTCTGTAGGTGTGGCCTATTTTGTAGGCGTGGCTTGACAGTCATGTGACAGGGTGGGAGTGGCCACCTTTTAAAATGTGGTGAAACTCATTTAACAATGTTCTTGCTTAGCAACCAAAATTTTGGACTCAATTGTGATGATAAATTTTCTTTCTTTCTTTCTTTCTTTCTTTCTTTCTTTCTTTCTTTCTTTCTTTCTTTCTTTCTTTCTTTCTTTCTTTCTTTCTTTCTTTCTTCCTTCATTCCTTTCCTTTCCTTTCCTTCCTTCCTTCCTTTCCTTTCCTTCCCGTTGGGTCACTGGCAGCTGCGGGCCAGATTTACTTCCAGGTACGCCGGTGGAACCTCCTCTCACCGGTTCTCTAAATTTCACCAACCGGCTCTCGCGAGTAGGTGCGAGCCTGCAGAAACCCACCACTGATAGGAAGGATGTCATTTATTCAAATCCAGAAGGATTTGGAGAGGTTTTCCCAACCTCTTCTCCCTGATAGATATAATAAAAGAGAGAAAAAGGGAGAAAGGAGGGGGAAAGTGGCAAATTCATTCTGACAATGGCATCGCTCCATCTTCAATTCCGTAAGTGTCAGGAACCATAATGAGTGAGTCCCAAACTATGGTGGGGATGATCGGGGAAGGCTTTTTATTTATTAAACAATTTATACTTTCATTACTCTTCTCCTTTCAACGGTAAAGAGCAATCTGATGATAACGAATGGGCTTTAATATGTCTATCAAAGAGGGGAATTACGTCCAAGGCAGGAGATGCCCGCAGAGGGTGATTAGAAAAAAAAAAAAGTCAAGGTGGTAGCCATAAACTAAGGTTGAAACTCTGCCTGTTTTTTGTGGGTCTGGGGAACCTTTGTCGATGTGAAACTTAGTGGCTAGACTTTTGTCTTCCATCGCCATGCAGTAATGTTGATTTTATGCCATTGACAGCTTTACTGAAAGCTACAGCTCGTTCAGAATGCGGCCGCGCGGGTGATTATGGGTGCCCCAAGGCAAGCCCACATAACACCTCTCCTGCGCGAGCTGCACTGGCTGCCTGTGGCCTTTCGAGTGCGCTTCAAGGTGTTGATGACCATCTTCAAATCGCTCCATGGCTCGGGGCCTAGCTATATACGAGACCGCCTCCTGCCGCATACATCCCTTCGTCCGATCCGCTCCCACAGAGAAGGTCTTCTCCGGGTACCGTCGGCCGGGCAATGCCGGTTGGCGACACCCAGGGCAAGGGCCTTCTCTGTGGCGGGCCCAGCCCTCTGGAACGACCTACCCCCCGACCTTCGCACTACCTCGGACCTCCGCCTCTTCCGCCAACGTCTTAAGACGTATTTATTCCAACGAGCCGGCCTAGCATAGCCCCCCGTTTCTGACTTTTATCTATAAATTTTTAATTTTCAGGGTTTTAAATGGGTTTTTAGCACGGGTTTTAATTTAATTTAATATGTTTTTAATAGTGTATATTGTTTTTTGTTATGGTTTTAATAATGCCTGTGCGCCGCCCTGAGTCCTAACAAGGAGAAGGGCGGGGTATAAATTTGAAAAATAAATAAATAAATAAATAAACCCCTGTTTGGTTGCAGAAATCCCTGTCTGATTGTTGGAAGATTCAGTGGGTGCCAGGTCCACCCAGTTAGGCTCCAATTAAATTGATTTATTGCTCATGCCTGAGCACAGGAATCTTGTCAACTAACAGTCGACACTGTTTTGGAGCTAAATAAATGTTAACAGAATTCATAGGGACTGGGCTTGAACCACTTGTGGGAACATAGAAATTCCAGGCTGATTCCTCTTTTGACTCCCCCTCCAGCACCTGACATTTCTTCTCCTGCAAGGAGTGAGCATAAGGGTTGTGGGTTTTCCTTGAAAAGGCGAATACATTCTCTGTGACTATGTGACCGAAGCGTAGTACATAAAATTATCTGCCACAATGTCCTTACCTGTCAGCTTCAACCACAACAACACACAAGCACACAATAGATACAAACTTATGACAAAGCGCTCCAAACTTGATTGCAGGAAATACGACTTCAGTAACAGAGTGGTCAATGCCTGGAATGCTCTACCTGACTCTGGGGTTTCTTCCCCAAACCCCCAAAACTTTAATCGTAGACTGTCTACTGTTGACCTCACCCCATTCCTAAGAGGTCTGTAAGGGGCGTGCATAAGCACACCAGTGTGCCTACCATCCCTGTCCCTTGTATTCGTATCCATTTCATGTATTCATAATCATGTTTATATTTATATCTGTTATCTCATTCATGCTTGACAAAATAAATAGAAATAGAAATATCCTCCATTTCTTCATAGAACATCTCTTCCCATTCATTTCCTGAAGACTTTAGTTTCCACGGACTTTTAGAGGCTAGGAGCTGGTTTCGTTGACGCCAGTTTTAACTGCAAGTGACCATTGACTGAGAGGTCAATTTTGCAATGGATTTCTCCAGTTGCTTTTAAAAGACCGCCTATGTCTAGCTTCGGCTTGCTATTGGATGTGCCAACATAAACATAAACCCCAGTCAAGACCGTAAGCATCGGTCATCTGGATCATCTTGCAACCTTTGGGGCAGGAATCAGAATGTCACTGCAGGCCTCTTTCCCTGCAGCTTAGAATCGGATGTGTTCAAGCAGAAAGTAGTCGGACATCTGTTACAGAAGCTTTAATTTGGATTTTTGCCCTAGGCAGGGGGTTGGCCCCAATGGTTGCATCCAACTTTATGATTCCATAATTCTAAAGGCAATCATCCTCTGAAATATCAGCTTTTTAATTTGTGCGCTCAAACGGCTGAATGTTTCTTTTTATAAATTTCAGTGGTTTCTTAATTATGAACGATTATGGTAATAAATACCCCAATCAGCTCCAGTTTGAATTCTGCCCACTAAATGAAACCCTTTATACATAAGCCAAATCAATTTAGGACTTTAGGCTGTGCTATATGTTATTTCCTTCTCTCTTTCCCCCTCCCCATCCTTCTTGTTGCCTCTCTACTGTAACCAGAAAGTATAAAAGAGCAACAATTAGGTTGAATGCAGAAGCCAATCTTCGGTAAATGTTCTTCAAATTTCCAGCAAAGCGCCTCAGCGTTCTTCGTGGGGTAGGATTATTTTTCAGAAATAATATTAGAATCAAAAATTAATCTGTGCAAATTGCTTCTTAGGATAATAATAATTTTGCCTAGACGTTTCAAGACAAAAATTGCAGGAGTAATGTGAAAAGAACACAGGAGCATTTAGAAGGAGGAGGACTTTACTACATCCTCTTGGAGTGCCTAAAATACGTAATACAAAAAAATGTAGAAACTTCCAAGATTTATACAGGCCTTTTGCTGCAATGGCAATGGAATCTTGAGGAAGTCAATTATCTGGATTTCTTGCAGTCAAGATTATGGCTATGGGTAGAAGTGATAGAGATGACCAGTGTGGATGCGTTGTTCAAGGTTATCCAGGCCTAACATTTCAAGCCTAGTAGAATACGGAATTTTATCACGAGCAGAGGAGTTGAGTACTCTTCTTGCAGTGGTAGGATATGACTGGTAAGCCCCAGTATGGGCATATCAGTGCCTGCTGGGAGCACCAGGTACCGTTCCGGTACAGTGCTCTGGAGGGCCCATCTGCCCGCCCACTCTTCTTACCTCTAATTGAGCCAACCGGGGCATTTGCACATATGCATGGGGCGTACGGCACCTGTGCGACACTCTACCGAGCATCTGGAGCATCGCCAGTGGTGGCTATGCATGCGTGCGCTGTACACATGCACATGGTGGACGCCCGGCTCCATTGCAGCGTACCTGTTGCAACGGGAAGCGAAACCTACTTCCTCTGGACCCTCTCTAATGTTTTCATGTCCGAAATGCAGTGTGGGCTCCAGGCAGGTGGGAATTGGATGGGACAGGTTCTGATTCTGAGTAAACCTAGTTTGATTCTAACCAACATGCTCAGCAGCTGTGGTGGGCAAAGGAACTTACCTGATGGTGGTTGGTTGGAGCACAATTCTCTTTGTACCGCATTTTGTGCTTCAAATCTCGCATGTTTCGATGACTTGCTCTTTCATCTCACTCACACACAACTCCTGACCCACTCCGGTCTTCCATCACAGACAGCAAAACACACTGCTCATTGGTATTCCCTATGTTGCAATGTGTCTTCTCTGGCTCATTGTAGAATTTCAAGAGAAAGAAATCCATTATAGATTTCTTGTTCATCCTGAGCTATATATAGTGTGCTGAATAATTAAGCAATCAAAAATCAAGACATACACATTCTTATATTAAGGAATGAATCTCTCTCTCTCTCTCTCCTCTCTCCCTCCCTCCCTCCCTTTTCTCTTTTCTTCTTTCCTTCCCTCCCTCCTTCCTTCCCTCCCTCCTTCCTTCCTTCTTTCCTTCCTTTTCTACTTCCTTCTTTCCTTCCTTCCTTCCTTCTTTCCTTCCTTCTTACCTTCCTATCTCTTTCTTTCTTTCTTTCTTTTCTTTTCTGCACACTCACCTTCCTCTTTTAGAGTCATGCTGTGTAAGCTTGAATACAATCTCTTTGGCCATACACAGCACTGGCTAAGAAAATGGAATGGAAATCATAATAATATGACAGAATGAAAAAAAAAAGAGAAATCTATTGAAACCTACTGATCAAAACTGATGGCTTTGTGTTTTCAGCGTAGCGGTAACAGAAAGAAGTGATCAGACTGTAATCTCACCTCATGCATATTTGTTCTGGATGTGCCAGATTTGCAAGCGTTCACTGGAGTTGGAAATGCGATATTGTTACTGGTTTACTGATTACTTCGTCTAAACAGGAAAACGAGGCTATGGCAATTAAACATCACAGCTTTCTTGTTAAGAAAACTCTGTAGTTGCAATCGCTAGATGCTCATTTTTTTCCCCTCCTAAAAGATAAGGAGCAGACTCAGGGTGGGAATAAATTTGATTGAGAACTGTTGGGTGGGTGGAATCCAAAAACAGTCCTTCCTGTGGTTAGAATGAAGTATTGCAGGCTAATTCTGTTGACTGCCAGCAGTTCAGGCCTGATGGGCTCAAGGTTGAATCAAGCTTCCATCCTTCCAAAGTGGGTAAAATGAGGACTCAGACTGTTGGGGGCCATAGGCTGACTCTGTTCCTTCCTTCCTTCCATTCACAGTGGTTATTAATACTCTATTACAGGCTAATTCTGCCCACTATCAGGAGTTCGATCCTGACCAACTCAAGGTTGACTCAGCCTTCTATCCTTCTGAGTTTAGTAAAATGAGGACCCAGATTGTTTGGGGGCAAGAGGCTGACTCTGTAAACCTATTGTGCTGTATATAAGTGCTGTTGCTATTTGTTCTGATATAATAATAATAATAATAATAATAATAATAATAATAATAATAATAATAATAATAATAATAATAATAAACATCTTACATTCTACAAAGATACTTGGTTGATACCTAGGATGCTGGCAGCAAACTGTATCAGCCATTAGCACCAGTCAATAGTATTTGTAATATGCATTTTTAAATGTTCAGTTGGCTGAGTTTCATGTTTTATGAATAAAGTAAATAATAATAATCTTTATTGTCATTGTACTAAAATTACAATGAAATTGGTTTAGAAATTGAAAATTAGAAATTGAAATCTAATATTCTATCCTTCAAGTGGAGAGGGTGGGTTGGCCTTTGGGTCAAACAGCAAGTGCCCTAGAATTAAGTTCACATTTCATACTATATCATACTATATTTTTTTATTATTATTGTAACTTAACGGGCTATGTTAGCCCAGAGGTTGGAGTTTGTAAACTGTGGTATCTGACTCAGCATGTGGTATGCACCCAAACAATTGTGATTTATTTAACAAACCATGGTTAGGTGCACTGAGGTTGAATGTGCTGTGATAATACAGTCACCATGCAATAGCTCTCTTTCATTATTATTATTTTTTCCCAACTGGAAGAGTTATACAATACAATACAATAGCAGAGTTGGAAGGGACCTTGTAGGTCTTCTAGTCCAACCCCCTGCATGGACAGGAACCTTATACCATTTCAGACAAATGTCTATCTAACATCTTCTTAAAGACTTCCAAGGTTGGGGCATTCACAACTTCTGGAGGCAAGCTGTTCCAGAGGTTAATTGTTCTAACTGTCAGGAAATTTCTCCTTAGTTCTAAGTTG
Source organism: Rhabdophis nuchalis (assembly GCA_039707465.1). Classification (NCBI taxonomy): domain Eukaryota; kingdom Metazoa; phylum Chordata; class Lepidosauria; order Squamata; family Natricidae; genus Rhabdophis; species Rhabdophis nuchalis. The sequence goes on along the minus strand of CM077657.1, from coordinate 19,129,350 downwards.
CTTCTCTCCTTGATTAGTTTCCACCCATTGCTTCTTGTCCTGCCCCCAGGTGCCTTGGAGAATGGTTTGACTCCCTCTTCTCTGTGGCACCCTCTGAGATATCGGAACACTGCTATCATGTCTCCCCTGGTCCTTCTCTTCAGCAAACTAGACATACCCAGCTCCTGCAACCGTTCTTCATATGTTTTAGTCTCCAGTCCCCTAATCATCTTGGTTGCACTCTTTCCAGAGTCTCTTTCCAGAGTCTCTTTCCAGAGTTGATGTTCATCAGAATGTGTCTGGTGATGAATATCGGCTCTTCTCAAAATGCCTTGAATCTTCTGACCAACTCAGTTGTGAAGATGGAATGAAGCTGTTTGAAGCTGGAAAAAATTCTAGACTGCTGGAAGAAAAAAACCCACGCTGCATTAAACATGAAATAATTAATTCCAGACTCGAAATAGAGTATGTTCAAGCTTAAAATCTTAGGAACTCAAAATATGTTGCACCCTTCTTCTCCTCTTCATAATAGGTTATTAGATTAAGGCATCGCTCCTGGGAATGACAGTGATGCATTAACTTTTATAGTATGTCTTTGTTTTGAACCTAGTCCTTATCATTCATAAGCCTGAACTATTCTACTCTATTTCCAATATTTAGATATGCCTTTTCGGAACTAATTGGGTAGTACACGGTTGCAAAATGATATATGTTAATCACATATATGTCTGTCCAATCCTTTTATAACTTCCTCTGCCCAAGCATTTGTGGTTCTAACAACCAGTTAGGGTATGTTTTAATAGGGTAATATCAACCTGGACTGGTATTTAAACCAACACTGATTGATTTACCCTGTTTGATGTATAATAAATCACACAGGAATAAAAAATCACAGTGAAAATTCCATTAAACTTCTAAGGCAGAAAGGATCCATAAATAAAACAGTATGAAATGCCAAGACAGCTGTGGTAGGCTATTTCTTTATCTTTTGAAACTTAGATTTAAGTTTGTTGCCAGCATCAGCTCAACTTTTTTTTTAATAAAAAAGATTATATATATATATATAATATATATTTCCCCACAAAATGGGAGGAAGTTTTTTGTCAATGGGAGGAAACTGAGATAAAAAGAATGAGGGTTAAAAAAATTGTGGAAAGATATGAATATACTAAATGTCCCTAAACTGAATCTCTATGGAAATGTTGAATTTCAAGCCATATATCTATGGAGATTCTCAATCATCCAGGTCATGGTTGTTTCAAAAGAGTTTCCCTGAGTCAGAACTAAAGAACCTTCTTGGATGAGAAGTGAGACATCTTCAAGGAAAAAGAAAGTCCAGTTGCCTTTTGAAAAAAAAAAACCACACCTTTGAGATTTCAAGCTATATAACTTCCCATCCACTGTTGTCATTGGGTCACACAAATGATAGAATTCCAAAACTTGCGAAGGAATCCAGTTTGAGAAGAGTTATAAATCTTATAAACTATCCCCAACCTTCTCCTAAGGTTAATGATTTCTGACCAGTAGATCAAATATGTTTATTATGGTCTTTGATCAGCTTTTACAATTCGAAAAAAAAGAAGAAGAGAGAAATGGTTGAATTCGATCAATGTCTATACTATTTCAGATGATTACGAAGATCACATTTGGACATTATAAAAAAAGGACACTGTCATGGGAAAAAAAAATGGTCATTTTAGATATTTGAAGGACATTTTTTCCTTCAATGATCCATGGAACAATTAAGATCTGGATGGTCTATTCTTTTCCTTCCTCTGGAGAAATCCGGAGAAAATTGTCTATCCAATATCTCTATCCACAAATTCGGAAGGACGTTTTGAAAAGGCCATTAGTACCTTGTTCCTGTCTCAGCATTCCTCCTGTTATTTCATCGTGGCTCAATTTGGTGATCATCTTCCTTCCCCAGATACAAGTCCCACCAAATGTATAAATCTCGTTCAATAAAATGCTTTTCTTTGAAAAATATATATATTAATACTATATATTTTGACAGGTTTTCCCCCACTCCATTTTCTTTTCCTTTTTTTTTTTTTTTTTTTACAAAAGACATAATATTATCATAATGTTCTCCATATGCTCAGATTGTTTCATTATATCTTCTTGAAATAAAATACTCATTTTGGGTTCACTGGTAGCATCAATTGATGACAAGGCATACTTTATTGCTTAATTAATCCACACCTTGGGTGTACTGACAGTTAGTAGGCTGCAAACTGACATTCCAACTACTGGTCTGTGCATATTAATAGAGTCCTAAAACAGACTTTAGAGTGTTTTAATGATCTCGATACTTGATACTATTACAATGGAGCTATTACACGGAACCATTTATTTTATATTACTGACTTAATTTCTTTGCTTCCAAGGTAGTACATAGCTATTCAACTTTAGAAGCAATGGCCGTTTTGATGAGACGGACACATATACAGGTTCAAATCTGTTTTGCCCTGTTTTGTCCCATCTTCCAGGACATTTTCTTTCTTTCTATGTTTGATTACTGGATGATATTCATTTTCATATTTTTTTAAACGAGACACGGTAATTCATGAAGCTCCTCTCAGGCCTGAGTCCAAAGATGTTCCTTCCACTCTTAAACAACACCAGAATCCTCAAAATTTGATAGTTTAGATTTTGGAACTATTTATCAATTTCCATCATCATCTCTCTCATCTAAATATACGTATATATTGAGAGATATCTACCCTACCTACCTACCTATCTATCATATCTGTCTGTCTGTTTGTCTGTCTGTCTGTCTGTCTACTTACCTACCTACCTACCTGCCGCCCTGGGTCCTCTGTGGAGAAGGGCGGGATATAAATTTAAATAAATAAATAAATAATACCTACCTACCAACCATATCTATCTATCTATCTATCTATCTATCTATCTATCTATCTATCTATCTATCTATCTATCTATCTATCTATCTATCTATCTATCTATCTATCTACCTACCTACCTACCTACCTACCTACCTACCTACCTACCTACCATATCTATCTATCTATCTATCTATCTATCTATCTATCTATCTATCTATCTATCTATCTATCTATCTATCTATCTATCTATCTATCTATCTATCTATCTATCTATCTACCTACCTACCTACCTACCTATCTACCTACCATATCTATCTATCTATCTATCTATCTATCTATCTATCTATCTATCTATCTATCTATCTATCTATCTATCTATCTATCTATCTATCCATCCATCCATCCATCCACCCACCCACCCACCCACCCACCCACCCACCTACCTACCTACCTACTTACCTACCGTATCTCTCTCTCTCTCTCTCTCTCTCTTTCTTTCTTTCTTTCTTTCTTTCTTTCTTTCTTTCTTTCTTTCTTTCTTTCTTTCTTTCTGCCTACATCTAGCAGGTGAATTGAATAATTGCACAAATATGAACATTGGGGCAGTATAGTTTGGAAAATTGAATTAAAGGAATAGAGAAAGCTAAAGAGATAAGAAGGAATTTTGAAATTAATAGAAAAATTGGCTTGCCTTGATTTGCCTACATATTGTTTAAAGGAGGAAGCTTATATCAGGTACCCATCAAGCATAAATAATTTGTTTTGCCATTGTTTTTTCTAGAATCCATCAGATTCTGTGGGGGGGGGATGCACACATACACACACACAAACACACAAACAGTATATTCGTTCAAATCAGTATAGTTCATTTGTGGCAACAACAATAAAAATGGAAAAAAAAGTAACCTTTTCAGGCTTCCTTGGTCTGAAAATGTCTCAATTTGTGATCGCTGTAGAGCAACTTTGATTCATCCCTTCTATCTCACTTATCCATCCATTTTCATATTAAAATTTCATATAATATGCTATAAAACGTGAAACTGTGAAAAGTATAAATTTTTCATTATTGCCTTCGTGTTGCCTTTGGAGAAAGATAAATACTGAAAGGTGGAAAATTATTTCTGAACTGGTATGTCTGTATTATAATTTTTAAAGTAAGCCACACTTTTACAGCCCCGTTCAGATAAATCCTGGAAGAAAAAACATTTTTTAGACTGAATTACTGACATTATTTTAATTACGCTTCCGTGATTTGCATCTTGCTTTTTTTCTTTTAAAAAAATAATAATTCAGTAAGCCCACTTTTAATTAAGTGGTTATTGCCTTCAGTCAGTTTCATTAGATGTGATTTTATAATAGATCCTAAACTCTAAAATGGAAATAAGTTGTTCAGAGAAAGTGACGATGCTCTTAAAATTAACATTCTCTTGGATTATCGTTGTTTGTCTGCTTAATTTATTTGTTTTCGACGGAGATAATACTTGGTGTTTAAAGCAGATTTGAGCAGGACTGGGCTGCTAGAAGTTCGCCCGGGTGAATAGACAGGAAAAAAATGCTTTAAAAAGTGGGGGGAAAGTTGGCCATGCCCACCCAGTCACATGACCCCCTGAAGCCACGCCCACAGAACCAGCGGAGGTTTAATTTAGATTTCACCACTGGCTTCCCCCCCCCCCCAATGTTTGAATGGGAGGAAAGGGTGAAAGGTGGAATGGGAAGGTTTTGAATGAATATGCTAATATGGGAATAGATAATGGGATGCTAGAAAGAAGCCACCGAGACTCATTGAGCATCTGGTCCCATTTGTAGAACTTTTCTGCACAGCTGAATGATCCATTGGGAAGGTCAAGTAAGAAAGGTTGAACATTGAGTATAAAATGCATTCTTGAATGGCTGTGCAGTTCCTATCCTCCCAAGATGAGGTTAGCAGTGAAAAAGAACCCACTACAGGTAACCATAGGACATAGAATAATAGATGTCTATGGAGAGTCATCCAAGGTCATGGTTGTCCCAAAGGTGTTTTTTTTCAAGAGGCAACTGGACTTTCTGGTTTTTCTTTGAAGGCGTTTCGCTTCTCATCCAAGAAGCTTCTTCAGCTCTGACTCCATTCCCCACCATCCAGCTCTGAGCTGAAGAAGCTTCTTGGATCCATTTCACCCTGCCCGCCATGATGTTTCCTGCATGAAAACACCTCTAAAGGCATTATGAGCCACGGTGGCATAGTGGATAAAGTATGGTACTGCAGGCTACTTCTGCTGCCTGCCGGCTGCCAGAAGTTTGGCAGTTCAAACCTCACCAGGCTCAAAGTTGACTCTCCTCATTCCTCTCCTCTCCTTTCCTTCTCCTTCCCTTCCTCTCTCCTCCCCTCCCTTCCGCTTTTTTTTTCATTTCCTTCCCTTCCTTTCCTCTCCTCTCCCTCTCATCCAATCCCATATTATTTCCCTCACGGTTTAGTTTTATTCGCATTTATACCCCGCCCTTCTCCAAAAAGGACCCAGGGCGGCCCTTTGGACTCTTTAGCCTAGATAAACCACATATTGTGTAGAGATAAAAGCAAGAACATCACTAAATCCATTCCTGCTTTCTTTCTTTTTTCTTTCTGGTATCCCTACCTCACCCCTTAAGTTCACCTTCTGCAGGCGCTGGTTTTAAATGGGTCTGTTCTAATCTAGAATTTTCAAAAGGGCAGGCAAATGAGGAAGGAACTGTCGGACTGCTGGTGTCTTAAAACCTGATCCTGGATTCTGTTTTGAGTTCAACTCTCTGCTTTTTTTTTCCAAGTAGAGAGAAAACTGTGAGACCTCTTGAAGCCCGAGAGTACAACCTCATGTTGTCTCTTAATAGTATTGCCAGGCTTTATCTCTTGGGACAGAAGACTGACACTGGGTTTGTTTTTATGTGCTCAGAATTAGAAGTATTCCTGAGGGCTAGTTCACAGATGCTTGTACATCTCTTCATTATGGTCTAGACCTCTGCAGATATCCATTATAAACATGGGTGAAGCTGATAACACAAAGACTTATTCTCCAGTACAAAAAAAACAACAAAACCATTTGCCCACCAATGCTTCAAAACTGCATGGAATACAAATTCACAAATAGTTTTCAAGCAATTTGATAGCAATAGCAATAGCACTTATATACTGCTTCATAGTGCTTTACAGCCCTCTCTAAGTGGTTTACAGAGTCAGCCTAAGGTCCCCAAACAATCTTGGGTCCTCATTTTACTAACCTCAGAAGGATAGAAGGCTGAGTCAACCTTGAGTTGGTCAGGATCAAACTCCTGATAATGGGAAGAATTAGCCTGTAATAGTGTATTCTAACCACTATGAATGAATGGAAGGAAGGAAGGAAGGAAGGAAGGAAGGAAGGAAGGAAGGAAGGAAGGAAGGAAGGAAGGAATATAGCAATAGCATTTAGACTTTTATACCGCTTCACAGTGCTTTACAGCCCTCTCTAAGCAGTTTACAGAGTCAGCCTATTGGTCCACCTCAACCATCTGGGTCCTCATTTTACCCACCTCGGAAGGATGGAAGGCTGAGTCAACCTTAAGCCTAGTGAGATTCGATCTGCCAATTTGCAGGCAGCCAGCAGTCAGCAGAAGTAGCCTGTAGTACTGCACTCTAACCACTGTGTCACCGTGCCCCTATCTATGTTATCAAGTTGTGTCTTGTTTAGCGACATCCGTGATGCTTTAATCTAGTCTCATATAATTTACAGCACCTGTTCCTGCCTCTTTTTTTTTTTATATAGATTTGAGAGTAGAATAAAATTTGTGGTATTCAGCCGGGAGTGGTAAAAGTAAAAACACAATTCAGTGAAGAATGACTCTTGATGTCTGCATCAGCACAATTTTCTTAGAGGTATTATGGAAGGATCCTGTAGCATCTGATCCTGGATTTGTTGTGATTGTTATTTCCTAGAAGAGTCAATCACTTTGAAATTTCTGAGTTGTACTTACTCAAATATTAACCATGGCTGATTGTGTCTGGCATCCATAAATAGCCAAGACGAGGAAGCTGTTTTCAAGATTCACAATGACATTCTCTCCTTGATGGAGAACCAGAAGAATGCAGAAATGGTCAACCACAGTTCTACAACTTCAGATATAAAATACAATATTTCCAGAGACGGGATTCACCTAATTTGTTCATCTAATTCACCTAATTTCACCTCTCTTCTTTGTGCCACAAAGAAGAGGGAGTCAAACTATTCTCCAAGGCACCTGGGGGCAGGACAAGAAGCAATGGGTGGAAACTAATCAAGGAGAGAAGCAACTTAGAACTAAGGAGAAATTTCCTGACAGTTAGAACAATTAACCTCTGGAACAGCTTGCCTCCAGAAGTTGTGAATGCCCCAACCCTGGAAGTCTTTAAGAAGATGTTAGATAGCCATTTGTCTGAAATGGTATAAGGTTCCTGCCCACGCAGGGGGTTGGACTAGAAGACCTCCAAGGTCCCTTCCAACTCTGCTATTGTATTGTATTAATTTAACAACCGGTACGCCAAGAATCAAAAATGTGAGTGCATGCAGGCTCGCTTCAGTCACGGGCGTGCCTTGAGAACATGCACTCTATGTGAAATACACGCCAATTATATAGAATGGGATAGTTTTGCTCTCATGCCTGCCTTGCACACATGTCAAAAACAGTGATTGTATAGGATGGGATAGCTTCACTCATGCACATGCCTTGCACACATATATGCTGCATCAAAAACACGCCATTTGTATAAGATGGGATAGCTTTGCTCGTGCGCACACATTTATGCTTCATAAACATGGTTTGTCAGAGTTCCAAATAGCATCCAAAAGTAAATCGGAGTCCAAGGCAAAGTATTGCTCAAAGTTCTAATTTATGAAGAGAGTCATGCTGGCACATCTGGGGAAACCCAAATCTGAAAACTTCCTGGTTTTTCCCACCTAGTTGAAAATTCAAGATCTTGGCCCCCACACCCACCACTCCATCCCATGGTCCAATCTCCCACTGCCATGCTGGCAGCTTCCACCCATCCAGTTCCGGTCAGGAGGAGAGACAAAGGATGACCTTGGCTTTCTAGAAAGAATGTTGTTATGGCTACATCGCATCTCACTCTGTACAATCCCCCCTCCCATTTTCCCACAATAGAAAAGGCATAGGAGAAAAATATAAAGTGTGGCAGGCAAAAGATCCGAAAGAAAAAGATGGCTGTGGGCCTGACAGAGTGATTGTATAGGACAGGACAGCTTTGCTCTCACACGCGCCTTGCACACATGCACGCTGAATCAAAAACACGGTGATTGTATAAGATGGGATAGCACCAGGGCAGGTAGCCGGGCCCAGTAGTTACTGTCTGTAACTACTGGTTCACCTGAACCAGTCTGAATCGGCTGAATCCCTCCCCCTGAATATTTCCATTATTTTGCAATAATTCATGCAAAAACAAACCTACTAGGATTGATGATGTTACCTAGTTTGGGTAATAAAAAAACAAGCAAGCTCAGAGAAAAAGCAAGGGCCCCTCACACACCTACATGCAATTATAACCAATGTTCTGAGAGGCAATTTAGAAATCAGTAGCAATTCTTTTCAGACTTAGGTCAAGTTGACAAGTAACTAACTATCATCAGGCGAGTACCTAATATACAAAACAAGTTGATTATCCTTGCAAAAGTCTCCATCGAAAGAAGCACGGCTATCTCTGCTATGTTAGATCACTTATTATTATTATTATTTTTTAAAAATGCGGGCGGTATAAATATCCCTCATTAGTGCAACACAGCCTGATCTGTGAATATTGAATATCGCCAAGTTGAAAATATTATAAATGCTAACTAACCATTTCCAAAGATCAAAGCAATCAACTTGAATAATTTATTTACATGTAATGTTGTGGGGGGGGGGGGGGAAAGAACTTTCAAGAGTTTTCATTTCCATATGTCTTGGGTTTAGATAATTGCCCCTCTGGAGGATTATACCACACAACTCTCTCTCTTGTCTTGACCTATTTTTTCTTCACCCAGGGGTGAAGATTTTTCTGACCTTTTAGTTTACTTCAGCATTTCCACTTCTCCTTGTGTCTTCAATCACAGAAAGATCTTTTCCATCCACACGCAGCTATTTTAAGGACTATCGGCAAAGTCTGATCGTCGTTATCTGTTTGATTTTTTTTCTTGTTTTAAATTAATGATGCGTTACTCACCGGGAAGCCTTTGGAACTGTGGAAAAGCTACCCTTATAAAAACACCACGGCTCAGCCAAGAAGTCGTATTTGTTTTTATCCCATTGGCTGCTGAATTTCCTTTGATTGGATCCACATAATGTAGGGGCTCAACGATATAAGATGATGGATTTGTTGGCCTGAAAAGCCAGCAGTCCAGGTTCAAGACCCGAGCACTACAGGATGGTGTGAGCTCCCATCCTCGCTTCAGCTCCTGCCCACCTAGCAGTTCAAAAGCATGCAAATAGAATGGAATGGAGTGGAGTGGAGTGGAATGGAATAGGATAGAATAGGATAGAATTCTTCATTGGCCAAGTGTAATTGGACACAAAAGGAATTTGTCTTTGCAAGTAGATGAATAGGTACCACTTCAGTGGGAAGGTCATAGCATTCTCTGTGCGTTTGGCCACACCACCACGGAAAATGTTTTCAGACAATGCTGCCTTTGTCAGCCAAGAAACAGAGGTGAGCGTTAAGCCTGAAAAGTCAGACATAATTGAACAGGGAAAAGCTTTACCTTTTTTATCCACATAATAATGGACCTATAAGTAGTCCTTGGCATACAACCAGAATTGGGCCACAGATGTCTGTTGCTAAGCAAGACAACTGTTAAGTGAATTTTGCCCTGTTTTATGACTTTTCTGGCCACTGTTGTTAACCAAACCATTGCAGTTGTTAAGTTAGGCTTCTCTGTTGACTTTGCTTTTCAGAAGGTTGCTACTGTGTCATTTAATTTAATTTATTTGAATTTATAACCCGCACCTTCTCCTAAAAAAGGACCCATATCTTAAACCATGCATGGATTTAAAATGCAATGCAAATATATACAGACATGATTCTTTTGGATCTTTGGCCTGCCACATTTTCTCTTATTCAACTATGCATTTTCTATTGTGGGAAAACAGGAGCGGGGATTGTATGGAGTGAGATGCGATGTAGCCATAACAAAATTCCTTTCTAGAAGGCCAAGGTCATCCTTTGTCTTTGTATCTCTGCACCTGACCGGAACTGGATGGGAGGAACTTTCAGCATGGCAGTGGAAGATTGGACCGTGGGATGGACTGGTGGGTGTGGGGGCAGGATCTTGAACTTTCAACTGGGTGGGGGAAAACCAGGAAGCTTTCAGATTGGGTTTTTCCCAGATGTGCCAACATGGTTCTCTTCATAAATTGGAACTTTGAGCAATACTTTACCTTGGACTCTGATTTAATTTTGGATGCTATTTGGAAACCTGGCAAGGAGTGTATTTTGGGGAGAAAAAGCAGAAAACTAGACTCCTTTCATAGAGGATTAAAATAATAAATAAGTAACTGCAGCCTGTGTTTTTTTAATGACTTCTCTAGTTCTGTTGTTCCTCTCTGGGCATATAGTTTTCTCATCTCTCTCCCTTTTTCCTCTTTCTTGTTATATTTGATCTCCTCCGAAAAAGCACTCGCTCTAAGCATGCACCAAACCCAAACTCCGAGATAGCGTTATAAGCATAATATCTGTAAATTATTTAAATTTCTTATCATACATTTTAATTTCGTACTGAGCCCCTCGCTAATCTGACACGAAGTTAAGCACGCTTCCGCGAGATCTCCCATCTTTGTGAGTTTTAAAGCAGGGCAGACTGGCGACGTAATCTTCTCAACTTCCAGCTTCTTAATTCCACTGTGAAATAAATTTAATACTGGAGGAGATTTAAAGCACTTACATTTGCCAAACGCGGAAAGCGCTAATAAATTCATCTAGAAAGCTGCTTTTGCATGGTTAAATGGTAATACAGTAGAGAAACTAGATTTGAGTTTCCTGTGAGAATTTTTTTTTTTTCCAAGGGAACATAATTTCTGCTATAATAAGTTTCGGGTTTTCGCTTGATGCGGAGACAGCCTCCAGTATTGGATATCTGAAATGTTCAGTTTTCTTGAGACTGAACAAGGATATTTAAAAAAAAATCAACTCTTGTATAATTATCTCTGTGTTACCAATAAAAACAGTCTGATTCACAGATTTTCCCCTTCGCTGTCCACTAAAGGATGCAACTGGGGAAAGGTCTCAGAAATGTCAGGGAAGAAACCCAAAGTTTCAGCTCTGGTATGACAATAAAATTAATAAGAGCAGGGTCATGAAAAGAGTCAAGGCCAGCCACTTTCTTAATTGTTCCTTATTATTTTCTTACCATGGATGTTTTAATGCTGCATAGGGTCTTTTGCATTTCTTTAAAAAAAAATGTTGATAACCTCTAGAAGCCCTGGCAGATTATGGCAGCATAAACATTAATTAATGCCAAGAGTTTAGCAACCAGAAAACAGCAAGGAACTTAATTTAGCAGGAACTGAATAAAGCAAGATTCCTAACATGGACTGTTCCATAAAGTTCACATTTAGAGTACCATGAGATTCATGAGCCCAGCTTTAGCTGACAGTCCTTAGTTGCTCTACTCTGAAAGGAAACTCAAGTAATTATTTATGTGAAAGTTGGACTATAAGAAAGGCTGAGCACCAAAGAATTGAGGCCTTTGAATGATGATGCTGGAGAAGACTCCTGCGAGGCCCTTAGACTGCAAGGTGCTCAAACCAATCAGTCCTAGAGGAGACCAACCCTGACTGCTCTTCAGAAGGCCAGATCCTGAGGATGAAACTCAAATGCTTTGGCCACCTAATGAGAAGGAAGGACTCACTGGGGAAGAGCCTCATGCTGGGAAAGATGGATGGCAAAAGAAGAAGGGGATGACAGAGAAGGAGGTGGCTGGATAGAGTCACCAAAGCAGTTGGCATGAGCGTAAATGGACTCCAGAGGAGGGTAGAGGACAGGAAGATCTGGAGGAACATTGTCCATGGGGTCACGGTGGGTCAGTCATGACTTCAACAACAATAGGAAGATGTTTCTGAGAGAGGAACCACATACATTGATGAGTTTGTTGCAAGGATTCCATCACTCCGTGCTTCTTGGTTCCCTACCGAAAACTTTATTTCACCCAGACAGCAGGCTGCATTTGCAATGGTGGAGGTGTTTGGGGAAGGCAGCAGGGGGATGGGGAAGGATGGCAGAGGAGCTGCTTTCAAGCCATTAGAAAAGATATCCAATCCAACTTCTTTGTGTGTGTGTGTGTGTGTGTGTGTTTGAGAGAGGGAGGAAGGAGGGGAAGGGAGAAGAAAAAGAAAGAAGGAAACTTCTTTCGCAAAGGAGAAAAACAAATGCTGTCGCTTTAAATTGGAACTGAGCATGCCCGGCTGTGGAATTCTGGGAGTTGAAGTCTACAAGTCTAAAAAAGTTTGAAACCCACCACGGTGTCAGTGCCTCACCAGCCATAAATGTCACCGCACGTCACTGATCCTATGTCAAGATTCCAACTGACAAACCCAACCAACTGTTGAGACGATCCAATCTCTTAATGCAAAACTTTATTGAGTACCTCATTTCAGCACAGAATTAAAGCAAAACCAGCTCTGACAAGCAAAGCCATTGGGGAAGCCAGATTCATGTAACAACCGTGTTAGTAGTTTCACAAGTGCAGTGATTCACTTAACAACAGTGGCAAAGGGGCAAAACTCACTTAAATATTTCACTGAGCAACAGAAATGTTGGGCTTGATTGTGGTCATTAACGACCCTGTGATTCACATAATGATGGCACCCCTTCGTTTAACAGCTATGGCAACAAAGGTTGCAAGATCAGACATGGCTCTCTTAATAACCGCTTTGCTTAGCAGCAGAAATTCTAGTCCCAATTGTGGTCATAACTCCAGGGCCACCTGTATATATTTGCATTGCATTTTAAATCCACGCACGGTTTAAAATAGCAAACGGCACGGTAGCACATCAGAAAGGGACGGCAAATTGTTGGATCTTCAAATGCTATTGGATCGTGGTTTCATCATTCCTGGCAGCTAACATTAGAGCATAATCGGAATTCCACATCCAAGTTTCCTACCCCTGAATTAAGGACTGACATTTTTTTTTTTTTGATTCCAGAATGTGCTGTTCCCTCAGCCTTCCGAAACGATCACCCTTTGCCTTCATCCAAGCTGGGATGGAAAGATAAACGCTTCTTCCAACCATTCACACCACCGATCCCAAGCGCATCCCTCGGTTTTGCATTCCGCCTTCTAAAATGACATGTCATCGAAAGAATAGAACGGCGGCCCACTTTTCCTGTAAAATCCCCTCCATCCTTCCCTCAATAGCCCGGGCACCGTTCCTAACCAACGGAAGATAGATTTAAGAGAGCCATTCTTCATCCACCAGGAAATAAAACCATAACAAGTGGTTTTAATTGCTAATGCACTTGCCTTAACAGGGCCATTGGAGGCAATTGTGTTATCAATAATTACTGAGATATGGTTAAGGAAGGGAGCGAAGCTTGGCTGTTTCCATCCAAATTGTCTGCTCTGTCCAATTGCAAAGTATAATGTTTTCTGAAGGTTGAGGTTTATGAGAGCAGTTTATTATGCCTGCCAAGCAGTGTTTTAGTCCGCTATTGTTTCTCTTCCAAGTGGATAGCAAGTGCAGGAGCTGCAATTGGGCTCCGGGGACCCCGTCTCTACTACTTGGTTAACCTTGTGACATCCCGCTAAAAAGCACCAGCATCGTTTTTGGGAAATACATAATACATGAACTTCTCTGATTGTTTAGCATTGATCAGCACTTGAATAAATTGAGCCACTGTCATACAGCAGGGGAGCCTGGGATGAGTTTTATTTTATTTTTATTTCATTTGATTTCATTTGATTTCATTTAAATAATCCCCTTGTAGTGGATCAAGTGGCTTAGCGCTTTCTTCTGAAACAGAAAGTCAATTTAAACGGTGGCCACAGCGAAACATCCCTCTTACAAAAGAGGAGAAAAATTGTTGGGGAGCCCGATTGTTTTGACGGTACGCAACGTCCCATTTTCCTTCCTAGATGAGTCTGCCGATATGGATTTGTTTTCAGACTTCTTGTCTTTGGCGTTGTCAGATATGTCTATCTTTGCATTTTTTTTTTTCTCTCTCTCTCTCTCCTCCGCACTGAAACCCAGGTAGGCTCTCTAGGAAGATAATTGGATGGTGTGTCAACAGGCAAACCAATATAATTTGCCTGCTTTAGTGCTCGACAGGAGATAGCATTAAGAATTCCAGCCTTGACTCTAAACCCCCCACCCCCCAAAAAACGATTCATGCATGTATTGCAACAGATGGATGGATGAATAAGATAGATGGATGGATGGATGGATGGATGGATGGACGGACGGACGGACGGACGGACAGAGACAGACAGACAGACAGACAGACAGACAGATAGATAGATAGAGGATGGATGAATGGATAATGGTTGGATAATAGATAGTTGGATAAGATAGATAGATAGATAGATAGATAGATAGATAGATAGATAGATAGATAGATAGATAGATAGATAGATAGATAGATAGATAGATAGATAGATAGATAGATAAAGGATGGGTGACTGGATAATGGATGGATATTAGATAGTTGGATAAGATAGATGATAGATAGATAGATAGATAGATAGATAGATAGATAGATAGATAGATAGATAGATAGATAGATAGATAGATAGATAGATAGATAGATAGTTGGATAAGATAGATAGATAGTTAGAGAGATAGATAATGGATGAATATGATGCACAGATAGCTGCAGGAATAATAGATGGATGGATATGATGGAAAGAGGGAGGGATGGATGGTTCGATGGATGGATGGATTAACAGACAGACAAATGAATACTTTCCTGTATAAAGATACATTCCAAAAGGATATAAACAATTAAAATCATAAATTTAACTGCAATAAATAATATTACAATAAATAATTGAAGAAATAACACAATGTTTTCCAACTAAAATGGCCATGATTGTATTGCTTTAGTGTGTGTTTTTTCTCAAACAACTCTGCTTTTGACCAATAGACAAAATTGTGTTTGAGATAGGTTTACTGTGTTTGAGATAGGTTTACTGGATCAGTCAGGCGGGGGGAAAGGCGATATTGATAGAAGGTGAAGGTTTGTTTGTGGCTTGGGATTTTTTTTTATTATTATTATTATCCGATCCTAGTTTGGTGCCTCTCTGTTGAATGAAAAGGGTTGTGTTGTAAATCAGATATCATGCCTTCTCAGCTGGGTTTCCAACTGAATTCCAATAGGAATTCTAAAGGAATTCCAATTAGTTCCTCGGATGTTTATGCTTCCCACATTGTGGGAGAAGAAGCATGGGAGAGAGGTCAGAGAGATGCACCTGGATAGAGGTGCAATTCCCAAAATGTATTTTAAGAAAATTGGGCTCCCAAGCTGCAAGATACATCGTTTCATGAAGATTCTGTCCAACTCTCTCAAAAAGAAAATAAAAGCAATGGAAGAAATAAATTGGGTTATGAATTTAGCATCGTTAAAATACCCAAATAAACAAGGGTTTTGGCATTTCTTTGCACTGCATTAGGGACGTGGTGGGTCAGTGGTTAAGATGCTGAGCCTGTCAATCAGAGAAGGTCAGCAGTTCAGCAGTTTGAATCCCTAGCACTGCGTAATGGAGTGAGCTCCCGCTACTTGTCCCAGCTTCCGCCAATCTAGCAGTTCGAAAGCATGTAAAAATGCAAGTAGAAAAATAGGAACCACCATTGGTGGGAAGGGAACAGCGTTCCATGCACCTTTAGCATTCAGTCATGCCAGCCACATGACCATGGAGACGTCTTCGGACAGTGCTGGCTCTTCTGCTTTGAAACGGAGATGAGCACCACCCCCTAGAGTCAGGAACTACTATCACATATGTGTGAGGGGAACCTTTATTTTTCACCTTTAGAGCTACCTATCTCTTAAGGGCATCTGCTGTGGGATTTTAGGAAAAGCTGAGGGCTGCTTTCCAAGAATATGCTTCTCCATTTCTCATCGAGGGAAATATAATATCCTGCCTTTTTAACATTTCTCAAAATACTTCATTCGTTTAGGAGAGGGGTGGGGGCTAACTTTTTACTGTACAAATGCCTTTCATTTCAGGTCCACGGTGCATAGTCCGAATAAGGTGGAGGAGGCTTATCAGAAACACAGAACGAAAGTGTGTCCTTGATTTGTAGTTTACACACTTATTGATACCTCTTCCTTGTCATATGGAAAATGGCTCCCCAGATGCTAGCTACTCCTGCCAAAGTGCTTAAGTCTCCTCACTATTGATGGCACTTCCTAAGAGATGGAGGATCTTTAATTCATTCTGGAGTTAGTTGGGCGGTTTGCAACCTCGTTGCAGGTAGTCCTTGACTGACAGAGTTCATTTAGCGACCGTTCAAAATTACAATGACACTGAAAAAAACAACCCCTGACTTATGGTGGTTGCAGCATCCACCATGGTCCTGGGTTAAAAATTCAGACGCTTGGCAATGGACTCATATTTATGACACATTGCAGCGTTCTGGGATCAACACAGGATTCCCTTTTGCAACCGTCCAACAAGCACAAGTCAACGGGGAAGCCGTGTCGTTAACTTAACAACTGCCCTGCTTCATTTAACAACAGTGGCAAGAACGGTCGCATGATGAGACCCAAAATAATAATCCCCTAATAAATGGCTCACTTAGCAACAGAAACCTTGAGCTCAATTGTGAGCATACGTCAAGGACTTCCTATATTATCCATAACATCTTGGTTTTCATTTTCTTTATGCCTGAAGTCCTCCCCCATTACAGGAGATATGTTCAGGGGTGGGATTCAGCCGGTTCGGACGAACCGGACGCTGATTTTAGATGTGGTTCTCCAAACCGGTAGTTGCAAGGACTGGCTGGCCCTGCCCACCATTTCCCTTCCTCTCCATGAAGCCCGTTTTGGATGCTAGGTAAGTGCAGGGCCTGCACGGAAGTTCTGGGTGGGTGAAAAACGGGCCTCCCAGAAGTTCTGGAAGTGTGAAAACAGGCCCATTTCCAGCTTCCAGAGGGGCTCAGGGGGAGGCCTTCTTCACCCTCCTGGAGGCTCAAGCAAAGCCTCCAGAGCCTCGGGGGGGGCAAAAACACCCTCTCCCCCCCCCACCATAGTGCAGGGCCCACCATGGCCACAGCCACAGCCACCAGGGAGAGAACCAGTTGCTAAAATAGTTGAATCCCATCCCTGGATACGTTCATGGTCTCCTTTTTCCTCTCAAGCTGCATTCTCGGAGCTCCTGTTTAGAATTCCGATGCTCGGTCTTCTTTGTGGTTTGGCCATCGGCCAACTGGCTGATCCAGCTAGCCGAACCCAAGCGACAGGGAGGGGTGGGAAAACATCAATCCCATCCCACATGTTGTAATTCCCAGCCTGAGCGAATATGCACGGTTTTCGTCATCCTGACTATAATTCTTGACTTTCTTCACAAACTTTTATTTTTGTCTTTTTTTTCTTCTTTCGGGGAGGATACTGTTGATTATTAGTGTCCCAAATGGGCTTGGAAAACGTTGCGACACATGATAATGGCAGCAATTTCTGCAATTCAGTCATTTTCACTCGGTGATGAAAGGTTAAATTGTTTTCGACTCAGATGCTTCCAGAGTTTGCTTCGCAGCCTGCTAAAAAGATTGCAGTCCTCTAAATATGCATTTCTTGTCCCCTGCGCTATTTTGTGCTTTGATGATTTTTTTTGGGGGGGGGGTGAGGAGGGAGAGATGGAAGGGAGAGGCAAATTGTCAGCCCAATGGCTTTCATTGTGTCCAATGTCGGTGGTCCGGAGCTTTTTTTTTTTTCTTCTTCTACTGTTTTTCTCAAACAACGAACAACCTCTTCGCAGTTGAAAGGTGTCCGTTGTGTTTTTCAGAAAAGGAACAAAGAACGTTAGCTATTTTTAAAATTCAATTTAGTCTTTCGCCGTTCACTTAAAACATATTTTTTTTTCAACAAGCTGGTCTTGCGTAATAGTTTAGACTTTTGTAATATAGCTTCTGCCAAACACGTAAATGGATGTTAGATTTTTAGGGGGAATTTTAGCACAGGCTGTGATTTAATTCTGTTTTACCTATTTATTGTATTTATTGTATTTTTATTATTGTTCGTTTTAAATTCCTGTGCACCGCCCTGGGTCCATTTCGGTGGAGAACGCGCGGTATATAAATTGAAATAAATTAAATTAAATTAAATTAGTTTAAAATATTCTTTCTCTATATGACAGAGTCCATGCACTGCAGACTAAAACAGCTTAATTATTATTCTTTTTATTTAAAAAAAAATCTCCTTATGGAACTTAGGGAGTTATAGATCTTTGAGAGAAAGCATCTTAAGTTCTGAATCTTTTATGATAAGGTAAAGGTACTGTGCACATCGTTCCTGACTCTAGGGGGCGGTGTTCATCTACTTTTCAAAGCTGAAGAGGTAGCACTGTCCAAAGACGTCTCCGTGGTCATGACTAAATGCTGAAGGCACACAGAACGCTGCTACTTTCCCACCAAAGGTGGTTCCAATTTTTCTACTTGCATTCAAACTGCTAGGTTAGCAGAAGCTGGGACAAGTAACCGAAGCTCACTCCATTACGCGGCACTAGGGATTTGAACCGCCAAACTGCCAACTTTTCTGATCGACAAGCTCAGCGTCTTAGTCACTGAGCCACCACATCCCTTTTATGATACCAGACTATAATTCCCAAGCTCTTTGAGAGAAAGCTGTGGCGACTGCTTTATTATTCTTACTGTTCTTATTATGAAATTCAGGCAAGCTGGTGGGATAGTTATTGTATACGTAAAGTCTGCCAATTTATCAGCATTTCAGGAATGAGAACAATATCCTTCATGATTACCAAAAGGTGGAGAACCTATGTTGCAAACTCTCATGCTCATTTGCCCTATTGATTCAGATCATGGTTAGTGAGGATTCTAAGGTTTTTACCTACCTACTACCTATCTACCTACTTACCTACTTACCTACCTACCTACCTACCTACTGTACCTCATCTATCTATCTATCTATCTATCTATCTATCTATCTATCTATCTATCTATCTATCTATCTATCTATCTATCTATCCATCTATCTATCTATCATCTATTCACCTACCTACCTGTCTGTCTATATTCTTTCTATCTATCTATCTATCTATCTATCTATCTATCTATCTATCTATCTATCTATCTATCTATCTATCATCTATTCGTCTGTCTGTCTATCTATCTATCTATCTATCTATCTATCTATCTATCTATCTATCTATCATCCATCCATCCATCCATCCATCCATCCATCCATCCATCCATCCATCCATCTATCTATCTATCTATCTATCTATCTATCTATCTATCTATCTATCTGCATAGTTTTCATTTATCTATCATTTTGCTTTTGGTGAATTCAAGTCAATGTTGAAACATCTCTGCTGTTTTCTTGACAAAGTTTTCAGAAGTGGTTTGCCATTGCCTTCTTCCTAGGGCTGAGAAAGATTGACTGGCAGACATTCATCCAGCTGGCTTCATCTCTAAGGCAGGACTAGAACTCCTTGTCTCTTCGTTTCTAGTCTGATGCCTTAAGCACTAAGCCAAACTTAACTCCCTCTTTGGCTGCACATGTTATACGAATGCATGGCGAAGAGATTGCAGAATGGTAAAAAGGGAGTTTATTGGCTGAGGATATTGTGAAAAGAAATCTTTAATTCACACCACCCATATGCCAATTATTCAGGTGTTATGACTTTTATCGGTGGAAGCGTAGAAGATTTTCATAGCTAAAATAAACTCAAGGTTCTGTCTCTGTTATGAATGAGAACAAAAGCAGCGTCTGTATTGGAAATATGTGATCTGTGAGTACGGAACTTGTGTTTTATTTCTTTACACACACACAAAGAAAGGAAGGAAAACCATTTGCACTGGCCATATTTTATACCAAATTATTCCTTGCTGCTCTTTGCGTGGTTTTGAAAGTGTGTCTAACCACGTCAGGGTGGAGGGATAGCAGAAGAACTATATTAAAAAGGCAATAATGTGGTTACTCTCTTGACATTCTTTTGGGGGAAGTGTATGCCACCATTTGCTAGGTCAGTGGTGGCTCCCCTCATGTAGTGTGAGGAATTAATGAAGTGTTAAAAGCCCCTGGATTAATCCATATGGGTGCAAGTTTAAAGCAGCTCTTATGCCGAAGGCATTAAAAGACGGAGCAGATCCTTCTGAACTTCAGGCCCTGGATGCAAAGCTGGGTCAGCAAATGGTGAATCCTGATGGATTCCATTATTATGATTGTTATTTTAATTGCCATCCCTTTTATGATGTCGGTGGTCTTGTTGTCTAAAGATCTTGAGGGCTCCTTGTGATGAGAGCACAAGAGCCACTGCTATTCTTCCTCCTTTCCCTTCTACTCCTCCACACCGCCAATTGTTCTGTCTTCAAGCCACCCACACGATTTTGCCACACGTACTTCCTTCCACCTGCTCTCTCCTGCTGTCTTCTCCCTTCTCCCTCCTGCCTGGATCCCCTGCTGTTTTTTTTCCTCCCAGCCTCTTCCTCCTCCATGCAGGAGTTCCTGCTGAGTGTTCTTCATTTCCCTCCCCCCTCCTGTTATTGTTTGCATGCATCCAACACTTTTTTAATTTGCTAAGTTTGTAACTCAGCTGCTTTTTCTTTCTTCTTCTTCTCTCTCTCTCTTTCTTTTTCGTTTTTCTTTCTTTCTTTCTTTCTTTCTTTCTGTCTTTCTTCAATTTCCCTTTCCTTCCTTCTTTCTTTCTCTCCCTCTCTTCCCTTTCCCCTTCATTCCTCCTTTCTTTCTCTCCCTCTCTTCCTTTATTTATCCTCCCTCCCTCCTTTCTTTTCTTTTTTCTTTCTTTTCTTCCTTCTTTCTTTCTCTCCCTCTCTTCCTTTTTTATTTATCCTCCCTTCTTTCTTTTCTTTTTTCTTTCTTTCCTTTATTTTTTCCTTCCTTCTCTTCCTCTCTTCCCTTTCCCCTTCATTCCTTCTTTCTTTCTCTCCCTTCCTTTTTTCTTTATCCTCCCTCCTTTCCTTTCTCTCTTTTTTCTTTCCTTCCTTCTCTTTCCCTTTCCTTCCTTACTGATTTCTCTCTCTCTCTTCATTTATTTATCCTCCCTCACTCTCTTCCTTTTTTCTTTATCTCTCCCTCTTTTACTTTCTTTCCTTCCTTTCTCCCTCCTTCTTTTCTTTCTTTCTTTCTCTTTCTGTTTTTATCTTTCCCTTTCTCTCTCTCTTTCCCTTTCCTCCTTTCTTTCCTCCTTTCTTCCCCCCTTCCTTTTTCTCCCTCCCTCCCTTCTTGTATTGTGTTGCCACTAACCCTGTTTGGACACCACCTCACCAGGCATCAAAATAGTCTTGTCCTGGGTACGGCTGGGCACAGCACAAACCCTTTACAAGCCAAAGAGACACGCATGTGCCTTGTTCCAGATTCACCATTTGCTTTACATCGACCAGAGTAACTTCTCTGAGCACCAGTCCCTGTTTCACTCATTGGACTAAAGAGGGATTAGGGAAGCTCTGCTTTCAATTGAGCGCTCTTTCTGCTGCATTTGGTAAGGCAGGGATCATTGTGGGTTTTGAGAATGTGAGACTTAAGCCCTCTGCTAACCTTAAACATCCTGATCTGGGTTTAAATCATTTGAATACGTTTAGTGTTCTCTTAATTATCTCAACACTCCACCTACTTAGCAAGTCAGCATATTCGGTCCCCAGGATGAACTGAGGCTATTATTTAAAATGACTATGAGGCGTCTTTGCCCTACTCTATTTTACAGGCATGCATCATCACACAATGGGCAATTTTGAAAGCCTATGTGTATGCATGTATGTATACACACAAACACACACACAAACACACACACACACACAGTGTTCTTAGCTCCTTGATCACGGGATTCTGGCTTGTCAGTTCAGCAATTGTCCCTTGTAATTAAAATCCAATACTGCTTTCCCAGAAATTTTGCTTACAGTTTGCTATTTCTTGAATGGTACATTTTTCCTGTTTTCATCTGAAGCACTTAACTGGGTAGCTTTCAAGTATAGTGAGACTGTGACTTTGCTTACAGCCTGATAAGAGAGGGAGGGAGGGAGGGAGAGAGAGGGAGGGAGGAAGGAAGAGAGAGAGAGAAGGAGAGAGGGAGGAAGGGAGGGAGGGAGAGGGAGAGAGGAAGGAAGAGAGAGAGAAGGAGGGAGGGAGGGAGAGAGAGAGAGGGAGAGAGGAAGGAAGGGAGAGGAAGGAAGAGAGAGAGAAGGAGAGAGGGAGGGAGGGACGGAGGGAGAGAGAGGGAGAGAGGAAGGAAGAGAGAGAGAAGGAGAGAGGGAGGGAGGGAGGGAGGGAGGGAGAGGGAGAGAGGAAGGAAGAGAGAGAGAAGGAGAGAGGGAGGGAGGGACGGAGGGAGAGAGAGGGAGAGAGGAAGGAAGAGAGAGAGAAGGAGAGAGGGAGGGAGGGAGGGAGGGAGAGAGAGGGAGAGAGGAAGGAAGAGAGAGAGAAGGAGAGAGGGAGGGAGAGAGGGAGGAAGGGAGAGTGAAAGAGGGAGAGAGAGAGCATTTTCTTCTTCTTTTAGATTTCAGTTCCTGTAAAATTCAGAGTGCAAATCAATCATGTGAGTGAAGTATATAAATGGGAATCTTTCTAATAGTTTATGATTAATTGCCTACCTGGGGAATATGGAAAGTCAGGGAGGGGAGAAGCTCCTTCCATAACAGTTCAAGCAAAACGTTCTCCTGATGGAATTTGTGAAGGAATCCCCCCTCACCCCCCAAAAAATATACTCCTGGAGCAGTGGTGGGTTTCAAATTTTTTTAGAACCTATTCTGTAGGTGTGGCCTATTTTGTGGGCGTGGCTTGGCAGTCATGTGACAGGGTGGGAGTGGCCACCTTTTAAAATGTGGTGAAACTCATTTAACAACGCTCTTGCTTAGCAACCAAAATTTTGGACTCAATTGTGATGATAAATTCTTTCTTTAATTCTTTCTTTCTTTCTTTCTTTCTTTCTTTCTTTCTTTCTTTCTTTCTTTCTTTCTTTCTTTCTTTCTTTCCTTTCCTTTCCTTCCCGTTGGGTCACTGGCAGCGGCGGGCCAGATTTACTTCCAGGTACGCCGGTGGAACCCCCTCTCACCGGTTCTCTAAATTTCACCAACCGGCTCTCGCGAGTAGGTGCGAGCCTGCAGAAACCCACCACTGTCCTGGAGAAAAGCAAAGTAGAACGCTTGAAAATTCATGGTGTCTGTCTCGCTTACTTTGGTCATATCATGTGAGGGAATTCACTGGACAATGCAATTATGCTTGGAAGAGTTAGCCATGAAAGGGAAACCAAGCATGACCAAGAGCATGGTGGCTGGATGTTGTGGCCTGCCAACAGCCAGTGGAGCTGGCAGCAGATTAAGACAGTGAGGAGGTTGGGGAGGAACCTGGGCCAGTCCTGGAGTCTGGGGAAGGCTCTGATGAGGGCTCTGTGTTGGAGGCAGAGAGGGGGCCAGAGCCTTATGCCAGTTATCAGTTGGCCATCATTAGGGCAGAAGAACAGCTGGAGCCTGTTCACAGTGTGCACATGCACAGAGTTGCCAGACGAAGGGAAGAGCTAAAGAACAGGGGTCGACTGGGGAGTAAAGCCACAGGTGGACAGTGAATGTCCCCTCCCAGAGGAAATAAAAGAGGAGCGAAAGGGGAGGGGAGTTTGCAGGAGACAATTAGTCCAATTCATGAGGGTGAAAGATCTCTTCCTGACTTCTTGCCAAGTATTGTCTGCTACAGAGTGGCGTTTGGAAGATATCGGCCTGGCAACTCTGCAAACCTGAGAAAGGCCTGTAGTTGTGAAATCTCTTGAAAGACTGTTGGCTGGAACTTTGCTGGAGAGGAATTCCCTTTAAACTAAATCAAAGGGGTTTTATCCAGAGAAGGAGTCGATCTTCATGGTAGTGAATTCTAGGGATAACCTGGTGGCTGACAATTCTAAACTGGAGGATGAGCACATTCAGAGCTCACCATAATCTAGTGTGTAAGTCATGCATGACCAAATATGACTGCTTCCATTGGCTGCTATATCATGAGTGGACATGTATGTGCAGTAATAATAATAATAATAATTTTTTAATTTATAACCCACTCTCTCTCCCCGAAGGGACTCGAGGCGGGGCCCTCGCTATCAAAGTTTTGTTTAGCCATCAACTCTAGGCCCCTTTTAGGCTTCCATATTTAAAATTCCTTCTTGGAAGTGTTATATCCTCGACCTGCGACCGGTCTCGAGATACGACCGGCCGCAGATCTTCCAAGCTGCCTCTAGGGGCCTTGGCAACAGACAGTAGCAAGGCAGCCAACTGACAGACGCGCCTGATTGGCTGCGGCGCGCCTGGCCCTTGCTGCAGCCTGATTGGCTCCCCCTTTGACAGCTCCAAATATAAAGAGCTGTCAAAGCGCGGGAGCCCCCGTCTACCGCCTATTTCTTTTACTGAACCTATCTTTTTCTGTAAGCTTGCCTAGCTAATAAAGGCAGTTGTTTTTGAGTAAACCTGGCTCGGACTCCCTCCATTCTCCACCGTGCAGAGAATCTAACACTGGCGACGAGGGCTGGGGCCAGGCAGAGCTCGAATTGCTGAGGGAAGGGATTTTCCTCACAAAATTTTTATTACATTTTTTTTTCTTTTGCGGTACGATCGCTATGGGTTCCGTTCCTCCCTTCGCTCCGTTCGACTCGGCGAAGGAGTCCTGGGTGTCCTTTATGGCACGATTCGAATGCTTCGTGCTGGCAAATGACTACGGGGCGCTGCCCCCGGCGCGAAAATTGGGCCATTTCCTCGGCTGCGGCGGCACGGAGTTGTTCGCCACGGCTCGCACTGTGGCCGCGCCGGCCGAAGTATATGACGTGCCGTGGGACACGTTAATCGAACGACTCAGGGCCCACTACGCCCCGGTGCCGTCTAAAATGACCCACCGCTTCGCTTTCAGGAAGTGCCTCCAGAAGCCTGACCAGTCGGTGGCCGAATTCCTGAAGGCACTCCGCATGGCCGCTATTCCGTGCGTCTTCGCCGCGGAGTTCTTGGCCGAGTCCCTACTGGAACAATTCATCTGGGGCCTCAGAGAAATTCGCCTCAGAAGGCGCCTGCTGGCCCGAGCTGAGCTAACCTTGGAACAGGCTGTAGACGAGGCTCGGGCATTCGAGATGTCCGAGTCCTCGGCCCTGGACAGAGACTCTGACCGCCACCCGGCCGCACGCGCGTGCCTGGTAGAGGAGGACGGGGATCCTGACGAAGACCCTGACGAGGATGACCAGGTCGCCTATATTAGGCCCACCGGCCGCAAGCCGCCCATGCCGGCTGCCTACCGATGTCTGGGCTGCCGGGGTAAGCACCCTCGAGCCGATTGCCCGTTCAAGGAGGCCATCTGCCGCCGCTGTGGCCGAAAGGGGCACCTGGCCGCTGCTTGCCGCGCCGCCGCGCCCGCGGAAGACCAACCCTCCCCCGAGCCCCAACGCCGCTCCGGAGAGGACCGTAGACGACCAGCGGCCAACCCACCCACCCAACGCCGCCGGGGCAGACGCCAGCAGCCGCAGCCGTCCGGCTGTTTTGCCTTGACCGACGACAACTCTCCGCTGGAAGCCCGGCCCGACCGTACGCGGCTCAGGACAGTTGTGAAGCTGGAGGGGGTGGGGGTCCGCATGGAGGTGGACTCTGGCTCGTCTCGGTCCATCATTTCCCGGGCACAGTTGGCCAAGCTACGCCCCGGCTTTTCCTTAGATGAATTGTCCCCCCCACTCACTGTTCTGAGGGACTATCAGGGATCATCTATCCCCACCCTGGGCCAGATTTCCCTGGGGGTGGAGTACGGGGGTTTCAAGGGGCCCTTGCCTATTCTGGTGGTTTCTGACCCCCTGGCGGCCATCATCGGCCTGGATTGGTTTCCCGCCCTTGGCCTGTCAGTGCAGGGGGTTCATGCTATACCCGCCTCCTCTCCCATCTCAGGGGTTTTGGAGGAGTTCGCTGACGTGTTTGACGGTCGGCTTGGCTCGTACGTAGGCACCCCTGTCTCCTTAAATCTTGACCCCCAGGTTGCACCCATTAGGCTCAAGGCCCGCAGGCTGCCGCTCGCCTTGAAGCCCAAGGTTGATGCCGAACTTGACCGGCTGGTGGCGCAGGGCGTGCTCGAGCCCGTTGACCAGGCAAAATGGGAGACCCCCATAGTGGTCCCCATCAAGCCCGACGGGTCGGTGCGGATCTGCGCTGACTATAAGTCGACCATCAACCGTGGGCTCCAGGCGAACCCATATCCAGTCCCTGTGGTGCAAGACCTGCTCCATTCCCTGGGGCAGGGCCGCATATTTGCGAAACTGGATATGGCCCAGGCCTATCAACAGCTCCCGGTGGACGAGGCGGCTGCGGAGGCGCAGACCATCGTCACCCACCGGGGGGCTTTCCGTTGTCGCAGACTCCAATTCGGTGTGTCCGTCGCCCCGGGAATCTTCCAGAGCCTCATGGAGCGTTTGCTCCATGGGCTCCCAGGCGTGGTCCCGTATTTTGACGACGTTCTGATAGCTGCTTCCAGCATCTCAGAACTCGCCAAAGTACTGAGGAAGGTTCTCAGCGTTTTCAGGGGCGCGGGATTAAAGTTGAAGCGCAGCAAATGCGTTTTTGCCGCGCCGGAGGTGGAGTTCCTGGGCTTCTTGATAGATGCCCGGGGCATACACCCCACCCCCAAGAAGGTCGAGGCCATTAGGAACGCCCCTACGCCTGCCTCCAAGACGGAGCTGCAGGCGTTCCTCGGCCTCTTGAATTTTTACGCGCCTTTTCTTCCCCACAAGGCAACGTTAGCCGAGCCGCTTCATCGATTGCTCGATCGATCGGCGGCCTGGTGCTGGGGCAGCCGCGAGGCGCATGCGTTCGCGGCTGTCAAAGCCACTCTGACGTCAGAGGCAGTCCTTGTGCAATATGATGACAGGCTGCCCTTGACGTTAGCGTGCGATGCCTCCCCTTTCGGCCTGGGGGCCGTCCTGAGCCATTCCTTCCCAGATGGCTCAGAAGCCCCCATTGCTTTTTGGTCCCGGACAATGTCTCCCACTGAGAGAAACTATAGCCAGATTGACAAGGAGGCTCTGGCTATGGTGTCCGGCATCAAAAAGTTCCACCCATACCTGTATGGTCGGACTTTTGCTGTCTTCACGGACCATAAGCCTCTCCTTGGGCTTTTGGCCGGTGACCGTCCGACCCCCCCCATCCTTTCTCCCAGGATGACCAGATGGATGGAGTTCCTGGCAGCGTATAGTTATACGCTGTACTACCGTCCGGGCAAGCAGCTGGGGCATGCCGATGCCCTGAGCCGGTGCCCCCTCCCCAAGGCGGACGAAGAGCCGGTGCCGGCACTGTCCGTCTTGTCTGTGGCAGACTCAGGCCTGCCCTTGACGTCCTCGGACGTCGCCGCCCGGACGAAGGCCGACCCTGTCCTGTCCCAGGTCTCCACCTGGGTCTTGCGAGGGTGGCCTCAAGGCGGCGTGGCCGAAGATTTTCGGCCGTACAAGGCATGCCAGACGGAGCTTTCGCTCCACAGCGGCTGCTTGTGCTGGGGGGATCGGGTCATCGTTCCCCCCCCCCTCCGTCACCGGGTGCTCCGGACGCTCCACGCCGACCACCCCGGCATAGCCCGGATGAAGGCGCTCGCCCGCAGCTATGTGTGGTGGCCTGGCTTGGATGCGGAGGTAGCTGCCTGGGTCGGGGGTTGTGTCCCTTGTCAAATCACCCGCCCCGCCCCTCCGGTTGCCCCACCCAGGGAGTGGGACTTGCCCCGGAGCCCTTGGTCCAGGCTCCACATAGACTTCGCGGGCCCCTTCCGAGGCCAGACGTTCCTGGTGGTCGTGGACGCCTACTCCCGTTGGGTGGAGGTCATCTTGATGGCTTCCACTACGGCCGAGAGTACGGTCAGGGCCCTGCGCCGCCTCTTTGCGACGCACGGGTTGCCGGACATCGTGGTGTCCGACAACGGGCCCCAGTTCCAGTCCGCCACCTTCCAGGAGTTCTTGGCCTCGCAGGGGGTCCGCCACGCGCCAGTGGCCCCTTATCATCCGGCCTCCAATGGTCGGGCTGAACGGGCCGTCCGCTCGGCCAAGGAGGCTCTGGGACGGATGACCACAGGGGACTGGCCCGCAAGGGTGGCTGCTTACCTGTTAGGTCAGCATTCCACACCTTGCCCTGCCACACGGAAAAGCCCCGCCGAGCTCTTGATGGGTCGCCGCCTGCGGACAACCTTGGACAGGCTGCACCCGGCTTACAACGATGTGCAGCCTTGCAACCTGGGGGCCCCCCCTCCCCGCCTTTTCCTGCCCGGGGACCCTGTGTACGCCCGCCACTATGCAGGGGACACTAAGTGGGTTCCGGCCACGGTGACCGAGCTAACGGGTCCCTGCTCTTTCAGGGTCAGCCTCCCGGACGGGTCCGAGTGGCGGCGCCACTTGGATCAACTAAGGCGCCGCCTTCCCACACCTGCGGACCCATCGTCGGAGCCGCCCCTCCCCGTTGCCCCGGTTGGGCCATTCAAACCGTCCCCTGAGAAACCGCTCGGGGCCTTCGCTCCTTCAGGCCCGGCCGAACTGGACGCCGCCTTCCGGCACACGCTGCACAAACTGTCTCAAGCCGAGGGGGACGCGCGGGCCCTTGCCCCTAAGGACCCGCCCTGCACAGCCGCAACCAACCGGCATACAGCAAACTATGCTCCGAGCGCCGCGCCCCCTCGCCCCGACTTACCAGCTCCGACGGCTCCGCCTCCGAGGGTAGGCCTCGATGACGTCACCACCTGGAGCTCCACTCCCCGAAGGGAGGAGCTCGCACAGGGGCAACCTGCATCTCCGACGTCTCACCAGCAACTGAGGCGGTCTGGGCGTTCCCGGCGCCGCCCCGCCTTCTTACAAGACTACGCATGCTCGTGCATCGGAACAGACAATTCCTCGAGCATGCGCAGACCGAGGGGGGAAAGGGGTGTTATATCCTCGACCTGCGACCGGTCTCGAGATACGACCGGCCGCAGATCTTCCAAGCTGCCTCTAGGGGCCTTGGCAACAGACAGTAGCAAGGCAGCCAACTGACAGACGCGCCTGATTGGCTGCGGCGCGCCTGGCCCTTGCTGCAGCCTGATTGGCTCCCCCTTTGACAGCTCCAAATATAAAGAGCTGTCAAAGCGCGGGAGCCCCCGTCTACCGCCTATTTCTTTTACTGAACCTATCTTTTTCTGTAAGCTTGCCTAGCTAATAAAGGCAGTTGTTTTTGAGTAAACCTGGCTCGGACTCCCTCCATTCTCCACCGTGCAGAGAATCTAACAGGAAGAATGGCCCACTGGGATCTGAATCACAGATTATCCTATTTCTTTCTGGGCTCTAATGTATTCATTGTGAGTTGAGCTGCTAAGTTTATAGTTAAGGCAGTTCACCTAAAAACTTGTTATATTGAACAGGTTGGGTACCATGTAAAGGTGATGTATTTATCTGAACGCTGATTTAACACAAAGGTGTTTTATTACTGCATTTTCTTTTATCTATTTTACCCTGGAGACCTTCTGGGTTTTTTTTTGTTTGTTTGTTTGTTAAGGTGGTGACCATACATATCTATAGAGATTCTCAGTCGTCCAAGGTCATGGTTGTCCCAATGGTGCTTTTTCAAGAGGCAACTGAACTTTCTGTTATTTTCTCTGAAGAAGTTTGGCTTCTGGATGGTGGGGAAATGGAAAGATTTTTATCCCTTGAAGAAAGCTCATCATTTGCATCCTTTTAGAGGGTCGTTGAGGCCACTCGGAGGTTTATCTGGTGTCATCAGGATCACCTGAGTGGTGCAACCGGGTGTGGAGCCTTCTTAGAACTGCTGAACTTGGGACTGTGTTGTAGACTGGAGAAAGATGATGTCGTCTCCCTCCCCCTCTGTTGAGAAAAAAACAAGAAAGCCCAGTTGCCTTTTGCAAAAGCACCTTTGGACACCGTACAGTTTGCATAAATGTTGAACGGTGGAATCGTCAGAGTTTACGTGCACCTTTGACTCCTTTCTGAATTAGATATTTGCAGGGATGTCTACAAATAGCATATCTAACCTGGGTTACTGTGTTAATTAAGATATTGCAGTAACTGTGTTAGTGCAAAATCTTAATTAAGCAAAGTCAACTCTCTTCTATGGGCAAATGAAGCAATGTCCTCTGGAACTTTTCTCTGGGGATGGAGTCAAAAGGTGTTTAATTATGTGCATCTTATTTATATTAATTTGTTTGGAAATACTGCATGTATGCAATAATTTCCCTTAAGACAATCTGAAGAAAGGGACATTGAGAAAGGATGTGCACCAGAGGTGGCATTCAGCAGCCTCTCACCAGTTCTGGAGAACCGGTAGCACCACCTCTGGCTGGCCCCGCCCCCATCTATTCTCTGCTTCCCTAGTCCCAGCTGATCAGGAGGAAATGGGGATTTTGCAGTATTCCCTCCCCTGGAGTGGGGTGGGAATGGAGATTTTACAGTATCCTTTCCCTGCCACACCCACCAAACCTTGCCACGCCCACAGAACCAGTAGCAAAAAAATTGGAATCCCACCACTGATGTGCACCATCATAAAATGTAGGATATATACTGTTTTTTTTTTAAAAAATATAGTTTAGGTCCATTAATAACCCTCTCCCTCGCTCTCTCCTTTTATTTATTTTTACAGTACTTATAAGTCCTTCCAGTCCCATAGGGCTGGCAGTGACCAACATTTCCAAAAATGAAAACGAAAACATAATAAGTTCGCACAGACACCACACTTGATTTTCACCCAAAGACTAAAAGGGAAAAAAATCAATTAGAACAATAACAAGTTTTTTTTAAAAAAAACACACACCATAATCATAAAAAGCAAAGACATTCCTTAAATAAAATCATATCAAGCACTTGCAGTCTCTCAGCTGGGACCAAACCCACGTTGAAATAAAACAATTGTAATTGTTAATTGTTTAATTTCTAGTTTCTGGAATTGCAGAAAGGAGATGACTATATTTATTTCTGGAATACAATCTAAGATGAGATGGGAACTGCTGCAACAAACGCCTGCCATCTCATCTGTATCCCTCAGATTTATAAGGGAAGGGAGATTTTAAGAGTCGTGGTGGCGCAGTGGTCAGAATGCAGTACTGCAGGCTACTTCTGCTGGCTGCCTGCAATTAGGCAGTCTGAATCTTGCCAGGCTCAAGGTTAACTTCACCTTCCATCCTTCCAAGGTAGGTAAAATAAGGACCCAGATTGTTGGAGGCAAGAGGTTGACTCTGTAAACTGCTTAGAGAGGGCTGAAAAGCACTGTGAAGCAGTATCTAAGTCAAAGTGCTATTGCTATTGCTATTGCTATTAACAGGACCTGTCTCAATGACCACGTTAAGATGGATAAGTGGCTTTCTGGTAGATTGTCACTTATTGCTTGGTGTATCCCATTTTTGGACTTTTTGGAGACTTAATAGCAAAAGTGCTTAGGAGATAATAGGCAATGAACACATTAATTGTAATATTGTCAGGCACAAAAGACCAAGACCATTCCTTAAATTCCAATTAATCTGATTTATTGTTCATGCTTATGCACAGGAATCTAGTCAACTAATGGTCAGCACTGGTTAACAAAATTCAAGAGGTGTTGGACTTAGTCCATTTGTGACTACATAATGATTCTAGACTGGTTCCTCTCTTGACTCCACCCTCTGTCACTCCTTCTATAAGTATACCAGAAAAATTATAAATTTCTGAGATCGTTCCACCAATATCTTTGATGCCAATCATTTGGCCTCCAACTTCTATCCCCACCTTTATTTTAATTGCCAGTGAATGAGTGCAATTGCAGGTGTACCTTTTTGCATTTAATTAGAATTCACCTGACGGTCTGGGCCATGCCAGAAGAACAGGATAAATCACAGATCACACACAAAGTGTTACTCATGCAGGTTTACATCACAAAACGATAATGAATTCATTTGCACAGCAGTCCGACGGTAGATTTCCCATTCTAAATGAGCGAAGAAACCATTGTTGCTGATACTTTCTACTTAAGCAATTTGTGTTTTTGGAATCCTTCTTCCTTTGGGAGTTTGCAGCTTAGTCTTTTTAAAAGGCTTTAGAAAAATGGATTTCTTGGAGGCCCCTTTTGAATAATGGAGATTTATGGAAAAAGCTGGTATGCTATCTCCTATCGCTTCCTCCATATTGATAGGGAGGTCACGGTTAGTGATTGCACAGTAAGCAATCAACAAAAGGCCAAAGTTCTAAGTATCTATATTTTAAATGCATTCCACTTTGTTTTCACATCTTAGATTTATCACTGAAGGTTTCAGGGTATATTATGATAGCATACCCTTCAGATATATCTTTCTTCTCTGATGAAGCTTAGTTGTAATCCCTCAGACCTGGTAATTATATAATGTGAAATTCACATTCTAAAGGTCATCGATAAATCTCAGAAGAATAAAATTGAGAAGACCTTCAAGATCACCTGGAGAAAAGTAGCTGGCATCCAGATTTTTCTTTTTACTAAGAAATGCCATTCTTGTTAGAATCTCACAAAAAGCTATTTTATTTCCTCACTTTTAATTCTAGAATATAGTTGCCTTACAATGACTTTATAAGGGCTTCTCAGTGTGTTGGCTGTCACCCACATGGAGATTGTTAAATATTCAAATAAAGGTCACTTAAGAAAATTGATCAGGCTTGAGTAGGCGGAATGGAAGCATGATCAAAATTAATATTTGCTTAGGTCTACAGTGGATCAGGATTTGCTAGGAACGAGTTTTGAGAGGTGGGTTAAACCCATGGGTTTTGCCATTTGTCAAAACAGCTTGCCAATCATAGCACTGCTGTGTTTGGTAAATGACTTTCTTCTGGCTGGTAAAACTTGACATATGACTCAGAGTTCTCAAGGAAACACAGTGTTACCGTAGCGTTTAATTAATTTAAATCCTAAATGGAAAGGGTTTTGTAGGGTGGTCAAAGAAAGCTACAGAAGATCAATCCGTGATTTATACTGATAAAAGCAAGCTGAAGCTTAAATCGAGACTGCATGATGGATACGTATCCTGAAGTAAGTGGTAGGTTTCCTTCCCAATTTCATTGAAACGAAGAAGAAAAAATAGCCCAGAAGGAAATGGCACAAATTATTTTAGTTTAAATTTTTTTTGTTGTAAGACATTCTGAAATTTACAGTTTATGCAAGGTGGTGGGATGGCTCAGCACTTAGGACCCTTGGCTTGTTAGCTTGAGCATTGGCATTCCAGGTTCAAGACCCCAGTGCCATGCAACAGAGTGCGCTCCCATCCTCAGTCCGCTTCCTGCCAACCTAGCACTTCAAAAGCATGCAATGTGAGTAGATAAATAGATATCACTTTGGTGGGAAGGCAACAGTGCTCTTTGATGTCATGCTGGCCACATGACTGTGGAAATGTCTTCAGACAGCCCTGGCTCAGTGACTTTGAAACAGCATGAGCACCACCCCTAAAGTCGACAATGACTAGCAGAGTAAAATCCACAGGGACTTCTTTACCTAATAGTTTACATAAAGTTTATGCATAGGCAAAGAATATTTAAGAGGCTCTGAAGTGTGTTAAGGAACTTTAGGAAGTCAGTCCTTCGACCTGCAATTTGCTTATTTTAAAAGTCTAAAATGTGACGAGGCAAAAACTAGCCCACTACAATGGCATTCTTATTTCACCTTTGTGTTAGCAGAAATTTTGCAGACACAATTGGAGTGCTCAACTCTAAATTTCCTTCGTGCAGACGGCTCACATTGAAATGCCAAGCATTGTATCTGTCATTAGTGTAAATGGGGCCATTTGATTGTAGCAGTTAATTTAATACTTGTTAGCAATTTATTCAGTGCAGTTAAAGATGCACAGAATTAATTCTCCGGAGCACTTATATTTGGTAGGATTTGCTGTAATGCACATTGAATTCTGATTTTTAAGCATACGGTAATTTAATAGTCAATACTTTGGGCATAAATGCATAATATCAGTTATTAGCATGTTGAAGTAGTTTAATCACTGCTGACACCAACATGATTTGGAGGATATGAGCACTTAACTATATTTCAATTAAAAATGGTTAAGATCATTTTATTTTCTTATAACCCCCACCCCCACCCCGCTGAATCCTAGTAGCTGTCTGATTTATCATGCTTATTCTGATCTATCATATCACCAACCTATAGTGAAAGCTGCTTTCAAGTCATAGTAGTAAAATATAGTAAATTGAGTGGGAAGTTTGCATCGTAACCAAAATTAACTTTCAAAAATAGGTGTTTTTTTTCCTCCTCTCTTCCTACTGAGATGCTGTCATACAATCTACTGTATAAGTTAACCCACCCTAGTTATAATTATTCGATTATATTGCTCGGTTGGCTTAGGATAATGTGTGAATCCAGTAATTATGATTTGAAAGCTGTTTTCATGGCTTAATGTTACATATGAGCCAGGCCCCTAGGAGATATTCAATAAATAATTATTAAAACGACTCATGACTCAGCATATGCCATTTCTTCTTGGGAAAGAGAATCTAATTCCAAGTAACATAATTAGGAAAGAACATTGCTGAACTATTTGGGATCAGTATGCCTTTATTCATGAAGCATACTGATACAATCTGCAGCATGTCTTTACCATAAGGAGGCATTGGGGGATTTTAGCCTGCTTCTGGTCCATTTTCAAACGCAATCGTTCCTTTTCCAGCTTGTCCCCCCCAAATGCCATCCCGTTCTGTTTCAGTTTTTAGAGTCATCCTGCTGAGGGGCAAATAAATGGAAAGAGTCCTGAGCCCTTTTCTTAATTTGTTTCCAACGTTCTGTTGACTTGGAAAGAAGACAGACGCTGTCAATAGTTCATATCAAAGTAAATTCAATTACAATATCAACAGCTGTACGTCCATGTTACTAACAGAACAATTATTGAAATTATTGATTAGCCGCTTGGAAATGTCTCTTGCCAGAGGAATATTACCAGTATAATAGCCAGGAAAGGAAGCATTTCCATTAGCTGACAGGTATCCCAGATGCATTCTAGCTGGTTATGATAGGCACCAAATTATAATGGGAGCCATTTCCCTATTCTTTAACATGTTTTGCTTTGATTGATGCCAGATAAATGTGGCAATATTATTACACAAAAGAAGAATTTTTAGAAGTCTACTGTATCAATGTTAAAGGTAAAAGGATTTTAAATGCAGATGTACACAACTTAAGAATACTGTAATACAAAAAACGGATAGATGGACAGACAGACAGACAGAAGATGATAGGTAGGAGGTAGGTAGATAGATAGGAGATAGATAGATGGATGGATGGATGGATGGATGGATGGATGGATGGATAGATAGATAGATAGATAGATAGATAGATAGATAGATAGATAGATATAAATGATAGGTAGCTAGATGATAGGTAGGTAGGTAGGTAGGTAGGTAGGCAGGCAGGCAGGCAGGCAGGCAGGCAGGCAGGCAGGCAGATAGATAGATAACAGATGGATGGATGGATGAATAGATAGATAATAGATAGATAGATAGATAACAGATGGATGGATGGATGAATAGATAGATAATAGATAGATAGATAGATAGATGAATAGACAGACAGATAGATAGATCGATAGATAGATAGATAACAGATGGATGAATGAATGAATAGATAGATAATAGATAGATAGATAGATAGATAGATAGATAGATAGATAGATAGATAGATAGATAGATAGATAGATGAATAGACAGATAGATAATAGGTACCGTAGATAGATAGATAGATAGATAGATAGATAGATAGATAGATAGATAGATAGATAGATAGATAGATAACAGATGGATGGATGAATGAATAGATAGATAATAGACAGATAGATAGATAGATAGATAGATAGATAGATAGATAGATAGATAGATAGATAGATAGATAGATGTGGATATTCTCATTCCATTCAGCAAGATTGTTCTGAAAATGGTTTAAAGTTAAGTAATTAATATAACAATTAATGGTTCTATTTCTTCTTTAGCAAACATTCAGGGTCCCCCTTCCCCCCATTTGCAGCTATTTACATACTGTATTCCCTGTTGGTTTTTAGAATCCATGCAAGAGAAGACAGTTTTGGGTGGCAAATTGTATATATATATTAACATAAAAATAATACCGATGGAGCTCGGATCCAAATATGTTTTGCCTATTAATGTGTCTTCTGTGTTTGTTTAAAGGCAGCCCGTCTGCCAATATTGTTCAGAGCATCTCAAGAAAATAGACGCTTTATGTGGTTGCCAAGTAGCATCTCTTTGATTAAACACATCAATTAATTCTGCTGTAATGTAAAGAATGAGATCCCTCTCACTTTAACCCTATTTAACATAGTAAGCATATTTTATTTAGATATGGCTTCTTTTGCATCAGGGGAAATAAATGCATTGCTCATTTCAGTCGAAGATTGGACATGGAGCGTCCATGATTAATGCTTCTTGTCCTGTCCTCAGGTGCCTTGGAGAATAGTTTGACTCCCTCTTCTTTGTGGCACCCTCTGAGATATCGGAACACTGCTATCATGTCTCCCCTGGTCCTTCTCTTCATCAAACTAGACATACCCAGCTCCTGCAACCGTTCTTCATATGTTTTAGTCTCCAGTCCCCTAATCATCTTGGTTGCTCTTCTCTGCACTCTTTCCAGAGTCTCCACGTCTTTTCTACATATGTGCAAGGGGGAACCTTTATCTCCACTTTAAGGCATGAAACCAGATCTTCGGAATATAAAATTTGCAGATTCCTTACCCTACACCCAGTGGTTTAACTTTGACTAAAATGGATGAGAAATCTGTCCCTCTGTTTGCATAACAACCTTTTGGCTTCTTTTCCCCAGATTCATTGCATAGTTTTAGTAATAGTAACAACAACAACAATAATAACACTTCCACTTTTCATGGTTCAAACATAACCCTAATTGGATTTGTTGTAGTTAACCTGATATCAGTTTCTATATCAAGCCGATACCTGCTTCTTATAAGAAGAGACATCATTCTTCACGATCACATTACATTTCCCTCTTCCTTCCTGAAGGAGCAGTTCCCCTAAGACCAGTCAAGACGAGTCACTCAGATTCAGGCTGAAATAAATCACGCTTAAGCAAAGATAGACAAGCCGAAGAAGTCAGTTCAGATCGCAATTGAATAAGTCGGAGCCCATCAGATATGTCATATATAATCCATCAAGACATGACAGATCAGATAAGTTGGATCGCATTGGCTTTGTCACAGCAGATTCCAGTAAATCACCATCAGCACCCTGGAGAGCGCTCAATGCCTTTGTGCAAAGGAGCTCGACTAGCGGAAAGAAAAAAAAATGGTGACTGGGCAACGGTTGAGATAATCTCTGAGTTGAGTGCATTACCATCATGACACCATGATGTAGCCTTACGGTATTCTTCGTAACAGGACAGAATTAGTTTGCCATTACCTTTTAGCTTTCCATACCAGCCTATAAACCTGACTGGTCTCCCACTGAAGTATTAACTAGATCCAATCTTGTTTAGCGTTCAGGCACAGATGAAATGTCAGATCTTTTGTGGTCTTAGTAAAAGAGACACATCGAAACCAAACCAAACAAAACCCCGGTAGAAAAGGTAGTGCATCGCTCTAGAGCAGAGCTGGCATTGGTCCTTAAAACCTATACATGATCCAGAGCCACTTTTTCCTACATAACCTGTATTAGAGCTGGAGAACATATGGCCCATTAGATGGTATTTCCCTGCAATGGTAGTCGGATAATTAATTGTTAGAGATGCTAGGAATTATACATTATCGATAGCTGGAGAAATATTGGTTGGCTTCCATGCTCCACTCTTGCTTTCAATACATTGTTCCCTTTGTCTCCCACATAAGCATGAAGGTTACGAGACTTCCGTTAACCCAGACTCTATAATAAAGTAGAAGTTGTCTATCACACCATCTTTCCAGTCTGGACTACATGGCAAAACTAAGACAACCTTTCAAGTCTAAAAGTACAGTTCTCTCACCATTTCCTTTACAGACTGAGAAACTAGGGAGGGTCCCTTCTGATTCTCTTATCCAATATGCAGCTGAAGGCTATGCTCTGTCTCTCTCTCTGTCTCTGTTTTTGTTCCTGTCTTTGTCTGTCTGTCTGTCTGTCTGTCTCTGTCTGTCTGTCTGTCTGTCTGTCTGTCTGTCTGTCTGTCTCTGTCTCTGTCTCTGTCTCTGTCTCTGTCTCTGTCTCTCTCTCTCTCTCTCTCTCTCTCTCTCTCTTGTATCTGATTGTTTTCTAGGCCAATCTATTTTGATGGTCCGCAGAAAAATTATTTGAATTTCTTAGATTGCACTAAAACAGAGGTCTGTGTTGCTGCAAACAATCTCCCCCTTTGGGGTCTTTTTGTGCAGGTTGGAGGGGGGAGAAAAATCAAATTTGGAGTCTGCTTCGGCCTCCTGGTGTGGGGCTTTGGGCAAAGGCTGGAGAAAAGCGCCGCTGGTGGCAAAGAGCCGGAGGGCCTTGTTCCAATGGGACTGCATCGTGGCCTGGAACTGGCTGACCATCTCAGCCTGCTGAGCCTTCAGGTGCCGGTCCCCGACCTTGCACTCCTGCAGGTCTTCCCTCTGCTTGGAAAGCCTATGCTCCTAGTCCTCAGTGAGGTGCTTCTGCTGAGCCTCCTTTTCAGTCAGACCCAATTTGAACTGAGCTGTTTTGCCAACTCTTTCTCCTGGGGGCTGCTTAGCTCCAGCAACTGCTTCCTGTTGGGCCTAAGAAGCCTGGGCGGGCAGGTGAGGAGTGCCAAGTATTTATTGATTGATTGATTGATTTATTTGATTTGATTTGTATACCGCCCTTTCTCCCATAGGGACTCAGGGCGGTGCACAGGGAAAATAAAAGGTACATTTAAATACAGTCAATAGATAAATTTAAAGTTAAATTAAATACATTTAACCTGAGTTAGAATAAACTTAAGAAACCCTATTAAAATGATAGTAAAAACAAACTATGCCAGGCCGGCCGCATGAAAAAAAAAAAAAAGCAGAGGCTGGCAAGACGCCCCTTGACAGGTACATGACCACTCAGATGGTCATTAGGCAGATCATATTAGTAGTGGTCCACGGGATTTACAGTGATGAATTTAGTGGTCCCTGAGATCCGAAAGTTTGGTGACCCCTGTTCTAGGCAATACATCCACAGCCCTTGTCCCATCTTTCTCTGTTGTTGAAATGGAAAGAAAAAAAGGAGTGTGTGTGTGTGGGGGGGCGGTGATGGGAGTAGCCATTTCTTTCATTCATTCCGGAAGCTCAGTTAAAGCAAGCAGACCCATTCACAACCTCTGGGGTTGAAAGGGTTTGGCCTTTTGAAGGCTAAAACGAGTTTAGCTCGTACAAAAAGAGCCCTTTTCTTTCTCCAGCGGATGGCAAAGGGATTGACAAAGTAATGAGTTAAATACTGGTAATGACAGTGACTTGGCAGGCAATTGGTGCGGAGACTGTGCAGGAACAATAGTTCACTCTTTTCCTTGGATGTTAATTACATAATCTATTCTGTTAAAAGAGAGAGAGAGAGAGGGAGGCAGAGAGGGAGGGAGGGAGGAAGAGAGGGAAGGCATATTGGATTCCAGAGAAGGTGCTTTTGTGAGAATTTCCACTGATGCACCTTTGTAAGCCCTCACCAGTCAAGAGGAAAAAAAAACCCCTGAGATATGGAGGCATCTTCATTCAGTAAGATTCAGGTGAAGAAGAAGAAGAAAAAAATCACTTTCCTTTGCAGTAATTCCCCATTTACCAATTCAGCTCACCAACTAATCAGCAAGTGAAAGGTTACGTATCAGTAGCCACTCATTATCGCTTCTTCTTCAATCCACTGGGAAGGCATATGTGTGGCTAGCCTTGCAAGGAAAAGCAGAGCCCCTTGTAAGAAAATCTTTAGGTTGGAGATTGTAGTTTGCATACAATTGCATGTAAACCCGTACATTTTTTTTCCTCTCTTCAGCCCACACATTGAGTTCAAAAAGAAATGTCCAAGTTCTTGAAGTCCATGCTGTGAATTCTGTGACTCCATGCTAAAATTCAATGGTGAAAAGAGTAAGGTTGTACATTTAGGCAATGCATAGATACAGTATATGTGGTACCTTGCTCAAGAGTAGTAATTGTGAGAGGGATCTTGGAGTCCTAGTGGTCAACCACTTAAATATAAGCCAGCCATGTGCTGCAGCTGCCAAAAAAGCCAACACAGTTCTAGGCTGCATCAACAGAGGGATAGGATCAAGATCACATAAAGGGTTAATACCACTTTATAAGGCCTTGGGAAGGCCACACTTGGAACACTGCATCCAGTTTTGGTTACCATGATGTAAAGAAGATGTTGAGACTCTAGGAAGAATGCAGAGAAGAGCGACAAAGATGATTAGGGACTGAAGACTAAAACATATGAAGAATGGTTGCTGTCATTGGGTATGTCTAGTTTGATGAAAAGAAGGATTAGAAAGTTAACAACTGGTTCTCCTGAATAGGTGCGAACTGGCTGAATCCCACCAGTGAGTCAAGCTATTCTCCAAAGCACCTGAAAGTAGGACAGGAGGCAATGGGTGGAAAGTAATCAAGGAGAAAAAAAAAACTTAGGAGAAATTGCCTGGCAGTTATAACAATTCATCAGGGGAACAACTTGCCTCCAGAATTTGTGAATGCTCCAACACTAGAAGTTTTAAAAATGATGTTGGATAACCATTTGTCTGAAGTGGTGGAGGGTTTCCTGCCTAAGCAGGAGGTTGGACTAGAAGACCTTCAAGGTCCTTTCCAAGTATTCTATTCTATTCTATTCTATTCTATTCTATTCTATTCTATTCTATTCTATTCTATTCCATTCCATTCCATTCCATTCCATTCATCCAGAACTGTCTTCCTCTTGAGCCATTGCTCTGTTGAGATAAAAGAACAGTGCTGCTTTGTGAAAACAACACAGTTTTTTCCTCGAATTTCTCCCCCAAAACATTCCAATGTGTGTGAGAGAAAGTCAGCCACACCTCTTTGACCTCTTGTTTTGCCGACACAATAAACCCATAGCTGCCATTACCTTGAAAATCAACTTGACATCTCAGAGTCCTTCTATAAGAGCACTTTTCAAAGCCACTTATTGAGGCTTTGATGCTCCATTTTGGTTCATTTGGAATTAAGGGTGGGGGAATGAAAGAAGAAACGAAGAAAATTGGATGATTAAAGAGAACAGAATGATGTCTGGTTCAGCGCCCAGCCTGGAGCAGGAGTCCCTTGAATCTATAGGGACTTATTCATCCAACCATTGCAGCGAACGGTAAGGGACTGGAAAGGGAGGAGAAGGTGCTTCAGATTCACTGACTTCACAACACATCAAGGGCCTTGAGCTGTCCCCAGGGCTCTGACAAAGCAAAGCAGAGGATGAGCTGCGAAAGGAACATGGAAGGACTGCACGCTCAGGTCAAGGAAAGAATTCAACTATTTGCTTCTCCCTCCAAGAAGAATAATGCATTTAATTAATTCTTCATCGAGATAAATAGGTTGTGATGAGACAGGGGAATATCTCAGGAGGGCAATGCTAATCCCTCCTGTAGTTTTAAAGGCACTGATGTGTGGGCAAAAGATGGATCTCCAAGTTTCTTGGGAACAATGGAGAGAAGGGGGGAGGGATTCCTCTCCGAAGAAAACAACAGATTTTTTTTCTTAATGCAATGGTTTTTTTCTCCCTCCTCTTCCAATAAAATAAAATCAGGGAAGCTGTTTTGATAGAAGTGAAATGCAATGTTAAAGATCTCTCATCAGGTTCCTTGACCCAGATAAAGGGAGAAAATTTAGAAGTGAATGGCAATCATAACTATTTGTATTGCATTCTATTTTATGTAGGCTTCCCCCCCACTTCACTTTAATGATTAATTTGTTTAATTATCTGAATTCTGAATGTGGTATCTTACCAAATAATGTATCAGTGGCTTTGGTACTTAATTAACTTCCTTTTCGCCCTTGGTTTTAAAACTTCAGGTTGATTTAAAGTTGATCGGTGAAGTTTTATCCCAAAGAACAAAGAAAGTCAACAAACATAACTTTGGTAATGTGGGTTTTTTTTGGCGTAGTTTTTGTTTATTTGAAATAACTTGTGTGTGTGTGTGTGTGTGTGTGTGTCTATGCATACACACACACCTACCCTTTCTCTTCTAAATAAGGCAAAGGGAGTATATACTGAGACCCAGGTTCCAACTATTTGATATTCAACTTCTTCAGTGGGTGTGTTTAAATATAACATTTCAGCCACGTGACATATTTCATTGATTTATTTCCCCTACTCATATGAGTTCTTTCATAATCAAATAGTTTGGGCTATGGAAAGTTGTTCAAAAGATATGCATTATACAGTATATATATTAGATCAGAGTTGTCAAGGCCCATGGGCCAGATCCAGCCCTCGGGGTGTTTTGCTCTGACTCGTGGAGCTGCTCTGGAAACAGCAAAGAACCGGCCTGCGAATGCCTCTGCCAGCAAAAACAGAGCTTGAAAGGTATGTACATGGCCCTCCCAGGCTCCGTTTTCACTGGCAGAAGGCTGCAGGAGGCTGTCGCAACTAAAAACGCATCCCCTGAGCTCTGTTTTCAATAGCAAAGTGTTGCAGGAGGCTGTCATGGCCGAAAATGGAGTTGGGGAGCCCACTTTCACTGGCAGATCACTCAGGCTACCCCGGACGCTCCAGACACCAGTGATGTCATACTGGCCACTCCCACCATGGCCACGCCCACCCCAGCCCCCTGAGGTCAAACACCCCCCTGATATGGATCTCAATGAAATCGAGTTTGACACCACTGTATTAGATAGTGATATCTAATCTAAAGTGCATGTTTACCTCAAAGATATACTAGCTGGAACGGATCACACATACATCACCAATTTAGTTTTGAGTGTCACCAGTTATGATACGTTGATTGATCTGATTTGTACCCTGTCGTTTGAGTAACACTTTGGAGCTGTTGTCACACATAGATTAAATAAACCTGAACTTAGTGTGATGGCGGAGGGGGAGTTGATTTCGGTCCCACAAAGATTAACTAATTTTCAAAATGGTAGTTTCTTTTTTTTTTTTTAAATAATAATAATCATATTACACTTTTCAGGATTAACACTTAGATGACAGGGTGAAAAATCACCTAAAGACAAGCTAATACCATCCACCAGTCACGGTAAACTACCTTCAAGGTTATTTGAATTCTTTAAAGCCATTGTTGAAGCAATGTGATAATTAACAGAAGATCTCTTCTTTATTCCATCCACCTTCTAAAATATATATTCCTATGCCAGGGCATTTATTCTTTTACAATCATTATCTTGATTGATGTTCCATAGCATACAGGTTTGGTGGATAATGAGTGTGATCACTACCTTGCTGGTTAAACAGCTGAGTTTAGGCAGGAATTTGTGTCTATTGTGTGTACGCTCAAATATGTTCCTTAATTCCCTTTCTTTACAAGTGCACAAACATTCTCTGTACTGCTCTACACTTCATTCTTCTTCTTTTTTAAAAAAAATGGTAAATTACAGTGGGGAAGTTTTCTTTTCTTTTTAACAGTATTGTAATGAAGGAAAGTAACAACGAAATAGTGCAAGACATATGTTTTGAAGAAAGCATTGCAATAAGGTGTATGTACACAATATTTTATTCTAGGTACCCATTGGGTCTTTTCAGTAGAGTAATATACTTAACCTACTTGAGAACTTTGCAAATTCAGAAATATAGGCATTTGGTTCCTGGTTTTAATTTTCAAGTGAAATATCCCTGCTATTATTTGTATGACGTCTTGTAAATATCATTGAACGTAAGCAAATTTTTGAACGAGTATCTTGAAATGCAGCCGTGTTTTTATGTTATTTGTTTTCTGTACTACTTGGTGGGAAA
Organism: Rhabdophis nuchalis; assembly: GCA_039707465.1. Classification (NCBI taxonomy): domain Eukaryota; kingdom Metazoa; phylum Chordata; class Lepidosauria; order Squamata; family Natricidae; genus Rhabdophis; species Rhabdophis nuchalis. Next base: position 19,085,582 of record CM077657.1, on the reverse strand, counting down.
ATAAATACAAACGAAAAGCTGTGCCAGAGATCTGGCAGAAACTTATGAACTGGATTTGATGAAGTTTGATGAAGAGAAGGACCAGGGGAGACATGATAGCAGTGTTCCGATATCTCAGAGGGTGCCACAAAGAAGAGGGAGTCAAACTATTCTCCAAGGCACCTGGGGGCAGGACAAGAAGCAATGGGTGGAAACTAATCAAGGAGAGAAGCAACTTAGAACTAAGGAGAAATTTCCTGACAGTTAGAACAATTAACCTCTGGAACAGCTTGCCTCCAGAAGTTGTGAATGCCCCAACCCTGGAAGTCTTTAAAAAGATGTTAGATAGCCATTTGTCTGAAATGGTATAAGGTTCCTGCCCACGCAGGGGGTTGGACTAGAAGACCTACAAGGTCCTTCCAACTCTGCTATTGTATTGTATTGTGTTGGATTATATGACTTGGTTAAGCAGGTCACTTAAAAATTTTGCATTTGTAAAAAAATATGTTGTTAGTTGGTATTAAACTTGGTTGGTTATTTGTGATACTTGATTTGAAAAGCTGACCTTAACACCAGGAGCTAACACTAATATATTTTAGATATTCATCTTTGGAGGTGATATATTATTAGACAAATATAAGCAATACTTCCCCATTATATTAATTATAGCAGCTAAAAGTCTTGACAGGTTTTAGCCAATATAATCCCAAAGATAAATTACATAAATAATACTTGGTAATTATTAAGTTATACCTGGCAATCAAGGTCTTTTTTTTTTTATTATTGCAAAAGTTTTATTCAGACAAGTTTTCCCCCCTTTTACCCCCCCGACATATAATATAAAATCACATACAAAAAGTATACCCCTCACCTCCCCCCATCTTAAAATAAAGTTCTCATTCAAATATTGAGTATTATACCCCCAACCAACATGATATAAATTTAGTATAAAATACATCAATCTCTCCCTGACACCCTTTCTAAGTTAATTCAGCATCATAACATGACCATATCCCATTATACCCATCTCTATATTGCTTATCCACTTATATTTCCCCACCCTCCACCCTAACCCACCCCCACCTCCCAGTCAATCCCACCCCCCCTGAGTTCCGCTGTACACCACTTTAAACATTCCAAACATCCCAGATATTGTTTAATCTATTCACCTATCAATCCAAACATTCCTACCTAAAAGCTACATGATATTTCCCAGTCTGATATTTATTCTGTATATAATTAATCCATTTTGCCCATTGCAATCAAGGTCTTTTGATCTTGCTCCAATAATAGAGTATGTGTAAGAGTTACAAGAAGCGATGTGGTGGCTCAATGCCTAAGACACTGAGCTTGTCAATCAGAAAGGTCAGCAGTTCAGTGGTTCAAATCCCTAGTGCCGCGTAACGGAGTGAGCTCCCATTACTTGTCCCAGCTTCTGCCAACCTAGCAGTTCGAAAGCACATAAAACATGCAAGGTAACAGCATTCCAGCATTTAGTCATGCCAGCCACATGACCACGGAGCACTGGCTCTTCAGCTTTGAAACAAAGGTGAGCACCGCCCCCTAGAGTTTGGAATGACTAGCACATATGTGCTTTACTTTAAGAGTTACAAATAAGGAAGTACTTTTTCCTGAAGGAATTATTTGATTTCTAACAATATCATCCGTTTTGATGCGATACTTTTGTCATTTTGCTGTGAAATTGTCCCATGCATTTATAAATATTTCAATTCCCGAGGACCATAGCGATTCTCAGTATTATCCCATTTTTTCAGTGTGTGAAGATTGGCTGTTAAGACTGGCAACATTTGAAAGTCAGATCTTGTAATATTACATTTTGTTTGTTTGTTTAGACCAATAGCTGCACCAGCATCTGTTCACAAGAATGAGAAAGGTTCTTAGTTTATTAAAGGGGAGTGGAAAACAAAGCTCTATGGTAAGAGATTATTAAACCCTCATTGAGGTTGACCAACGACCCTCTTTCATTGTATATGTCATTATATTTTCATATGATGGAGAAAAAGAATCAGGGGTGGTAGCACAGATCTCCCTTCCACTCAGAGCTCTGGGTAAGTCAGGAAATTAGAGAAGAGAACTCATAGGAGGGTTATTCACCACACGCCTCCAATAACCCTCATAGAGCTCTGGTGGCATAATGGTTAGAATGCAGTATTGCAGGCTAATTAGAATTAGAATTTAGAATTTATTAAATTTATATACCGTACCTTCTCCCTACTGGGACTCAGGGCGGTGTTGTCGACTGCCAGCAGTTCGATCCTGACCGGCTCAAGGTTGACTTAGCCTCCCGTCCTTCGGAGTTCTGTCAAATGAGGACTCAGATTGTTGGGGAGGGGGGCAATAGGCTGACTCTCTTAACCATTTAGAGAGGGCCGTAAAACACTACAAAGTGGTATACAAGTCTAAGGGCCGTTGCTCATATTCATCAGCGTTGTCAACACTATTTATTTTGGATATGCAGTGGGAGATCTGTTCTATATATAACTTGAAGTGCAGCTGGAAGAGGGTCTGAAAAGATCTGGCTTTGTTTCCTTCTTGCTTTGCGAGAACATTTTTTGCCAAGTAACCAATATCTCTCAGCCCGCAGATCCATCTTTCACACCGCACGTTATACTTCTTTGTGGGTTTTGCTTTCATCTTATTTATATAATGTTTGATTGAAGCTCAAACTTGCTATCTTCAAGGAGGCTATCCAGCTCTGGTGGGGGGAAAGAAAAAGGCTGCCACCACCCTATTCTAGAGAGAATTAGACAAAAATAGAGCAAAGCCTCTGTCAGATTGCTCAAGTTTAGCCAGAGAGATGCAATACATGTATTAACATAGAAAAGAAAAGCAGCTTAAAACGGGTGCAAACTTTGCAAGACTGTCTCAGATCCTTAGAGCTTACCATTATCCACATGTTCTATATAAAGTAAGAGCAAAATAAGAAGGTTTGATTCCAGAGTCGAACACCTCTTTGATGCGATTGTCCCATGCCAAAATGTTGAGATGAGATTGCAAAGTGTTGGGAGAGGAAGGGGCATCACTCAACCGGATTCTTTCTTTCTTTCTTTCTTTCTTTCTTTCTTTCTTTCTTTCTTTCTTTCTTTCTTTCTTTCTTCCTTCCTTCCTTCCTTCCTTCCTTTCTTTCTTTCTTTTCAATTGTATGGGAAATGGCACTCAACTTTAGAATTAAAGACAATGCTAGTTCAATTAGCACGTAGAACGATGCTTACTGAGCATAGATTATTTAAGGTTGGCATCAGTGGTGGGTTCTGGATCCCGTTCCAACCAGTATGGTTGGAACGAGCCCGGCGGCATCCACATGGATGTGCTCAGTGCACGCATGCATCTCACTGCCTCCGCAAGCCTCCGCGACGCTCCAGCTGCTCAGTGGAGCATTGGGCAGGCACAATATGCACCATGTGCATGCACGGAAGCACAGAAGCCTTAAAAGACAGGTAAGGAGCTCAGGCAGGTGGGTGGGCCCTCCAGAGCATGATACCAGAATGATATCCAGTGCTCCGGGCAGGCTCTGGTACATCCATACTGGGGTGTACCGCCTGCAACCCACCATTGGCTGGAATCTAATAATATACACACATACACTCCACTACATTGAGAGAGAGAGAGAGAGAGGGAGGGAGGGAGGGACAGGGAGAGAGAGAAAGAGAGAGAGGGACAGGGAGAGAGAGAGGGAGGGACAGGGAGAGAGAGGGAGAGGGAGAGAGAGAGAGAGGGAGGGAGGGACAGAGAGAGAGAGGGAGGGAGGGAGGGAGGAAGAGAGAGAGGGAGAGAGGGAGGGAGGGAGGGACAGGGAGAGAGAGGGAGAGAGAGAAAGAGAGAGAGAGAGAGAGGAAGGGAGGGACAGGGAGAGAGAGAAAGAGAGAGAGGGACAGGGAGAGAGAGAGGGAGGGACAGGGAGAGAGAGGGAGAGGGAGAGAGAGAGAGGGAGGGAGGGAGGGACAGAGAGAGAGAGGGAGGGAGGGAGGAAGAGAGAGAGGGAGAGAGGGAGGGAGGGAGGGACAGGGAGAGAGAGGGAGAGAGAGAAAGAGAGAGAGAGAGAGGAAGGGAGGGACAGAGAGAGAGAGAGAGAGAGAGAGAGAGAGAGAGAGAGAGAGAGAGAGAGAGAGAGAGAGAGAGAGAGAGAGAGAGATCAAAAAGTACGGAGCCATCACAGCTATGGAGTAAATCCATACAGATTGCCAATCAATTAATTTATCTGATTTTAATCGGGAGCCGTGAACAGAACTTCTGAAGTCTGCCTTATGGTAACACAGCACACATTTAAATTATATACTTATTCTCACTCTCTTTCATACACACATCCATAGAGACATCCAAAAATAAATGAAAAAAAAATGTGTCAAATCTGATCCTTAGATAATTTGATTGCATTTGATGCATTTTGAATTGAGAAACACTAAAAAAAGTTTTTTTCTCCCTCTCTCGCTCCTCACTCCTTCCTTTCCTCTCTCTCCCTCTATTTCTCTCTCTCTCTCTCTCTCTCTCATCCTTCCTCTGAAGTCAATCACTCCATATTATACATTGTTATACGTCCCTTTTCTTCTTCATGGTGCATTATATATAGCAGCCCCAATTAAATGAAATGATTTAAGCTAATTATAATGCGTTTAATTTTCCCTTCCCTTCCATGAGTCAGCTGGTGTGGATTGGCTCCAGCACGGTGGAAAAATAATTAATTGTGTTACAGATCAACTATTTTTTTAAGGTAGCCTATTTTATTTTAAAAAAAAATGTTTTTTAACAAAACTTCAGCATAGTTGCAGCCAGGAGTAACAATACATATTTCTTTCTCTTGACACTGTTCTCTTGTGAACAATCACCGTTTCCAGCCACATAAGGCTTGTAATACTAATTCCATTCTGAAGAAGCCATCTGTATAGAATGTAATTCAACTTGCAGCCGTTCACACATAAGCACACCTTCCTCTTGTAAACATTTCCCCGTAAAAACAAATTACACTGTCATCCAACTGTATTTCCTTCATTATTAAACATAGTGTGGTCTGCTAGCTTTAGATTAAAACCTTTGCCTTCTGGAGTGTTTATTCAAAGCAGATGCAGTTGTCCTAATGAAATTAAACATTCCTTCAGATTTCTGATGTACTTAATCAAAGAGAGGGGCTGACTTTGACTAGTATCTTTGATGATGTTGACTTTCTAGAGATGGCATAGATCTGGCTTTAAAAAAAAATTCCAAACTTCAAAATGCTACTTTTTTTTTTAATGTAAAAATGTTCAAAGTTATAAAGTTGAGCAGATTTTAGCAGATGGTTGGGTAAGTAAGTATTTAATATCAGGAAGGAAGGAAGGAAGGAAGGAAGGAAGGAAGGAAGGAAGGAAGGAAGGAAGGAAGGAAGGAAGGAAGGACAGAGAGGGAGAAGGAAAGACAGGGAGGGAGGGAGGGAGGGAAGAAAGAAAGAAAGAAAGAGAGAGAGAGAGAGAGGGAAGGAGGGAGGGAGGAGAAGGAGGGAGGGAGGGAGGAAAGAAGGAAGGACAGAGAGGGAAAAGGAAAGACAGGGAGGGAGGGAGGGAGGGAGGAAGGAAGGAAGGAAGGAAGGAAAGAAAGAAAGAAAGAAAGAAAGAAAGAAAGAAAGAAAGAAAGAGGGAGGGAGGGAGGAAGGAAGGACAGAGGGGGAGAAGGAAAGACAGGGAGGGAGGGAGGGAGGAAAGAAAGACAGAGAAAGAGGGAAAGAGAGAGGGAGGAGAAGGAGGGAGGGAGGGCGAGAGGAAGGACAGAGAGGGAGGGAGGGAAGACAGGGAGGGAAGAAAGACAGAGAAGGAGGAAAGGAGTGAGGGAGGAGAAGGAGGAAGGAAGGAAGGAAAGACAAAGAAGAAGAGAGGGAGAAGAGGGAGAGAGGAAGGAAGGAAGAAGGGATTTATTAAATTATTATTTGCAGAGTAAATTGTGGAAGTGTAATAAAGTTATCTTGGCACTTTTCCTTCATTGCAGGCAAAAGGAAGAGCAAAATTATTGCACAAGTCAAAAAACAAAATAAAAACCCAAATGACAAAGGATCGGCGTTTTAGATATTTCTGGTTTCATACGTTGATCCCATTTGGATGCCATCTCCGTTAGAAGGAATGGTAACTCTGAAAACTGTCTTCAGGGATGACTATTCTTTTTCCTGCCTCTTGCAACCTGACTTGCACTGATCATCCGACCTTGTTGGTGATGATCACAAGGAAGAGATGAAAACATCTCTCCTTCCTGCCTCGGTGGCTCAGTGGTTAGAGTGCAGTACTGCAGCTACTTCTGCTGATTGCTGGCTGCCTGCAATTTGGCAGTTCAAATCCCACCAGGCTCAAGGTTGACTCAGCCTTCCATCCTTCTGAGGTCAGTTAAATGAGGACCCAGATTGTTGGAGGCAATATGCTGAATCTGTAAACCACTTAGAGAGAGTTGTAAAAACAATGTGAAGTGTTATATAGGTCTAAATGCTATTGCCTTCCTCCCTCCCTCCCTTCCTTCTTCCCTTCCTTTCCCTTTCCCTTTCCCATCCATCCATCCATCCATCCCAGCTCAAGGTTGACTCAGCCTTCCATCCTTCCAAGGTCTGTAAAATGAGGACACAGATTGTTGGAAGTAAGATTACAGCCCGCAGAGAGAGGGCTGTAAAAACACTATGAAGCAGTATATAAGTCTAAACGCTATTGCTATTGTTATTTTGGAGGCCCACTGTTGCCAAACCAGAAGAAAATCTGAAGTTTTGATGTTGCTATCCAGTTACTTAGATTAATAGCCATTTTCTACATGGCCACAAGTTAGCACAGGAACAGAAGCAGAATCCAAGAACCAAAAGAACAATTATAGGGAAGGCGAGTTTGAAGAGATCTCACCGAAAACCCCAAGAATATAATGGCTTTGCGGGGAGATATACTTTCACTCTCCAAAAGGGAGAAATCACGGAGGAGAGAAAGAAAGATATCAGCACAAATCTACTCCTAGATTCTAATTTCGGAATTGAGTTGATCGCCGGGATAAAAGGAAAGCCATTTTGGGTAACATGAAAAGCAGAAGAAAAGGTCCATTTGTGAATGAAGCAGCAGAAGTAAATCTGGCAAAACGCAGGGTAAGAGGCTTTTTGTAAAAGGATAATGTTATGAGTAAAAGGGAAAAAAGGACATTTTGTAATGAAGCAGGTGCTTTCAAGTTGGCACGGTTGATCGCCAAGTGTTTAGGGTTTTTTTTTCTTCCTTTCTTTTCTTTCCATAGAAAAGGTGTAATTTCCCATATTCTACAGTTTTGCACATTAAGCTGCCACTTGCTTGGCACCTGTGCTTATTTTGACCTGGCAGTGCGAATTGTGAAATAGGCATCATGCTTTCCTACCGTAACAGATGTCCGTGATGGGATATCGGCCAGGAAATTGGAAGATACACAATCACTACTGGGAAACCCTTTCCTTACTTTTAAAATACAGAATGGCCCAAGAACCATTTTAGCTCTTCTAGTAGGAAAATTGTCATGATAAGCCATAGCAGTAACACTTAGACTTATATACCGCTTCATAGTGCTTTACAGCCCTCTCTAAGCGGTTGACAGAGTTAGCCTCTTGCCCCCAACAATCTGGGTCCTCATTTTACAGACCTTGGAAAGATGGAAGGCTGAGTCAACCTTGAGCTGGGATGGATGGATGGTAAAGGGCAAGGGAAAGGAAGGGAAAAAGGAAGGAAGGAAGGAAGGAAGGAAGGAAGGAAGGAAGGAAGGAAGGAATGCAATAGCATTTTGACCTATATAACACTTTATAGTGTTTTTACAACTCTCTCTAAGTGGTTTACAGATTCAGCATATTACCTCCAACAATCTGGGTCCTTGTTTGACCCACCTCGGATGGACGGAAGGCTGAGTCAAACTTGAGCCTGGTGAGATTCGATCTGCCAAAACTACTAAGTAGTGGAAATGGGTGGTGAGAACAAAAATGGCATTTTATGATGAAAACAGTCGAATTATACAAGATTTTTTTTAAAAAATGGGGCAATTTGGAACTAAAGGATCGGGAATATCTGGAACACACCCTTTCTTTCTTTCTTTCTTTCTTTCTTTCTTTCTTTCTTTCTTTTCTTTTCTTTTTTTTACCGTTTCCTTTTCAGGGAGTTCCTTCTCCTGCCATCCAATAGCCAATCCTATTCAGAAAATGCTCCCTGACCCTTTGTGCACCAATTTTAGGGATCTCTAGTAAAATAAGATACAGAAAAGTCGGCTTCTGCTCTTTCCCTGGAGCTTGCTTCATGCTGTGTTTTACCCATCCGCTGAGATATTTGTTAAAAAGTCCCTTTGGGCTTGAAGGAACACCAACTTCAGTTACCTTAATGAAAAACATTGTGATGCAATTGCCTCTTTGGATCAAGTAGGCTTGGCTTCAAGAATATCCACGCTATTGAAATTCCGCTGGAGGAAAACTTTAAATGTAAAGCAGAAGAGAACAAATGCATTGTTGATGAACCCTCAAATGTTCTTTTATGCTATTTATTTTGCCTTCTTGATCACAATCAGCTTCTTGTTCAGAAGCTTAATCAACAGCCTGGGTTTTTCCCTCCCACCCTCCCTCTTGTCTCTGATTCCCTATGGTTGGTGTGTGTTTGTGTGTGTGTGTGTGTTAGGGGTAAAATTCAGCAGTAAGGGAAGGAAGGAAGGAAGGAAGGAAGGAAGAAAGGAAGGTAGGAAGGAAGGAAGGAAGGAAGAAGGGAAGGAAGATGAGGGCATCAGCTTGGAGATCATTGTTTTGGGTTTCCTTCTGGTGATTATAAAGACAGTCAATGAAAAATAGTTGAAAAAAAGTTTTTTTTTAAACAGTGCTCTATATCGGGGGTCCCCAACCCCCGGTCCGTGGACCGGTGCTGGTCCGTGGTTTGATAGGGACCAGGCCGCAGGGCCAGAGGGGAGGAGGAGGTAGGAGCCCCCTGGGCAGAGCGCATGCTGGATGCGGGAGAGCACAGGCGCGGCCGTTCGCGCCGTTGGAGGCCCTAGAGGGCCGAGTGAGCCGACTCACTCCCCCCACGTGTGCATGCGCTGCCTGTTCCCCCTCCCCCCCCGCGTGTGTATGCGCCGCCTGTTCCCCCTTCTCCTACTCTATGCCAGCCGGTCCGCAGAATTTTCTTTAAAAGGAAACCGGTCCCTGGTGCAAAAAAGGTTGGGGACCCCTGCTTTGGAAGATTCCCCCACCTGAGATTCCTACCATTTTTGTCTTCCAGAAAGCTGTAAAAAATGGGTTCTTCCCCAAAGCATTGGGTTAGGATGAGGTTAAACCTTAAAATTTGCCTGGTCTGGCACCTGGTGGGAAGAATTATTCTCTTTCTCTCCTACTGTTTTTATTGTTTGTTATGAGCAACCTTGGATCACTATGTGAGATAGATGGTGATTATAAAGACAGTCAATGAAAAATAGCTGAAAAAAAGATTTTTTTTAAACAGTGCTCTATATCGTTCTAACAAAAACTGCCATATTTTTTTGTGCAACCTTGCTTTCCCCTGAAATAAGAGTCATCCAGAAATGTTCTTTCGATGGAACAATTGCATCAAATTAGAAACTGGATAGAGTCCATAATGAATGCCATGATGCTGCTTTCCTTAAATAAAAGGTGAGACAGGGTTTTGCTGCTGCTGTTTCAATTTGCTTGCTTAATTATGCAGGCTTAGGAAAATCTGAATGGAAGTGTAAATGTCTACTTTGAGCCAGGAGAAGCATGAAGTAAATCATCAGCGCCTTTGTTGAGGTAGAGGTTGAACTTTTGGTCTTCCTATTTCAGGAGCACCGCATGGAAGTTTTGATTTGGATTTTAGAATAAATTCTAGACACAACGGAAAGGCTGGAATATATAAGACCATCAGATGTTGTGGAACTACATCCCTCAACATCTGTTTCCTTGCTGACTAGAATTATCAGTTACGCTTCCACATCTGGAAGATTACAAATTCCCCTCTCCTACTCTAGCAACTTATTTTTTGAGCCATGGTGGCGAAGTGGTTAGAGTACAGTACTGCAGGCTACTTCTGCTGATCACCGGCTGCCAGCAGTTTGGCAGATCGAGTCTCACCAGGCTGAAGGTTGACTCAGCCTTCCATCCTGAGTAAAATCTGGGTAAAATGAGGACCCAGATTGTTTGGGGGCAATAAGCTAGCTCTGTAAACTGCTTAGAGAGAGGGCTGTAAAGCACAGTGAAGCGGTATAAAAGTCTATTGCTATTTTTAGTTACAGTAGGTCTACCCCAGTGGTGGGTTTCAATTTTTTTTAGAACCTACTCTCTAGGTGTGGCCTATTTTGTGGGCGTGGCTTGGCAGTCATGTGACAGAGTGGCCACCTTTTAAAATGTGGTGAAACTCATTTAACAACGCTCTTGCTTAGCAACCAAAATTTTGGACTCAATTGTGATGATAAATTCTTTCTTTCTTTCTTTCTTTCTTTCTTTCTTTCTTTCTTTCTTTCTTTCTTTCTTTCTTTCTTTCTTTCCTTCTTTCTTCCTTCCTTCCTTCCTTCCTTCCTTTCCTTTCCTTTCCTTCCCGTTGGGTCACTGGCAGCGGCGGGCCAGATTTACTTCCAGGTACGCCGGTGGACCCCCCTCTCACCGGTTCTCTAAATTTCACCAACTGGCTCTCGTGAGTAGGTGCGAACCTGCAGAAACCCACCACTGGTCTATCCTATCTGGAGTGCAAATATGCAGTCAACTCTTAGATAGTAGCAAAGTAGATAGGGAACAGTTACCAACACCAGTAGCCTTGCTATCTCCTTGCTAGTATTCTATTGCATTAAGATTAAAAGCACACGTTCCAGAATTTATTTGAAAAGCTGGATCTTGGTAAAGAAAAGCAATAAACCCACAGGGGAGAGCGAATACGGGCTCTCGTGTAAATCCTCCTTAGTTTGCGGATTATAAAACTGATATAGCATTGCAGCTCTTTCAAAGCCATCGTGAAGTCTATTGTGTCGCCATGCACGTGACAGCTGGATTAAGCCTGTGAGCTATGAATCCACAGTAATTATTTTCTTAATGCTAAATAGCATATGTATTTCATTCATACGCCGACACATACATATATAAACACCATTTTAGGAATGAATCTATCTATCTATCTATCTATCTATCTATCTATCTATCGATCTATCGATCTATCGATCTATCGATCTATCTACACACCCACACACACACAGGAAAGGAGGAAAAAATCCACAAAGAAGAGATAAAAGGGAAGGAAAAATATATATTTCTAAATATCTAGCTCTATTGCTCCATTGTCCTTATAATATGCAAATGCATGAGACAATATTACAGACCAACTGACCTTTAAAATGTGAAGCAAAGCATGGGGATTTGATTTTTTCCCAGAAAAAAATCAGACATTTCACTGGCTCTTTACAATTTTCAAAAGGGTAAAGTTAGGTAAACAGCAATGACGCTTAGACTTATATACCACTTCATAGCACTTTACCGCACTCTCTAAGTGGTTTACAGGATCAGCATACTGGCCACCAACAATCTGGGTGCTCCTTTTACCCACCTCGGAAGGATGGAAGGCTGAGTCAACCTTGAGACAGTCGGGATCGAACTGCTGGCTGTGAGCAGAATCAGCCTGCAATACTGCATTCTAACCACTGTGTTAACCCTAGCATATTGTAAACACTGTGACTTAGCCACAGTAGCTGAGCTTACAATCATCTGTTATACATTGTGATTGGCCAACCGTGGGAGGGAAGTTTAATGAGTGCAGAATATATTCCCGGTATCACTAACTAAAGGTTTTAAGATAGCAAGGTGGGGGGAAAACTCATTAGGTATTCTATTATCAAGTTTTCCATGCAATTAGATGTGGAACTAACCTGGCCTACTGTCTATAATCAAACTGTACTAATGGCTCAACCACTGTGATGGTTCAACTTTAATGGAGTACGGTTGAATGGCCCAACTTGCATTCCACACCAGGTTCACATGTAATCATTCATCATTCCATTTCATTGCACTTCGGCATTGATTTCTTCGTAAATATGCGGGGTATTTTTAAAGACAAATATACTAAGTTCCTTTTTTTTTTTCCACTCCAAAGTTGCAAGATTTCAAAATGCATTTTAGCCTAAAGAAAAGATTACTTGGGGGTGGGAAGCTGAGAATTTGCACTACAACGTTCGAAACATGTGAAATTAGAAATACAACCACATTCCAATCTGCCTGCTAGTACAGTGGGTGTGGATCGTGTGGTTTTACTCCGAAGTGCGAGCTGAACACAATTTTGCAAATGTCCCTAAACTTGGAATAGTCCAGCTGTCTCAGGGTGGAAAATGCGAGGAGGCTGAAAATGTGAGAGAATCGTAGCGTAATTCATATTCGTTGAGATCGACTCTACTTCTTAACAGTTTAATTAGCCTTTGCTTCCTAGTCATGTAATTCTCTTTAACTGTGATAATTCATCTTCAAAATGTAGGAAAGTTAAGGTCTTATAACATGAGTCTTAAGTGAAAACCCTGGAATGGTCCATTCTGATCAAGCATGGTAATTTATCAGCATGTTAAGCTAACACATTCTATCTTAATTCTGTTTTATATTGCATTGCATGGACTGCCCGTCTTCCTTCCTGCCTGCCTGCCTGCCTGCTTGTTCAGATGGCGTGTTAGGAATGTCAGTAAAGAAAGTCCTTTATCTATGTTTCTATCCCACACCATGTGCTGACTGGAGTTTGCACTAAGCTATGCTTTGTTTATCTTTGGTTTCTTAAATAAATTACAGTTTTGGTGGGCTTTCTTGATATATAAACCATATTGCTCAAATACAGCATCTCAGATCACACAATGCACTAAGCCCAAACCAAACAAACTACATGGTAGCTTAGGTTTTTGAGAGTAATAGTCAATGAATTGAGCAGAAATAATATTTGAATGGGCCTTGTTTATTAGCTGGAATTAAGATCAGGGAGAACAAGGAGAGGCTGGGGTTGGAGTCAAGAGAGACATCAGCCTGGAATCATTACATTCTTACCAGCTAAGTCCAACCCTTCTTGAATTCTGTTGACTCTTACCTAGCACCAATTTAGTGCTGACTATTGGTTGGCTAGATGCCTATCTATAGGCCTGAGCAATAAATCAGTTCAACGGGAACTTATTGTGTAGTTCTTTACCTAAGCCACTTTTTTTATAACAAAAAAAGCATTGACAGGTCATACCATCTTAATAATGGATTGATTGATTGGTTGCAATTGTTTGTTTGCCACCTACTCTATAGAATCAGAAAGGTATGAGAAGTACCATAAAAATATCATACATAAAACATCATCATAAAGTAATGAAAAACCAAATCAATTGCAAAAATAAAGTAATTGATTTGGTCAACCGATATTTAGATGCACCATTACTATTATTTGTTTTTAGCTTTTTGCTTCTCCAACTTTTCAATCACTGCCAAAGATTAACAATACTAAAATATAGGTCTGGGTTAAGAAATACTTTAAGAAAGTAGTAATAACTGTACGACACATAGAAAGGGAACCAAAAGTGAATAATCACCAGTTCTGTAGGTATCAAGTTGGTTTGCCAAAATACAAGATGTATAAGAAATAATCAATATTTTTTTTAAGGTTTCATCCTCCTCAAAAGTGCCTTTGGAACTTTTTAATGGCTTTGAGTTCAAAACAAGAAAGGACTTTTATTTTACCTTATTGGATCAAGCTAATAATTCCACCTAGGAAACAAAAATCACATGATATTTGAGATGAACAGCCTTGGAAGCTGGAGGTTTTATCCTGGAGTGGATGAAATCTTGACCTTCTAGATCAGGACTGCTGACTGGGGGGGATTTGGGAGTTGAAGTCCACAAGTCTTAAAAGTTGCCAAGGTTAGACAGCCCTGATCTAGATAGAGGAATGTTCTTTGAGCTGTATAAAGATGTAAAGACAACAACTGAATTTTGCAAGAGTCACTCAGATAAATAAAATAGGTTTCGAAGATATCCGATGAAGTGGAATAGCTGTTATGTTCAAGGCCATGAATAGCCCTCAAGAAAACTTACTCTAGAAATCAGCAAGGTGGGTGAAGAGGATTTAATTTTTTAGTGTAAATGACAGTAAATACTTCTAACAGGCATCGCTGTAATACGTTGAGTGTGTACAAATATAAACTTGGGTGTCTTTTCTGATTGTGTTGCAGCTTTGTCTTAAGAGCCATGGTCCCTCTCGCTTTATTTTTTGCTTGACCTCTTCCCTTCCAGTTTAATAGGAAGCGTTATCAAGAAGACCTGATAACATTCCTTGGTTATTTTCTGTAACCGGAAAGATTTAGGCAGGAGAGATCTTAATCATGGCCATTATCTCTAATGGATTTGGTATCCAATACTACATGCCCTTAGGTCCCGAGAAACCAAACTTCCTACTTGAGGAAGCAAAACCATACTTGAGAACATTGAGGGGTTTCTGGGATCTCTTCTTGTCCTCCTTGCAGGGCTGAGCTTGGTTCTGTCTCTTCCACTCCTTTGTAGGAAGCGGCTGGTCCTAATGGGGACCATTGGAAGGGAAGAACTGAGAAAAAAGTGCTGTCCCCTTCCTAAAAGGTAATATCTCCTTCAGTTTATTATATCATGCAGTGTTTCTCAACCTTGGCGACTTTAAGTCCTGTAGACTTCAACTCCCAGAATTCCCCAGCTAGCTATGCTGGCTGGGGAATTCTGGGAGTTGAAGTCCACAGGACTTATTATTATTATTATTTATTCGACTTATTAACCGCCCCCTCTCCCCGAAGGGACTCGAGGCGGTGCACAAGAAATGTAAAAAACATAATATATCACAGAATAAATACATAAATACTTTAAACTATATTAAATTAACATCCTGTGCTAAAATCTACCCCACTAAAACTAATCCATAAAACCAATGTAAGAATTTCTCTGCTAAAAACTAAGGCTAGGTACAGTAGGTTAGGCAGGCCGGCCTGTTGGAAAAAATAGGTTTTTAGTTGCTGGCGGAAGGAGCGGAGGTCCGTGGTAGATCTAAGTTCGGGGGGAAGGTCGTTCCAGAGGGTCGGGCCCGCCACAGAGAAGGCCCTTCCCCTGGGCTCACCCGCTGGCATTGCCTAGTGGACGGCACCCGGAGAAGTCCCTCTCTGTGGGAGCGAATCGGCCGCAGGGATGTTAAAGTCACCAAGGTTGAGAAACACCGATATAGTGACAGGGAAATTGTTTCCTAACATAGCTGTCTCCCTTCCTCCTTTTTGTGTCTGAAGGGGGACAAGGACAGTGTTAAGTGCTTTCCAAGCTCTGAATAAATGGTGCCAAAAGACCTTGAGAAAAACCAGTATGAATTTATTTTGTTATTTTGTTTTCTTCTCTTAAAAAAAAAAAAAAGGAAACTACCATCCATCCACAACGAGGATGTCTTCCTGGCTAGACAGAATTTCCTTCTAATATTGCTGCTCTCAGAAATTCATACCTGACAAAAGAGGCAATTAGTTTGCTAAATGACAACAGGAGATGTCAGCAATAGTTGTAAACTATGACTCTATTCATTAGTGGCTTGGCAAGTCTCATCATTAGGAAGGTTATAATAATCAGTTTCTGGAAATCTGCAACTGTTTTTCCTCCCTCCTTTTCCTTAAACACCTTAATTTTTAGCCAAAAGCACTGACATTTCACCTGCTGTTTTTACTCTTCCTCCTCCTGCTTCTGGGATGTGACAATAATCTCATAGGAAAAGCTAAAAGAAATTCCAAAATGAATATTGCAAAGGGAATGTTTAAATCAGTCGCAGTCAACCTGGTTCCTACCGCCCACTAGTGGGCGTTCCATCTCTCATGCGGGGCGGTAGGGGTTTTGACCGATACTGAAGCACTTTCCTTTTTTTAAATTTAATTGACTTCCCTACTTTATAAATAGCCATAACTATGGAACCGGTGGGGTTTAGAAAATTTTACTACTAACAGAGACACAAAAGTGGGTGGTAAGTATAAAAAGGTTGACTGCCCCTGGTGTAAATATTGACATATCCAGTCTTTGCTAAGACTTAGCTGAGCTTGTCAATCAGAAAGGTTGGCAGTTCAGCAGTTCGAATCCCTAGTGCCACATAATGGAATGGACTCCCGTTTCTTGTCCCAGCTTCTGCCAACTTAGCAGTTCGAAAGCACGTCAAAAAATGCAAGTAGACAAATAGGAACCACCTTTGGTGGGAAGGGAACAGCGTTCCGTGCGCTTTCAGCATTTAGTCATGCCGGCCACATGACCACAGAGACGTCTTCAGAGAGTGCTGGCTCTTCAGCTTTGAAACGGAAATGAGCACTGCCCCCTAGAGTTGGGAATGATTAGCACATGTGTGCAAGGGGAACCTTTACTTTTACCTTTAATTAGCCGTTTCTGGTAACAGCTAAATCAGAAAACATGGTTTAATCACTGCTTAGAAGGCAGCCTATGAAATGATAGATGATCTTGTCAATGAACATTTGGTGGGCCCCACACCTATGAAGAAAATCGCCTTCATTTCAGATTTTTTTTGGGGGGCTTTAGCTGCTTGAGATTGACTACTGGAGATGATTCGGGGTTCCAGATTATGACATCCATCAGCAAAATGGCACTCTAATGACCTGTCAAAACATTACTTAGCCGGGAAGCCGATAAGTCCCCTAGTTTTCACTTGACACTCTGGATGACTGCCAGCCACGAGACCCAGCAAAGGCAAATGTGCCTGAAGAAGGATTAACTGAATAGTTTGGCAATAACTTTCAAAAGTTGGTTGCAAGACAAATGTCAGTAACTGGATTTGGCATTCAGTGATTTTCAGCGAACGTTAAACTTTCAAGCTCAATTGACTTCCTTGCAGCTATACATTATCTGGAACACACCAGTTTGGGAAGGGAGGCTAAAGAGCTATCGTCTAATGTTCCCCTCCAGTAGCCTGCAAAACTCCCGCCGTATTCAGTGGCTTCTTGGGCCGATGTCAGCAGTAATATCAGCAGCCCATTTCATTCGGCATGTTGTTGCTGGGCAATCTCAAACAATCCAAGCTGTAATGCAACAGCTGACTTAATTGTGTCTTGGAAAATCTAGAAGCAGTTCAACCATGAGAAATTCAATGAATTTTTTTTTTCATATTTTGTTTGACTTGTCAATTATATAGATAATATACATATACATTTATCCCATCCTCGTCGCCAGTGCTCAAGACTGTTCTCTGAGGTAAAAACACCGAGGCAGGGAGCTGCTTTAAACTGTTTAATACAAACTGAACCAAACTGTAACAAAGAACCACCCATCTGACAGCTCTTATATAGAGTCAGCTGTCAGACAATTAACCAATAGAGAGCCTGTAATTCTCCCGCCCAAACTGAGTGTGACCTTTAGCCAATGGGAGTGCTTGATATTAAGTCTGAGGACTTAGCACTTATCATCCCTGTTGGAAAAAACAACTCACAGGATATCAACCCCAGATTGTCATATTTCCTCCTGGAGTTTAAATTATATTCATTTGTATTCTAATATATTCTATCCTTTTAAACATGGATTCATTGATAGGAAACATTCAGCTTTGAACACAAAGACAATGTGGCGGAGCCCTTTCATATCATCCCCCCCCCCCAAGAAAAATTTAGAGAATTACATCTCTTTTAATTTCAGAAACTGGACCAAGCAGGTTCCTTTCAAAACTCTTTCAAAATTGAGTGAAGTCAGCCACTGATGTTTGAAAATCAGGGATAAAACAAGCTTAGAAGACAGTGTAACATACAATTCCTTACCCACTGTTCAAACATGAGATGGTTTCCGTTGTCATAAAAAGGGGCAATTTCTTTTGATTTTCCTGATTAATGCAAAGGAGGCTAGCCTTCATTGTAACAAAATAATTCTTCAGATTTTAAAAGGAGGGTTCCAGTGGACCTCAACTTAAGCCATCTTTATTCCTCTCCTCGGGATCCCTGATTATGCTATATTTATAATACATCTCTTCTCTCTCTTTCACAAAAAGCCATCAAGAAAGTCTAATGTTTCAGCAGGCAATTTCTTCCTTGTGCTTTTTTGGTTAATCTTAAAATACTAATAAACACACCTGGGTTGTCCTAACATGAGGCAAGGTACTTTTTTCCCAGTTAAAGCAAACATTTTTTCTTGTATTTAAATGGAACCCATCCATTATTCATCAATAAAAGCTTACCGTTGGGCTAAAATGCATGAAGGGGAAAAAAAAAAGATTACAAAGGGTTGGTTTGTTTTTTTAACAGAAAAGTACACTTGCGAGATAACAGTTTAAATTTTTGGTGCAAAAGCTCTCTGGATTCAAGACCTGAAATCCTTTGTTTTGGGTCTGGCTGGCTAAAGGAAAACATTTTTTTTTTAGGTTTTGTTTTTCATACTGTAAAAAGTCTCAACCAAACTTTGAATCTTTGAATTTCCATGTTCCACACAATGACAATATGATGTTTCTTTTAATGATATCAAGGACACTGAAAAAAGTGACTTATGACCATTTTTCACACTTACGACCAGCATCCCCGTGGTCACATGATCAAAATTCAAATGCTTGGCAACTGATTCATATTTATGACTGTTGCTGTGTTTCAGGGTCATTTGAACACTTTTTGCAACCTTCTGACAAGCAAAGTCAATGGGGAAGCCAGATTCACTTACCAACCATGATACAAATGTGTTGTGGCCCAGCCAGCTCCGGATGAGCTGCTGATGAGCTGCTCACTAGAGGAGTCCTATGAGTCTGCTCTGGAGGATGAGCGCCACTTTGAGAGAGCAAAGAGCCCGGCTAGTCATCAGGAGGCACCTCGGTCTTGGAGTAGTGGGGAGGATCAAGGCCAGTTTGTCTCTGATGCTAGGTTAAGACGGGCTGAAAGAAGAAAGCTTCAGTTGCAGCAGAGGCAAACTCGGAGGAGTTGAATTAGTCCCAGCTGCCTAATGACTGGCCCCTCGCAAGAGGGTTTAAAAGGAAGCCTCTGCTAAGGAAGTCCTTGCAGAGAACAACGTGTCATTTCTAGGTTCGAGTGTCTTGAGTTGAGATCGTGCGAAGAAGCTTCGTCTCTGTCATTCAGGCAAGCAGCCAAGAGTCTTGTAATTAGTTGAAGGAAGGGGGGTCAGAACACAAATGTAACCACTGCACTGATTCACTTAACAACCATGGCAAGAAAGGTTGCAAAATGGAGCAAAATTCACTTAACAAATGTCCTGCTTAACAATAGAAATTTTGGGCTCAACTGTATTTGGGTCCTAACAAGGAGAAGGGCGGGGTATAAATTTAATTAAAAAAAAAATAATGTGGTCATATTTTACTTAAAGGCTATGAGAACCTACAGCAAACATCCAATAAGGCTTGAGAGATTGATTTTTTTTAATGTTTATTAAAATATTATTTTATGTTTCTTTTGGGATCCTCCGTCATCACTCAATGTACAAATCATTAGGAATCTTATGTGTATTGACTAGTCTGAGCCCTTGATAAAACTTATTTCATTCATTAGGTAAAGGTTCTCCTCGCACATATGTGCCAGTTGTTCCAGACTCTAGGGGGTGGTGCTCATCTCTGTTTCAAAGCCGAAGAGCCAGCGCTGTCCGAAGACGTCTCCGTGGTCATGTGGCTGTCATGACTAAATGTTGCACGGGACACTGTTACCTTCCCACCAAAGTTGGTTCCTATTTTTCTACTTGCATTTTTTACATGCTTTCAAACTGCTAGGTTGGCAGAAGCTGGGACAAGTCACGGGAGCTTACTCTGTTATGCAGGACTGGGGATTCGAACCACTGAACTGCCAACCTTTCTGATTGACAAGCTGAGCATCTTAGCCATTGAGCCAGCACATCCTTTTCATTCATTAGAGATGAATCAACCTGTTGATTCAAATTGTGTTTAATTCTGAACAAAATATCAAGACTCCAAAACAACTCCCTTCAGGTATGAAATCGTTCTGTCTGAAGTGCAACCTGTGCTGTTAGATGAGCAGAGAATGCCCGGTTACTTCCCCTCCCCCCCTCCCCAAGATCAAAAGAGCGAGTGTTGAACTTAAAGAGCCTCACAATGTGTGCAAAACAACCCATTTCATGCTTGAAAACAGCCAATTTGTTCAAAGGAGAAAGGCCATTGCGAACACAAAATGGTCCATTGAAAATAGAGATATTTGGAATGCAGAGCAGTTGGAAGTCAAAACATGTTGCGCAACAGGATTATTGGTCAAAAGGGGGGGGAAAAGCTTCACGTGGGTAACAGGGAAGGGCAGTAACCAACAAGGTACCATAAGGACAGGGAAGGCAAGGGGCCTTATGCGTTGACCCTTAAAGTACGAAAAAGGCTTACAAAGCCAAGCAGTAGAAGACGAAGCCAGTGAGACTCAATACAATACAATAGCAGAGTTGGAAGGGACCTTGGAGGTCATCTAGTCCAACTCCCTGCCTAGGCAGGAAGCCCTATACCATTTCAGACAATTGTCTATCCAACATCTTCTTGAAGACTTGCAGTGTTGGGGCATTCACAACTTCTGGAGGCAAATTGTTCCCCTGAAGAACAGAGCACAGAAACAAGAAGAGAGGAAGAAGACAATAGCAAATCAGCAACTAATATCAAAAGTGTGCTTTGTAGACCCTTCGCAGTGATGAATACCGACACCTTGAAGTGTGTTGTTTCCTCCCTGAAACCAGAAATGTTGTCAGGGCAATCAGGCAATTGTGCGCACATTGGTTCACTATTTTTTTTTGTAGCAGTACTGCATTCGAACCACTGCGCCACCACGGCTCATTCCTCTTTGCAAGGTAGCCCTCAAAGTTCTGCTCACTGTTACTTTATTTCCTTGTATAAATCACCATAGTGATTTAGTTCAATAGTTTGCCACAGATACCTTTTTGCTTTAGAAATCTTAGAACCATGCAAATTTTTCCTGGGGTCAACATCATGCTACATAAACAGGGATAGAATCAAGAATCAAGATCACCTTTGATGAAAAATGTTTTTCTTTTTATTGTTATTAATGTATTTTGAGGTCCCGGAAGAGCCGACGACCTCGATGTGAATGCTTTCAAAATTTCTTTGTATCCCTTACCCTATCCTACAGAAAAAATGTAAAACCAATAAAACTTTTTCAATATAAAAAAAAAAGATCACCTTACCTTATCCTCTAGAAAATTGTTAAAACTCAATAAAACTTTTTCAAAACGAAGATCACGTGAAGTGTTAATACCAGTTTCTAATGCCTTGGTAAGGCCACACTTAGAATACGGCATCTACTTTTGGTCGCCACGAGGTAAAAAAGATGTGGAGACTCTAGAAAGAGTGCAGAGAAGAGCAACAAAGGTGATTAGGGGACTGGAGGCTAAAATATATGAAGAACGGTTGCAGGAACTGGGTATGTCTAGTTTAATGAAAAGAAGGACTAGGGGAGACATGATAGAAGTGTTCCAATATCTCAGGGGCTGCCACAAAGAAGAGGGAGTCAATCTATTCTCCAAGGCACCTGGGGGCAGAACAAGAAGCAATGGGTGGAAACTAATCAAGGAGAGAAGCAACTTAGAACCGAGGAGAAATTTCCTGACAGTTAGAACAATTAATCAGTGGAACAGCTTGCCTCCAGAAGTTGTGAATGCCCCAACCCTGGAAGTCTTTAAGAGGATGTTGGATAGTCATTTGTCTAGAATGGTTTAGGGTTTCCTGCCTAGGCAGGGTGTTGGACTAGAAGACCTCCAAGGTCCCTTCCAACTCTGCTATTGTATCGTATATATTGTAATTGTATCATGAACAAAATCCTCAGCATTTGCCTACGTTGTCGGGTACTCTATTTGTGGCAGGAAACCGTGCAAATCTTATGCATTGTTACCTTGCAAAAAAGATTGCCTTATTTTTGGGCTTGTGGGGTGTTTAATAAAATGTGTGTATCCTGGGGAACCATAAATAAACATGCAAATGACTAACGCTCTTCAGCAAACCTGTGCAGGTATCGTTACCTGCCAGAAGCTGAGAGCTCATTGGTTTCATTTAGTTTTAATTTAATCATCCCATTCAGGTAAGCCTTCACATGAATTCCTTAGTACAGGGGGAAACGCCCCTCCCCCTGCCGTGGTACAGGAGGCTGGCTAGGCCATGCCCAGAGAGCAAATGGGCAAAGAACCCTTTGCTAAAATTGTGGAAGCCCACCCACCCCTGCCCTTCCCCCTCACACCTGCACACAATTTCACTTTTCATATTGAAGATGCCTGGATCCACATTCCTATCGCTACATAAAATGCTTCCCCATATTTTAAAACTGGGAATGCATCCAACTAGCAAACACGCCAGACAAAAATATAATGTTCTGGAGACTAGAGAGAAATGAGTCATTTGTTGCTTTTAACAATGACAAAAAGAAAAGTGTGCAAAGAAAAAGAATATCAGAATCACATAATTTCCCTTCTAAAAGTTTCTCCTTCATTCGGAGTAGTTTTAGGAAGTATCAAACTTCTGGTATTAAGCATGCTACGTATTTGTTAATGCATGCTTTGATGGACTGATACATTTTAAGTAGGCGTGATTTAAAAAAAGACACACATGCTTAATATATCTTGCTAGAGGAAACCTCCATGGGTTTGGCCAAGCTCAACTAGGGATATATTGGCTAATATAAACAATTGTTTAGGTATGGATTTCCTTTTAGCTAGATAGAATAGATAGAATTCTTTATTGGCCTACTATGATTGGACACACAAAGAATTTGTCTTTGGTGCATAAGCTCTCAGGGTACATAAAAAGACAAGCTACATTTGTCAAGAATCATAAGGTACAACACTTAATGATAGTCATAGGGTGCAAATAAGCAACCAGGAAACTATCAATATCAATATAAATCATAAGGATAGAAGCAACAAAGTTACAGTCGTGCAGTCTTAGGTAGGAGGATATGGGTGATAGGAACGATGAGAAGACTAATAGTAATAGTAATGTGGCCTTAGTGAATAGTTTGACAGTGTTAAGGGAATTATTTGTTTAACAGAGTGATGGCGTTTGGGGGAAAAACTGTTCTTTTGTCTAGTTTTCTTGCTGTGCTCCATAGTGTCATTTTGAAGGTAGGAGCTGAAACAATTTATGTCCAGGATGTGAGGGGTCTGTAAATATTTTTACGGCCCACTTTTTGACCCTTGCAGTATGCAGGTCCTCAATGGAAGGCAGGTTGGTAGTAATTGTTTTTTCTGCAGTTCTAATTATCCTCTGAAGTCCGTGTCTGTCTTGTTGGGTTGCAGAACCAAACCAGACAGTTATGAAGGTGCAGATGGCAGACTGTATAATTCCTCTGCAGAACTCAATCAGCAGTTCTATGGGCAGTTTGAGCTTCCTGAGTTGGCGCAGAAAGAACATTCTTTGTTGTGTTTTTTTGATGAGGTTTTTGATGTTAGGTGTCCCTTTTAGATCTTGAGATATGATATAACCTAGAAATTTGAAGGTCTCTACTGTTGATACTGTGTTGTCTAGCATTGTAAGATGTGGTAGTGTGGAAGGGTTTCTCCTATACTTTCTCCTTTTTAGAGTTAAGGTCTTTTGTTGAGATAGATTAAGCTGAGGATGATTGGCCCCAGTGAGATGGCAGCATGGCCCAGGAGTCACAATGAAGAAGAAGCTCCAGCAATATCTATGGAATGTCAGTCTCAAGAGACTAACCCAAGAATAACTTTATGCCAACCAAACGTAAGAGTAGGTGGGGAAGTCAAATGAGTTTGATGATGTTAGGTTTCCTAGCCCCAAACTCAGTGGGTAGAGTGAAGAACAAAGCAACATTGTTCTATTGGGATACTTGCCAAGCAAGAGAGCAAATCTCTTGATTGATGAAAGCTGGCTGCAGCCTGATTCAAGAAGCAGCTTTTATCTGCATTGGAAAAGCAACTTCTGACTTTTGGCTCTCGCACTAACGTCCCTGTTTATGTCAGAAATGTTGAGTCTCTAACCTTTGAATTGCTTGCAAACCCTGACCGAGATCTCAGAATTTTGGACTGATTCTGGATTATTCATCTGTATGGTCCTATTTGAAACAATTCTGGTGAGCGCCTGAGACTTTGTTCAGCATGCTATTATCTCTTGATGAGTAAACTGGGAGATATTACTGCAACTGTGTGTGAGTCAGTGTTTGAAACCTGAAACTAGTTGCTGTAGCTGAGGACGGACTATTGCACATACTTGGTTAGAGGAAGCCGAAAAGAATGTAAATGTATAGAAATGAAACGATTTCCTTAAAGTCCTATAAATGACTCTTCTATTTTTGTATATGTCTGCCTCCTAATTTATAGAATGGTCATTTACTCTATGCACTATGTTAACAGAAAGGGTGAAATCCTTAGATTGCTACCTATTGAAGTTGACAGTTTGCTATGAGGAATGATATGAAAACAGTAGTTTTGCGTTCCCTGTTGGTAGAATATATATTTCCTTATTTCATTTTCATAAAATTGCCTCTGGGTATATGTAGAGAAGTAGACAATACAAAATTGCTATTAAATCTTCACACACGCACACACAAACACACACACACACACACACACTGAGGTGGGAGTGGAGAAAACTATGAGCAAATTGATGCAGTTTGCACCATATCCTGCAGGTTAGTTCACATGATTTATTAATAGTTATCAATATTCTATAAGGTATAGAAAAGTGGAGGAAAACACAAGGCACAAACTACTGAAACTTGGTAGTTTCCTAAGGGGAATAACAATGCAAGGGTATATCATTATTTTAAAAAAGTTTAGGGCAAAGTTTTTTTTCTTTTTTTAATCTACCTTTCATGGCTGACTTTCCCTCCTTCCTGGGATTGAATCTATTGAGTATGTATATATGTATGAATGTGTGTGTGTGTGACATTTGTGCTGATAAATAAATAAAGGTAGACTAGCATAGCTAGCCATACCCTTACTGGGATTTGAACCTGGGAAGTATTACATACACACACACACACATTTACAATCAAAATATGACATCTGATTCTCTGGTCAAAGAAAATTGTTTATAAACATAAGAGATTAACCTTCCAGGTTGAAAAACAAGAATTTTAACAGTCATTGACTTGAAAAGATAAAAAGAAAAAGTCTAGGATTTAAACCTGGGTCTTATATAGAGTGCAGGCAGTTCTGATGTGCGGTATATATATGGTTTCCTAATTTACAATAATAGGTTGTGGGATTTTCTTGGGTTTGGTTTGGGTGTGGACAGTATGAAAGTTCAATCCAGTGGTGGGATTCAAATAATTTAACAACCGGTTCTCTGCCCTAATGATTTCTTCCAACAACCAGTTCACTAAACTGCTCAGAAGATTAACAAGTGGTTCTCCCAAAGTGTTACGAACTGGCTGAATCCCACCACAGGTTCAATCATTGTAGCAGGTCCAGAGGTATTTCACAAGAAGAGGACTTCACTTCTCTGCTCACAATAAAATTCCCTATGCCAACAGGTTTGAAATGTTGGGCTTTGACAACCTTGAGCTACGTCGCCTACAGTCTGACCTAAGTATAGGACTCAAAACTGTTGGCTACAATGTCCTACCTGTCAACGACTCCTTCAGCTTCAACCTCAATAATACACAGGCAAACAATCGATACAAACTCAAGGCAAACTGTTCCAAACTCAATTGCAGAAAATAGGACTTCAACAACAGAGTGGTCAACGCCTGGAATGCTCTACCTGACTCCATTGTTACAGCCTCAAACCCCCACTGCTTCAACCTTAAACTGCCTTGCAACGGATCATGTGTGTTTTAACACTTGAAAGAGAAGTGCCTCATTCGCGCTAATATATATTGTGCTCTGGAACCACGGGAGTTTCCCCGATGTGGGTGCTCAGAAAATGCTGCAAAATCAATACACACAGTGAAGCATCTCTTCTAAATGGCTCTTGGCACAGCTGTTTTATGATGAACTTTGTGCCTACTTCTCTACATAGGTTGTGGCTTCCTGAATCCTGGTTAGCTTGTAGGAGCAAAGATCATCGTTTCACCCTCAAAGCCCTTTCTTCTTAACTAGTTGTAAGGACAGACGGCTGCTTTATGTCAAGCAGAGAGCCCTGATGAAACCTGAAATTAAAAATGATCCTTGGCTCATCTTTATTTTTCTCCCGTTCCTGTTTAGAGCTTTGTGTCCATTCTGTTTCAACAGGCTGAAATGCTTCTTGTAATTAAATACGTCTAGTCACGCTGCAGGTCTTCTTACAGGATATTGTTTCCAGTGTGGAGAAGACACTCAGTATGTGCCCAGGTTTACAAGAATCTGTACAAGTTCGAGTAGCAAAAAAAGGGGTGCACGTAAAATAGTTTATTAGTGTGGCTCATACACAAACAGATTTCCCCCCCTGTTGCTTGTTTTGCATCTGTGTTAAATTCGATCAAGGAAAGAGGGGAGATCTAACATACCTCTGTCTTGACTACTCTTTGGAAATCGTTCATCCTATTTTTTTTTCTGCAATGTCTCTTGGTTGTATTGGCAATAACCTTTTAAGAATAGGATAACAGAGTTGGAAGGGACCTTGGGGTATTCTAGGCCAACCCTCTGCATAGTCAGGAAACCCTACACCACTTCAGACCAATGGATAGCCAATATCTTCTTAAAGATTCCCAGTGTTGGAGCATTCACAGTTTCTGGAGGCAAGTTGTTCCGCTGATTAATTGTTCTAATTGTCAATAAATTTCTCCTTAGTTCTAAGTTGCTTCTCTCCTTAATTAGTTTCCACCCATTGCTTCTTGTTCTGCCCTCAGGTGCTTTGGAGAATAGTTTGACTCCCTCTTCTTTTTGGCAGCCTCTCAAATATTGAAACACTGCTATTGTGTCTCCCCTAGTCCTTCTTTTCATTAAACTAGACATACCCAGTTCCTGCAACTCTTCTTCATATGTTTTGGCCTCCAGGCCCCTCATCCTCTTTGTTGCTCTTCTCTGCACTCTTTTTAGCGTCTCCACGTCTTTTCTACATCGTGACGACCAAAACTGAATGCAATGTTCCAAGTGTGACCTTAGCAAGGCATTATACAGTGGTATTAACACTTCACGTGTTAAGATTGTGTTCATGTATCTTCATCACACATAGTTAGCATGCTCTCTGCTTCATTCCGGGAGGAAAAAATTATATTTTAAGGTTTTACGTGCTACCTGCAATGTGTTACATCTATGAGTATGTGAGGCATAGGCATTTCATCATTTTATTTTTTTATTTGAAGGGAGGGGAGAAAGTGTGTTTTCTCACTGTGGCTGATGTGTAGACGATAAAATAAGTTAGGACGGAGGCTGTTTGGGGATAGGACTGTTGGGAAATCTTCTTGGTTGACATTTGATTATGGTGATCTTATTGTTTGTTTCTTAAAAGATTGCCTACAAGTCAATCAATACACAAATTTGCCTTGCAATAGTATAGAGCTTAGGGAGGCGGTGGCTCAGTGGCTAAGACACTGAGCTCATCGATTAGAAAGGTTGGCGGTTTGGCAGTTCGATTCCCTAGCACCATATAACAGAGTGAGCTCCTGTTACTCGTCTCAGCTTCTGCCAACCTAGCAGTTCAAAAGCATATAAAAATGCAAGTAGAGAAATAGGAACCACCTTTGGTGGGAAGGTAACAGCGTTCCTTGCACCTTCAGCATTTAGTCATCCTGGTCAAATGACCACGGTGTCATCTTTGGACAGCGCTGGCTCTTCGGCTTTGAAATGGAGATGAGCATTGCCCCCTAGAGTCAGGAATGACTAGCATACATGTTTCTAGCCTAATAAATATTAGGCTAGACACAACACTATAATGTTTCCTTCCTGCCTTCCTTACAGATTACAATACAATAGCAGAGTTGGAAGGGACCTTGGAGGTCTTCTAGTCCAACCCCCTGCGTGGACAGGAACCTTATACCATTTCAGACAAATGGCTATCTAACATCTTCTTAAAGACTTCCAGGGTTGGGGCATTCACAACTTCTGGAGGCAAGCTGTTCCAGAGGTTAATTGTTCTTACTGTCAGGAAATTTCTCCTCAGTTCTAAGTTGCTTCTCTCCTTGATTAGTTTCCACCCGTTGCTTCTTGTCCTGCCCCCAGGTGCCTTGGAGAATAGTTTGACTCCCTCTTCTTTGTGGCACCCTCTGAGATATCGGAAGACTGCTATCATGTCTCCCCTGGTCCTTCTCTTCATCAAACTAGACATACCCAGTTCCTGCAACAGTTCTTCATATGTTTTAGCCTCCAGTCCCCTAATCATCTCGGTTGCTCTTCTCTGCACTCTTTCCAGAATCTCCATGTCTTTTCTACATCGTGGAAAGATTAGTCCTTTAAAGGGAAAAACAAAACAAAATTAGATTTCTTTCAACAATTGGTTCTCAGAACTGCTTAGTTCGGAGAAGATAGGTACGAACTGGCTGAATCCCACCATTGACATTAACCATCTCAGCTTCCCTGGTTTGAACGTTTCATTCTTAGAATTTTTGCATTTGGTTGTGTGCTCAGTTTGGAGAAAGGTACCCTAAGAAGAGGATTCAATGAAAACTTCAGGAACATAAGGGGAAAAAAGAAGAAACAAAATAGGTACTGAGATTTTCTAGGGAAACACAAAAGAAAATAGAGATCATGTTATGGACCTGTTACAATATGCTCGTTTGCACAGTGGTGGAATCCTGCCAGTTTAACAATCGGTTTGGTGATCGCGTGCTTCCCTGCACGCATGTGAACAGTTTTACCAAAATTTCCATGTTACTTCTTGGGGAGTAACACAGCTGAGGCATGGCAATCCACTCAGCCATGCTGATCAGCTGAGAGGATATAGTTAGGTAAAATGTAAGGTTGGACAGGTGGGCGCACCTGATCGTCAGTGTGAATTGGTTCGCTCTCAACTGATCGTCGAAACTATTGGTTCACCCGAACCGGCTGAATCTCACCCCTGCATTTGCATCCAGAATGTCAGGGCTCCCCATAGGCAAATATTTGGGGGCAAAGACCTTCAATCTCCCTTTAATTTCCAAGCGTCATCATAGGACCTGTAATATATTCACCACTTTACAGCGCAATGTGATCCTTGTCTAAGGAGGATCTTTATCAAACCGGCTATGTATCTGCATAACGTTTTATTGCCTTTGAGATGATACCATTTCTTCCAACGACAGCGCTGAGAATTGTTGTGTCAGTTTTGAGTTGTAAACTTCATTTCATCTCCAAAGTCGAGGCAACCGAGTTCTGTAGACTGCACAATGCTTGCTAATGAACTGGATGTTTTGCAAACACCAAGGATCTCATTAGAGCACGAAAGCTGAAATGTGAAGTCCTGTAAATGGTGGTTTTTTCCCCCCCTCTCAATTTCTTAATAGGAAAACAACATTGCTGCTGTAGAATTTTATTTTGGCATATATTTTATATATATATTTAAAATATACGCTAAAATTATATATATATATATATATCATAGCTGGCTTCGGGGATTTTCCCGTGTATAAGGCATAGAAAAGTTGTTGCAAACGTTTCGACAAGATCTCACTTGCAACAACTTTTCTATGCCTTATACACGGGAAAATCCCCGAAGCCAGCTATGCCAGCATACCTACACCCGTGAAAATCTACGAAAACAATATATATATATATATATATATATATATATATATATATATATATATATATATATATATATATATATATATATATATATATGTTAAATTTCTTTAAGGGATGATTAATAATAATTAATTAAGAGACCAGGATGGATCCATTTCGGGCTCCTTAGCCCTCGTCAGCTGACCATACTTTCCCTACAGGGATTTGAACTGGTGCTCTCCAGCATTCGAAGCAGGCTTCTCTATGCCTTGAGCTAACCAGTTGTGTTTTCGTAGATTTTCACGGGTATAGGTATGTAGATTTTGGTTTATTCGGGTCTTTTCCCATGTAAAATTAAAGGTGTTTTTGCAACGTTTCGATGGGATCACCCCCATCATCATCAGGCTTCGTAAGAAAGCCAAGGCCGAAGCCTGATGATGGGAGTGATCCCATCGAAACGTTGCAAAAACACCTTTAATTTTACACGGGAAAAGACCCGAATAAACCAAAATCTACACACACACACACACACACACACACACACACACACACACACACACACATATATATATATATATATATATATATATATATATATATATATATATATATAATAATAAATTTTATTTCTAACCCGCTCTCTCTCCCCAAAGGGACTCGAGGCGGGGCACAGGTAAATTAAGAACAGTAACATAAAACAAAGTACAAAATTAAAATCACATTAAATCATATCCTGCGCTAAAACAACTATAAAATACAACTATCCTAAAAACCCCTTAAAATAAAAACCCCATAGAAGAGAGACTACCCTAGGCCGGCCAAGCAGAAAAGATGCGTTTTTATTAAATTTAATTTAATATTGATTTCCATATATATGAGAGCCTGTGGCCTAGTGGCAATTACAACTGCCTTATATGTAAAACGACCCAGGTTGAAATCCCAGTAAGGGTATGGCTAGCTGATGAGAACTAAATAGCTTGAAATAGATCTATACTAGTCTCCCTTGTTTGTTTATTTATCAGCACAAACACAACACACACACACACACACACACACACACACATATGGTTCGAATCCCAGTGGGGTGTGGCCAACTGATGAGAGCTAATAAGCTCGAAATAGATCTATCTTGGTCTCTCAAATTTAAATTTATTGATCAGCTCATAAAACTAACATACATACATACATACATACATACATACATACATACATACATACATACATACATACATACATATATATATATATACATATATATATATATATATATATATATATAAAGGCTGATGTAATCAGGGAAGCCGGTTATCTCAAGGCATAGAAAGGCTTGCCTGATATGCTGGAAAGTGCCGGTTCAAATCCCAGTAGATGAAGTATGGCCAGCTGAAGAAGGCTAAAAAGCCCGAAATAGATCTATCCTGGTCTCTTTATTATTAAATCAGTCCTTAAAAATCTAACATATATATATGACTAAATCACTAGACTAAACACAATTCCTGCAATCATTCTTCATGTATTTTAGCCTCCAGTGGCAACCAAAACTGGATGCAATATTCCACGTGGGGTCTTATCAAGGCATTATAAAGCGGTACCAAGCCTTTACATGATCTTGATTCTATGCATCTCTCTCTGTGTGTCTTTCACACACATATGCTATTTTCATTTCCAATGGAAGTAAACCATGATTTAGAGAGGAGCGAAAAAGCGCAATGATATAATGGACATATGACAGAGGAAGGAAAATAACCAAGTGTTTGCAAAACTTTGCCATATGCATTTTAGTTTTGCAGAGGAAAACAAGGGATGCAATTAGACCCAAATGAGTGATATATTTAAAAACTAACATACAACAAACCAGAAGCAGTAGCTCCTTTTCACTGTGTTGAAGAATGGTGTATAATTATACAGAATTTTTTTTGATAAAGATTGTGGATAGCACAGATTAATGGTTCACTATTGAGATGGAGCTGAACGTTTTAGCCATTCCTATGGAATTCTACAGAGAATACAGTCCTTGTCTTACAATGATTTGTTTAACGACCAAAGTTTTGTAAAAACAACTTACAGCCAACTTATGACTGACCTTGACAATGAGCTCATATTTGAGATGGTTGCAGCTTTCATTTCATTTGATTGTCATTTGCCACTTTCCCAGTTGGCTTCTGATAAGAAAATGGAAGAAGCTGGATTTGTTTAATGACCACTTACAACAATTCATTTAACAGACCTGGCAAAAGAGTTTGTCATCTTGGACATGATTCACGACAGGCATTATTAAAACCACAAAATACAATAAATATCAGTTAAAATATATTAAATTAGTTAACCCGTGCTAAAACCCATGTTAAAACCTTCCCAAATTATAATTTATTTTTAAAAAGTCAGAAACGGGGGGCTATCCTAGGCCGGCTTGCTGAAATAAATACGTCTTAAGACGTTGGCGGAAGAGGCGGAGGTCCGAGATAGTACGGAGGTCGGGGGGTAGGTCGTTCCAGAGGGCCGGGCCCGCCACAGAGAAGGCCCTTCCCCTGGGTGTCGCCAACCGGCATTGCCCCGCCGACGGCACCCGGAGAAGGCCCTCTCCGTGGAGCGGAGCGGATGAAGGGATGTATGGGGCAGGAGGCGGTCTCGTATATAGCTAGGCCCCGAGCCATGGAGCGATTTAAAGATGGTCGTCAACACCTTGAAGCGCACTCGAAAGGCCACAGGCAGCCAGTGTATCCAGTTATCTTATGATAACTGGATAGCCAGTTATCTTATGATTTATTATGATTGTATTTTGTGATGGTTATGATCATGATTCATCACTTGTTGCTTCTGTGTACATTGAAAACCTCTGCACTGGAGACAAATTCCTTGTGTGTTCAATCACACTTGGCCAATAAAGAATTCTATTCTATTCTATTCTATTCTATCATATCCTACTCTACTCTACTCAACATTAAAGTTTGGCCTCAGTTGTGGTTGTAAGTAAAGGACTATCTATAAATGAGTTTTCCTGATCTTTAGGATTTAGGATTTATTAAATTTTTAGACCGCTCTTCTCCCTTGCGGGACTCAGGGCGGTGTACAGGCAATAATAAGATCAATAATATAGAGCATAAAATACAATTAAAAATATATTAAATAGATTGGCCTGATCTAAACCCTGTTAAAAAACCCTTACTAAAAGAATTTAAAAACTAAAACAATTTAAAAAACTACGCCAGGCCTTTGTAGGAATGTTTACCTTAATTCCAAAGATCTATTGAAAAGGGATTTAAGAAAGATAAATCAGTACTAGAACTTCTTAGGAAATGACAAAATAAAATTTTATAAGTAGAGTCCTCTGTGGATGCAAGATATGAAGCTGCATGGAAAATAACAAGAAAAAAACAAACCACATCAGTATTATTGGTTAGCCTTTATGGACAAATTCAACACTGTAAATTATATGCACATTTCCCTTGAAAAATGTACTTGCTGCGTGTGACTTAATTCCTTACTCTTGTCCCCATGCATTCCAACTATGGAATGAGCCATGGTGATGCAGTGGTTAGAGTGCACTTTCTGCAAGCTACTTCTGCTGCCTGCCGGCTGCCTGCAGTTCACATTCCACCAGCCTCAAGATTAACTCAGGCTTCCATCCTTCCGAGGTGGGTAAAATGAGGACCCAAATTGTTGAGGGCAAGAGGCTGACTCTGTAAACCCCTTAGAGCAGGGGTCTCCAACCTTTGCAACTTTAAGTCTGAAGGACTTCAGTTCCCAGACTCCTTGGGAGCTGAAGTCCTTCAGACTTAAAGTTGCAAAGGTTGGAGACCCCTGCCTTAGAGGGCTGTAAAACACCGTGAAGCAGTATATAAGTCTAAGTGCTATTGCTATGGAACTACATAAGCAGGACTTTACACATAAGTTTTGGTGGAAATCCTACAAGTTAAATGAGCTGTATGCAAGTTGGCAGCCGGTCTTTATGATGGATACTTTCCTCTTCCCTTCATGTAAAGTGATGCAAAGCCATGATCCTACAGTGATGGACAGCTGCCGCAAATCAGATCTGAAAATGCCAATCAAAACTCAATGGCATTATAGGTTACCCAAATGAATTCTCATCCGCTGTTGTCATGCATCACTGCTTAAAAGTAGTACGATGATTATGGGCAATTCAGACTTCTTGAAAGTTTACCAAAGTCAACTTAAAAACAACAACAAAATATGGAGTTGAACCTCCCCTGTACGTATCTCCCTGGAAATATTCTAACCTTCCTGAAAAATCAATGATCAAATCAACATTTTCTTTATAGACCATCAAATCAAGGTTCACTCTTAGCAACCGCATAAATAGAGTGATGTGTTCTCAATCTGACTTTTCAGATTTTCAACTCCACAAAGGTTGTGGCTGTGCTTGAGTCCACTGCCTTTGCTGCTGCTTGCCCACTTCTTCCAGTTTTTTTTCCACCTTTTCCAGCATTAGAGGGTTCCCTGGAGAGCTCCTTCTTCTTACAAATGTCTCCAAAATATAATCACTTGAACCTGGTCCTGTCTGCCTTGAGTGCAAACTCTGAGTTGATTTCATCTATCAGTTTTCTTTCTTGTGCATTCCACAAAATTTAAATGCTGGCATAAAACCAGCTGGTGCTATTATTATTCTCTTCTGGAAGGGGAAAAAAAATAGGAATGTGTTAATTCGTGACACTTCTATTCTTCTTTCATTCATGTGCAATGAAAACAAACCAAATAAAAGGGTGATGTGTGGGCTACTACAAACTTTAGAAACTTATATTTTTTTAATAGCAGAGACTAAAAAAAAGGAAAAGATTTCCTGCTTAGATTTCCCCTGTGTAATGCAAGAAGAAGCCATTACTTTTGGCACTTCTGCATTTCATCTTCTCTCTCCAACAGATTAGGATGAGGATTAGAAATCACGTGTGCTAGGAGAGAGAGAAAAGAGAGAGCTGCCTTGGGAATTTGATATTTAACAGATTAAATGATAAATGAAAGCTGTGCTTTATGTTGTGATGAAAACCTAGGAAACTTTGGAAATGAGCATGGTACCTCAGCTCATAAATAGATGCTCCTTGTCAGTGGGTGCAAACAAGCCCATAGGTATCTGCAGAATTGTTTAGCCTAGGAACAGCTATACCCCAATTTTATGGAGAAGTTGGAAACAACGATGGATAACCTGAGGGCAGGACAAGAAGCAATGGGTGGAAATTAATCAAGGGGAGAAGCAACTTAGAACTGAGGAGAAATTTCCTGACAGTTAGAACAATGAATCAGTGGAACAGAAGTTGCCTCCAGAAGTTGTGAATGCCCCAACACTGGAAGTCTTTAAGAAGATGTTGGATAGCCATTTGTCTGAAATGGTAAAGGGCTTCTTGCTTAGGGAGGGAGTTGGATTAGATGACCTCCAAGGTCCCTTCCAACTCTGCTATTGTATTGTATTGTATTGTATTGTATTGTATTGTATTGTATTGTATTGTATTGTATTGTATTGTATTGTATTGTATTGTATTGTATTGTATTGTATTGTATATAAAATTATGGGTAAATATTGGCCCCCTTGTGGAAACTGGGCCTTCTGTTATGAAGAGATTGGCAATGGAGAATATAACAGTAACAGAGTTGGAAAGAACCTTGGAGGTCATCTAGTCCAATCCCCTATACCAGTGTTGGCTAGCCTTTTCCAGACCGAGCGCCCAAAGTGCAAGTGTGCATGCACCAATGCGTGTGCCTGCGCCCCCCAAATGCAATGGGCATGCGGCTTCTGTTCATGCACCCCACCTCTGCCCATGGCTCCATGTGCATGTCCTGCTCCCATGCATGAATGCCCCCTTGCACACCTCCACGCATGTGCATGCGGCCCTCCCACACACACCCCTGCACATGCAAAGCAGAGACTCGAAGACCAGCTGGCTGGTGGGAGGCACATGCACATGTGCAGTGGTGCTGAACTGGGGTACGGGTCATATGCCCACAGTGAGGGCGCTGCATGTCACCTCTGGCACATGCACCGTAGGTTCGCTATCACAGCAAATCTTAAAATAGGCTTTATTATATTTTAAGAGAAAAATGTTTTCTTAATATATATATATTGGACTACTTCAGAATGCCTTCCAATAAAAGGGTTGGCATTTATGCAAGGGCTTGCAATTGTAGATGCAATCACTTGAAATAAAGTGATAAGTGGCTATTAACAAGAAATAAGATTATTTGAGCTACCTTTTTTGTTGGAAAATAGGTATATTAAGGATGACAATGACAATTTTCTCAAATATGTGATGGTTTCTGAAGGGATACACCAGTTTTCATTAAAAATAAATGTGCTTTGACACTGACTTTCCTAGTCCTCTCTTGTGAAGCTTCTTCAGACCAGGTTGGATGGTTAAAAAAGAGACACAAATCTCCATGACCTTTTAATGCAGAACAGCAAGGATACCATTGCAAAATAATTCCATTAGTTGCTGAGTAGGAGAATCCTGGGAACATGGTGGCTCAGTGGCTAAGACACTGAGGTTGTCGATCGGAAAGGTCGGCAGTTTGGCAGTTCGAATCCCTAGCGCCGCATAATGGAGTGAGCTCCCGTGACTTGTCCCAGCTTCTGCCAACGTAGCAATTTGAAAGCACGTAAAAAAAATGCAAGTAGAAAAATAGGGACCACTTTGGTGGGAAGGTAACAGCACTCCGTGCATCTTTGGCGTTGAGTCATGGCCACCACATGACCACGGAGACGTCTTCGGATAGCGCTGGCTCTTCGGCTTTGAAACAGAGATGAGCACTGCCCCATAGAGCCAGAAACGACTAACACACGTGTGCAGGGGAACCTTTACTTCACGAGAACCCTAGTCATATTTATAATAATTGGTGTTCATTCTTGAATGCCTTTTTCTCCTGTTTAGTATACATAAGTCTAAAAGCAATTCTCTCTTGGCCTTGATATAATTTCCATCTGTCTTGTTTTGGGGTAAAGACCTGACATGACATTATGTTGTTTATTTTTGCTTGTGTGAGAACTAACTCTCCATAATTTTCATAGGATTATAGGCCGCAAATTTATGCAGACTTAGTTTCTCATGCGTAGTACTGACTAATCCAATAGATGTGTCTCTGATCCACTTACACTTCCTTGCTACTAATTGGTATGTCAACAAATGCTAAATGCCATTCTTCCTGCTCCCCTTTTACAACAGAAGAATCAGTGAGTCCTCGTTTCCTAATCCCACTCTCTCCCTAAATCTGTTTTTGTGCATGGTGAATGCTTCTGTAGCTATCTGGCCTCTGTGTTGGAAGCTTGAATCAACCATGGCATCAATCAACCATGGATTCAGACATTTAGTGAGTATGAAGCATACCATGCAATTATTACTGCAAGCTGTTTGTCACAACACTTAAGATTAAAACACCCAGAATCATGGTCTCATCAACCTCTTTCTTGGTATCTCCTTTCAGTTTGGTGGATAAATATACCAACAAATCAGAGAAACACTAATAAGCACCAGAATTTTTGGGATTTGTAGAAGACATCTTAATGCAGCAAGAAGAGACCATAGAATTCCATTCCATACATATAAGAACATAAGAACATAAGAATAGCCTTGCTGGAACAGGCCACAGCCCATCCAGTTCAGCATTCTGTCTCACACAGTAGCTCACCATTTGCTTCAGGGTCTTCCTAAGCAGATGTCTTCACCTGCTTATGATTCTCTGCAAATGGCATTGAGAAATATCCTGCCTATCTCTCCAACCCGGAGGGTGTCCTTAGGCATCCATAATGATAGCCATTGATACCCTTGTTCTCCATGAACTCGTCTAATCTTTTCTTAAAGGTGTCGAGGCTGACAGCTGTCACCACTTCTTCTGGCAGGGAGTTCCATAGACCAGTGATCCTCTGGGTGAAAAAGTACTTCCTCTTATTTGTTTGAGGTCTAGCTTCCAAAGGTTTCATAGAGTGCCCCCTAGTTCTAGTGTTGTGCAATAGGGAAAACAGTTTTTCCTTTTCTACTTTGTCCACACTGTGCATGATTTTATAGACTTCAATCAGGTCACCTCTCAGGCGCCGTCGTTCAAGAGTGAAGAGGCCCAGCTGTTGCAGACTCAGATGGTAAGGAAGGTGTTCCAGCCCCCTAATCATTCTGGTTGCCCTCCTCTGCACCTTTTCCATTTCCATAATATCCTTCTGAAGGTATGGTGACCAGAACTGTACACAATACTCCAGACGGGGCCTCACCATAGATTTATAAAGAGGCAGAATGACACTTGCTGACTTATTTTCTATACCCTTCCTAATGATCCCTAGCAATGAGTTTGCTTTTTTCACTGCTGCGGCACACTGGGTTGACCCCTTCATTGAGCTGTCCACCATATATGTGGGGCATGTAAAAAAAAGCAACAAATATCTTTGAGTTGCCAGTTTGAAAGGGTTTGTATAGATCATCTCCTAGCTTCTGATGCATCACCTCTGATGTTTCAGAACAACTGAAGAAGTGTGGGAACTTTTGCAACATAAGCTCTTACATATACATGCATATGTACAGATACAGATTAACAGTGTTGGAAGGGACCTTGTAGTTCATCTAGTCCAACCCCCTGCCCAAGCAAGAGACCTCACACCTTTTTTGA
This sequence comes from Rhabdophis nuchalis, assembly GCA_039707465.1. Classification (NCBI taxonomy): domain Eukaryota; kingdom Metazoa; phylum Chordata; class Lepidosauria; order Squamata; family Natricidae; genus Rhabdophis; species Rhabdophis nuchalis. The sequence continues at coordinate 19,047,553 of CM077657.1, read as the reverse complement.
CAGGTGGCAGTCCAGTCTCTTCTTGAAAGGTTCCAGTGATGAAGCTCCCACAACTTCTGTTCCATGGGTTGATTGTCCTCACTGTCAGAAAATTTCTCCTTATTTCCAGATCAGTTTCCATCCATTATTCCTTGTCTGGCCTTTGGGTGTGTCCTCTTGGTGGCAACCCCTCAAATATTGGAAGACTACTATCATGTCTCCCCTGGTCCTTCTCTTCACTAGACTAGCCACACCCAGTTCCTGCGACTGTTAATCTTATATTTTAACCTCCAGTCCCCTAATCATCCTGGTTGCTCTTCCCTGCACTATTCCACACCTGTGTCTTCTTATTCTAATGTTCTCCTATCATCCTTCCCCTCTTTTTTAGTCTTTCTGACACTTTCTCTCTCTCCCTCTCCTAAGAGGGATGGATAATCAGAAGTCTGAACGCATCTTTTGTGGACTTGGAATTGGCTCAAATGTCAATTAGCCCGAAGGCCTCATGGGTATAGTCTCATTTAAGGAATTTCTAGACTAGGAGATAAGTCAAAGTTATGCTGTACTTTTCTCATTCTTTATCTCATTTGGTTGGTTTTCTACCTTTACCCTTGCACCAGCCAAGCTGTCAGTGACCTTGTCACATTCTGAAGACCAGACTGCAATCACCTGGTTGGGAAGAGCCCTTCTTCCTTCACCTTGCCTTGAGAGATTTTGGAGAGGTTAGCAGGTAGCCCCAACCTATTTCTGTGTCCTCTGCCAATCCTTATTGTCTTCATTGAATGTGGATTGGTCTGGCTAGCTCTCAGTTTTTCAAGCAACATCAGGCTTATGGGATGCTTACTAACCAAACAGTCCCTGATGGATCCCATGGGATCTTTCTTTCTTTCTTTCTTTCTTTTTTGCAGCAGGCAGTAACAATATATCAAATCCATTTAAACCAGCGGGTGCCTCAATCTTCACTGCCAGACTGAGTCCCATCCTCCCATTTACTTGCGACACACAAGCTTTGATCTGTCTTTCATGGCAGCTTGGGAGCTTTGATAGAAAGATCTGGGCCGGGGAGGGTGGGGGGGCTTGTCAGATCTGGGCCGGGAAGGGTGGGGGGGGCTTTGCCAGGAGAAGTCAAGATTTCAAAAGACTTTTATGGCTTTGAATAGAATGATTCATGGGGTGGGCTGTCCATCTGCTCTCACCATGGACTGCTGATACCACCCAAAGGGTAACTAGCTCTTGTTTATTTCACTCGCTCGGCTAATGATTGCCAAAGGCTGTTGAGGAAATCAGCAAGGTGACTCTCATTAAGAAGACAAATCGCCTTCCCTCCCCTATAATTTTCATTTGATTGCATATTGGTGTGGCTATAATGGAACAGTAATTTCCAAACATATTAGGAGCAGATTGTGCCTTGAGGCAAAGCCCGGGAAAAAGGTGGTGTTAGATGTACATAATCCAGTTGGGGGGAGGAGAGAGAGAGAGAGAGAGAGAATGGGAGTGGTTTTGTGCCACTTTGGACATCGGTCCATTTTAGAGCTCCTTCCAGTTTAATATCTTGTTCCAAGCCTCTCGTGGAAGCACTATCTAGCAGTGAACTTAGCTCCACCTAAAATGAGAGAAGTGTATCCATTCTACTTACGAAGAAGAGTATGTGCTGGTTCAAAGAATCCCAATAAAGAAAGAAAGGTGAAACTGAGGATCAGAATGGAAGCTAGGTGAGGAATGGAAAAGTTTATCTCAACAGCATCAGATGTATGATGTAAGAAACATTAAGCCCAGGGGTGGGATTCAGCCAGTTGGGACTGGTTCAGGAAAACCGATAGCGCCAATGATCAGCTGTGGAGCAAATCGTTTCGCTCTGATGATTAGGTGGGCCCACCTGCCCTCCCCTGTGCTTTACTTACCTATATCCCAACTCCTCTTCACCGTTGAAAATTTAACCATGGAATATATCTTCTGCAGATTGCCGCACCTCAGCTGGGTTGCTCCCCAGAAGTCATGTGGCACATAAGCTTCATTAAAATTGTGCGTGCATCTGAAGCTCCCGATCACCAAACTGGTGGTTAACCTGACAGGCTCCCACCACTGATTATGCTGTCCAAAGGAAAACCAACCTATGTAAATGTAAAACTCAATATTTACTTGTGAGGGAGTGGTCTTTTTTTTTTTTAAGTCCCATTTATCAATGCCGGCTGGTGGCTCCTAGGGGAAGGGCCTTCTCTGTGGCGGGCCCAGCCCTCTGGAACGACCTACCCCCCGAACTGCGCACCACCAGGGACCTTTGCCTCTTCCGCCGCCTTCTTAACTTGTTCCAGTTAGCTGGCCTTGCTTAGACCCCGATGAAATTACCACAGATTTACTCAATGAATTTTAATATTTGTATTGTTTTAATTAGATTTTAGCACAGGTCAACTAATTTAATAGTATTTTAATGATGTCTGTAATTAGGTATTTATATCAATATTTATTGTATGTTTTAATCTTCCTGTGCACCGCCCTGAGTCCCATTGGGAGATAGGCACGGTATATAAATAGTAATAAAGTAAAAGTAAAGTAAAAGTTGTATTGTAATTACAGAATTCAGACAAATTGCACAAAGATGCTGAAGATTTGGAGAACTTGGTCTACTCTTAGCTATGAGTTAGCATGTGATTACTCCCTCCCTCCCTTCCTTCTTGTTGTACCTAGAGAATTGAATTGTTTGGTAGCCCCCTTTGAATCTCTGTTTGATTATATTACACTCCCGCCCCCTTACATACAATGTAAGAGAAAAAAGAAATGTCCCATTGCTGTTACAGTACCTTCTCCTTTGGCAATGTTATACATTTGATTGAGTGAGTGATTGATTCTGTGGTCAAACATAAGAATAAACGCACCAGAAATACTTTCTTCCATCACATAATAAAGTGAGGCTATACACATACACACACTTGCATTTTTTGCTGATAAATAAATGAAGGGAGAGTAGTATAGTTCTATCTCAAGCTATTTAGCTCTCATCAGCTAGCCATACCCTTACTGGGATTTGAACCGGGGCTGTATTATATGTATTATATGTTAGGCAGATGTTTTAGCCACTAAGCCACCAGGTTCTCCTCCTGATCAGCATTATATGTTTTCATAGATTTTCACGGGTGTAGGTATGCTGGCATAGCTGGCTTCGGGGATTTTCCCGTGTATAAGGCATAGAAATGTTATTGCAACATTTCGACAAGATCTCACTTGTCATCATCAGGTAGGCTTCTGTCTGTGACTGTGACTGCGGAGGCATCGCCCCTCTTTAAATCTTGGTGGGGGGTGGGGGGGTGGAGTGCTGACTATTGTTGTGAGTGGGTTGATTGGCTGTGCAGCTGTATCCTGACTGGTAGATTGATGCTGATTGGTCTCATTTGTATGTTTCTCCTTGTTTTGAATTTCAACGGCTTGGGTTTCTCTTATGTATGAGAATTTGGATTTTATGGTGATATTGAAACACAGAATCTGCTGCATGAATATGCGCCAATGGAGAGAGAGCTCCAAGTTGAACTGCCTTGTAGATAACCCCTTTGTGCAGCCCAATCACTTTATCCCTCTTGACATTGTTGTGTTTGCTGTGGAAAAGTGAAGGAAGAGGGGAACCCTGCTGGGCTCCATCATAATACCATGTAATAATATTCTTCCTCGGTTTAGCTGTAATTTAAGAAGTTTTCAGAAAGCCTGATCTATAATTTGCTAGCATCAAGCCAGCAAAAAGAGCAAAAGGGAGGAATCTATGCAGCCCTTAAAACTCTTACAGAAAGATTAGTGTAAAGTTTGACAATCTACCATAGAAGCATCTGCCAAATCTCATGGAAGGCTTTGTTAAACCTCCTTTTGAGCTCTCCTTATCTTGTTAGTCATTCTACCTCCCACCTTAACTCCACTGCTAACTATTATTTTCCCCAGACCTAAATCCATACTATATTTAGAGGTAACTGAATAGAGTGGAGAGCAAAAAAGATATGATTTCTCCCTCCTTCCCCACTTGATGATCTCTCGAAGGATTAAATCTCATTATATTGTGTTCACGGACCTCTTGAGAATCGTGCTATAAGCTTGCTTGCTTGCTTGCTTGCTTGCTAGAAATGATGGGGGTTTTTTATGTTAGGAGAGAGATAATTTCAATATAAAAAAGGTTGCTATTGGCTACAGCAGAAGATATATTCCATGGTTAAATTTTCAACGGTGAAGAGGAGTTGGGATGAAGGAAGAGTTGCCTAGCTATTACTGATTGGAGGTCTTCTTGTCTAACCCACCTTACCCAAGCTGGAGACCCTATGCCATTCCAGATAAGTGACTGTCCAGTCTCTTCTTAAAAGCCTCCAGTGATGGAGCATCCTCAACCTCTGAAGGCAAGCCGTTCTACTAATTCATTGTCCTCACTGTTAGGAAATTTCTCCTTAGTTCTAGATTGCTTCTCTCCATGCTTAGCTTCCATCCATTCCTTCTTCTCTTGCCTTCTGGTGCTTTGGAAAATAGGTTATGCATCTTCTAGAAGTTACCCAGTTCTGAGATTTCTTTAAGACCGTGAGTGAGTTGTATATCATTACGAGCAAATGTAGAACATGGCTGATAACCCAGCAGTGCCTAGGTATTTATTTATAGGGGGGAAATGTCTGGACTAAAAACAATTTCTAATGTTGGATTTTCCCCCTTACCAGAAAGAGCCCCCTTGTGGAGTACTGTGAAGCCATTACCATGGCAACTCCACTGTGCTGTACAGTAGAATCCATTTTACAGCAGTACAGTAGAAGCCATTTTAAGGCACGACAGACTGTATCATAACAGAACACACACTCCAAGAGGTGTTAGGGGTGTCTTACCCCCACAGTATTTGTTTCCAGAGAGTAAGACATCTGTGTGCCACAATTGCAGAGTTATGCTGGAACACACACACACACACACAGAGAGAGAGAGAGAGAGAGAGAGAGAGAGACAGAGACAGAGACAGAGAGAGACAGAGAGACAGAGACAAAGAGACAGAGAGAGGGACAGAGAGACAGAGAGAGAGAGTCATTTATATACGTATAGCTTCTACATAGGGGGTTAGAATCCACTCTCTGATTATATAGCTGTAGTCCTCTCTAGACAGCTGAGACAAGATTTCCAGAATCAGCTGCAGTGCAGTTCAAAACCACCATTTTGCTTTTTGCTTAGAGACTGTATGCCACGGCTGACCACCCATCTGCAAAATTACAGCAGTATGTCGCTATCTTAGCATTCAATAGGAATGTGTATGTAAGGGGAATGAGATCTCAATCATTCTTCTGCCAACCGTTCAGGTCTTCTTTGCAAAATGACCAAATGTACCCAGAGCACTTTGAAAAAGAATAATAGGAAAGGGGAAGATGAGCTATTTATTTCCTCTATTCCCACGAAGAGCAAGAAACAGTGTTTTAGTTAGAGCGACCAAAGCCCACCAAAGCATTTAGAGAGCAATTATTTTTGCAGAGTTACTAGTAGGAAAGGATCTTCTTGGATATGGTGCCTATGATAGTCCCACCCATTCTTTGCTTTTGCTCCAGCACACCTAGCAGTTTGAAAGTCTGCAAATTTAAGTAGATTAATAGATCCCAGTAGATTAGTAGATCCCATTTTGGTGAGAAGGTAGCAGAATTCAATGTGCCTCTGGTGTATAGCCATGCTGGCCACATGACCACAGAAATTCTCTTTGGACAACGCTGGTTCCCTTGGCCAAGTAACAGAGAAATACCATTCCCTAGAGTCAGATCCAACTAACTTTTTTTATTTACACTTTGAATTCTGCATGCAGTATTGGTCACCACGATGTAAAAAAGATGTGGAGACTCTAGAAAGAGTGCAGAGAAGAACAACCAAGATGATTAGGGGACTGGAGACTAAAACATATAAAGAATGGTTGCAGGAACTGGGTATGTCTAGTTTAATGAAAAGAAGGAGAAGGGGAGACATGATAGCAGTCTCAGGGGTTGCCTCAAAGAAGAGAGAGTCAAGCTATTCTCCAAAGCACCTGAGGGCAGGACAAGAAGCCATGGGTGGAAATTAATCAAGGAGAGAAGTAATTTGGAACTAAGGAGAAATTTCCTGACAGTGAGAACCATTAATCCATGGAACAGCTTGCCTCCAGAAGTTGTGAATGCTCCAATAATGGAAGTTTTAAAGATGATGTTGGATAACCATTTGTCTGAAGTGGTGTAGGGTTTCCTGTCTAAGCAGAGGGTTAGACTAGAAGACCTTCCATGTCCCTTCTAACTTTGTTATTCTATTCTATTCATTCCCTATTCTATTCTTTCTCTATTCTATTCTATTCTTTCTCTATTCTATTCTATTCTATTTTATTCTATTCATTCCCTATTCTATTCTATTCTATTCTATGATGGGATGTTTCCTTTATTTCTCCCCAAACACCCAAAACAAGTACACTGATATTATGACACTCTACACCTTTACCAATGAGTGTGCAATAGGCGAATAGAGAGATGAAGATGGGCAAAGCATACTTTGTGCTGAACTGTGATGCATAAGTACTATAAACAGCTCCTTCCCTTAGAAGCATCCCTAAGGTGTGCAGTTTGAGCCTGTAAAGCTTTTTTATCCCCCCTTCCCCCCATCTGTAAATAAGGAGATTATCATTTTGCTCTTATGTCACTTGTCTCCTTCCCTGCCTGGCGGGACCTAGAGACAGACAGGATTTGCAATTCAGGTGTTTTATGGCGCCGTTTAATTGGTTAATCAGAAGGGAACCATAAGTGTATTTCCAAAGAAACAAACAAACAAACGGAACAGGAATGATAGATGACATTTGGTAAAAGCAGTTTTAGATGAAAAAAGAGGTTGGTGATGCTAAGCTGACCCTGTAGAATGGATCTCAGTCATCTCCTGCCCATGACGATAAGTATTTGGTGAGTCCCAGACTTAATCCTGTGGCAGGCTAGCTCGTAGAAATAATTTTCAGAGGGAGAGGGATAGATAGGTAGATAGATAGATAGATAGATAGATAGATAGATAGATAGATAGATAGATAGATAGATAGATAGATAGATAGATAGATAGATACGGAGAGAGACTGAGATAGATGATAGATAGATAGATAGATAGATAGATAGATAGATAGATAGATAGATAGATAGATAGATAGATAGATAGATAGATAGATAGATAGATAGATAGATAGATACGGAGAGAGACTGAGATAGATGATAGATAGATAGATAGGTAGGTAGGTAGGTAGGTAGATAGAGAGAGAGAGAGAGAGAGAGAGAGAGAGAGAGAGAGAGAGAGAGAGAGAGAGAGAGAGAGAGAGAGAGAGAGATAGATAGATAGATAGATAGATAGATACGGAGAGAGACTGAGATAGATGATAGAT